>CM062810.1:782828171-783425671 GCA_031772625.1 Pinus tabuliformis
TCTGTCGTTGAAGCTTACTACTCCCTGTCTGCAACACTTTTCATTCTCATTTGTGTGCTGCCATCATCGTTCCCCTGCCCGTCCTTCGCATTCTCACAGAG
The DNA here is from genome assembly GCA_031772625.1 of Pinus tabuliformis. NCBI lineage: Eukaryota > Viridiplantae > Streptophyta > Pinopsida > Pinales > Pinaceae > Pinus > Pinus tabuliformis. Next base: position 782,828,273 of record CM062810.1, read on the forward strand.
TTTCTCCTCCTCTTCGCTGTCGTCGTCGAAACTTGCACACAAACTTTCATTCAATTTCCCTTTCTTATTTTGACTTTGTTTTATTTTGAAATGCGTTAAGGTCAGATTTTGATTTTTTCTCATAACATACCAAATACGATTACTTGCTTTTCATTTTTTTATGACCTTTTTTAATTTTGAAAAACAAAAATGTAAAATAAATAAAAAGTCATTTCCATTTTTACTTTTATGTGACTTTGAGACTTCGAAAAAATTAAATCAAAAGGTAATTTTTCACATTAAAAGATTTTAAATTTTTTTATGTGGCCTCTGGCCCATTAAAAAAAAAAAAAATTAAATCCTTTTGATTTGGTTTACTTTGTCACATTAAAAAATCTTAATTCATCATTTACCACATTAGTCTTGCTTCATAAAACTTAGTACATCGAAGAATTTTTCCCAAGGAATAATTAAATCGTTAATTTAAAATTCCTTCTTGGTGTCTTTTCGGGCTAAGGGAAAAATCTCTAAAAGAAAACTTTTGTGGTATTAACATTTTTCATTTCGCTATAGTCAAACACACTTAATTTTTTCTTATTTGAAGATTGACTATAGGAAAGTGGCAAATTTTCCTAGATTTTGGGTCACTAAGGACAAATCATTTTAATTCTAGGATTGTGAATTGCTTAGCAATTGAATTTCATGGTCTTTCAAAGTATTTAGATCTCTAGAAATTTAATTGCTAGAATATCTTGCATCTATTGAGATTGATCGTCATATTAATTGCTTGAATTATTTGATGTTCATTGCACGTTAAATATTTTGCGAATATTTTCAAGTAATTGTTAAAGTACTCTGTCGTAAAATTGTAATTAATTGCATATCTTTTGTTTCCTAAGCTGAGTATTTTGTAAGCATCTGTTGGCATTGATATTGAATCACAAAGAAATTTTTGTTCTCTTTGAGCTATAATTGTATCAAAAAAAAATTGAAAAAAGCTTGTGGTTTAATTGTGATTATCTTAAAGTCTTCATCTAGTAAAGTGAACTTTTCAATTTGATGATTAAGGGCTTTTGAGGCACAAGTGTTTCTAATCCTCGAGTCTAGCTTCATCTTATCATCTCATGCATTTGCATAGACGTTAGCTTTGCATAAATAAAATTTACTTCCAATCATAAGCTTCGTCGATAGATAGATAGGTATCCATCCATCTTTGCTTGAGAAGCTTGCTTTTAATAGTACTTAAAACGATGACTTTGCAGTCGTCGAAACCATAGCTCTCTACAGCACCAGAGGTACCGGGTATGTTAGATTTTCAATTGAGGTATCGTTAATCACACATTAGTGTGCTTCACCTTATCTTCTCTCTTTCAATTACTACGAAATCAGGCTCAACACAAATAGAATCGGAGGATTAAAACTTAGATAGGCATTTAACTAAAATTAACTAAGATTCTTACATCTCACATTAGTTTTAAGATCTGCATTTCATAGTCATTCATCTAAGCAGCAATTGTTAATTGATTACTTGGTCTTCATTTCCCTAGCAGGATTGTTGACTCCATAAGGCACTGGTATCAATCGTTTACATTTAATCAAATCCTGTAGGTCTTGCAATCTTAATCAAGTACTTTGTCACTTCATTGTGTCTCCCGAACTAGTTGGTTCCCAACTGGCTCTCCTTCATTCCATTCCCATTGGGTCTACCCCCCTTAGCGTGCTATAAGGAGACAGCTTAAACGGATAGATTGGGGATCAGGGTGACAACCCCCGATCTGAGTCATTTTCGTGTGGTGCCTAGACATTCTGTGCGACAACAAACTATAAAGAGATGACCACTCCGAGGATCACCAACCTGAAAAGACTAAGGAGTTTTGAATCAAGCCTTGTGGATCCTTCTAGATATAGACAATTGATTGGCTCATTAATGTACTTGGTGAATACTCGTCCAGACATATGTTTTGCGTTAAATATACTTAGTCAATTCCAAGTGGAGTCGAAATATGATCATTAGATAGCAGCAAAACATATCCTAAGATATCTGCGGGGAACCATCAACTACTACCTGAAATATGATAGAAGGAATGATGTTCAATTGACTGGCTATACAGATTCCAACTGGGGAGGCAATGAACAAGATGGAATAAGCACTGCAGGAGGATGTCTTAGTCTGGGATCATCTACGGTCTACTGGATGAGCAGAAAACAAAACATTGTTTCTTTGAGTAGTGCTGAGGCAGAATATGTTGCAACATGTGAAGTTAGTTGAGAAGCAATTTGGTTAAGGAAGTTTTTGTATGACTTATTTGAAGGATCGATGAACCCTACAGTGATACATTGTGATAACACCAGTTGTATTTGTTTGTCTAAGGACCCAGTGTTTCATGGGAAGACAAAGCATATCAACAACAAGTATCACTATATACGAGAGCTAGTACAAAATGGTGTGGTACAGCTACAGTATATCTCCATTGATGAGCAGGTAGCTGACATATTGACAAAATCACTTCCAAACAAGAAGCTTGTATACTTAAGGGGCAAGCTTGGTTTGGTGGATTTGTCCTCCTGGATTGAGAGGGAGGGATAGACACAACATTCTTGTCTTCATTTGGGACAAAAGAATGGAGGGTTGGGTAACCATCTGACATTCGATACTCTTTGAGGATGTGGCAAGGCATTCAAGACAAGAGTAGTCATGGACCGATATTCTTTGAGGATTAGCTACCCAAGATAAGAATAGTCCAACGAGAGGTCATACTCTGGGAACACCTAGGTGGGGTATGTACCTTGGAGAGACAATGATGATGGTGTCTACACATCATTGATCTTGCCAACATTGTGCTCTGATCTTGTGGAGAGATAGAGTTGTTAGTCAAGGCCTTGCTATATGACAATGTTGGTTATTATGATGCTAGACAGATGGGTTACCAATCTGACTCTTCTTATGAGATCTCTTCAGATTGAGAATGACCATGTACCTCCTATGAATACCTCCCTAGTTAAGAGGGAGTGTTGAAAAATGTGTAACTAGGTTCAGTCTTCATTAGTATGAAGTGTATTGTTGTATATATAAAATGAAAAAGAAAATTATTATTATTATTGGAGCATGGGTTTCATGCTCAAGTTCTTTTATTTTATATGTCAAGCACCCATTGAGTGCTTCTAGAGTTTGTCCTAGGTATAAGAGTCATTGTCATATATGGAAGACCCTACAGGCACATTGTAAATTGTAAAAGAAAAATCATTTTGTCTTGAAAATATCAAATGACCTCCAAGATCAAGTCGGCCTACATAAGTTGTACATAAGCTGTCAAGTTGGCCTACATGAAGAGCCACGTCCACCCTTGATGGAAGCCTATCTATAAGAAGAACTCGTTCTCCATTTGGATCATTCACTCACTCATCTCTCATACGAAGAAGGAAGCAGTAGAAGAACGAAAAAGGAAGTGCGAAAAAGGACATGAAAAGTCTAAGTGTTTTGGGTCTCTCTACTTTCTTCTAGGAGTGCGAAGTTAGGGTTTCTGCAGTGGGCAAGTCTAAGGTTCGATTTTGAAGCAAGAAGGCAAGTGAAGGTCTCTTAGGGTTTCCTACTAGCCCTAAGACTCAAATCAAGGCAAGCGAGGTCAAGAGAAGAACAGTTAAAGGGAGATTGAAGTCTCCTAGAGAAGCAACAGCAATTGCAGCAGTTGTTGGGGGCATAATTTCGGATTTACTAGGAGGTTGAAGATGTTGTAGCGTAAGTCACTGCATTTGTTTTCTTGTTCGAGTTCGACAACCTTGAAATTCGAATAAAGCTCAACACCTAAAATTTCGCTAATAAAATTCGTCATAAAATTCGACATATAAAACTTGAAATATTATATACAATTTAAGTTTAAGCAGGCTGAAAAACACATTTAGCCACAGTAAATAAATCATGTAGATTACCCCATCAAAAGCAAAAAATCAGCACTAACTTTCACTAAATCCATACAGGCAATGACAAATTATTCCACTGACAATACGTCACAATGGAATTATATGTTGATTAACTGAACTATAAATTGACAACAAAATAATTCTTGTTTTAGTTAGTGAATTCTATTAACTGAACTGGACAAAAATTCATTATTCATCCTGATGATTCAACCCTCTCGATGGGTTGGTTGACAGAAACATTACTTGAAGAAGATTGATTATTGTTCCCATTAGAAAAGTTTGTCAATCGAATAAAAAACCTTTCTCATTTTTTCAATGATTCCAAATGCCCCAGTGGCCTAGTTATCCAACTCCCAAAGGCCCGATTATCTCACTGGTTGGTGGTGGAGTGAGCGAGTGTCACTATGAGTGAGGTAGATTTTCGTGTGGCGCCAAGTTTTAGCCTCAAATTCATTAGGGTTACCAAACTTACCATTTTAAATTTTTTTAAGTTATATACGATGGAAAAATGTCGAACCACAAAACCCTGAAATGAACTTCAACAATTTTTTGGCAAATTTCATCGAATTTGTTCATGTTCGACGAACATAAACAAATTTGTTCGAATAATTTTGTGCTTCGGCGAATTTTGAATTCGAAGGATTAAATTCATTGAACCCGGTGACTTAGATTGCAACAAGAGGACGAGGAAGACTTGAACTTGGAGGGTATTTGTCTGAGTCTAGGTCATGGTATTCATCAATTGAAAGATCTGAAAGATAAGAAGGGATTTTATGGGTTTTTTCCCTCAAGAGGAGGGGTTTTGGCCATGGCTTGTAGCCTACATATTGTGTCATTGTTCTTACTGTTTTGGTAGTTGTTTGATGTATGGGACATTGAAATAAGAAAGATCAAAGCTAATATGTAAAAATCTAACACAAGCAGTTATCAAGTTAGGAGAATTAACATATACATTGCCCTATTGAATTGTCAACACATGTGACCCCGAATGTTTTCTACCTCAGTATCAGAAAATGGGTCTGGTGCTCCCTTTGTACCTCAACTGTTGCCTCTTCCTCTTCCATCACCCCTTTGGAAAACCACTGGTATCACCTACTCTTCTTCCCCAAACTGGCCAGGAACATGCCCTGATACCACTATAATATTCCTAATAGAAATTTACAATGAAATACCAAAGACGTGCACAAACTTCAGCGTAGGAACAATCACAAAACTTTGCAAAATAACACATGCAGCAAAAGATTAAGACACCACAGGGCAGCAATAGGAATTCTGAGCCATTTTATTAAGAAACCATGAAATGGAGTACAATGGAGAATGGAAAGTGTGCACCTGGGCTTGCTAAGTGAAGCAAGCAAATACCTACGTGATAATAGTTGAACAGCCCTTGGCAAATGGTTCCACAATGTTATACGCTCAACCCAGAAAATTATTTTGCACTGCTACTATGGAAGACTGAGATTTGAGGGTCCAAATCACCTTCAAAAATTCTGCAAAATTAGGTGTGTCCCCCTCAAGGCTAGTTCAGCAAAACCCTAGATGGATTTGGGCTAATTCTAACCTCTTGGAATTACCCAATTTTGGTGCTATGCCATTTCCCGGCAAAAACTGCATCCCCCGCTCTTCAGCTAATGAATTTGGCACTTGATCCTCTTCACTCTGATGTAAAACTACTCTGGAAATTTCCTCCAGAAGATATGGATGGGTTTCCTTCCCAAAAACTAGCACAAATGCGAAATACCCAACCCCACGAATTCCACCCAGTGAGACTACTAGCAGGCCCTAAAATGGTATATTTGGCTCTCACAACAGTTGCAACTACCAACCCCCAAAACCTCCACAAATACTGATCCAACTTGAGGGAGATTTCTGCTAAAATCCCAGGCCAAAATACCCCTTTCATATATCCCAAATCAATGGTACGATTTCAACCGCTGCGTCCCTCTTGGAAATCGTACTAGTTGGAAATCAAGCTGGAAAGTACCACAATCTTCAGCAAACTTGGCTCCCAATGAGCTTAGTAATTCCTCCTTAGGGTGGCACTCGAAGTCCACTAAAAGAGAGGGTGAGATCTCCCCTTAAAAATCTCAGATGCTTAACAGCGCATCGTGACCCAGCGAAACAGCTTGAGCAACAATAGAGTAATTCTCAAATTAGCAAAAGGTCACCATAGCTTCCCTCCTCCTATTTATATTTGTTGTCTTCCTTCCCTTAGTGGACCCCTCCAAATATTTGTTTTCTTCCTTCCCTTAGTGGACCCCTCCAAATATTTGTTGTCTTCCTTCCCTTAGTGGACCGAGTTTTGAAGTCCTCATCCTATTGTTGCTCAAGTCGAATTTTAGATTTCACTCAAAATCTAGCAGACTTTGTACCTACACCAAAGTGCCTTGCAACCTTGGAGGTGTGAGCATCTCTAATCAACTACAGTCTCTCAACGTTAGGAATACATAGCTTATCCAACCGTAGAGTAATCCATCCTGGAGATGGTAGTCAACGGTGTTGTCGCCATCGTGCACATGACTCTGAGTTTGCAATTGTTGATACAACTCTTTGAAGTCCTCATCCTCTGAATATGCCTTTGGAGGGGTCCACTAAGGGAAGGAAGACAACAAATATAAATAGGAGGAGGGAAGCTATGGTGACCTTGTGCTAATTTGAGAATTACTCTATTGTTGCTCAAGTCGAATTTTAGATTTCACTCAAAATCTAGCAGACTAAGGGAGGTCGAAATATTTGGAGGGGTCCACTAAGGGAAGGAAGACAACAAATATAAATAGGAGGAGGGAAGCTATGGTGACCTTTTGCTAATTTGAGAATTACTCTATTGTTGCTCAAGTCGATTTTGACTAAGGGAGGTCGAAATATTTGGAGGGGTCCACTAAGGGAAGGAAGACAAGAAATATAAATAGGAGGGGGGAAGCTATGGTGACCTTTTGCTAATTTGAGAATTACTCTATTGTTGCTCAAGTCGAATTTTAGATTTCACTCAAAATCTAGCAGACTTTGTACCTACACCAAAGTGCCTTGCAACCTTGGAGGTGTGAGCATCTCTAATCAACTACAGTCTCTCAACGTTAGGAATACATAGCTTATCCAACCGTAGAGTAATCCATCCTGGAGATGGTAGTCAACGGTGTTGTCGCCATCGTGCACATGACTCTGAGTTTGCAACTGTTGATACAACTCTTTGAAGTCCTCATCCTCTGAATATGCCTCTTTGTATGTATCATGGGTTAATGGTTCCATGTGCATAAGAGTCCTCAAAGCTGTAATCTTCGATGTGGGTGGCCTTGAAAGCATGTTGGCCAACTTGTTTGTGTTGCCCTTCTTATACTTGATCACCAAATGAAACTATTGTAAAAATCCGTTCCACTTGTTATCCCTGGTTTGCTGTAGCTTACTCTGTGCCTGCAAGTATTGTAACCACTAGTGATCTATGTGGATTATTGTCTCCTTTCCCATCGGACAGTGCTTCCACTTCTTCACAGCTTGCACCATGGAATAGAGCTCCTTGTCGTAGGTAGGGTAGTTAAGAACTGCCCCATGAAATACTTCAGAATGGTAGCATATAGGCCTTCCTCCCTGCATCAAGACAACTCCCATAGCATACCCACTTGCATCCTTCTCCACATCAAAGGGTCATTGCAAGTTCGGTATACCAGAATTAGTGCTTGATTGATCTTCTTCTTTAGCTCCTCGAAAGCCTCCTGCTGACCTTTTCCCCTCTGTAAACTCTTGCCACTTGCTGTTATGGCATGGAGCGGTGTTGTTACTGCTGAAAATGAGTCTATGAATTTCCTCAGGTGTTGTGTTGTTCCAGTGAAATTCCTGACCTCAGAAACATTAGTAGGCACCAACCATTTCATGATGGCCTCCATCTTGGAAGGAGCTATCTTCCGCTTTCCTCCACCTATCACATATCCAAGATATGCCAAAGACTGTTGCGCAAACTCGCACTTCTTGAGATTTGCTAGCAGTTGGTGCTTCTTCAATGTTTCCAGCACCTGCATCAAATGTGAAATATGCTCCTCCCAGGTAGCACTATATACCAGTATATCATCCAAATAGACAATAACAAATGAATCTATAAAAGTGCGCAATACATCATTCATTAATCTCATAAATATTTCGACCTCCTTAGTGGACCCCTCCAAATATTTCGACCTCCCTTAGTCAAAATCAACTTTTTCCCTTCAAGGGGTGTGTATTTCATGTGGGGATGGTCCCTACACTCCACCAACTCAAATATTCGACACTCTGAAGTTGAACCACTAGTTGCAGCAACTAGAAGTTTATTTCAGCATCCATCAGATCGAGGAAGGGCAAAAGATCTCATTCACACGGCTGAAATTAGAGAACCATCCATTGACTTGGTGGGAGAACCACATAAAAACCCTAAGGTTGGAGGGAGAACCTCCAGTGACTAAGTGGGAGGATTTCAAAACCCTCATTAAGTCACAGTTTTATCCCATTGGGTATGTGGAAGACTAGTGGATCTGGTGGCATTACTTCAAGCAAAAGTCGGGCCAGAGCATGCAGGAGTACACCACGAAATTCAGAAAGATGGATATACTGTTTGGTATCTCACCAAAGAACCTAGATGTACTCCTCAAGTACTTGGGGGATCTACACCGCCATCTGCGTGAGCAAGTAATGTTGTTCAAGCCCAAATCAGTGGAAGAGGCTTGTGTACAAGCACAATACTTGGAGAACATAAGCCTAAAGAGAGCGCAATCAAGTGGATCGAAGCAAAAAGAGCAACAAGATGCTTCTAAGGAGGGAAAGAAGAAGCAATAAGGGGGGAAGATAAAAAGACGACAACCACAGCAAACCAGTGCAAAGATTTAACAACTCTTCCATATAAAAATATAGGTCAAGAAGACAAAGATTGATGCTCTGATTGACTCAGGATTGCGGGGGAATCTCATTGCAACAAAGTTGGTCAAGAAGTTGGGGTTGGAAGTTTGTGATCATCCAAACATGTATCCACAGGGATGGGTAAATAAGGATGCAGAGCTAAAGGTAACCAAACAGTGCAAAATTAGATTTGCTATCAATGTTGATTTTATTGATGAAGTAGATCGAGATGTGGTTCCCCTTGATGTATGTGGAGTCGTGTTTGGGTCCATACATGTACATGTGTGATAAATTATTCATGAGGAGAGGCAACCAGTACTGGCTCGTTAAGGATGGAAAATCGTTCATCATCGACACGCACAAAGGCAAGTCAAAAATTTCACTAGTAGGTGCCAACCAAGCCAAGAAATCGATCAGTTCCAGCAAGAAGTGTGTTTTATTATTTTTAAGAGAAAGTCAGTTCGAAGAGAAGTCAATAAGAGGCAAGGCATCCCTGGAGGGGTGTAGAGCCTAAAGGGTTACCACCTAAGAGGGAAGTGGAGCACGAAATCCAATTATTACCAAACTCCCCATTGTCAAATATTATATTGGGTTGTAAAGGCAGTGTTTTATAGAAGCAAGAGAGGTGAAGAAACAGTTGCAGCAGTTGTTGGAATAGGGTGTCATTCGACCAAGTACATCACCATGTGGGTCACCCATCATCATTGTGCCAAACAAGGATGGGACTTGGCAAATGTGTATATATTATAAGGCGTTGAACAAAATCACGCTCAAGAACAAATACCCCCTGCCCAGGATAGATGATTTGTTGGATCAGTTGCAACAAGAAAAACACTTCAAAAAGTTGGACTTGAAGTCTAGATATCACCAGGTTTGAGTCAAAGAAGAAGTTACCTGGAAGACCTCATTCAAAACCAGGCAAGGTTTGTATGAGTGGTTAGTCATGCTATTTGGCCTATGTAATGCACCAGTTATATTTATGAGATTAATGAATGATGTATTGCGCACTTTTATAGATTCATTTGTTATTGTCTATTTGGATGATATACTGGTATATAGTGCTACCTGGGAGGAGCATATTTCACATTTGATGCAGGTGCTGGAAACATTGAAGAAGCACCAACTGCTAGCAAATCTCAAGAAGTGCGAGTTTGCGCAACAGTCTTTGGCATATCTTGGATATGTGATAGGTGGAGGAAAGCGGAAGATAGCTCCTTCCAAGATGGAGGCCATCATGAAATGGTTGGTGCCTACTAATGTTTCTGAGGTCAGGAGTTTCACTGGAACAGCACAACACCTGAGGAAATTCATAGACTCATTTTCAGCAGTAACAACACCGCTCCATGCCATAACAGCAAGTGGCAAGAGTTTACAGAGGGGAAAAGGTCAACAGAAGGCTTTCGAGGAGCTAAAGAAGAAGATCAGTCAAGCACTAATTCTGGTATACCGAACTTGCAACGACCCTTTGATGTGGAGAAGGATGCAAGTGGGTATGCTATGGGAGTTGTCTTGATGCAGGGAGGAAGGCCTATATGCTACCATTCTGAAGTATTTCATGGGGCAGTTCTTAACTACCCTACCTACGACAAGGAGCTCTATTCCATGGTGCAAGCTGTGAAGAAGTGGAAGCACTATCCGATGGGAAAGGAGACAATAATCCACATAGATCACTAGTGGTTACAATACTTGCAGGCACAGAGTAAGCTACAGCAAACTAGGGATAACAAGTGGAACGGATTTTTACAATAGTTTCATTTGGTGATCAAGTATAAGAAGGGCAACACAAACAAGTTGGCCAACATGCTTTCAAGGCCACCCACATCGAAGATTACAGCTTTGAGGACTCTTATGCACATGGAACCATTAACCCATGATACATACAGAGAGGCATATTCAGAGGATGAGGACTTCAAAGAGTTGTATCAACAGTTGCAAACTCAGAGTCATGTGCACGATGGCGACAACACCGTTGACTACCATCTCCAGGATGGATTACTCTACGGTTGGATAAGCTATGTATTCCTAACGTTGAGAGACTGTAGTTGATTAGATATGCTCACACCTCCAAGGTTGCAAGGCACTTTGGTGTAGGTACAAAGTCTGCTAGATTTTGAGTGAAATCTAAAATTCGACTTTCTCCATATGAAATCCAATGAGGTTGGAACTACTCTCAAACATCCTGAGTCATTTCATGGTAATGTTAAAAATTTAAGTAAAAGAATGGAAATGAAAAATTAAGGAGAATATCACTTTTACTCTAAGAATTTAGCATTACCATGAATTACATAACAATAATAGGACCATAGGCTTGAATATTAGGTTGGGCACCATAGGCTTGACTATTAAGGTAGCGTGGGGAAAATTAGAAGTGGGTCAACCAAATTAAAAAATCAAAAAATAAAAAATAAAAATTCATGCTAACCCAAGAAGGTACAAAACCACACGGAACAGGTCTTGAACAGGTCAATTCGGTGGAATAGGTCGGTTCGATACCAAACTGGCTGGTTCCATTATAGAACTGATCGGTACAGTACGAACTGACCTATTTTGGTTTGGAGGCCCGGTTCAAACTGATTTTGGGCCAAAAACAATCGGACCAACCGGTTCCACCGAATCCGGTCTGAATCTGATAACATTGGTACCAACAGGCCAAGAACATGAAACAGGGTCCATATCATCTCTTACTTGTACGTATTCGTCCCTGCGAAAGCATTTCCATGGACTTTGTGGGAAGTTTACGACAACCATAAAGGGACATGACTACCTGTTCATGGTAGTTGACAGGTTCAGCAAGATGTGTGTTCTGATGCCCCTGTAAAAAGACCACCAGCAGGCAAGAAGCAGCAAACTTGTTCTTTGGACAGGTCTGGGTGCACTTTGGAATACCATGGAGCATCATTTCAAACAGTACAAGATTTCTCAGTGCATTCTGGACTACATTGTGGGAGAAGATGGACACAAAGTTGAAGAGATCTACAACATTCCATCCATAAACAGATGAGCAGACAGAAGTAGTCAACAAGATCGACAGGACCCAATTTGGCAAAACAGGGTCTGAAACCTTCCAGGAGTGTTTTGAGGCATCAAACAACATTTTTAGGGTTAAATCTTTATCACTTCCGTGTTTCACCTTATCATGTTGTTCTACATAGATATGTTTCCAACGACGCAAGAAGCATGTCAATCGGTGTTTGCATGCAAAAGTTATGCCACTCAGAAGTTAACCTTCCTGTTTTCACACCTGTAATTCGGGAGGATGTTGTGTCAACCCCCATTATTCATGCAAAAGGGGCTATCCACGTAATTGTTATGTAAAAGACTCTAGAAGAGTCTATTTTGTAACTCTGGTTAAGAGTTGATATAGTCAAACTTAACCACTAGTAGGCTATCAGGCTGTGTTATAACCAAGGCACTAGGAGGAAGAGGCATTTCATTCTTTCGAGAGCATTTTGTTCCATAGTTGTGCACCCAGGAGGGATAGGAGGTAGAGGTAGCAGCCCACGGGCCACAAGCCTTACTTCTTAGTACTTGCAGCCATATTTCCAGGCAAAGAAAGAAACCGAAGTGACCTCACCTTCTAGCTAGGTTTTCTCTCAAAAGGGCTTCCCAAATCATATTTTGTGTCTTATGTGTGAGCTTATTTTTTCGTTCTCTACTTTTTTGCATAGTTTCCATTCGCATGCATGCACTAAGATCTCGAAGTTTAATAAAATTGTAATAGTGTAGGATTTCAAATTTTTAATATAATATTATCAAATCCGTTGTGACAAACTATCCAGTGGAATATCCACTACAGTTTACAGATTAGGCAGACTAAAATATTAATTATGAAGACCAACCATAGCTACAAAATTCAACACACAAAAGGAGACTTGTAGGCATCACTTATACCCACTGTTACAAATGGACTGCAATATAAGTTTATCATAAATCCTCTGGTCAAGAACAGACAGTAAAATAACTAGTTATCCTTCACTAGACAACTTATAGGGCAATGGAAACAATAGCCCCTCTATTCTTTACCACAAGGATATATTCCAATTTGGGGCTTCATACAAAGTTCATTATCAAGAGAGAAATGCAAAACTTCAAACATAGCATAGTTAGAAAGATCTATAAATAATTTTAATTTACATAAAAACAAGGATCATTGCCATCAAGTTTTCATCAATGGGAACCAACAAAAATTAGAAACACTAGTTAACTTCCAATCAAGAAAACCCACCTTGCAATGCAATCTTGAGAGAACAAAAGCTAATGAGCAAAAATCAAGTCATCGAAAGCAATATGCATGAGGAAACAAAACACTAGATGATCAGCTAGTGAACCATACAATAGATCACTGTAACCTAGAAACGCCATCTACATCATCCATGACAAAGACCTAAAAGAGCATTTTAACCCAAAAAGCACTTCCCATTATAGCTACATATTTCAATGCAGTAACCATAGGTTCATGATTTAATAAAAAGGCAAATTATTATACCCCTCTTACACAAATTACAGAAAATGACCTTGCACATTTATCACTAGCACTATGAAATAAATCAAGCATTGTAACAAACCTAGGACATATTTCGGTTCTAACTTCTACCTTGAGATGCCTTGTTGAGTTGTATCCCAAGTTCACATTAAACATGCAATCTAGATCAATTAAAATGTTGTTAAAGTTAAGAAACAATGGCAATGTGAACCAAAAAAACAAAATCCTTTCATGGACATACAATTCTGCAACCTCCAATGATGACAATTAGGTTGTCAAGAAAAACTTTACCTTCTTACCCATATAGCTCAGCAACAAACGAAGGGCAACCTTCTTTTGTAATTCTTTGATACGAACATCTAGACCAGATAAAGACTCAACAAGTTTCAAGCAATTAAAGTTCATCTCAGGAAGGCTGCAATAAAGAGAGAAATTATTTTAATATGAATTAAATGGTTTTTAAAATTATAATACAAAACTTTCCTTTTACAACAAAGTAATCATAAGATAATTAAAGGAGTGGAAACTCTTGGGAAATGCAATTGCCATATAAGAAACGGAGACATGAATCATTATTTCAACAAAACCAGTGTGTAGAGAAGAAAACATGATGATAGATAAATTGAAGCTTTTAGTGCTTACAAGAAAGTAAATTATATGATAACTGAAGATAACATTGAAAGTACACTAACTCTTAAGCATGCAGGCCAATATATATACCACATGTAAAATATCATAAAAGATTGAATAAGATGCATAATATATGACACTATATAGTACGTACATACTACATACCTATTATTATAAAAATTTGCTACCAATACTAGAAGTATCAAGTTCAGCACGTAAAACAGACTATCTATACTGAAAAAAACCAATGTGATCCCCTAACAGAATATACGATTAATGCCAATTTGGTATATGTTTGGTCCTAAGGAGGTGATCTACTCATGAATTTGGGTTTTGACGATAGTTTAGTATTTCTTTTCCCCAAAAGGTGGTCAAAGATCGAGCATTGTAACATCAAAAAATTAGAAGAGACAAGACCATAGACACAAGACAAATTGAGTGACAATTTATTATGAGGATGATAACAAAAAGTACATTATCAATGATACAAATACCTTTGATCTTTCAACACCAAGGCTCCCAATGCCCTGTCATTTCCACTTTATATACACACACCCAAAACTGGCAAGGATTTATCTTATTTTGTTATCTTGTGGACTTTATTGAAAACAGACATTTGCCAATGTATGTACATACTACATACTGTAAAAGATACAAGACATTTGGTATGTTACCATACACAAAAGCCTAGCTCCTAATACCTGCATAAACTGTCATAATTATCACATATCAAGTATATCTCCAGAATTTTAAAATACTTCCCTTTTCAAATATTTGGAGAAGATATTTGCTATAAGTTCTAGTGTATTGTAGTATACCAACTTGATATTGCCATCATATCAAGTTCTAAAGCTCCCTCTTAGCCAAGGACTTGTCCAGGCTCCCACTTCTTTTCAGCTTCTTCCACTTCTTCAATGATATGGGCTTCTTTCCTTCCTCTTTTGTTGTTGTCCTTCTTGATCTTAGGACAATCTTTCTTGACTGCCCATATTGTTGACATCCATAGCATTGAACCTTCGCCATATTCTACTTCTTTTTCTGAGGACCAAATTTTCCAAACTTCCCTTTCCTTATTGCCATGGCAACATATAATTGAGTTTGCTCATTTGATCCTACAGCACTCTTTGCCTTCAATCTGGTTCCTTTTATCTTGCATAGTGACCATAGTTCATTGAATGGAGTAGCTTCCTTCTTCCCATAGATGCTTGATGTGAAGTTGCCCCATTCCTCCAGTAGTACTATGGTAGTCATTTCCTTGTCAGACATTATTTTTCCCAACTCTTCTAGTTGATCCCTTATTTCAGACACCCTCATAAAGTATGAGGCTGTTCCTTCTTCTTTGATATCTTCATCTTGTTTGTATATTTTCTCTTTCATGTATTTTGCTAGAGCTTGAGCTTCTTCTTTTGGTGGTTAGAAAATTAAATCTTTAACATGCTCAACGACTTCATTTTCTAAATGGATCAAATCTATCCTCTTCCTCCACGAAAGAAAATTTTGACAACCCGACCAATTTGTTGCTTTCCTTGCAAAATGAAGTCATCTTGATAGATAAATATAGATATAAAGATACTTACTTGTCAAGTGAACATACTCCTTGATGTTAATATCTTCAACTTGATGCCTTCTTGATTTTGATTATGATAGAAGATGTCTTCGTGATGAAGATGTCTTCCTTCAAAATTGATCCTTCAACGAGAGGGAGACCACCTTCATTCCTTGATGATGATTGCGCTTCTCCCTGCTTCTCCAGAATGTAGAGAGTCTTAGATGCTTCAACGTGTAGTTCTTCTATGGATGAGATAGGGTTTTAAGGTATTCTTAGAACTTCAAATTTCGGCCCTTCTTCACATTTTTGGTTTGTTGTTGCAGAACTACAATTTCAACTTCTCCTACAGAAGCCCTAGATCACACGTGTGGCTAGAATATGGACAGAGTTGCCTCCTTTTGACTTCGCTTAACCTTGACTCCTCTTGACAATTTGGCTTGCTCAATTGTCCTTTGACCCAAACTTTGGCTCCTTTGAGTGACTGCAATTTTCGGTGACTGCAGAAACCCTAGTTTCTACGTGTGACAAAAAGACAGAGATTTTATCCTTCTTTCTTCTTTGCCTAGATAGAGGCTTCTTCTTTTGCAACTCAGCTTGCAAGATGGCTTTCCTTCCACTTGTTTTGGCCTCCTTAGGTGATTGTAATAATTTCGCTTTCGTTGCAACAAATGAGCCCCAATCTCCTCACACATATGAACAAGAATAGCCCAAAATAGACCCAAAACTACTTTGATTCTTTTATCTTCTTGACAATTGATACTCTTGATGATATTCTAGTGCTTCAACCCTTGAGTGTCCTTCCATAAAGTTGCCTTTCCTTGTCTTGTAACCTTAGCTCTAATACCATGTTGAGAAATCTAAGGCAGCTAGATTAGGTGATTTCTCTTACTTTGATACCTAATTGTGATGTATTTTTACTTTAATTGATTAACTTCTTCTTTCCATAATTATTATTAGTGTTCTTTATCATCAAACAACTACCAAATCATAAAGAATAATGAGACAATAGGACACAAGATATAGGCGATCAGCCAGGGCCAAAACCTCTCCAACTGAGAGGAAAGCCCACCAGAATTCTTCTCTTCTTATAGAATTTCAATTAACGAATTCCAAGACCTATGACCCTTGACCAAGACCCTCCAAGACCGAGTCATCCTTCCTTCTTGATGAGCTTTCCTTGCACAGCTTCCAACAACAAACTTCGACTTTCCAACAACTTTGACCCCAACAACAACTATTGCAACTTCAAACTAGCAACGTAGCAACTTCGATCTAGAGGCAACTTCACAGCTTTGATCTTGCAGCTTCACATCTTCGACCTTGCAGCTTCAATGCAACTTCCAAATGTTGTCTAGCCTAGAAACTGTAGAAACCCTAACGAAAAAGAGAGAGAGGGGCCCAAAAACTTCGATCTTGATCTTCTTCTTCTTCGTCCCTTTCCAGCTTCTAGCTTGAGGAGATCGAACTTGCTTGAGTGAGTGTCCAAATGAGGTCGAGTTCCTTCTTATTTATAGGCTTGTGAGTGATACGAGTTGCTCTCTTTAGGCAGACTTGTCCTTCATGTAGGTCGACTTGATCTTTGTGCCATGACGAGGGCTTGGAGAGTCCTTTGACTCAAATAAATTTTCTTTACAATATGTAACATGCCCAAATGGGTCTTCAATACATGACAATGACTCAATTGACTTTATGACAAACCTAGAAGCACTCAATGGGTGGTTGACCAAAAAATAAATTTCCCTTGAGCATGAAAACCATGTCTCGAGAATTACAATAATAAATTTATTTTTCTTTTCATTAAATACATAAAATCATGATTACATATGTCATTATGAATACCAAACCTAGTTACATATTTCAACACAAGGTACATGAACGGCTTGGTGCTCTTGATTAAATACGAGTCCCATACCCTAGTGCATGACAAAATCCAATGGAAACATTGCAATCCCCCCAATCCTGAAATCCTGAAAAACTTATAAGTCTGCTAGATTTTGAGTGAGATCTAAAATTCTACTTTCTCCATATCAAATCCAATGATATCAGAACCACTCTCAAACAAAAATTAAAAGGAAAAGGGAAAAACAAGCCCCACTTCTTGTGTTCTACACGGCTTTATTGTACCGAACTGGCCAAAAACGGTTCAAGTCATCGATCGGATTTGGCGGTTCAAACCAGTTCAGTCCAATCCTGCTAACACTACTTTAGAATCATAATAGCCTTTAAAATTTGTATTGTATCAGCTTGATCAACTTTTATGTCAAAGCGATCATCAAAATCATACTTAAGGGTTCCCATCAAATATTACACTTCAGATTAAAACTATTATGTTTGCACCCAGATCAAGAAGTTGATAGACCTTTAAGCCACTATATTCAACAAACAAGTACATCTTGCCCTAATCTTCAAGTTTACTTTTATTTTCTCCGAGGACATTATTCGCTTGGGGTGCTTCATGTGATGTACGTTGCTACTTCGCAAGGATGGAACCTACATCAGATGGATGTCAAGACCGGGTTCTTGCATGGTTCGAGCAAAGAGGAGGTCTATGTGGAGAAACCCGAAGGATTTGAGATTCATGATCGAGAATCTCATGTGTGCAGGTTGAAGAAGGCCCTCTATGGGCTGAAGCAAGCACCCCAAGCTTGGTATGAGAGGATCGATAGCTACTTGATGAAGCTGGGATTCACTAGGAGTGAAGCCGACCCTAACCTCTACTTTAAAGTTGAAGATGACAATCCTCTCATACTGGTGTTGTACATTGACGACCTCTTTCTAACAGATGTAGACCCTCTCATTCACAAATATAAGAGGGAGTTGGCTTCTGAATTTGAGATGAAGGACCTAAGATTGATGCACTATTTCCTAGGACTAGAAGTCTAGCAGAAGCCAAGGGAGATTTTCCTATCTCAAGGAAAATATGTGGTGAAGATATTGGAGAGATTCGGTGGTGCACTGCAAGCTTGTGACTACCCCGATGGAGCTTGACTTCAAGAAGTTAAGCAGTAGTGTTGTCGGACCCGTTTTACGAAATGCTACCGAGTATCGTCAACTCATTAGAGCATTGATGTTCTTGGTGAAATCTCGTCCAAATATATGTTTTGCAGCCAACACATTAAGTCAACATATGGTTGAGCCTCACCACTCACATTGGATTGGTGCCAAGAATCTGTTGAGATATCTTCGTGGCACAATCACTCATGGGTTGAGATACACTGCCGGAGATGTGAGACTACATGGATATACCGATGCCAATTGGGCAGGCAATGTGGTGGACCGACAGAGCACTTCTGGGTGTTGTTTCTCTTCGGGATCTGCCTCAATATCTTGGATGAGCAGGAAGCAAAAGACGGTGGCTTTGAGCACTGCCGAGGCAGAATACATTACTGCTAGTATGGCCTCTTGTGAGGCGGTCTAGTTCCGAAAGCTCTTCAGTGAGCTATTTGGATTTGCATTGGATACTACTGTGATCCTGTGTGACAACCAGAGCAGGATTCGTTTATCAGAGAATCCTGTATTTCATGATCGCTCCAAGCACATTGATATCAGGTACCACTATATCCGGGATATGGTACAGCGGGGAGCAATAAGGCTCCAACATATCGGTACAGATGAACAAATGCCAACATTTTGACGAACCCCCTGGGAAAGGTCAAATTTCTGACTTTCCGAGAACTACTTGGTATCGTTGAGAGACCCTCTTATGAGGGTCACACATGATGCATATGTTGAGCTCTAGGAGATCCAGGGGGGCGCAGGGTACTTGGAGTGACATACGACCACAGGGCGACTCACCATCCCTTAGTAGTGCACTATGTACAGGGTGAAGGGTTCAACCTTCCCTTGTGACACCCCATGGTGACTGTAGTATAGGATGATTAGTTCTCCCGTGGGCCAGGATAATTAGTTCTCCTGTGGCGACTGTTGGACAGGATGATTCGTTCTCCTGTGGATAGGATGATTAGTTCTCCTATCGAGGCATCCTACCCATGCAGTCTGGGACTCATGGGAAGTACCTCCCATCTGATCAATGAATAGGAAAATGGGGTAGGGACCATTAGTAGTACTATCGATGGACGGATCATTGTATCTACCATACTCCCTACACTAGGATGACCTCCATTGATCTGGGATCAATGATATTGATCTGGGATCAGTGAGAGTCGTATGATACACTCTGAGACTGACTTCGGGTCAGTGGAGGATGGTATGATACATCCTCCTCGATCATTTCTTCTTCTTCATAGTTCAAGCAGAGCAGAGCAGGTCCAAGCAGTGCAGGGTAGTGCATTTGATGGCTGGGTTAGTAACAACGGTCAGAGGGATTGCAAATGGAGTTCTCCCTAGTTGAGAGGGAGTGTTAAAATTGGCAACTAGGGCCAAACTCCATGTGGGTTACCTCATTTATGGCAGCTGATATTTTTCCTAGATTCCTCTTCTCGAGAAGTGTAGGATTGAACTCCCTCTTGATCCCTTCCTCCTTGTCGAAGTCAATGAAGTCCATCTGCAGTTTCATCAAGCTTAGATTCCTTTGTCTTCTTCCATGGTGGATTCCCATCATCATTAACACATTAATTGTTGATGCATGTTACTTTCCTTTACTTTTCCTTGCATGAGTTGCAATTGATTTTTTTCATCCCACAAACTCTGGAAGATATTTCTTGACGAGAATTTGGCCTCCACTTGGACATAACTAGTCCACAGATTATCAAACTTGGTAAGTTTTTCTTGTGCACGAATTCCTTGAATAAATGGCTCCAATGAGAAAAGGTATCCATTGAGAGCCACTATAACAAGGTCACCTTAGGAACTCGCCAGAACTTTAGGATTTAGTCCTATTAGACTTGAGATTTAACTTTTTCTTTCAATTTTCTTTTTAGAATTTTAAACCCCATATGGTTCTAAGCCCCTTCACTTGGGTTCTTTTCCCACAAACACCTTTTGTCACCAAAATCACACAAACCCATCTCACTAGGCTTGTCGAGTACCCCCCCAAGCAACACAGTTCAACATTAAAACAATAGGATCATAAAGAGACAACCATGCACAATAGTGACAACAAATTTTCCCTCGAAAACCCAACCTTAGGAGAAAACCCAACAACTTTTTTCTACGAGAATTTGTTCTTCTACAAGGTTCACAATTACATAAATTGTCTAGAAATCTGTGCAAAAAAAACCAAGGCCAAAATACTAGTCAAACCTAGTCAAATACCATCCAATCAATTTTGGTTAAAATACCTAAGAACAAAAAAATCCAATGCTAGTCAACTATCAAAATTTTGGTCCAGCAGTTAGCATGGATCTATGATCAAAGGCCTACGATGTGCAATTAAAGGTCTGTGGCAAGAAATCCCTCTTGAGATCAACCTCAATCAACAATCAAATTCAATCAAACTTCAATTGATTCGCTCCTCTTCTATTCACAAGTGTGGTTGTCTTGTGTAGAAAATGATGTGTCGAGTGCTTGGTCGAAATGAGGATGACTTGTGTATTTATAATGGTCAAGTGCATTTGACCAAGCGTCACACCCTTTCATGGTGGGGCCGACATGACATTTTGGAGCCTACATGAACCCCAAAAGTTAAACTTATACATTTTATTTTCATAATTTTCTTTGGTCGTTTTGGGAGGTCTCTTGGCATGCATGAATACCTCCTCATGCTACACAAAAATCAACACACACTTTTAGCAAGGAGGTATTCTCTCCAACAAATTCCCACTTAACTGAAATTTCTCCTCCAAAAGAAAATTTCGTGAGCTTGCGATATTGATGTATGTCTATAAGATAACTCCATCCTTGAGTGCGCAATATAAGTTATCCAGGACTTTTGGCCAAAGTCCTTTCTCGCTCTTTAAACAAAATATATCAATCTCCTATGGTCAAAGTCCTTTATGACCTAGCCAAGTCCTTTTGGCCCTTCATGAGGGAATTTTCCCTTGGACCATTCACCTTTCTGTTCAAAGTCCTTTATGACCTAGCTAAGTCCTTCTGGCAACCAAGTCCTTCTATTCGGTCATGAGAGAATTTTCCCTTGGGACATTCACCTTTCTATTCAAAGACTTTTATGACATCAATCACTCCTGGTGAGTCGATGCTCGAGCTCTTAGGACATACAAGAACCTGACCATCTAGCAACCAGAGCAAAAATCTCCTCATAATCCACTCCTTTCTAAGAGAACCCTCTTGTCACAAACATTGCTTTGTATTTCTCGATGTTGCCATCTAGTACATTAATCATGCATTGACAGTCTCAACAATTCTTCCTTTCTACAAAACTCCACTCAGGAGGCCATGAAAGAAAAATTTATAACCAATCAAAATACAAGGACAAGATATTGACCGAAAAATAAAAATAATAATAATAATCAAGGGAAAAAAATATGAAGTACTTATCTTTTAATTAAGAAAGAAACTGTGAGGATTGTATGGAATTGTCAACTCCCTCTTGATCCCTTCCTCCTTGTAGAAGTCATTGAAGTCCATCTGCAATTTCATCAAGCTTAGTTTGCTTTGTCTTCTTCTCTCGTGGATGCTCATCTTCATTAACACATCAAATGTTAATGCATGTTACTTTCCCTTCCTTTTCCTTGCATGAGTTGCAAGGGCTTGAGTTTCTTCATCCTGTGGACTCTACAAGCTATTTCAGGACAACAATTTGGCCTTCTCCTGGACATAACCAGTCCATAGCTTATCAAACCTTGGAAGCTTCTCTCTTGCATGAATTCCCTGAATAAATGGCTCCCATGAAAAAGGAAATCCATTAAGAGTCATTGTAATAAGCTCATCTTAGGAACCCACCAGATGTTTAGGGTTTTAGTCCTCTTGGTCTTGGGATTTAATTTTTTCTTTTAATTTTCTTTTTAGAATTCTAAACCCAAGTTGGGTCTAAAACCCCCTCACTTGGGTTCTTTGCCCACAAACCCCCTTTGTGACCAAACTCACACAAACCCATCTCACTAGGCTTGTGGAGTACCTCCCAAGCTACACAATTCAACATGAAAAACAATCAGATCATAAAGACACAACGATGCACAATAGAGACAGCAATTTTTCCCTCAGAAACCCAAACCTGGGAGAAAACCCAGCAGCTTTTCTTCTAGGATAAATTGTTCTTCAGCAAGATTCACAATTACATAAATTGTCTAGAAATTTGTGCCAAAAAACATGTCCAAAATACCATTCAAACCTAGTCAAACAACATCCAGTCAATGTTGGTCAAACTAGCCAAGAATAAATAATTCAACGCTAGTCAATTGTCAAAATTTTGGTCATGTAGTTAGCATGGACCAATGGTCAAAGGCCTACAATCCGCAATCAAAGGTATGTGTCAAGAAATCCCTACTGCGATCAACCTCAATCAACAATCAAATTCAATCAAACTTGGACACAATCAAACTTCAATTGATTCACTCCTCTTCTGTTCACACGTGTGCTTGGCAGCTGGCTTATGTAGAAGATGATGTGTTGAGTGCTTGATCAAAATGAGGATAACTTGTGTATTTATACTTGTAAAGTGGGTTTGACATAAGGTAACTCCCATTCATTGTAGGGTCAACATGATGTTTTGCAGCATACATGAACCCCAAAAATTAAATTTATAACTTTTATTTCATAATTTTCTTTCGTCGATTTTGGAGGCCTCTTGGCATGGAAGAATAACACTCAGTGCTACACAAAAATCAACACACCGTCTTAGCGAGCAGGGTATTCTCTGCAATAGATTCCCCCATTGCTGAAATTTCCCCTCCATAAGAAAATTTCATGACCTTGCGAAGTTGATGCATGTCTATAACATAACTCAATCATGGAGTGAGCAATGTAAGATATCGAGGGCTTTTGGCCAAAGTCCTTTGTCGCTCCTTAGGCATAATATATCAATCTCCTATGGCCAAAGTCCTTTATGACCTAGCCAAGTCCTTCTAGCCTCTCATGAGGGAATTTGCCATTGGATTGTTCACCTTTCTGGTCAAAGTCCTTTATGACCTAGCCAAGTGCTTCTAGCCTCTCATGCGAGAATTTTCCCTTGGGCCATTCACCTTTTTGGTCAAAGTCCTTTATGACATAAATTACTCCTGAAGAGTCTATGCTCGAGCTCTTAGGCCATACAAGAACCTGACCATCTAGTGACTGGAGAAAAAATCTCCTCATAGTCCACTCCTTTCAAGGAGAACCCTCTTGTCACAAACATTGCTTTGTACTTCTCGATGTTGCCATCGACTACATTAATCATGCATTGATAGTTTCCACAATTCTTCCTTTCTGCAAAACTCCACTCAATAGGCCATGAAAGAAAAAAATATAACCAATCAAAATACACGGGCAAGAGGTTCACCGAAAAATTAAAATAATAATAATAATAATCAAGGGAGAAAAATACGAAGTACTTATCATCAAATTAAAAAAGAAAGTATGAGGATTGTAGGGAATTGTCAACTCCCTCTTGATCCCTTCCTCCTTGCAAAAGTCAATGAAGTTCATCAACAATTTTATCAAGCTTAATTTCCTTTGTCTTCTTCCATGGTGGATGCTCGTATTCGTTAACACATCAATGTTCATGCATGTTACTTTCCTTTCCCTTTCCTTGCATGAGCTACAAGGGCTTGAGTTTCTTCATCATGTGGACTCTGCCACCTATTTTTTGACAACCATCTAGCCTTCTTTTGGACATAACCAGTCCATAGCTTATCAAACTTGGGAAGTTTTTCTTGTGTATGAATTCCCTGAATAAATGGCTCCCGTGAGAAAGGGAATCCATTGAGAGCCATTGGAACAAGCTCATCTTAGGAACCCGCCAAAACCTTAGCGTTTTAGTCCTCTTAGACTTAGGATTTAACTTTTTCTATTAATAATTGTTTTTAGAATTTTAAACCCCATTTGGTTGTAAAGCCCCTTCACTTGGCTTCTTTTCCCACAAAACCCTTTTGTGACCAAACTCACACAAACCCATCTCACTAGGCTGGTGGAGTACCTCCAAATCTACAGAATTCAACATGACAAACAATAGGATCATAAACAGACAGTCATGCACAATAGAGACAACAAATTTTCCCCCGGAAGCCTAAACTTGGGGGAAAACCTAGCAACTTTTCTTCTAGGATAAATTGTACTTCAGCAAGGTCCACAATTACATAAATTTCTAGAAATTTGTGCCAAAAACCAAGTCCAAAATACTAGTCAGACTTGGTCATCTACCATACAGTCAATGATGGTCAAACCACCCAAGAACAAAAAAGCCAATGCAAGTCAACTGTCAAAATTTAGGTCCTGTAGTTAGCATGGACCTTTGGTCAAAGGCCTACGGTCTGCAATCAAAGTTCTATGGCAAGAAATCCATTCTACGATCAGCCTAAATCAACGATGAAATTCGATCAAACTTGGACTCAATCAAACTTCAATTTATTCGCTCCAATTATGTTCACACATGTGGTTGTCTTGTGTAAAAGATGATGTGTTAAGTGCTTGGACGAAATGAGGATGACTTGTGTATTTATACTTGTCAAGTGGGTTGTTATGAAACCAGTTCATAAAATAGAAGAAAAGATAGATAAACAACTTCAAAATAAGCATCTTCGAGGGGGCAGCCTTCTTTACATTACACAAATGAATAATTCTTGGATGATACAAATGACAAAACCTCCTTTCTATATATAGGAGTCTAAGGGGTCACAATATAATCAAAGCCGACATAACAATAATAATATAAAGGCACAACAATAACTATAGTGGGCTTTTATGGGCACAATAATAACAATATGGGTGTGAAAATTTCAAAACTGGAATTCTACTATTGCAGCAACTAATTTATTTCACCTACTTATTATTCACAATAAGTTATTTACGAAATCCCTTCAGTAAATATTAAAAAAAATTATACTGCAGTTATCACACAATTACCCAGAGAAAAAAAATACATGCACAAGAACCAATCACATCAACACGGTTAATTTTGAACAATTGTCCCCGAAAAAATCCAATGTGGGAAAATCAATGCAACAAATGAGGGCTTTATTAATCTTCAACAGCAATTGTTTTTACAAGGAATGATTTTACAAAGAAACTGAAAGAAAACCCCTGAGACTTTCCCTTTGAGACCTTCTAACACTTTGGAAACCCTACTCCCACTTCTGCGTCACCCCTGCGTCACTCTGCGTGGCCCAGCGTGGCTTTGAGTGGTTCTGTGTCCCTTTGCGTCAGCCTGCGTAGGCTCTGCGTCTCTCCTCTTGACTGTGTCTCTCTCTGTGTTGTCTCCCAATGTCCTTGTGTCACCTCCTCCTCTGTCATTGCCTGTTGTTGATGCCCTCCTCTACCTCCACTCTGCAACTCTCCCTCTGAAATCGATCTCCTCTACTTGAGAATCGATTTTCCTTGAGATACTAAGTATCTGTCGGTGTGTCTCCAAATGACCCACAAGTCTTCTCTTATACTTTTCCTGTTGACGAATCAACGGCCAAGATTTAGTCCCTAATCAATGGCTAAGATTAAAACAAACTTGATTCTCGTCTCTTAGAAGCTTCTCACCCTTATCTTTATTAATACCCATTAATATTTTTTATTTTTCCTAAGTTTAGACTTAGGAACCCATTAAAAATATTAATTATTTTAATAACTCCTCATCCGGGTGAAATTTTTCAAAACAATTTCTAGGTCTTGAAGATCTCATGTGCCTTAGCCTCTCCTCCAAATTTCAACAATGGGGACAATAGGGGCACACCAATAACAATAAGGGCTACAATGACAATAGTAATGGGAGAATCACTAGTATTATAGGGACCTAACATGCCCCTCTCCTTCAAAAAAGTGTTGTCATCAACGCTTGAGTAATTATGAATGCTTCTGTATGAAATTTTCATCCTCCCATGTGGAATCTTCAACAGGTAAGTTTTTCCACTTGACGAGATACTCTGAAATTGATCGACTTCGTAGCTGTCGAGTTCTTGTTTCTGTGATTGCTTCAAGTTCCAATATGATTTTTCCTTCCTCATCAAGTTCTGGCAATATTGTTTGAACTGGGAACTTGTTACATATAACCTTCTTTAAGCATGAAATATGGAAAACTAGGTGCACTCGGGAAGTTGCAGCAAGCTCCAATTTGGATGGCATAGTACCAATCTTTTGCAACACCTTGTATGGACCATGATAATTTGGTGATAATTTATTATCCTTCTTAGCTTACTTGAGGGACATTTGTTTATATGGTTGTAGCCGTAGAAATACTTAGTCACCTACATCAAAACTTCTTTCGTTGCAATGTTGATCTGCCTGTTGTTTCATTCTATTTTGCGCCAAAGTGACGTTATCCTTTAAGAGTTGAAGAACTTGTTGTTGATGCTCGATGTGATCTTCCACTGCTTGAACCTTAGAATTTTCTCTTAAATATGACGTGATGGACGGTGGATGATATCCATAAAGTGCCATAAATGGGGTCATTTTTGCTACAGTATGGATGGAAGTTTTATACCACCATTCAGCCAAAGGCAACCATTTGACCCATTGTGTTTGTTTATCAAATAGAAAGCAAAGAAGATATCCTTCCAAACATTTGTTTACTATCTCAGTTTGCCCATCAAATTGAGGATAATAAGATGAGCTATGAGGTAACTGAGTACCAAGACAAGAAAATAATTTTGTCCAAAAATTTCCAGTGAAAATGGGATCTTTGTCACTTACAATAATCTTTGGGTTTCCATGTAGCTTTTGAATTGTTTCCATAAATGCAGTAGAAACTATACTCACTTTAAATGGATGAAATAATGCACAAAAGTGTGCATACTTGGTAAGTTTGTCAACTACCACCATGATGACACTATTTCCTTCAGACTTGGGTAAACCTGTGATAAAATCCAATGAAACCTCCTCCCAAACGTTGACTTGGAATGCATAAAGGTTGTAATAGACCTGGGATCTTAATTGTATCAACTTTATTTTGTTGGACCAAACATTCCGCCACAAGCTTTTGAATATAATATTTAAGGCCATCCCAAAAAAATTCCTTCTTAACCTTGTGGTAAGTTTTTAAAAATCCTAAGGGAGAGGTGTGCAATTCCATAAGAATCTTTTGTTTGAGTTGGGAATTCTTAAATGTATCAGATGTACTGGGATCTTATTGTATCTTTTCAATGAGTGCCCACACTTCTTCTTCATTCTTCCATTCATCCCTTGCTTCGTTTATCCAGTTTGGTTGGATAATAGAAATGGCACAAAGCAATGCTTCCACATCCTCAACCTTTCTTGAAAGTGCATCTGCCACAACATTTTGTTTCCCCTTTTTGTAGATGATTTCAAAGTCATAACCCAACATCTTTGTGACCCATCTTTGTTGCTCTTCTGAAGATAATCATTGTTCTAAAAAACATTTAAGACTATCATGATCTGTTTTTACCTTGAAGTGTCACCCATTAGGTAGGGTCTCCATTTCTTAAGTGCATGTAGTATTGCCAACATTTCCTTCTCATAAAAAGATGTGTAAATACTTTCCTTTGATTGGACGACTTTCAAAAGCAATGGGTCTTTCTTATTGCATTAAAACAGCACCAATTCCATTTCCTGAGGCATCACATTCCACAATAAAGGTTTTTGTGAAGTCCGGCGTAGCTAAGACCAGTGCTTGGCACATTGCCTTTTTAAGATGTTTAAAGGCCTCTGTTGCTTCTGGAGTCCATGAAAATGCATCTTTCTCCAATAATGTTGTTAGAGGTGTTGTTATTCTCCCATAATTCTTAACAAACTTGCGATATTAACCTGTCAACCCGAGAAATCCTCGCAGATG
Organism: Pinus tabuliformis; assembly: GCA_031772625.1. Lineage (NCBI taxonomy): Eukaryota > Viridiplantae > Streptophyta > Pinopsida > Pinales > Pinaceae > Pinus > Pinus tabuliformis. The sequence continues at coordinate 782,856,458 of CM062810.1, forward strand.
CTTTATGGATGTGGGGATTTTCCATTCCTTAATGGCTTTAATTTTGCTACGGTCTACCTTAACACCTTCATGAGATACAATATGACCCAGACATTCCACCTCTTGTACTACAAAGAAACATTTGAAGCGTTTTTCATATAATTGTTTCTCCTCCAATAGTTTGAGCACCCCGTAACATGTTGAGCATGATCCTTCCAAAACTTGTTGTAGATTAGTATATTATCAAAAAATACTAACACAAATTTTCTAAGGGTGGGTTTGAAAATGGAATTCATCAAACCTTGAAATGTAGAAGGTGCATTGGTAAGGCCAAAAGACATGACCAAAAAATTCATACTGACCCTCATGAGTTCTAAATGTTGTTTTCAGAATGTCTTCAATCTTCATTCTGATTTGATGATATCCTAAATGAAGATCCAACTTGGTGAAGTAAATTGATCCATGCAATTCATCCAATAATTCATCAATGACAGGAATGGGAAATTTATCTTTAACAGTAAGCTTGTTGAGCTCCCTATAATGCGGACACATGCACCATGATCCATCCTTCTTATGCACCAAAACTACTGGAGCAGAGAAAGAACTTTGACTAGGTTGAATTATACCAACCTCTAGCATTTCCGCAACCATACGTTCAATTTCACTCTTTTGGGCATAGGGATATCTGTAAGGCCTGATGTTTGGAGGAACACTTTCTGGAATCAAATGAATAGCATGATCATGATCACGAATAACTGGGAGGCCTTTGGGAGTCTCCAATACCTTGGAATGATTGTCCACGACTTTTTGGAGATCTGGAGAAATAGATGATTTCGATGTGGGAACCTCTATCGAACATAATTGTACAATTACGGCTCGTTGTTCTTTCTTTAGAAGCTTTGGCATTCCGTTAGAGCAGATTATCTTTCCCGATTTCCCAGTGATGCCCCTTAATTCAACTTCCTTTCCTTCCGAATAAAATTTCAAGAAAAGTTCTTGAAACTTAAAAGCTATCGTACCCAAGATTGTACCCATTGGACTCCTAGTACAACATCAGCACCACCCATTGGAATGGAAAGCATTACGCTATTTAATACATATTTTCCCGTGGATAGCTTGATATTATGGCACTTTCCAGAGCAATTTATGGTTCCTCCACTTGCAACCGTCACTTGACACTCTGGTGCTGGATATAGGAAGCAATTCAATTCCTTGGCTATCTTACAATGAATAAAATTATGGGTACTGCCCGAATCAGTCAACATTATTACTTTTTTCTTCTTGATATGTCCTTCTATCTTGATAGTTTTAGTGGTAATTTTGGCCAATGCATTACAAGATATGGTTAGATTCATTTCTTCTTTCTCTTGGGTTTGTTCCTACTATACATCCTCTTCTTTTGACGTTTCTTGTTCCTTTTCTTCCTCCTCTTCACAATCTATGTAAAATAATTTCTTCTCAGCACACTTATGACCTTTAGTGTATTTGCTATCACAATTGCAACAAAGCCCTTTTGCTCTTTTTTCTTCCAATTGTTGTGGTGTCAACCTTGTAGGTTGTGAAAGGTTGTTAATTTTAGGTATGTTCTATGCTTCGAGCAATTTATTTCAATTTTCACAGTTAGCTCAATATCTTTTCCAGATTAGCAATCACATCAGCATAATAGTAAATTGCAGATAGAACATAAACATAAATCGCAAAAGACAAGCCAAGACAAGAGGACACAAGATGTGGTTCTAGCTAGGGACAAACCCCAATGTGGGGAAACCCTTGATCAATTCTTCTTATATGTTCTTCAATAGTTCAACAGAGAGAGAGAGAGATAGTACATATACAACAGAAGTCAACACTTTGACTTATCTATATAAGAGCAGAGATCATCTTTAAGAAGATGATAAATGAGGTAGCTGAACTCACTTGAAGACATGCTTCTTCAACTACTCCAAGGTGACTCCATCACCATGCTGCACCTATCATTGTGTTGCTCCTCATCATCATGTTGCCCCTCACTGTGTTGCACCATGCTACACCCATCATTACAATGTTGCATCTCATCATGCTTCACTAATCATGATTGTACCCATCACTGTGCTCAATGTATACTGCAATGTTTCATCACGCTGCACCACTGTCATTAAGCTGCTCTTCGTCACACGTTCTCATCACCGGGTTGCACTCAATCATTATGCAACACTACACCATTGCCTCTAGCACCATGCTACATCCAATTGCTGCATCTAGATATGTAGCAACATCCATGGGTTGTATCTAAACATGTTGCATCAACCATGTAGAATCCAACCATTATGCTGCATCTCCTAGAATGTTGTCTACCTCTTGCATAAGGAGGGACATTACTTCTGTCATGTTGCCACACTACTTTAGTCATGCTGCAACACTGCCTTAGCTGCTGGTTATGGCCTATGGCCTAGCCCAGCAGCAAGATAGACTATGATCCCAAAGTCCTAAGTTGTGACAGCGATTAGGATCTCCTCATAAAACATCTGAAGAGACCTCTCCTTGCAACGTGGCTGGTCTTCAAGACTGCAACCAAGATGTGCACCTAAAACGCATTCTCAGAACTGTTAACAATGTCTCTTTCTTACAACGGATAGGTGGTGTCCAAGTCTGCATTTGTTGTTGTTCCTTTCTACATTTGTTGTTGTTCCTTATTGTGACTGGTTAGGGCAACCACATGCTACAACAACCCTCAAATAGTCACCCAAAACAACCCTCAAAGACAGTAGCCTTATCAAGGAAGTGTCTCCTCCATACGTGTCATTGTTCTGGGCACCTTTCAAACCAAGAAGCCTCCATGCTATCATTATTTTAGTTAGGCAAGCCCTGCGGCCTACAATAGGGACTTGCTATCACCTATAGCCAACTAAAACAGTGTTACCCTTACCTTGAAGCTGCCCACACAGACCTGCGTGTTCCCTTCTTCAAACTCGACCTGGTTGTAGCATAGAACAACCCTTCACGCAGTCACCAAGAACCTCCAACAACCGTAAAACACCCACGTTGCCCCTACCTTCGTTGTTGGCTAGTTCAAAGATATTCCTCCTCTCCAACGAGTTTGCACTTTTGGATTCGAGCTGACTGCATCCTAGATCTAGGTCATGCGTAGAGCTGCTAGGGTATCATCTAGGACTGCATTAGGAGCATCCTCTAGGACAACATTTATCCCTTAGAGATTCTTCTTTCCACTAAGATCCAAAACAAGTGGAGAAGAAGAAATCTCAAGAGAGTTGTGTGTACAAATGATTTGCAAAGCACTTGTATTTATACCAAAACGTGGGCACAAGTGGGGACAGTTTAGTTGTTGGCCGACCTTGACAAATTGTCCCATAACACAAATAAACTCATATCTCCATCAATACTTATTGGAATCAAATGATCTTTAGATAAATACTATACCTCTCGATGAGAGGAGTCCAAGAAAAATATCAGCTGCCATAAATAAGATGATCCACATGGAGTTTGTCCCTAGTTGCCAATTTTAACACTCCCTCTCAACTAGGAAGAACTCCATCGACTGATCCATCTACGAGACTATACTATCTCTGCCATCAGTGCCCTGCACTGCTCTGCTCTGCTAAACCATGAAGAAGAAGAATTGATCGAGAATGTCTCATATCATTCTCTACTAACCCGAAGTCAGTCCCATATGAAGAGAGTGTGTCATACCAACCGCGAGACTATACTATCTCTGCCATCAGTGCCCTGCACTGCTCTGCTCTGCTAAACCATGAAGAAGAAGAAATGATCGAGAATGTCTCATATCATTCTCTACTGACCCGAAGTCAATCCCATATGAAGAGAGTGTGTCATACCACTCTTACTGATCCCAGATCAGTTCCAAAAGAGAGTGTGTTATGTCACTCTTACTGACCCGAAGTCAGTTTCCTTAATCCTAGATCAACATCACAAGAGAGTGTCTCAAACCACTCATACTAATCCCAGATCAGTTCCAAGAGAGAGTGAGCTATATCACTCTTATTGACCTGAAGTCAGTTCCAATTGATCCCAGATCAATGTCAATCATCCTAGCATAGGGAGTACAGTAGATACACGATGCGTCCATCGGTATACTATGGTCCCTATCCTCATTTCCTTGCTCATTAGCCAAAAGAGAGGTACTTCCCATGAGTCCCAAACTGCATGGGTAGGATGCCTCGGCAGGAGAACCACTCATCCTGCCCATAAGTCGCCACAGGGTATCACAGGGGAAGGCTGAACCATTCACCCTATACACAACGCACCACTAGGGGAGGGTGAGTTGCCCTATGGTCGCTTGTTGGTCCAAGAAGTACCACAAGTGCTCCCGGAGCTCAATGCATGCATCATACAGGACCCTCATAAGAGAGTATCTCAACGACTCCAAGTCGTTCTGGAAAGTCACAAATTTGACCTTTCCTCGGGGCTTCGACAAAATGTCTACGACTTGCACATAACTCCCAATGCAATGGAGCCTTCTTGCTCATCGATGTACCATATCCCAGATAAAGTGGTGCCTGATGTCTATATGCTTGGAGCGATCATAACACATGAGATTCCTCAATAGTCGAACCCCCCTATGGTTGTCACAGAGGATCATGATGGTATCCATCATGCGTAAAACAGCTCACTGAAGAGCTTCCTCAACCAAGCAGCTTCACACGAGGTCATACTCGTAGCTATGTATTCAGTCTCAACAATGCTCAAAGCAATCGTCTTCTACTTCCTGCTCACCTAGGATATCAAAGCAAAACCCAAAGAGAATCAGCACTAAGAAGTTCTCTTGCGATCCTCCACACTATCTGCCCAATCAACATTCGAATAATCATGCAGCTTCACATTTCCAACAGTGTATCTCAATCCATAAGAGATTGTGCCCTGAAGATATCTTAGAAAATTCCTGGCACCAATCTAGTGAGGCTCAACCATATATGAGCTCAACATGCTAACGGAAAAACATATATCCAGACAAGAGTTCACCAAGAACATCAATATTAGAATGAGTTTGTGAAACTCAGAGGCATTTCCCAAATCAGGGCTGGCATCCCTACCACATAACTTCTGAAACTTAAGATCCATCGAGGTAGTCACAGGCTTGCAGTTCATCATTCCAAATCTGGAATCCAACTCCCTCTTACTTTTGCAAATGAGAGGGTTTGCACCTGTCGGAAACAGGTCGTCCTCATAAAGTGCCAGTATGAGAGGTCTATCATCCACAACCTTCAAGCAATGGTTTGAATAGGCTTCACTCTTAGTGAATCTCAACTTCATCCGACAACTATCAATCCTCTCATATTAAGCTCGGGGTATTTTGCTTCAAGCCATACACGACTTTCTTCCACCTGCATGCATGAGATTCCCAATCATGAATTTCAAACCCCTCGAGTTGTTCCAAACCTGTGGACCTACTACATGAGGGGAATGGTACCCTTGTAAGATTTTCCTTCAGTACATCTCGGACATGTACCTTCATGCTCTTCTTGAATTCAAGCATCCCTATCACCATCTAACTCACATCAGGTAGGGCCCCATAATAAGCATACCTACAGTGTTATAGATGAGGTGTGTCAACTGACATGGTCCCCAATGGACTTCCTACAACTTGATACAAATTTCCAACCCTGAATAAAAGAATCTTTGAAAATTCCATTTTCAAACACATACCTTTCCATCGATGAATGCCACCTTGAAACCTTTGACTTCCATAGCTGAAATGGACACCAAGTTCTTCTTGCGATCAGGTACATAAAGAGCTTCTTTTAAATGAATTAAGTTACCCTCATTCAACTGAGAGGTGACATTCCCTACACCCTTTCCAAGATAGGTGGTATTGACTCCAAGTATAATCCCTTGATTGTTTCCATCTCTACCAAATTAGAGAGAGCACCCTTCTATCCGATGAAGTGCCTTGAAGCACTACAATCAATAAGCCAGATTCCAAAAGAGTCCGAAGAATAGGGCCAATATAAGATAATGCTGCTTTATCTTATCAGAAATAACATTTGATTCTTCATACCTGGGGTTCCTTACTTTCTTTGAAGAGTCAGTTATTTCCTTGATGACCTGCATTACCTGTCATTCCTCTGATCAATGAAGATGTCCCTGGAATGATTGTTATCTTCATCAAGTGATGTGTCCCTACCATTCGAACACTCCTTTGCATAATGGCCAAAATCGCACACCGCTTCTTCAGAATCAACCAAAAGACAGAGAGATGCACGGAACTATGGGATCCAGGAGCGCTCCCATTCCAAGTGGGACATGCCAAGCTTTAAGGTGAAGACGTCCAATAAGCAAGGCTCCAAGGCATGAGCACCCCATAAGATGTGCGTGATAGGTGACGTAGTAAGTTCCCTCAGTTCTTGATGATAGGGTGAGTCATGGGTGTTGGGTCTCGGGAGGTAAGGCACTGAGGCATAGGTTGCTTTGCGCATTAGTGGGGCTAGTGGGGCAAGGAACTATTGGGATAAAGTGAGCTTCTTTACGGTTAAGTGAGCTTCTTTATACATACCTTAGTGCCCGTATGAGAGACCAGTCTCTACTGGGGGTTGCTACTAATTTTTGTACTTGTTGTTCCATTCTCCAATTATTTTTTCAATTAGGAACAAGCTAGACACGTTCCATAACATTGACGATCTGGTGTAAATCAGCTAGTATGGTCCCTACGAAGCCGCCATGGTGAAATTGGTGGACACGCTGCTCTTAGGAAGCAGGGATCAAATATCTGGAAAAAAAAAACGGCAAATACAACAACAAATAGACTTACTTAGGATAGGAAAGGTTCTGACTTTCTTTTCATTAATGAATTTCTTAATGGCGAAAGGAATCTTCATTTCCTTCCACCCTTAGATTCGGACTTCTCATTGAAGTGACCTTTAGGTAGGCCATCAGATGCTTCCGCTGCTCCACTCAGATAATATTCTCTGCTTTGACCTCACCCTTGATGAATTTGAAGAGGGATGAGGAACCCATTGAGCCTTTTGTCCTTTCCCCACTGTCTTCGGTGATTGCTCTTTCATTCTTGCTTGGGCTTTGTCTTCACCTCAGCTCCGATACCATGTTAATTTTAGGTATGTTCTATGCTTAGAGCAATTTATTTCACTTTTCACAGTTAGCTCAATATCTTTTCCAGATTAGCAATCACATCAGCATAATAGTAAATTGCAGATAGAACATAAACATAAATCGCAAAAAGACAAGCCAAGACAATAGGACACAAGATGTGGTGCTAGCCAGGGCCAAACCCCAAAGTGGGGAAACCCTTGATCAATTCTTCTTATATGTTCTTCAATAGTTCAACAGAGAGAGAGAGAGAGATAGTACATATACAATATAAGTCAACACTTTGACTTATCTATATAAGAGTAGAGATCATCTTTAAGAAGACGATACATGAGGTAGTTGAACTCAGTTGAAGACATGCTGCTTCAACTACTCCAAGGTGACTCCATCACCATGCTGCACCTATCATTGTATTGCTCCTCATCATCATGTTGGCCTTCACTGTGTTGCACCATGTTGCACCCATCATTACAATGTTGCATCTCATCATGCTTCACTAATCATGACTATACCCATCACTGTGCTCAATGTATACTGCAATGCTTCATCACGTTGCACCACTGTCATTAAGTTGCTCTTCATCACACGTTCTCATCACTGGGCTGCACTCAATCATTATGCAGCACTACATTGCTGCCTCTAGCACCATGTTGCATCCAACTGCTGCATATCCATGGGCCATATCTAAACATGTTGCATCAACCATGTAGAATCCAACCATTATGCTGCATCTCCTAGAATGTTGTCTACCTCTTGCATAAGGAGGGACATTACTTCTGTCTTGTTGCCACACTACTTTAGTCATGTCGCAACACTGCCTTAGATGTTGGCTATGGCCTATGGCCTAGCCCAGCAGCAAGATAGACTATGATCCCACAGTCCTAAGTTGTGACAACAATTAGGATCTCCTCATAAAACATCTGAAGAGACCTCTCCTTGCAACGTGGCTGGTCTTCAGGACTGCGGCCAAGATGTGCACCTAAAACGCATTCTCAGAACTGTTAACAATGTCTCTTTCTTACAACAGATAGGTGGTGTCCAAGTCTGTGTTTGTTGTTGTTCCTTACTGTGACTGGTTAGGGCACCCATGTGCTACAACAACCCTCAAACAGTCACCCAAAACAACCCTCAAAGACTGCGGCCTTATCAAGGAAGGGTCTCCTCCATATGTGTCACTTTTCTTGGCACTTTTCAGCCCAAGAAGCCTCCACACTATCCCTATTTTAGTTAGGCAAAGGCTTGCGGCCTACCACAAGGACTTGCTATCACCTATAGCCAACCAAAACAGTGTTACCCTTACCTTGAAGCTGCCCACACAGACCTGCGTGCTCCCTTCTTCAAACTCGGCCTAGCTGTAGCATAGAACAACCCTTCACGCAGTCACCAAGAGGCTCCAACAGCCCTAAAACACCCACGTTGTCCCTACCTTCTTTGCTGGCTAGTTCAGAGATATTCCTCCTCTCCAACGAGTTTGCACTTTTGGATTCGGGTGACTGTGTCCTAGATCTAGGTCATGCGTAGAGCTGCTAGGGTATCATTTAGGATTGCGTTCGGAGCATCCTCTAGGACAGTGTTTATCCCTTAGAGATTTTTCTTTCCACTAAGACCCAAAACAAGTGGAGAAGAAGAAATCTCAAGAGAGTTGTGTGTACAAATGATTTGCAAAGCACTTGTATTTATTCCAAAACATGGAGCACATGTGGATATATAAGTATTCATATATCCATGAATAATTATCGAAATCAAATGATCTTTAGATCAATCCTATACTTCCCGATGAGAGGAGTCCAAGAAAAATATTAGCTGCCATAAATAAGATGACCCACATGGAGTTTGGCCCTAGTTGCCAATTTTAACAAAGGCTAGGGGCAGCAACACTTCAATCTTTATAGTTGTGAGTGTTAGGCTTCCTTGTTGCCATAATTTTACTTTCCATTTTTCTTGCCAACCTGAATGCCTTCTCCAATGAATCAGGTTCTTAAAGGCAAACCTCATGTTGGATGTTATCCTTTAAAGTCCCTATGAACACATCAATCCTATGCTGCTCTATAATATATTTTACCCTTATATTCAATTTTTGGAAGTCCTCAATGTGCTCCATCATTGAACCATTTTGTAAGATTATCAATTGGCTAAAAAAGGTGATGGTTTTTGTATCATCATAATGTGTTATTATTTCTTCCGTAAAAATTGCCCAAGTGACAATTTGTTTACGAGAGCAAAGCCATCGATGCCATACAAACTGATTTGGTTCCAAATATAAAGTTGCAAGGCGTACCTTTTGTGTGTTTTGCACATTATCGAGATGGAAATATTGTTCCATCAGTAATATCCATGTTACGGGATCCTTATCATCAAACTTCCTCATATCGATCTTTGGAACATGGTGGGTCTTCAATCCAATGTTAGAGTCTATGAAATCATGATTAACATTTCTTTTATTCTCATCATGAGTTTCCTTTACTACCTTTCGCCATTAGTAAGCATTTCTTGTAGCAACTTTGTCAAATCTATCTTCAAATCTTCCATGTTTCCTTTCAGTTTTTCTTCTATACCATCCATCTAGCATCCACACCATTCATCTTAGCTTCCACACCTTTCTTTAAACCATCCATCTTAGCTTTTGTTACCTTTTGTGAGAGTGAAATTTGTTGCACTTGGTCTCGTAATTTTGATATATCATGTTGCATTTTTTCCTCTTCTTCATGAGTCATGCTAGAGCTTTCAAGTTACTTACTAGTTGTTTCCATTTTCTTTTTTCGAAGCATCAATTAATGATAATTATGCTTCACTATGCCCTTTGAATCACTTCAAACTAATTTTTCAACCCAAACTTATGCAAAATTTTAAAAAGACTACACACCTTTTTTCGCTTTGTAGAAGCTCGATATTGAATCTGTTATATCTCTATAATTGTGGATATCCAAGGTTTGAAATTTCGTCCTACGATAGCCCTCTAAGTCCTCTTTCCAATGCCACCAGTCTGATCGTAATTGGATTCTCCAAAAAAGACTTATGCCCAATCTCCCAAGATGACCTAATTATATACTTTTTTCAATAGAGCAAACTTGTACGAAGTGCCACGTGTCACTGTTTTGACCTTCGGATCTGAAAACGATACACAAAAAACTACAATTCGTCCTCTTTCTGTAACTTGTTATGAAATTTCAATCTGATGCTCAGAGAGAAAGTTATGACGATTTTCCCAAGGTCACAAGTTTGGGATGTAATTCGGGAGCTTGCAAAAACCCTAACTTCCTTGGATCATATGTCCGAAACTATAGCGAGAAAATATCTTAAATTCAAACCCGAGGTTCATCGAGACTTTGGTTCAAATGGGTTTTAATTTCAGCTTCTGAAACGTCGTAGAAAAAAGTTATAGCGAAAATTCTGCGATGACCTTTTTGGAACAGTGAAACCCTAGAATCCAAAGCTCTGATATTAAATGTTATGCAACCAACTCAGAAAATAGAAGAAAAGATAGATAAACGACTGCAAATCAGCCTCTTCCAGGGGGCAACCTCCTTTACATTACACAAATAAATAATTCTTGGATGATGCAAATGAAAAAAACTCCTTTCTATATATAGGTGTCTAAGGGGTCACAATATAATCAAAGTCAACATAACAATAATAATATATGGGCACAACAATAGCAATAGTGGGTTTTTATGGGCACAATAATAACAATATGGGGACAATAGGGGCACAACAATAACAATAAGGGCTACAATGACAATAGTAATGGGGAAATCACTAGTATTATAGGGACCTAACATGGGTTTCACCAAGGGTCACACCCATCCATGGTGGGGTCGCATGACATTTTGGAGCCTACATGAACCCCAAATATTAAACTTAAAATTTTTATTGTTATAATTTTCTTTGGTCGATTTGGGAGGCCTCTTGGCATGTGGGAATACCTCTTGATGCTACACAAAAATCAACACACCCTCTTAGAGAGGGAGGTATTCTCTGGAGTAGATTTCCCCTTAGCTGAAATTTCTCCTCCATAAGAAAATTTTATGAGCTTGCGGTGTTAATGCATGTCTATAAGATAACTCTATCCTGGAGTGGGAATGTAAGTTATCCAAGGCTGGCTTTTGGCCAAAGTCCTTTGTTGCTCCTTATGCAAAATGTATCAATCTCCTATGGTCAAAGTCCTTTATGACCTAGCCAAGTCCTTCGAGCCTCTCATGAGAGAAATTTCCCTTGGGCCATTCACCTTCCTGGTCAAAGTCCTTCATGACATCAATCACTCTTGATGATTCTATGCTCGAGCTCTTAGGCCATAAAAGAACCTGGCCATCTAGCAACTGGAGCAAAAATCTCCCCATAGTCCACTCCTTTCTAGGATAACCCTCTTGTCACAAACATTGCTTTGTACTTATCGATGCGGCCATCTACGACATTAATCATGCATTGATAGTCTCCACAATTCTTCATTTTTGCAAAACTTCACTCAGGAGGCCATGAAAGAAAAAAATTATAACCAATCAAAATACAAGGACAAGAGGTTGACTGAAAAATAAAAATAATAATAATAATAATCAAGGGAGAAAAATACAGAGTACTTATCTTTTAATTAAGAAAGAAATTGTGAGGACTATAGGGAACTGTACACTTCTTCTTGATCCCTTCCTCCTAGCAGAAGTCAATGAAGTCCATCTGCAATTTCATCAAGCTTAGATTCCTTTGTCTTCTTCCGTGGTGGATGTTAATCTTCGTTAACACATCAATTGTTGATGCATATTACTTTCCTTTCCTTTCCTTGCATGAGTTACAAGGGCTTAAGTTTCGTCATTCTGCAGACTCTTCAAGCTAATTCTGGACAACAATATGGCCTTCTCTTGGACATTAGCAATCCATAGCTTATCAAACTTGGGAAATTTTTCTCATGCAAGAATTCCTTAAATAAATGGCTCCCATGAGAAAGGGAATCCATTGAGAGTCACTGTAACAAGTTCATCTTTGAATTGGGAAACTTGCATAAGATCAATGTTTTAAAACTCTGACTCTGACTCCGACTCGGCCGAGGGTCAACTCCGACTCTGACTCCGGCTCCGACTAGGTATCGACTCGATCGGCTCGATTTCAATGACTCGGTCATTGTAAAAAATACAATAAATATTTTGTTTTTTATAAAAAAAACATAATTTTAAAGATGTTCATTCATGTTTCAAAACACACAACATTAGAATATAGATAGAAGACAACATATGATCAAAGTAGGCTCATGAATATATCCATTATATCAAAATGGCACCTAGTGCACTGTCCAATACAAACATGATGATGATATAGAGATCAAAACAAAAACACATAATCAAGGAGGCTAGAAATGGCGTTATCCTCCAAAATAGTTTGTAAGTCATCAAGGAACTAATACAAGGGTTCAAGAGTGTTCCTCACTCCAAGAAAGTCCCAAAGTGCATTTGTACATCTTCAAAAGATGCATCCTCCACCATGATGTCATCTAGGAGAGACCTTATGTCACCCTTTTCAACCATGTGAGTGACATGGCACCCCTAAGGGTAAGCATTGGCATCAAAGAGGGATGTGCTAGCTCTCCTAAGTCATCTCAATGATAACCATCCTCATCTATGCTTTGGAAGAAGGCACCATCCACCAAAACAGGGTCAAGGCCAGCCAGGGGGCATCTTCTGTCCATTTGGGCATATCATCAAATAGTCCAATGTCCAAGCTTTTAAGTTTAGTGTTTTAGCATTTGGAGGCTCATCAAGGGGTGTAGCATCACGTGGAATCAACTCAAGGCTCGATGCTCATCTTTGGAAGGCCAAGGTTGGGGCCACAAAGTTAGGTTTGCTTTCAGAAAAGGACAAAGAACCTATTGAAAGGTTTTGAAGAAGAATGACGCTATCCCTTAAGGAATCTCTACTACATATGTGATACCACCTAAACAAACCTCTTAAGATGAAACAAGATAAACTTATTTAGGGACAAAAAACCATTGAAGTATCATAGTGAAAACTTTGGAGTCCACCAAAAACAAAAAAATAAAAAATAAAATCGTTGTTTTTTAGTTCACGAGCCGCTGTCATCCAACCCAGCCGAGTAGGCTCAGACTCGGCCGAGCCGGTCGGGTTATTACCGAGCCGACCGAGTTGTTAGACAACTCGGCTCGCTCGATAATAACCCGCTCGGCCGAACTAGTTCACTAGCCGAGTAGACCCGGTGAGGCCTTGACTCGGACCAACTCAGCCAAATCGGTTCTGAGCCAGTGGAATCTTAAAACACTGCATAAGATACAAGACAACAAAATTTGATTTGGTCATCATGAAGACGATTTCTCAAGGTTAGATTTTTTATACTATTGTTGTCCTCCTTCAATGAGAGCATCATATGCTTCCTCTTTAATGCAACAACATGAGGAATCAAGTGGTCCTTTATGGAATCTACCAAGATTCTCTTAGCCTTGTACTTGAATTTCTCCTCAACTCCCTCTTATTCTAGAATGGCTTCCTTCTAAAGACTTTTGACACAATCCAACATCTTTTTCATTTTAAGACTTGGCACAATTTGGTAAGAGATCTAAAAACTAGTCAAGCTATTGAACGCTTGACTCTTACGCTAACTTCATCGTTGCTCTTTCAACCTTGCTCTGATACAATGTTGAATTTTATTCAAGGTGAGCAGCAGAAAACAATTTTCTAATACGATAATTACTACCTAACGATCTTCAATCAATTTACCTCATGCCATTGATAGCATTGAGCAATTACACATAGAAGATATCAACAATAAATGCAACGAAAACGGTAAAGATCATAGAAAGACATTGATGCACAATAGAGACAATATTTTACCCTAGGAAACCTAAACTTAGGAGAACCCAGCAAGTTTTCTCTAGGAGAAATTATTCATCAACAAAGTTTACAAAATCAGCAATTTTGTCTAGAAATCGATGCCCATTGTCCAAGTCAAATTACCAGTCAAACCATGGCCACCTTCGGCATCCAACTCCAAATTGTTTAGGCTTATTCACTTGTCGATTTTTGTGTAGCATTGAGAGGTATTCCCACATGCCAAAGTGGTCTCCAAGTTGGCCTAACAAAATTAAAATAAAATATTATTTTGGGGGCATCAAATTGGCCCAAGAAGACAATTCAACCCAGCGCGTGAAAGGGTGTGTCCCTTGGGCTAATTTACCCCCATTCCACTTGTATATATAGATGATGTGACATTTCATTTTTACCACCATGTAAGAACAAACCTTCTTGCATAAAAAAGGAAGGGAGCCACAACTAGCACCAAAGGAAGCCAAGCAATGGAACTGAGATCTATTGGAGGGCAAAAGCAAAGGAACCACAACAAGAAAGAGGGTTGCAGGGCCACAAGATGCAGGTTGCAAGGCTGCAAGGCACAATGTCGCAGGGACCCAAGGCTTTCCATAGACCTTAAAGGCGACAGGACAAAGCCCATTACATGTTGACCGAAACAGGGAAAGACAGCTGTGAATAGCCCTAAACAAATTGTTGTTGAGTGTTGAAGGTGGCCAAGGTTTGACTGGTAATTTGACTTGGATTAGGGGCACAAATTTCTAGATGAAATTTTTGATTTTGTAAACTTGTTGAAGAATAATTTCTCTTAAAGAAAAGTTGTTGGTTTTCTTCCAAGTTTGGGTTTCCTGGGGTAAAATAATGTGTCTATTGTGCATGATTGTCTTTCTATGATATTTACCATTTTTGTTGCATTCACTATTGATATTTTTTGTGCATAATTGCTCAATGATATCAGTAGCATGAGATAAATTTATCAAAGATCATTAGGTAGTAATTATCATATCAGAAAATTGTTTTCAAGTACTCATATTGTAGAAAATTCAACACTATTCGCTTTACTTCCTCAATAACTTTTGAACCCAGTTAGGAGCAAACTCTCTCAAACTAGTCTCTAGCCTTCAAATCTTGTGTGCAATGAATGCAAGACCTTGTACAATTCAAAGCTCCCTCTCGGAATAGTTTGGTTACTTAGATTGAGCCACCTATAAAACAAACCAACAAAGTGGGGTTGCCCCTAGTTTGTCTCTTCCAAGTGGCTATGTAGCCCCTCAATGGAAAAATATGTTAGTTTTAGTGTAATTTTATTTATTACCTAGAAAATTAGAATAAAAGCCCTAAAACATTTATCAAGAAAAAGAATGACAAGAAGAATCACTCTAGATCATGCGTATAGAAAACATATACAAAGGTTTGCAAGAATGAGCTATTTTATTATGATGACACTAATCTCATAAGAAAACAACATTACAAATGAGAAAAAAAATATAACGGCTAGCTAGCAACTAGCTTTGACTATCAAGCCAGATGGCAACTCTCGAATTTGGATTTGATTGCATTAATGAGAATAAATTTATAACATAGAAGAGCAACCCTTGGGATTTATCTTCCAAGGTCAAATCCTATTCTAATTGTTCATATTTCCGTTTATTTACATATTTACAAGTTATTCACCCAATCTCTGAGGATTAGCTGTTTAACATTCCCCTTGTTAATCTGAAGGGGATATTGTGACTCCAAGCATCATTCTGAATTTTTCAAACTTTTCTCTTCCAATTGCTTTGATGAAGATGTCTGCAATTTGCTCATTTGTGGAACAATGTCTTAGATGAATATTCTTGGCCTCTACATGATATCAAATCAAATGATACCTTATGTTGATATATTTGATCATGGAATTTGGTATTCTTGGCCAACTTAATTCCAAATGAATTGTCAACCAAAAGAGGAGTAGAATTCACTTGTTCCCATTGCAAGCCTTCAAGAAATTTCCTAAGCCACACAATCTCCTTTTTTTCTTATGTAATTGCCACATACTTTGCCTCTATCATGGAATCCACTGGAGTTGGTTGCTTGTGTGACCTCCAAGAGACAACTCCTCAACCAAAACTCATAATATAGCCTAAACTAAACACTCCATTTTCCTATCTATACTTAGTTGCATTCAGCCATGCCAAACTTGTTCAAAAATTCGATCATGTACTTTTTTATAAAGGAATATGTACCTTGGATGTCCAATCACCGCAATGCCCAAGTAAGAGTGAAGGTGTCCCAAATGAACATTTTGAGCCCTAAAAGTGCATGACACCATGCTTAGAGATCCCTTACAACTCACATGTGTCAGAAAATGTTGGCATATTTTATTGTGTTCATCTATTAGATTGGCTTGTAACCCATTTGTGTTCTGTCTACTCAAAATTAAGCTTGTTTAGGGGCTCTTAGTTGGTTTAATGTAAGTGATAGACATCTTGTAAAAGGAGGATCACTCCATTCATTTGTTCATCATCATCTTTGTGGATTAGCCTCTTTAGAAAAGCTCGACTTAGCCTTTGTATTTCAGTACATGTGGACATGTGATCTTTCGTGAAGCTATTGCTATAGGAGACTAGTTTGTGTTTTGGAGGCATCTCTTAGGGATTGTAAGAAGGTATTTTCTTGGAAAATTTGTGAGTATTTATTGCATATATTTCATGGTCTTACATTTAATGAAATATTGTTAGGGTTTTCTATTGTTCCTTGTATAAATGCAAACTTTTATTAGAAAGTGTTGACAAATTATTGCATGTTAAATCTATTTTCCTTGAAATCCCTAAAAGGCCTCCTAGGGAGCTTTTCTTCTAGTTAATTTCTCACCTCATAGAAAAAAAGTGATGACTTGAAAACTAGGTTTTTTTCCCTTACTCTATGCATGAATTTGATATCTCTAAGGTTTAGCCCCTTAAGACTCCATCACCTAATTAGGGAAAGGCACTAGGATCCTTGTGATGATCAAAACCCAATAAAGTTTTTATCTCTTTCTCCTTTTTTTACCTTTTTTGGCCCTTTAGGGCAAGCTGGTAGGGTTAGGGCAAGGGCCAAATTCAACTACAACTTGAGGAGTCAAAACATCAAAGCTGAGTTGGCTTGTTTTCTCCTTCACTGACTTCACACACTCAAAAATCTAGCCTTTTCCATGGAGCGAGGGAGAGAGTTCACCAAGTCAGTTTGGAAACTAAGGTTTATTGGCAATGCAATTTAGCAATATGGCGTATCAATGTCTCAAATTTGAGGATAGATTGGATGGTTCGTCCAACTTTTGTTCATGGTGTGAGAGGATAGCAGTAGTGTTGGAGGAGCAAGGGGTGAGGAATTTTGTTGATAATATCCCAGTTGCACCCACTAACCCTTTGTTGTTGGCTCAACATAACAAGGAGGGTGCCAAGACAAGAAGAATCATCTTGGAGTCAAAGACCACATTATTCCTCATCTGACTGGGAAGAAGACAACCAAATCCATGTGGACAGCCATCATTGGCCTCCACCAAGGTTCGAGCAAGGCCAAAAAGCTAGTTTTAAAGTACAAGCTCAAGAACATTAAATTGTCCAAGTTTGATTCTGTGGTGTCTTAGCTCACCAAGCTTACCCAAGTGAGGGAAGAATTGGCTAGTGTAGGCGAGACAATTCCAGATAGAGATCGAGTGAATTTTCCCCTGTTGGGTTCCCCAAATCATGGCAAGATTTCTCGGATAAAATATGTGCCAGAGAAAAGCTCCCAAATTGGTAGCAATTATGGGGTGACTGAGTCTAAGAGGAGATTCGCAGACAAGCTCGATTTGGGTCACATGTGTTAAGACCAAGGAAGATGAAGAAAATCTTTCGCTAGCCAGCTAAAGGGCTAAGTCAAAGGTAAAGAGAGCAATGGTGTTGGAGAGTCGAGCTCCAAGGGGAGAAGAATAAAAAGGATCTCAACAAGATCAAGTGCTTTTCATGGCACCAATTTCGGCATTATGCTATTAAATGCCCTAATAGGAAGAAAGGGTCCAAGAAGGACCAAGTAGAAGCCTCTTCAGACATAGATGGGTTCTCTTCTCATTTTCAGAAGATGTTTTCACTCATTGCTTGCATGGCAAGCTCAATGTCTACCAGTTTAAAGTATGTGGATTGTTGAGAAATCTAGGGGCAGCAAGTGTAGGTGATTTCTCCTATAATGATAACTACTTGTGAAGACTTTTTACTTTTCTTAATTAGGTTCTTCTATTAGCTTGATTAATATTGCATTCACTTCATCAAACAGCTACCAAAACATAAAGAACAATGACACAAAGTGAGAATTCAGTAGAGCAAAGAATATGTTAATTCTCTTAACATGATAACTATTTGTGTTACCTTTTACTTATTAGCTTTGTTCGTTATTATTCCAATATGCAATACATCAAATAGCTACCAAAACAATAAGAACAATGACACAATATATAGGTTGCAAGCCAAGGCCAAAACCCCTCCTCCTAAGGAGAAAACCCGTAAATCTCTTATTTAGCTTTCATATCTTTCAATTGACGAATACCATGACCTAGACTCAGACAAATGCCATGCAAGATCAAGTCTACCACGGCCTCCTGCTACAATATCTTCGACCTCCCAGTAGATCCGATATTCTGCTCCCTAGCAATTGTTGCAACTATTGTTGCTTCTTTAGGACACTTCGATCTCCCTCTAATAGCCTTCCTCTTGACTTCGCTTGCCTTGACTTGAATCCTAGGGCTAGTAAGATGCCCTAAGAGACCTTCGCTTGCCTTTCCTTTTCTTCTGCTTCCAAAATCGAACCCCATAAGATCCATCGCAGAAACCCTAACTTTGATCTTCACAGAAGAATAAATAAGGCCCATAAACACTTTGACTTTTTCGCACTTCCTTCTTCAACTTCTTCTTCTGCTTCTTTGCATAAGAGATAAGAGAGTGAGTGATCCAAATGGAGGACGAGCTCCTCTTATATATAGGCTTCTTCAAGGGTGGACGTGGCTCTTCATGTAGGCCAACTTGACAGCTCATTAGGCTGACTTGATCTTGGAGGAATTATGACACTTTAAAGACAAAGATAATTTTTTCTTTGCAATTTACAATGTGCCCATAGGGTCTTCAATATATTACAATGACTCGTATACCTAGGACAAACCCTAGAAGCACTCAATGCGTGCTTGACATATAAAATAAAAGAACTTGAGCATGAAACCCATGCTCCAATAATAATAATAATTTCTTTTTTTTATTTTATATTTACAACAATACATTTCATACTTATGAAGACCGAACCTATTTACACATTTGTCAACACAAAGGACAAAAGATATAGGTGATCCGCCAAGGCCAAAATCTCTCCAATCTTGAGAGGAAAACCCATAAAATTCTTCTTCTTATAGAATCTTCAATTCACAAATTTCAAGACCTAGATCCTTGACAATGAACCTCTCCAAGACCAAGTCAAACTTGCCTCAAGTCAAAGTTAACTTCTTCTTGATGTAACTCCAATTTCTTCTTCAACTTTAGCCTTTGACCCTTGCAATACTTGTTTGAAATTTTCAGTCTCCTTGACTGCAATTCTCAACCTCCTATAATGATTGTACTTTTTCGTACGTGTGGCATTTTTGAGGATGTTAGAGATTTCTTCTTTCCTTTGATTGGGCAGGCTTCCTTTCTTTTACTATTCGGCTTGTTATTTAAGACTTCTTTCACCCTTGATTCACCTTCTTGGACTGATTGTAATTTTTATTCTTTTGTAGTTGAGATTGTGCCCTAGTTGCAGTCCATACATGTGGGGAAATGAACCCAAGATAGATATGAAAGACAGTGATTTTATCCTTACTCTAATCCTCTTCTTCTTCGCTTGATGAGAGACCTTTCCTTGGTGATCAAACTTTTGTAGTTGATTGATGAACCTAGAATGAGGTCGAGTCCTCCCATATATAGACTTCCTCATCCATGATTGTAGGTCAACTTGTCATCGTCTTAGGCCGACATGTCATCTTGATAGGCCAATTGCTCCTTTGTGAAGGTTGATTGGTTGTAGCCCTTGTGATGAGGTCTTGGAGGGTCTTTTAACTCTAACATTGACTCAAATATTTTTCTTTACAATATGTAACATGCCCCAAATGGGTCTTTCATACATGAAAATGGACTAAAAGATCTCAATGGGAGCTTGACCTATAAAAATAAATTCCATTGAGCATGAAACCCATGCCTCAAGATCAACAATAATAAATTTATTTTTCTTATTACATCAAATACATAAAATCATGATTACATATGCCATTATGAAGACCGAACCTAGTTACATATTTCAACACTCCCTCTTAACTAGGGAGGTATTCATAATCCATACAAGGTACTGGACATTCTCAATCTGAAGAATTCTCATAAGAAGAGTTGGATTGGTAACCCATCTATTTAGCATAATATCATCCATCATTGTCACATAGTAAGGCCTTGACTAACAGCTCTATCTTTGCACAAGATCAGAGCACAACGCTGGCGAGACCAATGATTTATAGACACCTTCATCATTGTCTCTCAAGGAACATACCACACTCAAGTGTTCACAAGGTATGTCCTTCCAAGACTATTCTTACCTTGGATTCCCAGTCCTCAAAGAATATCGGTCCTCTACGACTACTCTTATCTTGGATTCCCAACCACATCCTCAAAGAGTATCAAATGCGATATGCTTACCCAATCGTCCATTCTTTCTTCCCAAGTGAAGACAAGAATGATGCGTCTATCTCTCTCTCTAAACTAGGGAGGATATACCCATTCCAATAAAATGAATGTACCCAAGCTCCTTCTTAACTTAAGGACTTGCTTCCAATCTTCTTCTTAATCAGAAACTTGCTTCCAGGCTCCCTCTTAACTAGAGACCTATTTCCAGCAACAGCTCTTTCTTCATTGGTGGAGATCATGGGACCTTCAGGTACTTGTAGCGTTACTATTCAATGTCATGAATTTCATCTTTAACATTATGGAGCCTTCATATTTGGGACTTCTTCATAGGGCATCGTCCATCCATCACTTTTTGAATCAGGGCAGTTGTGTCATTCTTCTTTTCATCAAAGAGTGATCCATTAAACCATATCTGGCTTTTCCTCATACAGCTATCTCTTCCATATCATGTCTCCTTCAAGATCTTCCATCCCACCACATGATTACTAGTTGTGGGTGACTTCCACAACTCTCTTTTGGTATCCATGTATCAACCCATCCAGATATTGTTCAAAATTAAAAAGAACATCATATCAAAAGATATCTTTTGTGATGGCCCTTCATCATGACATCTACTTGTTGCAATATCAACATCTTGCATACATATTGACACATCTCCAAGATATTCAATTGCCAAAGGTCTTCTTTCTTTCCAAACTTTCCCAAGGTCTTCATATCTTTTCCATGGAGATATCATAGTCAAATCTTCTAGTCATTGAATGTTGATTGCTTTCTCCATAGTTGCATTTTTCACGATCTCTTCTTTTCTTTATTCACATATTTCTTCCCAAGAACTTCCAATCATAGTTCGTTCACCTTTGTCAACCACCTCATATTCCATATGAGGACATATTATGTTGATTTCATCTAGTCAATATGTGAACCATGCCTTCAATGTAACTTTCCAACAGAAGAGAACCCTTTCTTTTGATCATACTCATGAGGTAGAGTATTTATCCTGGTTGACTGCAATTATGTGATGACATGACCTAACTTATCAAACATATGCATACATACCTCTTTCCTTCTTTTGTTCATCTAGACTTCCTTCAACAGCATCCTTTCCTTGATTGAAAGTATTTGAACCATGTCAACATGTTGTATTCGTTTGTCAACATACTTTCATTCTTTCAAACAATTAATCCCATCCAATGTAAAAAAATTCAGCAAGACATTTGCTTCTTCCAAGAGATGAATCTTCTAATGAAGATTCAAACAGAGGATCTCGGATGTCCTCATCTTGTAAATGATCCTTCCCAATGATGTATGATGATCTCCATACTAGATTACTCTCTTCTACCCATAAGTACTACTTATGCTTCTAGTGAGGTTACCAAGAGTTGCTTTCTTCTAATTTTAGCCCCAACTGTCTTTCAAGCTTCTCATGATGACGTCACAAGTTCTTGCTTCAATTGTATGTTGTTATGATGCTATCTCCAAAAATGATGCAACCTATCATGCTTCTAATGTTTACTACCATGATAGTTATACTTCAAAAACTGAAAATAACTAGGTGGAGAAGACTTATCTCAATCCTAGTAGAGATATTTTACTTCCTCCTTGGATTTCTTCTTTTCAGCTTCTTCCACTTCTTCAGTGACATGGGCTTCTTCTCTTCCTCTTTTGTTATTGTCATTCTTGAGTTTGGGACAATCTCTCTTGTAGTGCCCATATTCTTGACATCCATAGAATTGAACCTTTTCCATATTCTTCTTCCTTTTCTAGGAACCAAACTTCCAAACTTACGTTTTCTCTTAGTCATGGCAGCAAATGCTTGTGTTTGTTCGTTTGATCCTACATCACTTTTTGCCTTCAACCTGGTTTCTTCAATTTTGCATAGTGAGCACAGTTCATTGAATGGAGAAGCATCCTTCTTACCATAGATGCTTGATGTAAAGTTACCTCATTCCTCTGATGGTGCATTGAGCACTATAGTAGTCATTTCCTTGTCAGACATTATTTCTCCCAACTCTTGAAGTTGGTCCCTTATTTCAGACACTCTCATAAAGTATGAGGCTATTCCTTCTTCTTTTGATATTTTCATCTTCTAGAGTTCTTGTCTTAACGAGATCACTTCTAATGCAGTGCTTACGAAGAACAATTCTACAAGTTTGGCATAAAGTTCTTTTGATGTTTCTAATTTTGATACATAAGGGATGAGGGGATCCTTAATGGATTTTATGAGAATCCTTTAAGCCCTTACTTCCCCTTTCATGAATTTTGCAAAAGCTTAATATTTTGCCTTTGCAAGTTTGGTGATTGAGCCCTTAACATGTTCCATGACTTCATTTTCTATAAGGTTCAGATTTGTCCTTTTCCTCCATGCAAGAAAGTTTGAAGCCCCAACCAACTTATTGCTTTCCTTGCAAAGAGACATTTTGATAGACTCTGATGTGGACGGATACTTACGTGAGAAGATACTCCTTGATGACGATACCTTCAATCTGTTGCCTTCTTGATTTTGATGATGAAGATGACTTCTTGATGGAGATGACTTTCTTCAAAAGATGATCCTTCAAAGAGGAGGAGATTACCTTGGTTTCATGACGATGATGCCAGTGCCTTCTTCTGCTTCCCTTGGATATGTAAACTTCAAGATGCTTTAAAGTCCTTCCTTTCGTGGAGGCAAGGTTTAAGGTCCTCCTTTTCTTGAGGTGATGATTGAGCAAGGTTCCCAAGAATGCTTGTAAGTGTAGAATTCTTCTTTGAGCAAACTAGGGTTTGTAGGACTACTTCTACTTTCTTCAAGATGATGATGCAATCCTTTTCCTTGTAATGTCTTGGAGATGATAGGATCTTCTTGTTCATTGATAAACTTCTAGAACTTTGATCCTTGTGTGTCCTTTATTGAGCTGCCCTTCCTTGATTTGTCACCTTAGCTCTGATACCATGTTGAGAAATCTAGGGGCAGCAAGTGTAGGTGATTTCTCTTATAATGATAACTACTTGTGAAGACTTTTTACTTTTCTTAATTAGGTTCTTTTTTAGCTTGATTAATATTGTGTTCACTTCATCAAACAGCTACCAAAACATAAAGAACAATGAGACAAAGGACACAAGATATAGGTGATCAGCCAAGGCCAAAACCTCTCCAATATTGAGAGGAAAACCCACAGAATTCTTCTTCTTATAGAATCTTCAATTGACGAATTCCAATACCTAGACCCTTGACAGTGAACCACTCCAAGACCCAAGTCAAACTTGCCTCACGTCAAAGTTAACTTCTTCTTGATGTATCTACAATTTCTTCTTCAACTTCAACCTTCGACCCCTGCAATAATTGCATGAAATTTTCGACATCCTTGACTACAATTCACGGCCTCCTATAATGACTGTACTTTTTCACACGTGTGGCAATTTTGAGGATGTTAGAGATTTGTTCTTTCCTTCACTTGGGAAAGATTCCTTTCTTTTACTATTCGGTTTGTTATTTATGACTTCTTTCACCCTTGATTGACCTTCTTGGACTGACTGTAATTTTTGTTCTTCTGTAGCCAAGATTGTGCCCTAGTTCAATCCACATGTGTGAGTAAATGAGCCCAAAACAGATATGAAAGACAATGATTTTATCCTTACTCTAATCCTCTTCGTCTTCACTTGATCAGAGACCTTTCCTTGCCTTGATGATCGAACTTCTATAGTTGACTGATGATCCTAGAATGAGGTCGAGTCCCCCTATATATAGACTTCATCATCCATGATTTTAGGCCGACTTGTCATCATCCTAGGCCGACATGTCATCTTGATAGGCCAACTGCTCCTTTGTGAAGGTTGATTGGTTGTAGCACTTTTGACGAAGTCTTGGAGGGTCTTTTGACTCAAATATTTTTCTTTACAATATGTAACATGCCCCAAACAAGTATTTCATACATGACAATGACCTAGAAGCTCTCAATGGGAGCTTGACCTATAAAAATAAATTTCCTTGTGCATGAAACCCATGCCCCGAGGTCAACAATAATAAATTTATTTTTCTCATTACATCAAATACATAAAATCATGATTACATATGTCATTATGAAGGCCGAACCTAGTTAAATATTTCAAGGGAAGAAGACAGCCAAATCCATGTGGATAGCCATCATTGGCCTCTACCAAGGTTCGAGCAAGGCCAGAAAGCTAGTTTTGAAGGACAAGCTCACAAACCTTAAAATGTCCAAGTTTGATTTTGTGGTGTCTCACCTCACCAAGTTTACCCAAGTGAGGGAAGAGTTGGCTCGTGTGAGCGAGCAATTTCAAATAGAGATCTAGCGAGCTTTTCCCTATTGGGTTTCACCAAATCATGGCAAGATTTCTTGGATGGAATATGTGCCATAGAAAAGCTCCCAGATTGGTAGCAGTTATGGGGTGACTATGTCGAAGAGGAGATTCTCAAACAAGCTCAATTTGGGTCATGTGTTAAGACTAAGGAAGATGAAGAAAAACTTTCCCTAGCCAGCGACAGGGCCAAGCCAAAGCTAAAAAGAGCAATGGTGTTGGAGAGTCGAACACCAAGGGCGGGAAGAATTAAAGGATCTTAACAAGATCAAGTGCTTTTCATGCGACCAATTTTGGCATTATGCTACTAAATGCCCTAATATGAAGAAAGGGTCCAAGAAGGACCAAGTAGCAACCTCTACAGAGATAGATGGGTTCTCTTCTCATTTTGAGAAGGTGTTTCCACTCATTGCTTGCATGGCAAGCTTAGTGCCTACCAGTTTAAGGTATGTGGACATCCATGCGTCCTGTCATATCACGGGAAACAAGAAGCATTTCAGCGAATTATTGAAAAGGGACATATCGTTCGACATTGAGATGGGATATGACAGGAAATATCGGGTCGAGGGTACTGGTACAGTTTGATTTGAGAGGGAGTCTGGAAACCCTCTGTATCTCAAATATGTCCTTTACGTACTTGGGCTCAAGAAGAACCTCGTTTCAATTTCATCATTCGAGGATATGGGGCACGAGTTGGCCTTCAGACAAGGTAGGTTTTTTATAAAACCCTCAAACTCCAAGGTGGCTAAGCAAATTAGGGTTATGCATAAGAACTTGTACAGATTACAATTTGAGACAGCCGCATCATTAACCAACAAAGGGAGCCACGACTCAAGTAGGGATCTTAGTGAGATGTGGCATAAGAACATGGGGCATCTGCACCATAGTGCACTGAAGATTCTCAAGGAGATAGCGACAAGGCTGCCACACTACAGTGTGGTACAGATTGAGACAATTGCATCATTAACAACCAAAGGGAGCCATGACTCAAGTAGGGAGCTTGGTGAGTTGTCGCATAGGTGCATGGAAACCATAGTGCACTAGAGATTCTCAAGGAGATAGTGACAATGTTGCCACACTACAGCGTGGACCAGCATGAGGTGTGCAAAGGGCTGCACACTTGGCAAGTATGCCAGGACCTCCTTTTCCAGCAAGATAACAGACCAAGGGTATCTTGGACCTTGTTCATTCAAATGTTTATGGTCCTTTCTCTCTTAGTGGGTACAAGTATCATGTCACCTTCATAGACGATCACACAAGGAAGACCTAGATATTTTTCATGAAAAATAAGGATGAAGTCTTCTCGAAGTTTTTGCAGTATAAAGCCTTCGTTGAGAACGACATTTGCAATTGTTGATTGTTAATAGCATCAAGAGGTATTCCCGCATCCCAAGAGGACTCCTAAGTCGGCCTAGAAAAATTAAGGAAACTAAAATTATATATATATTGGGTTTCCTGTAGGCTCAAAAGTGGAAATTCGGCCCCACCATGAAAGGGTGTGTCCCTTGGGGTAAATGCACCCATTTGACTTGTATATATATATATATATATATATATATATATTGATATATTGGGTTTCATGTAGGCTCAAAAGTGGAAATTCGGCCCCACCATGAAAGGGTGTGTCCCTTGGGGTAAATGCACCCATTTGACTTGTGTGTGTGTATATATATATATATATATATATATAGATAAGTTGCACGAAGCGCCAAAACATTTTGGAGTTTCCGAAACAAGTACATTTAGAAACGTCACCTACAAAAGGTGGAAACGTCGGCCGAAACATTGGCTGAAACGTCAGATATGTTTATATATAAAAAAGAATTTTATAAATTAGTGAATAACACATTATCTTGCAAGAAAAAATGGAATAACACCCATAGATGACAATTCAGAAGGAAAACCAATTCTATATTAACTCTCATAGATGATTACATAATGGTTGAGTTTCGGAGTTTTAGGTACGGGTACGTCCCGAAACGACAACTTCCTAGAAGTTTCGTGCATATATATATATATATATCTATATATATATATATATATATATATATATATATATATTGGATTTCATGTAGGCTCAAAAGTGGAAATTCGGCCCCACCATGAAAGGGTGTGTCCCTTGGGGTAAATGCACCCATTTGACTTATATATACAAACATGATGTGACACTTCATTTGATCACTTACTCATCATTGTATCTCTTCTACAGAAGACACTCATGGGAGCAGAAAATCATATCTCTTCTATAGAAGACACTCATGGGAGCAGAAAAATGATGAAATGATTGAAGTTTGGACTTGGTTTTTGGCACAGATTTCTAGACAAATTGATTTGTAAACCTTGCTAAAGAAAATTTCTCTGAGAAAAAGAGTTGTTGGGTTTTCTCCCAAGTTTGGGTTTCCCAGGGAAAACTTGATGTCTTTATTGTGCGTGGCTGTCTCTTTATGATCTTTATTGTTCCTATTGTTTTGACTACATTACTATTGAGATTTTATGTGTATAATTGCTTAATGACATCAGTGGCATAAGAAGAATTAATTGAAAATCATTAAAAGTAATTATCAGATCAGAAAATTAATTTTCTACGGTGCATCCTTGTAGAAAATTCAACGGCAAGACAATCAACACATTGAGGTCTGATAATATCTCCTTGGTTTCGAGGCCCCTGGTTGCATTGTACAAAACTGGCTAGTTCAGTGAAAAAAGCCTGATTCGGTACTGTACAGTTAAGTTACATATAGAAGCCAACCAGTTCAATATGGAACTAGCCTGTTCTGGCTCTGTGCCACCAGTCAAACCAGTTAGGGCCAAAGACAACCGGACCAGCCTGTTCAACCAATTTCGACCCACAGGCACACAACCTGACTCCTAACAAAAAATTGTGTTTATTTTTATTTTTTTTCATCCTTAACTTTCTGAAAGTGTGTTTCAACATATAATTTGTCCCAACTAAAGTTTTATCTAGCTTAGAGGGGGAACAGGGAACAAAATGACAGATAATATCCATCTAGATTCTATGCTCTTCAAGGTATTTGCACTGAGACACCCTGCTAAGCTTGCTAGCTGCAGGTCTTCCTATTCTGACTAGAAGCTGTATTTCATACAAAATGGCAACCCTAGAGCAGAAGAAACATACATTTAAAGTTTCAGAGTCTTTGAAACCTGAACATATAGATTAAGCCATTGGCATTAAACAAAATATGGAAATGGATGATACCAATACTATCTATCACCAAACAAAGGCACACTATGGTAATGATTAATGCCTAATTGACTCAACAGAAAAATTATAGAAAGTTCAAACATCATTACTCACGAGTCACGACTCAAGAGATGCTACATGATGACTCTCGAATACTATCCCAATAATTTTTGGATGCCACATAGCATTCTTCCCACGTAATTTTCAAACTTAATTTTTAAGGAAAAGTGATAATTGATAGAAAACTTCAAGCTGAAGAACCAATGACTAGAAATACTGATAAGAGACCAAACAAGTTATACAAGAATAAATGCAAAAGATTGCATGTGCAAATGCTACACCCCATCTTTCTATGGATTCCCTCTGGAAAAATGGCCCTTCGCTAACAAGCCTACACAACCTCAAACTGTAGAACACCCTCACATTCAACAACATATATATATATATATATATGCCCCCTGATGATACAAATGGTTCAATAGCAAAGATGTATCACAAGAGTCATAAGGCCTTCTCAAAATGTATAATCTCACATTATAAACTAAATAGTATCACAAGAAATGCATTGTAACAAGCAACACTTAGTAAAATGTATAAAGAATGTTCTGTACAAACCTGCAAGAAAGAGAGAAAGCAATTATGTCTGAGCTGGAAACCCATTCTTCATCTGTGAAGAAATTCACAATGGATGCCAGGCATTCTTGCAAAATGCCAGAAAGACAAAGAAGTTTACGATCTAAAAAGAACCGTGTTACCATGACTGCCAAATTCTCTGCTTCAGAGGCTGTTAAAATAGACCTCGACTTCCTGCCAAAACATCAAAATAAAACCAATTTGTCACCCATTTCACAGGCATAAACATAGATCTGCACAATCAAAATGACAAATTATTAAATATAATGGTCTATAAGATGCCCGCCCATATAAATGAAGCTAAATCTGGCTCAAACCTCAGAGAGATTACTGATATTTTTCCAGTTAAAATAAACATTCTAAGAATATTTCAAGGTAATAGATAACAGATTCAGTTGAATAAGCCATAGATAGATCTCTAACATGCTCACTTTTCTATATAATATTAAGATAAAAAGAGTCCAAAAGCTCACAATAAAGGGCTCAAAGGCACAACTTATTGGAATTTTGCATTGAAAATTCATAAGGTAAATATGTTAGAGCCCAACAACTTGCATGATTTGCCTCATAATCATATATCCAACTTCATGATCCACACAAAAGAAGTTCCCCGCATATAAGATGAACATCCATCCTCAAGAAGTATCGACTCACAACTACAGGAAGGTTTTGGCTTAGCAGTGAAACAGACACAGTATGGTTTAACATTAAATTACAATTTAGAATATCTGGAAACAAAGCATAGTTAAAACTTAACAAATGCTAAGATGGAGCAGAAGAGACTTAGGAAGGCACCCCACATATATAAAGACCTATCAAGTCCCATTTGGGAAAACATTACAAATTTTATTAAATTAGCCATCTTAACACCCAAAATTAACTTCTTCAAAAATTCATATTGGACATTCCGTAGGATGGTTTGTGGAAACATCAGGTAATCAGCTTGTTGATCAGTCCATGATTTGGCAATGACAATTCGTGAAAGCTAATCAGACTTGGCGCATGGTCATAGGTCTTTTATTGCTAAAGGATTGATGAATGAACAGACTTTTCACATGTAGTTCATAGACAGGTACCTCAAGAGGTTACATCACATTCATTCTCGTATCAATTGGACGGGATTCCAGTTGACAGTAGGTTCCCCAGACATGCAGATTTCTTGTAAAGATTAAAGAAGGAATGGAAGGTCAAAGCAATGTTGCACGAAGCGGAAGCGAAGCGGAAGCGTTTTTTGGAAGCGGGGACGCCGAAGCGCCATTTTCCAAAAATCTAGGAAGCAAGCGTCCGCGGAAGCATCTGCTATATATATATTTTATATTTTTTTGCATTTATACTCAAAACAAACATCCCAAATACCAAATTAATTGTAGAAGACATGAAAACATGCATATTTTTGCATAAATCAAGATAGATATAACATCCATTGTACATTAATGATCTAGAATCTAGATTCTTCTCCTCTTGTCTAGCCTTTGCCTCTACCTCGATTGTCTAGGGATATTAGTCAACATTGCCCAATTTTGATCAAACTACCTAATTCAAGACTTAAAATATGGTAGAAAAAGCTTAACATGTTTGATCGATGATTTTGACTTGATTGAAAGGTAATTTTTTGCTAAGGGCGTGCCGCGTGACAAAGGAGTTCAACAATTAACACCACCAACACTAGGGTACATATAGGGTTTGGTGCTCTTGATTAAATGCTAATCGCATACCTTCATACTTGATATAATCTAATGAAATGCCACAATCCCATTGATCCTAAATTCCTGAAAACCGTTAAGTCTGCTGAATTTTGAATAGGATATGAAATTTTATTTTCTCCATATGAAGTCCAATGAGGCTGGAACCACTCTCAAACATCCTGAGTCATTTCATGGTAATGTTAAAAATTTAAGTAAAAGGATGAAAATGAAAATAAAGGAGAATGTCACTTTTACTTTAAGAATTTAACATTACCATGAGGGAGCATCTGCTATATTTATATATTTTTTTGCCTTCATTCGCCACCCTAACCCAAGGTGGACCCACCCCCAACAAGCAAACTCACCTAAAATCAAAAAAAAAATTGAAAAAAAAAACGATTTTCTAAACGCTTTTCCAGAAGCTTTTCTGGAAGCGTACGATAGCGTACGGGAAGCGAACTACGGGAAGTGTTCGCTTCCTCCTCCGAAGCGCCACGCTTCCGACGCCCAAAGCGTCGTATGAAGTGCGCTTCGGCGCTCCGAAAGCGGCGCTTCCGTACAATGCTTCCAAATTTCCAGGAAGCGGCTAAAAAAGCCGAAGCGGCGCTGCCGAATTCGGAAGCGCCGCTTCTGGCCAAGCTTCCTAGGCGCTTCCGTACGGGACGCGCTGCGGGGCTTGGAATCGTGGGGGGCGCTTCGTGCAACACTGGGTCAAAGACTCCTAAAGGGTATGGTCCAGTCTACAAGATTTTGTGAAAATTTAAATTCTGTTGCAGTTACTAGTTATTATTCTCCTATCTATTCAGATTATTTGTCTTCTACAAAATACTTGCGGCAAACACTGAATAAAACACAATTGCAACTTCACTAAAAAATAAATAACTACATGAACTGAGAAAATTATACACACACACAAATAATGGACACCAATATTTTTGGACAAATGCCCCTGGAAAAACCCTAAAGGAAAAACGGTCTGCAAATAAGGGTTTTATTATTAAAATTCTTCAGCAAAAACATTACCATCGGTTGTTGTATGATGGCAAACCTCCAGAAAATTATTCTAATCACTTCTGCAGGTCTTCCCGACCTCCTGGAAGCTATTTGACCCACCAGAACAAATTCGGCCTCCCTCTAAAGCTAGTTCTAGCTCACGCATTTGGCCTGGCAAATAAACTCAGCCCTCCTCACAACTCGCACTGGCTGGGAAAATTAACTTGGCCTCCACTGGAAAATTTTGACTTCTACTTGCAAACCAATCCTCCTATGCAAATATATCTCTCTCGCAAATTTTACTTGCTCCGGAATTTCTCCATCCCTGAGCACTTCGCTTTACCTATGAGGACAATTAGCACCCCCTATTGGAGCAACTCACGCAACTGGAAAATCAGCATCTCACTGCTGAAAAATCGATCTCCAACTCTCCCTAGAAATCATTGTGAAGAATCTCCCCGGTAATCTTTGTTGAAACCCTTGGCTGTTGATGTCCTTGAGTTGCCTCTGCGCCCATGCTATCACTACAACTCTTTGTCGAGATGGCTCATTGATCTATTCTCCAAGTGCCATTTGATTTCCTCTTATAATCTCTCATTGACGAATCAACAGCCATAATCTAATCACAATCGATGGCTAAGATCATCTTGACCCCATCAAATGGCTTTTCCGGAAGTTTTTAGAGAAAAAACGAACTACCCTGATTAATATTGATTAATTAAGCTTATTTCCCTAAGTTAGACATAGGAAAATTAAGTAATTGCTCAATTAAATATAATCAAGGCCTTATCTCGTGAAACATTTTCTGAGTATTGGAGAAAATGTGTTCCCTAGACCCATAGAGTCATAGACACAATCTAAGACTAGAACACATATCCAAGCTACACCAACTAACACTCCCTCTTAGCGAGGAAGGTGTTCTACACAACACCCAACTTGCCTCTGAAGAAGATAAATCTCGCCTTCCCCAAAGCCTTCATTGAAATATCTGCTACCAGTTGATCTGTAGGTACATACCATAACTAGACAATCCTGCGTTGAACACAATCCCTGATGAAGTGGTATATGATATCTATATGCTTAGACTTATCGTGAAACACCGGATTCTCTGACAAACTAATGCAACTCTGATTATCACAGTGTATCACTGTAGTCTCTATCCTCTAACCAAAAAAGGCTACCAATAGCTTCTGAAGCCAAATGCCTCACATGTAGCCATGCTCACTGTTATGTACTCTGCTTCAGCTAAACTCAGTGCCATGAAGTTCCGCTTCCTATTGTACCAAGAAACAACTCATGATCCCATGCTGAAGCAACACCCTGAAGTACTTTTCTGATCTATTGTGTTTCCTACCCAGTCTACATCAGTATAGCCAACCAAACTAACACCATCACCTCGAGCATATCTGATCCCATACTCGACTCTGCCACGCAAATACCTCAACACATGTTTTGTTGTTGTCCAATGCACTCTCTTCAACTCCATCATGAATTGACTCACAGAGTTTACTACATAGGATATGTCTAGCCTGTATTGACCAGATACATGAGAGAGCCTATCAACTGCCTATCCAAGGTGGGGTCAACCTCCTTCTCCTTGGATGCATCTATCTTCCTCCAATTGGTGATCATGTCAATAGACATGGCTCTACAATCCTCCATCCCAAATCTCCTCAGGATCTTGATGCAGCATTTCCCTTGACCGAGGAAAAGCTTGCCATTCGTCTACCACACCTCCATGCCTAGATTATAGTGCATGAGCCCCAAATCCTTCATCTCAAACTCTGCTGTAAGATCCCTCTTGCACTCCTCGATGAGCCCCAGTGAACCTCTCAAGAACAAGTCGTCCACATATAGGACAAGAATGAGAACATCTCCCCCAACCACCAAGTAGTAGAGGCTTGAATTTTCCTCACCTTTCACAAAGCCCATGCCCTTCAAGTATCTGTCAATGTGCTTGTACCACGCCCTGGAAGCTTGCTTTAGCCCGTATAAAGCTCTCTTCAACATGTACACATGGGTCTCTCCGTTGTGTACCACAAAGCCCTCTCGTTGTTCTATGTACACCTACTCCTCTAGTTCACCATTCAGAAATGTCGTCTTGACATCCATCTAATGGATCTGCCATCCCATCTGTGCTACTAATGAGATCAAGGCTCGTATAGAAGTGTACCTAGCCACGACAGAAAATGTCTCCTCGTAATCTATTCCCCCCTTTTGAGTGTTGAAAAGTGTAACTAGGTTCGGTCTTCAAAATGACATGTAATTGTGATTTTATGTAACAAGATGTAAAAGAGAAAAACCAAATTATTGTATTACTTGCTTCATGGGTTTCATGAGCAAGAGATTTTATTTTGAGCCAAGACTCCCATTGAGAGTCTCTAGGAATTATTTGTCATCTAGTCATAAAATGTTGTCATTCTCATGTAATGAAGTCATGTTACACTTTGTAAAAGGTCAAACTTGTTTATGTAAAGTATTCTCCAAGACCTTGTCACTTATCCTCTTCAAGTCAACCTACAACGATGGAAGAACTTGCTAGAAGAAGTAGGCCCAACCACTTGTGATCATGTCGGCCTAAAGGACATGAGGAAAGGTGTATATATAGCCACACTCGACCCCACTTAGGAGTAAGAAACTCAACAAGAAAAAGTGCAAAGAAGAGGACAAGCAGAAGTGCGAAGAAGAGGAGAAGCAGAAGTGCGAAGAAGAGGTCAACCGGAAGTGCGAAGAAGAGGTGGAGAAGTAGTGCGAAAAAGAGGCTACAAAGAGAAGTGCGAAGATAGGATTCTTCTGGGCATAGCGAAGGAAGATTCTTTTGGGCATAGCGAAGAAGGTTTCTTTTGGGGTCAA
Source organism: Pinus tabuliformis (assembly GCA_031772625.1). Taxonomy (NCBI): domain Eukaryota; kingdom Viridiplantae; phylum Streptophyta; class Pinopsida; order Pinales; family Pinaceae; genus Pinus; species Pinus tabuliformis. The sequence goes on from CM062810.1 coordinate 782,890,647, forward strand.
CAAAGGAGAGTTACTTCTAGGGATTACAAAGGAAGGTTTCTTTTAGGGTCAGTGAAGAAAGGGTTCTTCTGGATACTTGTTTTGGGTAACCGAGATAGAGATCAAGACTACAGACCGAGATTCTCTAAAGGAAGCAAGTAAGATCATAGAGACTGAGATTCTCTAGGAGAAGTCGAGAAGAAGCAGTGTGAAAAATAGAGACCGAGTTTCTCTAGAAGGAGCCGAGGAGAGTAGTTCGAGATCAAGAAGAAAGTCAAGAAAGGGAAGAGGGAGAGCATCAAGGTTAGTGACAAGATTTTTTAGAGGATAGTAGAGTTAAGGGTCTTTGTCATGGTTTTGGTACTCATCAATTGAAGATCTAGAAGAAGAATTTTGAAAAGGTTTTCCTCTCAAGAGGTGAGAAGTTTTGACCCTCGCTGTCAAGCCTACATACTGTGTCACTTGTCTTTTATTGTGCATATTGGTAATTGTCTTGATGAAAAGAACACAATGATAACAAAACGAAAAAAAGACTATGAGCTAAGAAGTAAAAGTATATCACAAGAAATTATCAAGCAGAGAAATCTTTTAACTATTCATGCCCTAGATTTCTCAGCATGGTATCAAAGGGGGCATTCAAGCAAGTAGACACATGACAATCGAGCTTCAAAGAAGGATCAAAGCAAGTCAAAGAACACCAAGCAAGAAATCAAGATCTATCAAAACCTTAGATCAAAGAAATATACTCTAGCAAGAGTCTTGAAATTTTCTTCAAGAAGGAAGCAAGAAGAAAGATCGAAACCCTGGAAGCACTTTTGGGATCATCACTCATACATCACCAAAGGAGAGGAAGCTCTTCAAATCTAAGAAGAAAGATCGAAACCCTGGAAGCACTTTTGGGATCATCACTCATACATCACCAAAGGAGAGGAAGCTCTTCAAATCTAAGGAAGGGTAGATCGAAAGGCAATCTTCTTTGTTAAAGCAAGGATCTCTTTTGGAAAAAGATCATCCTAAAGTGTGAAAATTCCTACACTGGAGGAACCCCTACTGCAGCAAATATGAATCTACTTCACCTACTTGATTTTAAATTACATTCATCAAGTTATTCTTCTGAATACTTAAGCAAATTACTTCTGCAGCCTACACTAATTTAATATTTGATCTCATGAAACAGAAAACAAAGCAAAGACCAAGAAACATAGGACACACTTATTTTTGGACACAATAGTCCTCAGAAAAACCCAATGCGGGAAAACCGATGCAGCAACTCTGAGGGTTTATTATTATGCAGGAGAAATATCTGAATACAAATCTAGGATGCTCATCTAGCAATCCTTTAAACAAAAAAAAAATACTTGAGAAAAATCTGAGTGAGTTTTACCTCACATCACCCCGCTGACACGGCAACAAGACTGGCTAACCCTGGCTACTTTTGTGATGGCCTTGTGTAGGCCCTGCATCAACCTTTCAAGATCTACGTCAGCTCTTCTGCCCTCTGCGTCAACTATCCCCGTTGTTCCGGCTTCTGCATGACAAGCAGCTTTCCCTTTTGGCTCTGTGTCAAGGCTGCGTGGACCCAGACTGGCCCAGCGTCAGCTCTCCCGGCTACTGTGCTGCCTTCACAAGCTCTCTCCGCCTCTATGTCAGTATTCTCCAAGAAGTCCTTCTCCCGGATTCTCTCTACCCCTCTGCTGCAAGATCTCCCCAATCAATTTTCCTCCTGAGAACTTCTCACCTCAAAAAATCGATTTCGTCAATCTGTGTGTGTGTGTTTCCAAATGAACCCCAAGCCTCCATTTTATACTTTTCCTGTTGAGTCTTCAACGACCGAGATTAAGTCTCTAATCAACAGCTAAGATTAAAACATGACTTGATCCGACTTCTAAATCATTCTCACCCATAATTTGATTAATACCCATTAATATTTTAATTTCCCTAAGTTTAGACTTAGAAACTACATTAAAAATATTAATTATTTTAATAAAATACAATCCAGGTGGAATTTCACCAAACGGTTTCTGGGTTCTTTAGAACTCATGTGCCTTTTAGCCTCTCCACCAACTTTCAAGGCTAGAGCACTTCCAATGCTACCAAAAACTAACATAAAGAAGGTAGTCTTCCTTCACCGAAGTAAGAACTTTCTTAAAAAGGATCCTCTGAAGCAACAAGTTCATTGAAGATTCTATCTTCACAAGTAAGTACCTTTTTCTTATAATCTAATCTAGTAAAAATGACTTCATGTTTCAAGGAGAACCATAAGCTAGTTGGGACATCAAACTTCCTTGTATGGAAAAGAAGGATAGACATAGTCCTCAAAGTAAATGAAGTCATTGATCATGTCCATGGAAAGGTCTCCAAGCCATCCGAAGAACAAGCATTATCTGAATACATGGAGAGGGATCTAAAGGCTCAAAAGATTCTTAAGGAATTGATCAAAGATCCTCTCATTTCCAATATAGTTGAGTTGGAGACATCTAAAGAAATATATGATAAGTTGATAGAACTTTTCTCTAAAAGCATGATAGAAAAGACCATATCACTTAGATCTGATCTATATAAATTAAAGGTATCAAAGGATGAATAGATATCGTCATGCCTTTCAAAAGCATCTCAAATAAAAGGTCAATTGCAGGATCTAGGAGAGATGGTATCTGATAAAGAAATGATCTTTGTTATTCTAAATGCATTGACTGATGAACAAGGTAACCTCATATCTACTAAGGAAGAGGAAGTTATCCCATTCATCAAATTATGGTCTCTCTGCAAGGCAGAAGAAGACAGGTTGAAGAGAGAAAGCGACAAAAGATCAAATAGAAGGGATCAATTAGTGACAAAAGGAAAAGGGAAATTTGGAAAGTTTGGTCCTTCAAAGAAAAAGAAGAACATGGCTAAGATAAGATGCTATGGATGTCAAGAACTTGGGCACTATAGAAGAGATTGTCCTAAACATAAGAAGGACAAGAGGGATAGGGAAGAAGCCCATATTACCAAGGAAGTGAAAGAACCTGAGACAAAGAAGCTTAAGAAGGAAGAAGCAAAAGATCTCTACTATGACTGAGATGATCTTCTTCACTAGAAGGTACTTTCCACTTGTAATTTATGGATAGAAGACAGTGTAAATAAGATAGGATGCATCATATTAGAAAATAACATCGTGATAGAAGCATTAGATATAAGAGCTCGTGACAAAATAATGTCTAGAAGAAATTCTATTGAGTACAAAGAATAAGAGCCCTTGGAAACCTCATTGAAATCTCAAATAATACTTATAGAAAGAAGTAGAGGTCATCATCGACTGGGATCATCATACAATAATCAATGAGGAAACATATGCTAGGTGAGGATATGAAAGATCCTCAAGTTTCTTCGATGGAATCCTTATCAGAGGATTCACTGATCTAGAAAGAAAGCAAATGTTTCATCAAGAATTCCAACTCATGGGATTCAAGGGATGATGGTATGATGACATAACGAAGAAGCAGGTCTAAAGGATAAAGTTCTTTCGTTCAAATGAAGTTGCTACAGGAAGTCTGGATGACCGAAAGGAAAGATGAGGTATGTATGCTTACATAGGTTATTATGAAAGTCATGTCATATGGTTGCAGATAATATGGAGGTATGTATGCTTACATAGGTTATTATGAAAGTCATGTCATATGGTTGCAGATAATATGGATCACTATTTCCATCTTGGGAAACATGATCAAAAGAAGAAGGGATCTCCTCCTCCGAAAGATTGCAGCAAGGCTTAAGTCACACTAGATGAAATCAACATAATATGTTCTCATATGAATCATAAAGGAGTTGACTACAATTAAGGAACTCTGATTGGAAGCTCCTGAGAATGAAGTGTATGAAAAGAAAGGAAGAGATCGTAAAATATGCAACAAAGGTAGAAGGCATTCAACATCTGAGACCAAGAATAATTGACTGGAATATCTCCCAGAAAGATATGAAGACTCTGATAAGAGTCAGAAAAAGATGGAGACCCTTGACAATGAATATCTTTGGGAAATGTGTCAACATGTATGCAAGATGTTGATACCTACAAGAAGATGTCATGAAGAAAGACCATCACAAAGGTAATTTTGATTTAAGTGTTCATTTCTTATTTTTGAACTAATATCTAGATGGGCTTATGTAGGACTGCCAAAGGGAAGAGCTATGGATGACTTCCAGGAAGACCATATTGAGGGATGTAAGATCCTTCCGAAAAATATCGGATAAAGAATGCAGCATGACATGAAGCAACGCCAGATTGAAAACCGATGGATCACTTTCTGATGAAATGAGGACGTGACTAACTCATGGATGAAAGTGATGGATGGTTTGTGCCCTATGTAGAAGTCCCCAAAAGATGAAGACTCCATGACAAAAGAAATTTATGACATCAAAGAAAAGAGGAGTTCTTCAAGCAATTGGTTGTCCCATCATCTCCACTTGAGAAGTTGTTGTACATCCCTAATTAAGAGGGAGCCTGGAAAGTTTCTTACTTGGAAGAAACGTGAAAATTCCTAAGCCAAGAGGAAGCTAAGGTACATTCCTTTTGTAGGACTGAGTACATTCCTTTATTGGAATATGTCCTCCTTACCTGAGAGGGAGAGATAGACACATCATTCTGGTATTCTTCTAGGAAGACAGAATGGAGGATTGAATAATTATTTGGCATCTAATACTCTTTGAGGATGAGATAGGGCATCCAATAGAAGAGTAGTCGTGAAGGACCGATATTCTTTGAGGGTTGGGGAGTCCAAGATAAGAATAGCCATCATGGAACACACCTTGAGTACCCAGGTAGGGGATGTTCCGAGAGAGACAATGATGAGAGTGTCTATAAATCATTAGTCTCCCCAACATTGAGCTCAAATCTTGTGGAGAGATGGAATTGTTAGTCAAGGCCTTGCTATGTAACAATGTTAGTTGATATGAAGTTATACAAATGAGTTAACAATCCGAATTCTTCTTATGACAAATTCTTCAAATTGAGAAAGTTCGAGTACCATTATGAATACCTCCCTAGTTAAGAAGGAGTGTTGAAAAGTGTAAATAGGTTCGGTCTTCATAATGACATGTAATTGTGATTTTATGTAATGAGATATAAAAGAAAAAAATAAAATTATTGTATTACTTTCTTCATGAGTTTCATGAGCAAGAGATTTTATTTTTGATTCAAGGCTCCCATTGAGAGTCTTTAGGAATTATTTGTCATCTAGTCATAAAATGTTAGAGCCATTGTCATGTAATGAAGTCATGTTACACTTTGTAAAAGGTCTAACTTTTCTATGTAAAGTATCCTCCAAGACCTTGTCACTTATCCTCTTCAAGTCGGCCTACAACGATGGAAGAACTTGCTAGAAGAAGTAGGCTTAACCACTTGTGATCATGTCGAACTAAAGGACATGAGGAAGGGTGTATATATAGCCACACTCAACCTCACTTAGGAGTAATAAACTCGACAAGCAAAAGTGCGAAGAAGAGGACAAGCAGAAGTATGAAGAAGAGGTCAAGCAGAAGTGCGAAGAAGTGGTGGAGAAGTAGTGCGAAAAAGAGGCTACAAAGAGAGTGCGAAGATAGGATTCTTTTGCGCATAGCGAAGGAGGATTCTTCTGGGCATAGCGAAGAAGGCTTCTTTTGGGGTCAACAAAGAGAGTTACTCTAGGGATTACAAAGGAAGATTTCTTTTACAATCAGCGAAGAAAGGGTTCTTCTGGATACTTGTTTTGGGTAACCAAGATAGAGATCAAGACTACAGGCCGAGATTCTCTAGAGGAAGCAAGTAAGATCATAGAGATCGAGATTCTCTAGGAGAAGTCGAGAAGAAGCAGTGTGAAGAATAGAGACCGAATTTCTCTAGAAGGAGTCGAGGAAAGCAATTCGAGATCAAGAAGAAAGTCGAGAAAGGGAAGAGGCAGAGCATCAAGGCTAGTTACAAGGTTCTTGAGAGGATACTAGAGTCAAGGGTCTTTGTCATGGTCTTGGTCTTGGTACTCATCAATTGAAGATCTAGAAGAAGAATTTTGATTGGGTTTTCCTCTCAAGAGGTGAGAGGTTTTGGCCCTGGCTATCAAGCCTATGTACTGTGTCACTTGTCTTTTATTGTGCATATTGGTAATTGTCTTGATGAAAAGAACACAACAATAATATAACGAAGAAAAGAATATAAGCTAAGAAGTAAAAGTATATCACAAGCAATTATCTAGCAGATAAATCTTTTAACTATTCATGCCCTAGATTTCTCAACACTGAGAGAACCCCTTGGCCATGAACCTAGGTTTGTATTTCTCAATGCTACCATCTGCACCGTGCTTGATCTTATAGATCAAGCGTGATCCAACCACTGCTTTATCTGTTGGTCCCAATACAACCTCCCAAACATCGTTCTGCATGATCGAGGTGTACTCCTCAACCATATCATCCCGCCACACCTATTGTTGTGCAACCCCCTGATAACTACAAGGCTCGCTATCCACCAATGGACTGACCAACACCATGTAGCCAGTGTATCGCTCTCTCCTGCCTGTCCTTGGGATTGCCACAAACTCCTAAGCATCCCTGAGTGTAGCATGAACCTCTCAATTCCTCCTGCCAATAGTGGAGCTAGGAATATCCACCTCCATGTCCTCCTAGTGCATCTCTCGAATCTGTTGCATTTGCTTCTCCATGCTCTATGAAGCCTCAAGAGAACTCGCACTAGAACTCATGCTTGTACTAGTCACTATACTCATGCTCTGTTGTTGCCCCTGATCCTGTTGCTCTAATCTAGGAGATTTTGCTAGTTGCTCACTCTGATTTTCAATTGTTGGCGATTCTTTTGACCTTCTATATCCCTTCTCCTCCATAAACTTGACATCCCGCCTGACAATGATCCTCCTAGCTCTTAGGATAAAGATTGTGTATGCCTTCGAGATTTTGTTGTAGCCAATTATATAACCATGTTCTACAGTCTGATCTAATTTCAAATGTGTTTCCCCTAGAATATGATAGTACGCTACGCAACCAAATATCCTAAAGTGATTCACATCTATCCTTTTCTCATTGAAAGCTTCCTCGAGAGTCATCTTGCCAAGCGCTCTATGTGGGACCCTGTTTTGAATATAAATTATCGTACTACATGCCTCTGCCCATAAATAGCATGGGAGATCCTGGTCATACAGCATTGCTCTCGCTGCCTCCGAAATAGACGCATTCTTCCTCTCAACAACCCCATTCTACTGCAGGCTATAAGGAATCTTCCACTCTCTCCTGGTTTCTGCCTTCGTATAGAACTCCTGGAACTCTTTGTTGGTGTACTCACCTCTGTTGTCTACAGAAGAGTCTGGATTTTTCTGCCTGTCGCATTCTCCACTAGAACCTTAAACTCCTAAAAGTGACTGAAGGCCTCATCCTCAATCATCAAGAAATACATCCATGTCTTCCTGAGAAATCGTAGATAAAAGTATAAAAGTACTCATGCCCTCTCAGAAACTTCATAGACATTGGCCCATATATGTCTAAATGCACAAGGTCTAAAATCCCCTGCCATCTACTGTCACTCCTTGGAAAAGATGCTTCCACAAATTTCCCCAACACACATGTTCTGTGCTCACCTCCAAAACACCTGTAACTATATCACAAAGCAGCCTAACCTATCACTATACAAAGAAGCAGTCTAAGTGCTCCATGATCAATATGACCTAACCTCTTATGCCATAGCTCCCCCTCGTCTCTTGGATTGTTAGTGCTAACTAGTGCCTAGGGCATGTCTATCTACAACCGGTATAACGAACCGCTCCTCACCCCAATTGTTATAGGTGACTCCAATCCCTTGTGTTGTAGTAGAACTCTAGCCCCTCTAAAGATGACATCGTAACCTTTGTCCTGAAGGACTGATACAAAGATCAAATTCATCCCTAATCCTTGCACATGCAACACATCATGGATAGGTATCTGCTTGCACTTCTCTCTGAAATAGAACAATCCCTCTGGCGACTGGGTTACACTTGGACTTGTTCCCCATCTGAATCTAGAACCTGATGTCCTCCTCCTTGTACCTAGAGAAGTACTCTCTAACTCTTGTCATATGGAATGATGCTCCACTGTTTATATACCAGACACCTTGTGAAGTCGAGCTAGTCCAGCAAGTGATCAATGTGAACTCTTGATCCATCCTACTGGAGAGTTCATCTGCATCTACTGAAACTGCAAGTTGCTTCTTGCCCTTCTTCTTCCTAAGAGGACAATCGCTAATATAATGGCCAAACTTGTGACAGCAATAGCACTTGATCTTTGAAAGGTCCTTCTTCTTCTTCTCCTGTTTCAAGCCTTGTCCCATACTAGGACCCTTCCTCACTTTCTTATTCCTGCTAGGGAAATGTTTTCCTGCACCCTCTCAACCTTTGGTGTCTTCTTGCTACTGCTACTCCCACAAACCAAGCTAAGCCTAAGCTCTTCCTAAGTGAAGTCGCTCCAAAGGCATTCCCAATCTAGGAGTTTGTCTCCCCCATTAATTACTTGGACGAAAGTAACCCACCTCTTGGTAAATCCATTGAGTGATATTGGCACCACCTCCTCATCACTAGGCTTATCACCCACTGCAGCAAGATCATCTCTGGCAAGTCAAACTTTAGTGAGGTAGGAAGTCAAGTCTTCTCCCTTATTCTCTCTCTGAAAAATAGCTCCCTATTTTTTGTAGGATCTTTGTACGGTTTTATGATGGCATCCCACATTTCCTTCATTGTCCCCATTAATTTGGCAGCTCAACGACAAAATCCCTCCTTTGGACAGCCTTCCTCATCCGGATAAGACCCTCTTTGCCCTTGGAAGAATTTAATTTGGTAAAGGAAAAATATATTTTTAATGTGAAAACCCGAAAGGACACAAAAGTTCAGGTGAGCCTAAAGACAAAAGTGGGTCTCCAAACTCACATATAAATACAAGTCAAGGCAACCCTATTTGGACATCACATCAACACACATCTTCCAGACCGAGCCAATGCATGGCCGAAACACAACGGATGGTTGGGTTGTTACTGAGTCGACCGAGCCAGTCATCGACTCAGCCGGCTCGGTAACAACTCGGTTGGCTCGATAACAACTCAGTCGGCTCGATAACAACCCGGTCAGCTCAGCTCTTTGAAAAAGATCTTGAAACACATTTGTCAAAAGTTGTTCTGCCTCCTACATATAACTGGTTGGGTTGTTGTTTATTGCATATTTATAGCCCTAAAGTAATCTATCACTGTAAGAAAGTTTTGAAAATTACAAGGCCGAAGTATGTACTATGGTTATCCTAGTTGCATGAATAAGAAAACTGAAACAATGCATTGAGCCATACAATGTTTTTAAAAAGGAAAACATTCTGGCAATGGACTAATAGATACATATTTACCTCTGATTGTTCTGGAGCTTGACCAGAATTAAATCAAGGGTTTTGAGACTTCATTAGGGGCAGATTTCTTGAAATCATCTCCAGCAGTCTAGGTAGAAGCATGAGACAGGTCGTCCTATAGCAAAGGCACAAATTTGAAGACATTTGTTGATCAGTTCATTGGCTTATCATTTGGGAAGCTATGATTGGTTGTAGAGAATTGGTATTATTGTTGTTGTAGTCTAGTGATTGTCCTTGGGCTGAGGCAGAAAAGAATCCTGGCATTGGTGGCTAAGTATGAACTTTGTATTGGACAGTGCATTGGGTGCCATTTTGATATAATGGATATATTCATGAACCTACTTTGATCATATGTTGTCTTCTCTCTATATTCTAAAGCTTTGTGTTTGGAAACATGAATGAAAATCTTTAAATTTATGTTTTTTATAAAAAAAATAAATATTTAATGTATTTTTTACAATGACCAAGTCATTGAAATCAAACCGGCCGAGTCGATACCGAGTCGGAGTTGGAGCCGATCCTCAGCTGTTTCCGAACCAGAGTCGGAGTTTTAAAACATTGGTTTGTACAGGTCTGAAGCAGCGCAGTCGAGTTCACATGTGCAAAGGTTCAAGGGCCAATCTGAAATTCTACATTGAATTTGCTGTTTGGGTGACTGTTGACCTTGTTTGACTTGGTATTTTGACCTCCTTTGACTTGCAAAAGTTCAATTTTTTGAGGTCAATTTTTTTTGTGGAGCTGAGATTTTCTGGCCATTTTTTACTGTTGTTGACCGTTGATTTTGACCTATAAAATTTGTAGTTTGACCACAAGAACTTCCCCTCTCCTTTGACCAAGTTTGACCAAATTGTTTGGGACTGTTTTGACTAAGGTTTGACCAGCTTGGAAGGCCAAATATTTTGATCGCTAACCAAGCTTTTTTGGAGGAGTTTGACCATTGACTTGTGGACTTGTTAGGGGTTCTTTGACTGCAATTAATTGTGGCAGAATTGCAAACTTTGACTTGTTGACCAAATTTGACTATGAGGCCCATCTATTGGATATTGGTTGGTAGATCTCTTGGATATTCAAAGAATTGACTTTGACTCTTTTTTTTATGAATTAAATCATTGTCTCTCTACTGAACTTTATATGACAATCTAATAAGAAGAATTTGAAAGGGTCTTCCCTGTTGTGTGGTTTTTTCCTGGTCATTAACCAAATCTTGTGTCTCTTGTCATTGCTCTTGATTGTCTTCTATTGTACATTGCACTTTATTGTTCTATCTACAATTGTTATTTATCATTGGAAGATTAAATTTGATTGCTAATTGAAGAAAAGAGTGGGCTAAGTGATTGTTATGGCATAGAACAGTGGAAAATCAAAATGAAATCGGAGCTAAGGTAAAGACAAGCCCAAGGAATCAAGAGACAAGAGCAAGCATCTTTGGAAAAAGCTAAAGGAGCCTATTTGACTTGCTCAAGATGTCTACCTCTTATTTCAAGGACACTGAGAAGTTGTGTGACTCATCTAACTTTGTTGCTTGGAAGATCAGGCTAGAAGTCATACTGGATTACAACGATGTTTTAGAATATGTGGAAGGAAAAGTATTTGAGCCACCATAAAATGCTCTCGCTACTACCAAGTCCAAATATAATAAAGGTGAGCTCAAAGCCAAGAAAATTCGTATTGATTCATTGAAAGATCATTTGCCTACTTATGTTGGAAAATTGAAGAAGTCCAAGGACATTTATGATAAGTTGGTTGGGATGTATGAGGTCAACAATTTGAATCACAACCTCTCCTTAAAGAATAAACTCAAGGACATGAAGATGAACAAGGGACAATCTGTGCAATCTTGTGTCATAAGGATATACCAACTAAGGGATCAAGTGCAGACTATTGGTGAGCCTATATCTGACAGAGAGTTGGTGTTGGTCACTCTTCAAGGTCTTCCTCCTATTTGGGAAACCTTCATTATTACTGTTAGCAATAATGACAAGTTCCCGACATTTGATGAGCTTGTTGGTAAGTGTACTCAAGAAGAAACAATGATGATCTCCAAAGGGAGGATTCAAAAGCATGAAAATGGAGAGCCCTCCGTATTTGTTGCACAATACAAGAAGATAAAAGGAAGAGGCAGGCCATTTGGTTCAAGAAAGCCTGCTCCTGAATCAAAGGACTTTAATAGAATATTAAGGGATATTAAATGCAATAATTGTCGCAAGCATGATCGCTATGCCCGACATTGCCCAAAGATGAGAGATGCTCCAAGGTCCAATCACAACAACAATCGTGGCTCCAACAACAACAAGTTCAATGATAGAAGAAGAGGAGATGATAGAAGAAGGAGAGATGATAGAAGAAGAAGAGATGCTCCTCACAATTATGAAGAAGGCCATCGTTCTCAAAAAAGGTCAAGGAACTCCAAGGATGAAAACAATAATGTTGCTTCACAATATGAACATATTCTTATTTTTTGCCTTTCTAGTTCCTCTCCTCCAGATTCATGTCATAGTTAGCTAGTAGATAGTGAGGATTCTATACATTTTTTTGGGTACAAGGAAGTTCTCTCAAATCTAGTTGAGAGGGAGACAAATCTAAAGATCATCCTTGGGGATAACTCCACTTATCTGGTGAAGGGCTTTGGTTCTGTTAAATTTCATTTGGACTCTGGGGAATTTGTTCTTCTTCATGAAGTTATGTATGTTTCGGGATTAAAGAAGAACTTGGTATCTATATCTGCCTTTGTTAATTTTAGGTCTGTTCTATGCTTAGAGCAATTTATTTCAATTTTCACAATTAGCTCAATATCTTTTCCAGATTAGCAATCACATCAGCAATTAAAGTAAACTGCAAATAGAACATAAACATAAATTGCAGAAGACAAGCCAAGACAAGAGGACACAAGATGTGGCACTAGCCAGGGACAAACCCCAATGTGGGGAAACCCTTGATCAATTCTTCTTATATGTTCTTCAATAGTTCAGCAGAGAGAGAGAGAGAGAGAGAGAGAGAGAGATAGTACATTTACAACAGAAGTCAACAATTTGACTTATTTAGATAAGAGCATAGATCATCTCTAAGAAGATACATGAGATCAGTTGAAGACATGTTGCTTCAATTGATTCTCCAAGGTGACTCCTTCACCTATCATTGCGCTGCATCTCGTCATCATGCTACACCTCACTGCACCATGTTGCACCCATCATCACAATGTTGGACCTTATGACCATGTTGTACACATCATATTGTTGCACCTTATGCTGCACTGTTGTCCTATTGTTTAGCATTGTCGTACCTTGCACCACTGCTACACCATGTTGTCACCCATGTGCTTGTTGCACCATTGCTGCTTTGTCTAGACTCTACTTGCTGCACCAAGTACCATACTGTTGTCCCAATGTGTTTGCAGCACAATGCTTATTGCACCTTGTTGTTGTTGTTGTCCCATGTACCATATAATTGCAGCACCATGAACTTGTTGCACTAAATATTAGTTGTCCCATGTACCATACCACTATGTACAGCCACCAATTTGGCTCCCACAGACAGCCCAACAATTTGGTCCAAACTGATCCTCAACACCTACAAGAAATGTCATAGACAACATACCTTAGCTCATTGTTTTGAGGTCTGATTTGTTTGTTGCAACTTAAGTCTGGTTAGGGCATATCACAGTCTCTTTGCCAGCCTTCTTTTCCACCCAAATTTGCTCCAAGGTGATGTCATTGCCCTTCCTTGTGGGGATGAGACCCTTCACAATAATCCTGGGCAGTTCTAGCCTTTACAAGGTCCACGACCTACCCTCACAACAAGCTTCCATATATTTGCAGCAAACTGGTTAAGGGTTTGCCTATCCTCTAAAAAGTTAAGGCGGCTACCCTTCCTTGCAATAATTTGGTCACCTGAGATGGCCTAAGACAGCCCTTCAAACCTTCGTTGGAATGTTGCCTTAGTTGCAGCCTAGTCATCCCTTTACTCGGCCTGTTACAAAGAACAGTCCTCAAATATATCCATTGTTCGGCCTCCTTCATCTCCTCCTCATCACACTGTCCAGAATCTCCTCGGCCTTCTTGACAGCCTCCAAAACCCACGCTAGTATGTCCTCTTTCATTTTTGCTGTAGCTAAAACAGAGAATGTTTAGGGTGGTTGAACAACGTTTAGGGCAGCTTCAATCTAGACAGCATATAGCCTTGTGTCCACCATAAGAGTTGCCCTCCGTGTAAGCTACCACATTAGGACGTAGAGCCTTCTGTTCATTGCCTATATCTAGATCTAGGGCATGCCTTCTCTATGACAGCGTTGAGTTAGGGCATCCTCTCCTTAGGGCTACGTAGATTCTTAGGATCTCTTCCTCCCACCAAAAACCCAAAGACAAGTGGAGAGGAAGAGAACACAAGAAGTGTGTGTGAGAAATGACTCTCGAGTCATCTCCTTTTATACTAAAACGTTGAGCACATGTGGGGTTTATTTGGTTGTTGGCGGACCTTGACGAATTGTCTTATAACACAAATAAATTCATAGCTCCATGAATACTTATCGAAATCGGATGATCTTTAGATCAATCCTCCACCTCTCGATGAGAGGGATCCAAGAAAAATATCAACTGCCATAAATAAGATGACCCACATGGAATTTGGCCCTAGTTGCCAATTTTAACACTCCCTCTCAACTAGGGAGAACTCCATCCGCTGATCCATCTGTCCAACTGTACTATCTCTATCATCACTGCCCTGCACTGCTCTGCTCTGTTGAGCTCTACTCTGCTCTACTAAGCTCTGCTATGCTCTCCTAAACCATGAAGAAGAAGAATTGATGAATGTCTCATACCATTCTCTACTGACCCGAAGTCAGTTTTATATGAAGAGAGTGTGTCATACTGACCCGAAGCCAGTTTCATTGATCCCCGATCAATATCACAAGAGAGTGTCTCAACCCACTCATACTGATCCCAGATCAGTTTCATTGATCCCAGATAAATGGAGGTCATCCTAGCATAGGGAGTACGGTAGATACAATGATGAATCCATCGATAGTACTACTATGGTCCCTAACCCCATTTCCTATCTCAGTGGTCAGAGGAGAGGCACTTCCCATGAGTCCCAGACTACATGGGTAGGATGCCTCGTCAGGAGAACCACTCATCCTGTCCCTAAGTTGCCACGAGGTATCATAGGGGAAGGCTGCGCCATTCACCCTGTACACAGCGCACCATTAGGGGAGGGTGAGTCGCCCTATGGTCGCGTGTTGTTCCAGTAAGTACCCCAAGCCCCTCGGAGCTCCCAGAGCTCAATGCATGCAACATGCAGGACCCTCATAAGAGGGTCTCTCAACGACTCCAAGTCATTCAGGAAAGTCACAAATTTGACCTTTCCCCGGGGCTTAGACAAAATGCCTGCGACTTGTATATCAGTCTCAATGCGATGGAGCCTCCTCGCTCATCGACATACCATATCCCAAATAAGGTAGTATCTGATGTCTATATGCTGGAGCAATTATAGAATACGGGATTCCTCAACAATCGAATCCCCCCCTGGTTGAAACAGAGGATTACGGTGGTATCCATCATGTGTACAAACAACTCGTTGAAGAGCTTCCACAACCAAGCAGCGTCACACGAGATCATACTCGTAGCTATGTATTCGGTCTCAGCGGTGCTTATAACAACTGACTTTTGCTTCTTGCTCATCCAGGGCATCGAAGCAGAATCCAAAGAGAACCAACACTCATAAGTGCTCTTGCGATCCTCCACACTGCATGCCCAATCAACATTCGAATAATCATGCAGCTTCATATTTCCGGCAGTGTATCTCAATCCATGAGAGATTGTGCCTTGAAGATATCTCAGAAGATTCTTGGCACCAATCTAGTGTGGCTCAACCATATATGAGCTCATCATACTAACTACAAAACATATATCCGGATTGGAGTTTACCACGAACATGAATGCTAGTATGTGTTTATGAAACTCAAAGGCATTTCCCCAATCAGGTCCAGCATCACTACCACATAACTTCTGAAAGTTAAGCACCATCGAGATAGTCACGGGCTTGCGGTTTACCATTCCAAATCCGGAATCCAACTCCCTCTTACTTTTGCAAATGAGAGGGTCTGCACCTGTCAAGAAGAGGTCATCCTCATAAGGTGCCACTATGAGAGGTCTATCGTCCACAAACTTCAAGCAATGGTTTGGATCGGCTTCACTCCTAGTGAATCTCAGCTTCATCTGACAGCTACCAATCCTCTCATATCAAGCCCGAGGTGTTTTGCTTCAACCCATTGAGGGGTTTCTTCCACCTGCATACATGAGATTCTCGATCATGAATCTCAAACTCCTCGAGTTGTTCCAAACATGTGGACCTGCTACATGAGGGGAATGGTCCCCTTGTAAGATTTTCCTTCGGTACATCTCGGACATGTACCTTCGTGCTCTTCTTGGATTCATGCATCCCTGTCATCATCTAACTCACATCGGGTAGGACCCCATAATAAGTAGACCTTCGGTGCTATATATGAGATGTGACAACTGACATGGACTTCCTGCAACTTGATACAACCTTGAACTCAAAAGCATCTTCGAAAATTCCATTTTCAAATACGTACCTTTTCATCAATGAATGCCAACCTGAAACCTTTGACTTCCATTTTCGAAATGGTCACTCGCTTCTTCTTGCGATCAGGTACATAAAAGAGATTTTGTAAATGAATCGAGTTACCCTCATTCAATTGAGGGGTAACATTACCTACACCCTTTCCGGGATAGGTGGCATCGGCTCCAAGTATAATCCCACGATTGTTTCCATCTCTACCAAATTAGAGAGAGCACCCTTCTATCCGAGGAAGTGCCTTGAAGCACTGGGGTTCCTTGCTTACTTTGAAGAGTCGACAGTATCCTTGATGACTTGCATTACCTTTGATCATTGAAGATGTCCCTGGAATGATTGCTATCATCATCAAGTGATGTGTCCTTGCCTTGAACACTCCTTCGCATAATGGCCGAACTTATTACACCCAAGGCATCTGCCTTTCCATCCTCCCTTAGATCCAGACTACCCATTGAAGTGATCTTTAGGTCATCAGAAGCTTCCGTTGCGCCATTCTGATAATAATCTCTGCTTCGATTTCACCCTCGGTGAATTTGAAGAGGGATGAGGAATTCATTGATCCTTTTGTCCTTTCCCAACTGTCTTTGGTCATTTCTCTTTCACTCTTGCTTGGACTTTGTCTTCACCTCAACTCCAATACCATGTTAATTTTAGGTGTGTTCTATGCTTAGAGAAATTTATTTCAATTTTCACAATTAGTTCAATATCTTTTCCAGATTAGCAATCACATCAGCAATTAAGTAAACTGCAGATAGAACATAAACATAAATCGCAAAAGACAAGCCAAGACAAGAGGACACAAGATGTGGCGCTAGCCAGGGAAAAACCCCAATGTGGGGAAACCCTTGATCAATTCTTCTTATATGTTCTTCAATAGTTTAGCAGAGAGAGAGAGAGAGAGTACATTTACAACAGAAGTCAACACTTTGAACTATCTAGATAAGAGCATAGATCATCTCTAAGAAGATGATACATGAGATCAGTTGAAGACATGTTGCTTCAACTGATTCTCCAAGGTGACTCCTTCATCTATCATTGTGTTGCATCTCATCATCATTCTACACCTCACTGCACCATGTTGCACCCATCATCACAATGCTGGACCTTATGAACATGATGTACACATCATACTGTTGCACCTTATGTTGCAATGTTGTCTCAGTGTTTTTCACTGGTGCACCTTGTGCCACTGCTACAGCATGTTGTCACCCGTGTGCTTGCTGCACCATTGTTGCTTCGTGTACTTGTTGCACCAAGTACCCTACTACTATCCCAATGTGTTTGCGATTCTTTGCAGCACTATGCTTGCTGCACCTTATTGTTGTTGTTGTCCCATGTACCATACTATTGAGCGCCATGAATTTGCTGCACTAAATACTAGTTGTCCCATGTACCATACCACTATGTATAGCCACCAATTTTGCTCCCACAGACTGCCCAACAATCTGGTCCAAACTGATCCTCAATACCTACAAGAAATGTCATAGACAACATACCTTAGCTCACTGTTTTGAGGTCTGATTTGTTTGCTGCAACTTAGGTCTGGTTAGGGCATATCACAGTCACTTTGCCAGCCTTCTTATCCGCCCATATTTGCTCCAAGTTGATGTCAATGCCCTTCCTTGTGGGGATGAGACCCTTCACAATAATCTTGGGCAATTCTAGACTTTACAAGGTCCACAGCCTGCCCTCACAACAAGCTTCCATAGATTTGCAGCAAACTGGTAAAGGAATTGCCTGTCCTCTAAACAATTAATGTGGCTGCCCTTCCTTGCAATAATTCACCTGAGATGGCCTAAGACAACCCTTCAAACCTTCATTGGAATGTTGCCTTAGCTGCGACCTAGTCATCCCTTTACTCGGCCTGTTACAAAGAACAGTCCTCAAATACATCCATTGCTCAGCCTCCTTCATCTCCTCCTCATCATACTGTCCAAAATCTCCTCGGCCTTCTTGACAGCCTCCAAAACCCACGTTGTTCTGTCCTCTCTCTTTTTTGCTGCGACTAAAACAAAGAATGTTTAGGGTCGCTGGCCGCTAAACAATGTTTGGGCAGCTTCGATTTGGACAGCATATAGCCTTGTTTCCACCATAAGAGTTGCCCTCCGTGTAAGCTACCACATTAGGACGTAGAGCCTTCTCTTCATTGCCTGTATCTAGATCTAGGGCATACCTTCTCTACGACAGCGTTGAGTTAGGGCATCCTCTCCTTAGGGCTACGTAGATTCTTAGGATCTCTTCCTCCCACCAAAAACCCAAAGACAAGTGGAGAGGAAGAGAACACAAAAAGTGTGTGTGAAAAATGACTCTCGAGTCATTTCCTTTTATACTAAAACGTTGAGCACATGTGGGGTTTATTTGGTCGTTGGCCGACCTTGACAAATTATCTTATAACACAAATAAATTCATAACTCCATGAATACTTATCGGAATCGGATGATCTTTAAATCAATCTTACACCTCTCGATGAGAGGGATCCAAGAAAAATATCAATTTCCATAAATAAGATGACCCACATGGATTTTGGCCCTAGTTGCCAACCTTGGAAGACAAAGGGATGAGAGTTGACTTCATAAGAGGAAAGGTCCTCACCTAGCCTATGGAGTCTCGCATGAGGATGCTTTCACCTTGGGATCTAGAAATTGGAGGACTCTATAGAGTGAATGGAAGACCACTGCAAGCATTGGTTCATGACTCCAATCATCAAAGTGAGTTATGGGACCGAAGACTGGTACACTACATTATGAAGCCCTACTTAAAGTTAGAAGATTGGTTTTCAAGATGCCTACCATTCTATCTAGTCATGATGGTGTATGTCCCGGATGTGCTAATGGAAAGAAGACAGGGTGATCATTCCCCTCCAACAAAAGCAGGACTAATGATATTCTACAACTCATCCACTCTAACCTAGGTGGACCCATGGTTGTGCACTCCCTTGGTGGTTACCTCTCTTATATTATCCTTATTGATGACTTCTCCAGGAAAACAAGGATATTTTATTTTAAGCATAAGGACAAAGCATTTGACATGTTCAAGGACTTCAAGGCATTGATAGAGAACCAAATAGGGAAGAGAATCAAAGTTTTCAAGTCTGACAATGGTGGAGAATATACCTCAAATGAGTTCATTGAATTTTGCAAGGAGTCTAGAATAAAGAAAGAGACTATTGTACCATTAAAGCTCAAACAAAATGGTGTGGCTGAAAGAATGAATAGGTCTATCATGGAAGTTGCCTGAGCCATGTTACATGATCAAAAGTTGTCAAAGTTCCTCTAGGGAGAAGCCACAAATATAGCGGTCTATGTTCAAAACAGGGTTCCTCGTCAAGAGCCGGACAACAAAACCCCTGAAGAAATGTTTACAAGTGTGAAGCCCGATATTGGTCATCTAAGGATATTTGGCTACCCCGTGTATTTTCATGTGTCGAAGGACAAAAGGAACAAGCTAGAAGCCACAAGAAAGAAAGGTATGTTTGTTGGATATTGTGAATATTCTAAAGCCTTTCGAATATATATCTAATCAAAGGAAAATCGAGTTTAGTAGGGATGCAACCTTTGATGAAGACACTGCCGTGGGAAAAGCAAGGGACCTTCCTCCCCCTCCTCTTGTTGAGAAGATGGATGATGACATGGACTTACTAGATGGCCATTCTGTGCCCAAGCCAGCGAAAGATGTTGTTGATGATCCCATGGAGCCTATGGACCCTTTGGATCCTCCTCCATGTGATCCCTCTGCCAGGAAGAGACACCTTTGGCTTAGTGATACATTACAAGATGTCGAAAGACATGTTCTTTCCAAAGGAATCTTTAGATAAAGCAAGAAGCCATGTCAGTACCACAGATACGTTATAGATATGAGCTTATGAGCTTGATCATACAGGCTGAACCTCCCATTTTTGAAGAAGTTGTGAAAGAGCAGGTTTGGAAGGATGCCATGGCCGAAGAGTATGAGTCTATTATGAAGAATGATGTATGGGATGTTTTACCGAGACCTAAAGGAAAGTCTATCGTGACCTCGAAGTGGCTATACAAGATCAAGCATGGAGCTGATGGAAGTATTGAGAAACATAAGGCAAGGTTCGTGGCTAGAGGTTTCTCCCAGAAAGAGGGAGAAGATTATGATGACATCTTTGCACTAGTTGCCCGATACACTAATATTCGTTCTATTGTTTCCCTTGTTGCAAGTCAAGGATGGACCCTTCACCAAATGGATGTAAAGATTGCATTTCTTCATGGCATACTACAGGAAGAAGTATTCATTAAGCAGCCTCGGGGATTTGAAGTAAAGGACAAGAACACTCAAGTTTGTAGATTGAAGAAGGCACTCTATGGTTTGAAACAAGCCCCCAAAGCCTGGTATGCCCACATTGATAGTTACCTGGTGAAGCTTGGATTCACAAGAAGCAATGTTGACCCAAACCTCTACTTCAAAGTGGTCTAAGGTATGCCTTTGATTTTGGTTTTATATGTTGACGATCTATTTTTGATAGGTAGTGAGCCTTTGATGCTCAAGTGTAAGAGGGAGTTGGCCTCTAAATTTGAAATGAAGGATCTTGGTTTGATGCATTACTTCCTGGGATTAGAAGTGTGGCAAAGACCCGGTGAGATTTTCCTTTCTCAAGGAAAATATGTCGTGAAACTATTGGAAAGATTTGGAATGGTAGAATGCAAGTCCCTAGCCACTCCAATGGAGATGAACTTTAAGAAGTTATGTGGAGATGTTGTTGGACCTGACTTGGCGAATCCCTATGAGTATCGACAATTGATTGGGGCATTGATGTTCCTCGTGAACACCTGTCCGAACATATGTTTTGCAGTCAACACTTTGAGTCAATTCATGACTGAGCCTCTTCATGCACACTGGGTTGTTGCCAAGCACATGCTGAGATATTTGCATGGGACGATAAATATTGGTCTAAGATATACCGCCGTAGATGTGAGGCTACATGGATACAGTATTGTTGACTTGGCCAGAATTGTTATTGACAAGAAGAGCACATCAGGATGTCACTTTAGTTTGGGTTCTACCATGATATCTTGAATGAGCAGGAAGCAGAAGTTTGTGGCTTTGAGTACGGTAGAGGCAGAGTATATTGATGCTTGCATAGCTAGTTGCAAGGCAGTTTGGTTGAGGAAGAAATTTGGAGAGTTGTTTGAGAAAGTCCTGGATAGAATAGTGATATATTGTGACAATAAGAGTGGGATCTGATTAGCAGAGAATCTCGTATTTCATGACAAGTCCAAGCATATTGAGATCAGGTATCACTATATTTGAGATATGGTGTAGAGAGGAGCAATGAGACTTCATCACATTTCAACTTATGAGCTAATAGCAAATATACTCACCAAGGCTTTGCCTAAAGGGAATTTATTGGTCTTCAAGGAGCAGCTTAGACTGATGGATGTGACCCTCCCGAGTAAGGGTCCCAAGTGATAGAGAACACTGAGCTATGCTCTTCCCCCCTATTTGAGCTCACAGGGAGAGGAATTGAGCCTAAGAGCTCTAGGGCATGAGGGAACTCTGGACAATAGGAAAGTTTGTGATCCTTACCTTCAATGGTAAGTTATATCATGCCTATTGTCACTCAATACACTTGACAGAGTATACCCAGTTGGCACCCGACCCACAAGCTAGGCTTGTTGGGATTGTTTCCCAACCATCTAGCCAATGGGTGTTGGCTACCAAAGTTAGGCGCGATCCTTACCATTTATGGTAAGTAGTATCCCACTCAAGTTATGGGATGCAGGTGTTCTACCACTATCTCCTGAGGGTCAAGTTGGGAAGATCAACAGACAATAGGATAGTATATGATGCTTACCTCACAGTAAGTAGTATCCTACCTATTGTCACAAGTCAATAGGATAGAGTGTGATCCTTACCCTTGTGTGTAAGTCATATCCTGCCTATTGTACTTCGATAGAGGGTGGTAGCTTGAGCTCCCCGATGATGTTAAATTCTTCTTCTATTTGATCCGAGAGTGTTCAACAGATAAGCAGAGACAACATTTGACTTGATGAGGATGAAATGTTTGAGATGAGATTCATGACACAATCGGAAATTTCTCCCTAGCTGAGAGTGAGTGTTAATTTGGCAACTTAGGGACAAATTCCCTCCGTTGGACAACCTTCTTCATCCAAAGAAGGCCCTCTTTACCCTTGGAAGATTAATTTGGTAAGGCAAACTATATTTTTAATGTGAAAACCCTCAAGGACACAAAAGTTCAAGTCGCCCTTAAGACAAAATTAGGTCTCCAAAGTCACACATAAATATAATTCAAGGCAGCCTCATTTGGACATCACATCAACACACATCTTCTTCTCTCTCCTCTTGTGCTTGGTTTGTACAGGTCTAAGGCAGGGCAGTCGAGTTCACACATGCGAAGGTTCAAGGTCTAATCTGAAATTTTGCGTCGACTTTTCTGTTTGGGTGACTATTGACCAAGTTTGACTTGGAATTTTGACCTCCTTTGACTTGCAAATGTTCAATCTTTTGAGGCCGAGTTATTCAGAATTCTATGGAGGAGCCGCGATTTTTGGGCACTTTTGACTGTTGTTGACCATTGATTTTGACCTCTGAAATTTCAGTTTGACAGCATGGGTTTTCTCCCTCCTTTGACCAAATTTAACCGAATTGCTTAGGATTGTTTTCACTGAGGTTTGACCAGCTTAGAAGGCCAAATATTTTGACTACTGACCAAGCATTTTTGGAGGAGTTTGATCGTTGACTTGTGGACTAGTTAGGGCTTCTTTGACTGTTGTTCACTATGGCAAAATTGCAGACTTTTACTTGTTGACCAAATTTGGCTTTGAGGCTCATCTATTGGATATTGGTTGGTAGATCTCTTGGATAGTCAAAGAATTGACTTTGACTCTTATATTGATGAATTGAATCATTGTATCTCTCTATTGAACATTTTATGACAATCTAATAAGAAGAATTTGAAAGGGTTTTTCCCCTTGTGGGGTTTTTCCATGGTCATTGTTCAAATCTTATGTCTCTTGTCATTGGCTCTTGATTGTCTTCTATTGTACATTGCATTTATTGTTCTATCTACAATTGTTATTTATCATTGAAAGATTAAATTTGATTGTTAATTGAAGAAAAGACTTGGCTAAGTGATTGTAATAACATAAAACAGTGGAAAATTAACATTCCATTTCTCTGCAATATGTGGAACAATATGATCCTTAACTCCATCAAGAATCATTCTCTTTACTTTGGCATTCTCCTTCTCGTAGGTGGCTAGTTGTTGAGGATCTATAAGTGGCAACAACATTCTCCACAAACTCCTTTAGCCATACTCGTCCAATAAGAATTACATCTTGGCCTTCCA
Organism: Pinus tabuliformis; assembly: GCA_031772625.1. Classification (NCBI taxonomy): domain Eukaryota; kingdom Viridiplantae; phylum Streptophyta; class Pinopsida; order Pinales; family Pinaceae; genus Pinus; species Pinus tabuliformis. The sequence continues at coordinate 782,913,916 of CM062810.1, forward strand.
AATGCCCAAGTTGGAGGCTCCATTCTACCTGTCCTAATCTCTAAATTCTACTGCAGCCATCTTTGGAAAAATCTGAAAATTCAGCGAACGCATATAAACTAGAGAAGTAAACTGAAGAATTTGATTTGGGTAGAAACCCTCAACTTTCTTTTCTTGTGCATGCGCAGTGTTAAGAAATCTAGGGCATCAAGATTAAGTGATTTCTCTTCTACTGATAACTGCTTGTGAATGTTTTTTACTTCTTAGATTAGGATTTTCTTTTACTTGTTATAATGTTATTCTTCATCAAGCAACTACCAATGCATAAACCATAAAGAGACAAGAGACACAAAATATAGGCTATTAGTCAGGGCCAAAACCTCTCCCGCTTAAGAGGAAACCCCGAACAAATTCTTCTTCTTACAGAGACTTCAATTGACAAATACCAAGACCAAGACCCTTCACCTATTTGCCACTCCAAGACCAAGACACAAAGATTCCTTAATGAGATCCTTAGTCAACGATAGTCAACCTTCTGCTCCTTCCTCCTTCGCAGCTTCTCTTTAACTCCAGCATCTTTCTTCTTTAGACCTTCGCTTATTGAAGGCTCCTTGAATTAGGTGTGCAATTTTTTACCCTAGCTCATGCATATGACCTTCTCTTATGCCCCAATTTCCTTCTCTTTAGTAGGAGGTGTCTTCCTTGGTAACTCGACTTGTAATGTACCTTGATCTTCCCCTTGTTATGACCTACAAGTATCACAACAGGAGCTCAACTTTTTTTGCAGTGAACAGCACTCTTTCCTCGCACGTGTGGAGTAGATTATCCCAAAAACAATGTTAGAGACTTCGCTCTACCTTCCCTTCTCTTCGTTGGCTATAAGACTATCTTCTTTGACCCTTTCGCACTTCTTGTTTCAGTCCTCTTCTTCACTGAAAATTTGTGTTCCAAATGAAATTTGAACTGCCCTATTTATAGTTGTTTCCCCATCAATTAGGCCGACTTGAGAGAGGGTGAGCTGACATGTCCTTTTGTGAAGATTATTTATTCCATCTTGTAGCTGACTTGTAGGAGGTGCTTTGCTTGGTCTTGGAGGGCCTTCTTATACATTTAATTACTCATACAAAAATGTAACATGCCCAAGAAGGGTCCTTCATACATGACATTGACTCAATATGACTTTTATGACTAGATGACAAAACCTAAAGGCTCACAATGGGAACCTTAACTAAAATAAAATTCCTTGATAATGAAACCCATGATTCAAGTACTTACATAAATAATTTTATTTTCTTCTTTTCATCAATTACATAAAATCACAATTACACGTGTCATTATGAAGACCAAACCTAGTTACACTTTTCAACACTCCCTCTTAACTAGGGAGGTATTCATAATGGTACTTGGTCATTCTCAAACTGAAGAATTCTCATAAGAAGAGTCGCATTGGTAACCCATCTGTTTAGCATCATATCAACCAGCATTGTCACATAACAAGGCCTTGACTAACAGCTCTATCTCTTCACGAGATCTGAGCACAATGCTAGCAAGACCAATGATGTATAGACACCCTCATCATTGTCTCTCTCAAAACATACCCTACCCGGGTTCTCAGTCCTCTACAACTACTCTTATCTTGGATGCCCTAACTCATCCTCAAAGAGCATCGAATGCCAGATGTTTACCCAATCCTCCATTTTGTCTTCCCAAGTGAAGACAAGAATGATGTGTCTATCTCTCCCTCTTAATTAGGGAGGACATATCTATTCCAATAAAGGAATGTACTCATTCCTACAGAAGGAATATCCCTAAGCTCCCTCTTGACTTAGGAATTTTGCTTCCAATTTTCATCCAAGCCAAAAACTTGTTTCAAAGCTCCCTCTTAATTAGGGACCTACAGTAGCTCCTCAGGTGGAGATGATGGGACAACAAGCTGCTTGAAGAACTCCTCCTCACGATGTCATGAACTTCTTTTCATTATTTGGGAGTCTTCATGTTTGAGACTTCTCCATAGGGTGGAGACTATCCATGACTTTCATTTATGAGTCAGTCATGCCATGATCGGAAAGTGATCCTTCAATACATATATGACCTTCCTTCATGTCGTCCTACTTCTTCATGCCATGTTTCCTTAAGGATCTTTCATCCTACTACATGGGCATCGGTGGTGGAAGATATCCATAGCTCTTACCTCGGCAACCCTGCATAAGCCCAACAAAATATTTGTTCAAAAATAAGAAATGAACACTTAAATCAAAATTACCTTTGTTATGGTCTTTCATCATTACATCTTCTAGTTTGCATCAGCATCCTGCATATAGATAGACACATCTCCCAAAGATATATATTGCCAAGGGTCTCTTTCTTTTTCATACTCCATTAGAGTCTTCATATATTTCATGGAGATATCTTAGTCAAATCTTCTTGGTCTTTGGATGTTGATTGCCTTTTTCCATGGTTGCATATCCCACAATCTCTTCCTTCCTTTCTTCCCACATTTCATTCCCGAGAACTTCCAATCAAAGTTCCTCAATTATAGTCAACCATCTCATATTACATATGAGGACATATTATGTTGATTTCATCTAGTGAATGTGTGACCCATCCATTTTTTCATTCCTTCGAAGGAGGAGATCCTTTCTTTTGATCATGCTCTCAAGATAGAGCATTGATTCATGTTATCTACAACCATATGACTCTACAATACCGAATGTAAGCATACATACCTCATTTTCCTTTATCCAGACTTCCTTCAATAGCTTCCTTGATTGAAAAGAGCTTCAATCCCTTGATCTACTTCACCTCTTATATCATCATACCATCATCCCATGAATTCCACAAGTTTGGAATTCTTGATGAAACACTTGCTTCCCCTCTTGATCGGTGAACCTTTCAACGAAGATTCCATCAAAGAATATTGAGGATCTAAAGTATCCCCATCAGCAAATGTTTCCTTTTGACGGATGTATGATTAGCCTTGTACTAGATGACCTTTCTCTTTCTTTTCCATAAGTGCCACTTATGTTACAAATGAGGTTTCCAAGAGCTATATGCTTCCATAGTTGACTCCCATGCTTCAACCATCTTTCATGCTTCTCTATGATGAAGTGACGAGCTCTTGCTTTCAATGCTTCTATGATGCTTCTTTTCATCAATTACATAAAATCACAATTACACGTCATTATGAAGACCGAACCTAGTTACACTTTTCAACACGCGGATCTCTCTTTTGCCCCGTGTTTTTTATTTTTTTACAATTATAAAATTCTTTGAGATTGAATTTGTCAATTTATTTTGCAATTTCCATTTACATCATCATCATGGGAACTTCAAGTTCATCCATCCATAATGAAGAACAAGAAATTGAATCGGCCCCTAAAGTTGATCCAAAGTCACCACTTTGGAAATATGTAACTATTGTAGGGAAGATCCAAGGAGAGGAATCATTGGTATGGGTTTGCACTAAATGTTAAAAAGAGTTTAATGGATCATACACCTAGGTTAAAGCACATTTACTTGTGTTAAGAGGAAATGGTGTTTGAGTATGCATTGGCCCAAATAAAGAGGATGGGACAGACCGAAAAAGGTTTAAGGAAAAAATTGCAAAATATCATAAAGAACAAGACGACGCAGATGCTAAAGCAAATCAAGCAAATCCTGCATCTCAATTCAAACAACCAACAAGGTTAGGAGCATCTTCATCAAAGCCTCCACTTCCCTCTTATGGCATTGGCAGCCCTAGTTCAAAGCAATCTAATTTGGGACCCCTTGAAAAGATTTTTAATAAAAATGCTTGAGAGAATGTATATGCAGCTATAGGTCAATGCATTTATGCAAATGGCCTTCCCTTTAACCTTGTCCGATCTGCTTACTGGGCAAAGATGATCAAAGCATTGAATGGAGCCCCAAACGGGTACAAGAGCCCTAGATATGAGAAGGTCCGCACAACATTGTTAACTACTGAGAAGTTACATTTGGAGGCTAAATTAAACCCCATTCGTAATTCATGGCACATTTTAGGGATGTCCATCAATCATTTCCGATGGATCGAAGATCAAAGGAATAGGGCATTGATCAATGTGATTGCTCAGAGCCCAAAGGGGGCAATGGTTTTGAAGGCAGTGGATTGTGAGGGGCAGCTAAAAGATTCCCAATTCATTGTTGACATCTTGATTGAAGCAAATGAATTGATGGGGCCAGAAAATGTTGTCCTAGTAATAACTGGCAATGCAAAGGTGTGTAGAGCTACAAGCATAATTATTGAAGGTAGATATCAACACATATTTTGGACCCCTTGTCATGTACATTCATTGAACCTCATGTTGAACAAGATGGGGTGTTAATCTAGGTTGTCATTGATGTCAATATAGTATTGACCGGGATGACAAATATTCTTGAGATGCCAAATGATGTCATAACTATTGAAGATATCAAGACACTAATGAAGAAGTGTCAATCATGTACCTTTGATGATCTTGATGATGAAGCCATAACCTTAGATGTTCTTACCTCAGATGATCTTGATGATGGAAGACTTTATGATGACATGGAAAAGTCAATGTTGCATATGACTAATGGCATATCATTATCGTGATGACATTATAACCCAATGATGAAGAAACCTAACAAGAAGCCTCACTGTCCTACCTCAAATTCTACACCAATAAATGACCAGTCACATTAAAACCTTCACCATCTTTTCGAGCATATTTTTAGCTTTCCAATGAGCTATTGCATGGCCTGAAACTCCAGATAGTTTGGGAGATATTAATTTTTTTAAGTTAGGAATATTAATCTGGTCCTTGAGCCGACCTGTGCTAGGCCTGTCATGTCGGCCTCCCTACATAAGACACGTCCATTCATCTTAAACATTAAACCAGTATTAATATGAGTTCGGACACCTCATTTTAGCAAGCAATTCGGTGAAGATTTCAGAGGGAAAGTGAAGAAGAAAGAAGGAGAACTGAAGCTGAGGTTGTAGGGAAGAAATATGGGCAGATTAGGTGTTGTTCTGAGGTACGTTTATCTTCTGTTACAGGCTGCAGATCCTCTGTGGAGATTGCAAGGTTCAAATCTCCGTTTTGTGGAGGCCAAAAGGCCTAGAAAGCACCCCAGTCTAGGCCGCATACACAGGGAGGAGCAGCAAAGTATATGGGACTGTTTTGAAGGGTAAATACAGAGGTCTGCAGCAATAAAACAGAGCTGACGTGTGCCCTAACCAGGTCTTTCATAAACTCAGAAAAGTGCACAACTGCCAAGAACAAGTGGAGCAGTAAAACACGACCAAATTAAAGACTAAGTTGCATGCCTTGTTGCTGATAATTGAAGATCTTGGAAGGCTAAATCAATGCATAATTTGTAGGCATATTTAAGTGCAGAACTCGGCTTAGACTGCAGACTTGAGAAGACATCCAAGCACTTCTATTGCAGACCTACAGTGACATCTTTGGAGCAGAATATAACAAACATGAAGACTTGTAGGTGAGCATCACTTGAAAATGTTAAAATTGGCAACTAGGGCCAAACTCCATATGGATCACCTTATTTATTGCAGCTGATATTTTTCCTGGATTCCTCTCTCCAAGAGGTGTAGGATTAATCTAAAGATCATCCGATTCTGACATGTATTTAGGGAGATTTGAATTTATTTGTATTATTGACAATTTGTCAAAAGTCAACCAGCAAGCAAATTACACCCAGCTCAACCTCAACGTTCCATTTAAATAGAGGAGACCTCAAGTCATTTGAGACACACAACATCTCATGATCTCTCTCCACTTGTTTGGATTTGTCTTCTCTCAAGGAGGACGTAGTGGAAAGAGTCATCTAAGAGAGCCCTAGACGCAATCATCAAAGGTTCCCTAGCCGCAGTTAAAGGGAGAGCCCTAGCAGCAATCTTGAGAAGAGATCTAGCCGCAGTTGAATGAAGATCTGGCCGCAATCAAAGGAGCCCTAATCCACAATCATAAAGGCCTAAAGCCACAATCAATAGAGGCCTAAAGACGCAGTCAAGAGAGGCCCTAGCCGCAGTCAAAGGGAGGCCCTAACGCAGCAAGAAGAAGCCTGTTGACAGCGTGAAAGAAGCATGAGAATTTCGGGTGTGCTGTAGGTGACAGTGAGGGCATTTAAGGGTTGTTTCAGGGGTCCGTTTAGAGGACAGATCTACTGGTTGGAGGGCCGAGGCCCTGTTCTTGGAGGTCGAGGCTAGGAGGTTTGCTTGAGGGCTTGCTGGAGGGTGGACAGTCCTCCTAAGAAGTTGTCGCAGACCTAGTTAAGGTCATGTTGAGTGTTGGAGCTGTTTTAGGGAGACTAGTCTTTGTGTTGGGCTTAAAACTGCCCTAAAGGAGCAGCGTGGAAGGAAGCATCCCACTGGAGGACAGACGCAGCCAATAGGAGCTATTCTGGGCCAGTTTGATGGATTGTTATGGACTGTGGTTAGTGCCCTAACCAGTCTCAGATTTGCAGCACTACAACAAGTTCAAAACAGTCATGTTTGGGTTGATACATCTTGTTGTTGGAGGCCGAGTTGACTGAGCTTTGACCAAACTTGATTGGAGGTCAAATCTGACTTGTTTGACCATCGTTGACCTTGCTGGTTAGGGTTTGTTGTTGCTTTCATAAAATATCAGTTTTGTATATTTGTACTATCTCTCTCTCTGCTGAACTATTGAAGATTATAAAAAGAATTCATCAAGGGTTTCCCCACATTCGGGTTTGTCCTTGGCTGGTGCCACATCTTGTGTCCTCTTGTCTTGGCTTGTCTTCTACTGTTTATGTTTATGTTCTATCTGCATTTTACTATCATGTTGATGTGATTGCTAATCTGGATAGTAATATTGGGCTAATAAGAAAATTGAAGTAAATTGCTCCTAAGCATAGAACATACCAAAAATTAACAGAAGATCTCCATGAGCATATTGCAGCACCTTGAAGCATAATTTGAGACTTGTTGGAAGACTAAACTTGGACAGGAATTGGAGCAGCTCCTTGAAGTATCTTGGAGCAAATTTGATATACATCTGGGAGTTGTCTTGAGATAGTCTTGAGCAGACGCAAATTTGATATACATCTGGGAGTTGTCTTGAGATAGTCTTGAGCAGACGCAAATTTGATATACATCTTGGAGTTGTCTTGGGATAGTCTTGAGAAGACCTTGGAGTATCATCTTAGAGCATATTGAAGCACTTGAAGATTAGGTTCTGGAGCGGACCTGGTGCAGCATAATAAAGAATCTTGAAGACATCTTGGATTACCTTGAAGACATCTTGAAGATTGTGAAGAAATACCTTACTGGGCCCTTGTGAGAAGATCTTGAAAAAGCCCTTTGAAGAGGCTTAGAACAAGTGCAGAACTAGGGTTTTACATTGAAGTCACATTGAATATTTGTGGAGATTGTTGAAGACCATGATGCAATAGTCATCATGAGGTGACTTGGAAAAGTTGCTTGGGTATGATGAAGAGCAGTGGTGACATCTTCTATATGATAAGGTTGTCATTGATGATGTAGCATGCAGACTATAGTGAAGCTGAAGATTGACAAGCTCGGTGAAGAAGAGTTTGGGAATCGTGAAGTACAACCAAACATACCTTGACCAAGTGAAGCTACAGGGTTGGAGCCCTTGGGGTTGTTGCCTCAGAATTGACACGGTTGGTGCCTTGGAAAGTACAAGTTGGTGCTTGGCAAATATAAGATTGGTGTCCTTGAGGTTGGTGCCTTGGATAAGATAGGGTTGGAGCCCTAAAGGATTAGAGTCCTCAAGAAACCAGGTTGGAGCCTGTATCAGAGAAGGGTTGGTGCCCTAGGTGTTGGAGCCTCTAAATGCAAGGTTGGTGCCTTGAGAGGATAGGGTCAGTTCCCTAGAGATCGGAGCCTCACAAAAGTCCAAGTTGGTGCTTGGCAACAAGTTGGAGCCTGGGAAATTGAAGATTGGTGTCTTCATCTAGGGTTGGAGCCCTATATGCATTGCATTTGATTTATTGTGAAAAAGAAATTAATAAAAGCATTTATTCTTATTGTTCATTTTATGTTCTAAATATAAGTGATCTAACTGGTAAAAGTAACAATTGAAAAGAAATACTGATTCCCCCCCCCCCAGTGTTTCCAACAATTGGTATTAGAGCCAGTTCCTTCACTCAAAGCCTAACAGCTTGAAGGTTGATCATTAGAACACAAATGGCAAAGCCAAGGAAGAAAGTCTCCAATCCTCCTAAAGATGTGTCTCTCTTAACCACCGAAATTGAAGTCAATCAATTTGTGAAGGCTCCATTGTTCAATGGAAACTTTGATATATGGAAGGCAAGAATGAGGAATTTCTTAAAGACTCAAGGCATTGAAGCCTGGAAATCGGTGATTGTTGATAGCATGATGGATGGAGAATCCAAGGAGTACAATGCAAAAGTGATGAAGGCAATCTTCAATGGCCTACCAAATTCTATAAAGGCCAATTTGGAAAAATGTTCGTCAGAAAAGGGTATATGGGACAAACTTTATGACCTTCACTCAAAAGGAGGATTGACCATGACCACTAGTCAAGAAGATGATGGGAAGCAAGAAGGAAATCAAAACCCATCAAGGAAGCTGAAAATAAGAATGATGACATCAAGTGCAAATAAGACCTAGAAGAAGAAGAAAGCAAAGAAGACTTTGAAGAATATTTCCTAACTAAACTTATAGCTGCCATGGAAGAGATTAATAGTTTGAAAAAGGAAAATGAGGAACTTAAGAAGAAAGCACAAGATGGTGACCAACACAAGACAAGGAAGGAAGCTGACCTTTTCAAGCTTCAAGTACTAGAAAGAGATGAGGAGCTCACCAAACTTAAGGAGGAATTTCATCAAAACAAAAGAAAGCATCATGAAGAAGTCATATCCATGAAAAATCAATTGAATAAGGAAAAGAAAAGGGAAGAAACTTTGTCAAGCCACCTTGAACAAAGACTCAAGAGCTTGAACAAACTTGAAGCAGAGATTGGTCAATACAAGGAAGAGGTCTCCTCCCTTAGATCTCAACTAGAAGAAGCAAGGAAACAAGCACAAGGAGCTGAGAAGGTGATGGAAGCTTTGGCATTCATAGAAGGACAAGTTGATGAAGCAGAAAAGGAGAGAAACACCATGATATGCCAACTAGAAGAAAAGGATGATGACATCACCAAGTTAAGATTAGAAATCACTTCTCTTAAGGCCCAATCATGTGAAGCAACCAAGATGAAGGAAGAAATGGAGATCATTCTATCAAAGAGGAATGAAGAATGCAAGAAAATGAAGGAAGAAATTATCTTTCTTAAAAAGGAAGTTGACTTGCTGAATAAGAACTTGAAAAGTTCTCAAACCCTAGATGACATCCTAAGTCATCAAAGGTCTCCCCTAGATAAATCAAGCCTTGGTTATGCAGGTGAATCCTCAAGCAAGAAGGAAAATGCTTCAAACAACAAGGATGTGAGGAAGCCAGGAAGAGATGATGATGCTCCCAGCAAAGGTAAGAGTCAAGTTGACAATGGAAGAAATCCTACTCCAAGAAGAAACGCAGAGGGTGTCAAGGATGCAAGAAGCAATGGTTATCATCAAAGGATCCCAAGGAAAAAAGACTTCAAAAGTACATCAAGGAAACCTTCTTCTCCCAGGTACCAAAGTATATTTCTTGGTTATTGCTATTCTTGTACAAACTTTGGGCACATGGAAAAAGATTGTAGGGCATATCACAAAGACATATTTAATGGTCCCCGTCAATCTTCGAGAAGCAATTTTGCAAGAAGTCATGAATTCTTATTCATGAACAACATAGAGTGCTTCAAGTGTCATAACATTGGACATATGGCACATGATTGTAACTTGACTTGGGCCCTACACAAGCTAGAACCGTGCCAGAGAAGAAAGTTACACAAGTATGGAGAAGGAAGCAAATTGAATCCAGAAGTCTCTTGAACACTCCAGCCAACAACACATGTTGTTGACCTAATGAAGTTATCCTTGATATTCCAAGTATTTTATGGGGAGACTCTACCAAAAGGAAGACCATGCATACAGTTAGGGGGAGCTTATGATGATTAAGCATTCTTGCAAAAGCTATCCGTGAATGGGCCTTATGAAATCCTTGATGAGCTATATTGACAATCATTCTTTGATAGATCATTTCTCAGGAACACTCCATTGAAGAACATGATCTCTTATCTATCCAATGGACTATTGTTGAAGATGTCTTCCACTTGATCACTAAGCAGGTAATCTTTCCTGCACTAGAGGAGGTTGTGCAGACATGGGGTCTTGGTTCATCACATAAAGGAATGTAAGAAGCACATCTATCATGAACCACATTGCCAAAAAGAAGAGCACCATGGCAGGGGGGGTAAGATACCTATGAAGAACTGCTAGTCATGAAGAAAAAAAGCAACTTGACAAGGGGAGTACTTTGGGCACCCCGTTTGCCATTGACGTCAAAGGGGGAGAGAATGTTGAAAGGGCAAGAATATTATTCAATGACAAAGGGGGAGATCGTTAATCTAGGTTGTCATTGATATCAATATGGTACTGACCGGGATGACAAATATTCTTGAGATGCCAAATGATGTCATACTCATAACTCTTGAAGATATCAAGACACTAATGAAGAAGTGCCATAACCTTAGATGTTCTTACCTCAGATGATCTTGATGATGGAAGACTTTAGGATGACATGGAAAAGTCAATGTTGCATATGACTAATGGCATATCATTATCTTGATGACATTATAAGCATATGATGAAGAAACCTAACAAGAAGCCTACCTACCCTACCTCAAATTTTGCACCAATAAATGACCAGTCACATTAAAAAATATTTTTTACTAACTTAGAGGCAAAATTTCTCTATGAGACCTTCACCATCCTTTAGAGCATATTTTTAACTTTCCAGTGGGCTATTACATGGCCCGAAACTCCAAATAGTTTGGGAGATATTAATTTTTTAAGTTAGGAATATTAACCTGGTCCTTGAGCCAACCTGTGCTAAGCCTGTCATGTCGGTCTCCCTCCATAAGACATGTCCATTCATCTTAAATGTCAAACCAGTATTAATATGAGTTCGGACACCTCATTTTAGCAAGCAATTCGGTGAAGATTTCAGAGGGAAAGTGAAGAAGAAAGAAGGACAACTGAAGCCGATGCTCTAGGGAAGAAATCTAAGCAGATTAGGTGTTGTTCTGAGGTACGTTTATCTTCTGTTACAGGCTGTAGATCCTCTGTGGAGATTGCAAGGTTCAAATATCTGTTTTGTGGAGGCCAAAAGGCCTAGAAAGCACCCCAGTCTAGGCCGCGTACACAGGGTGGAGCAGCAAAGTATTTGGGACTATTCTAAGGATAAATACAGAGGTTTGCAGCAATAAAATAGGGCTGACGTGTGCCCTAACCAGGTCTGTCACAAACTCAGAAAAGTGTGCAACTGCCAAGAACAAGTGGAGCAGTAAACACGACCAAATTAAAGACTAAGTTGCAAGCCTTGTTGCTGATAATTGAAGATCTTGGAAGGCTAAATTAATGCATCATTTGTAGGCATATTTAAGTGCAGAACTCGGCTTAGACTGCAGACTTGAGAAGGCATCCAAGCACTTCTATTGCAGACCTACAGTGACATCTTTGGAGCAGAATACAACAAACATGAAGAGTTGTAGGTGAGCATCACTTGAAGATCTCCATGAGCATATTGCAGCACCTTGAAGCATAATTTGAGGCTTGTTGGAAGACTAAACTTGGACAGGGAATTGGAGCAGCCCTTTGAAGTATCTTGGAGCAAATTTGATATACATCTTGGAGTTGTCTTGAGATAGTCTTGAGCAGATGCAACTTTGATATACATCTTGGAGTTGTCTTCGGATAGTCTTGAGCAGACCTTGGAGTATCATCCTAGAGCACATTGAAGCACTTGAAGATTAGGTTCTGGAGCAGACCTGGTGCAGCATAATAAAGAATCTTGAAGACATCTTGAAGATTGTGAAGAAATACCTTGTTGGGCCCTTGTGAGAAGATCTTGAAAAAGCCCTTTGAAGATGCTTAGAGCCGGTGTAGAACTAGGGTTGCTCATTGAAGTCACATTGAAGATTTGTGGAGATCGTTGAAGACCATGATGCATTAGTCATCATGCGGTGACTTGGAAAAGTTGCTTGGGTGTGATGAAGGGCAGTGGTGACACCTTCTATATGATAAGGTTGTCATTGATGATGTAGCGTGAAGACTACAGTGAAGCTGAAGATTGACAGGGCTCGATGAAGAAGAGCTTGGGAGCCGTGAAGTACAACCAAACATACTTTGACAAAGTGAAGCTACAGGGTTGGAGCCCTTGGGGTTGTTGCCTCAGAATTGACAGGGTTGGTGCCTTGGAAAGTCCAAGTTGGTGCTTGGCAAATATAAGATTGGTGTCCTTGGAGTTGGTGCTCCTAAAATCAAGGTTGGTGCCTTGGATAAGATAGGGTTGGAGCCCTAGAGGATCAAAGTCCTCAAGGAACTAGGTCGAAGCCTATACCAGAGAAGGGTTGGAGCCTCTAAACACAAGGTTGGTGCCTTGAAAAGATAGGGTCGGTGCCCTAGAATTAGGAGCCTCACAAAAGTCCAAGTTGGTGCTTGGCAACAGGTTGGAGCGTGGGAGATTGAAGATTGGTGCCTTCATCTAGGGTTGGAGCCCTATATACATTGTACTTGATTTATTGTGAAAAAATAAATTAATAAAAGCATTTATTCTTATTGTTCATTTTGTGTTCTAAATATAAGTGATCTTGTTGGCAAAAGTAACAATTGAAAAGAAATATTGATTCACTCCCCCCCCCCCCTCAGTATTTCTAACATGGGGAAGAAAATTGAGTGGATTCAACTTATTTTTGAAAAGGCAAAAGAAATTCAAACCTTCATCACAAACCACCACATGTCCCAAGGCAGCTACAAGGAATTCGCAAAGTTGGAGCTCCTTAAGGTACTTAAATTTTAAAGTTTATTTCATAAATTCTAATTTCTTCGACTCTAAATTCAAATATGTAAATTAGATACTCAAATAAGTCATGATAGTGGGCTAACCCAGGACTCTTATTGTTAAATTGGCAACTAGGGCCAAACTCCATGTGGGTCAGCTTATTTATGGCAGCTGATATTTTTATTAGATCCCTCTCGTCGAGAGTTGTAGGATTGATCCAAAGATCATCTGATTCCGATATGTATTTATGGAGATATGAATTTATTTAGATTATGGTTTTATTATCTAGCCGACGAGCACTTATGTAGGCTCAAGAAGTCCAAACGTCATGTCTATTCAACTTATACGTTTTTGGTATAAATTGAAGAAGATTTGATGTCATTTGCAACACACATCTCTAGTGATCTCTCTCCACTTGTTTGGGTTTTGTGGACAGAGAGATCTAGAGGAGATTATGCTGTCCTAGGGGCTGATCTAGCCACACCCTAACTGCAGTCAAAGAAGGTATAGCCGCAGTCTGATTGGAGTCCCAGTGCCCTAACCGCAGGTCAATCAGCAGCCCTCATCTATGCAAGTCAAGAAGGCTTCCTGAACGCATCTACAACATAATCTTGTTCACGCAAAGGAGACAGGGAGCCATCCTAACACACATTATGAAACCTGTTACACGCAGTCATGAAGAAGCTCATATACGCTCAAAGATGGAGGCCCAAACGTTGTTGTAATCCTAACGCTGTCAAACCCTAACTGCAGTAAGGAATGGAATTCATAACGCAGTCATGAATCCACAAGCAATGGAGATGATACGTGACGGGTAGCCGCAGTGGATTCAACATTGTAATGAATTACGCTGGTTAATGAATCAATAGATACGCTGGTCAATGAATCCATAGATACGCTGTTCATTATGTTGTTCATTACGTTGGTTAATGAATCAATAGATACGTTGTTCATTATGTTGTTCATTACGTTGGTCAATGAATCAATAGATACGATGTTCATTACACTGGTCAATGAATCCATAGATACGTTGTTCATTATGCTATTCATTACGCTGGTTAATGAATCAATAGATACGTTGTTCATTACGCTGGTCAATGGAAACATGTATATGCTTAAAAGAGGAACAGAACTCGGGTTTCACCTCTGGAATCCACGTGAATCTTGGGTACAAGTATACGCTATAATGGAAGGACAGAACTCACATAATGGAAGGACATAACTCGCATAAAGGGAGGAACTGATCTCATATTTCGTATGAAGATGGTGTTGGAAATACTGAGAGGGGGGGTGAATCAGTATTTCTTTTTCCCACTATTGTTTTACCAGTTAAAACATATATATTCAAAACACAATATGAACAGCAAGAATAAATGCTTTTATTAATATAACTGTGCAGTAAAATAAATACAATATATAGATGGTCACAATCGGTTGCCAAGCTCCAACTTGGACTTTGGTGAGGCTCCAACCTCCAGAGCACCAACTCTATTTTCCCAAGACACCAATCTTGGACTTAAGAGCACCAATGGAAGGACAGAACTCACATAATGGAAGGACATAACTCGCATAAAGGGAGGAACTGATCTCATATTTCGTATGAAGATGGTGTTGGAAATACTGAGAGGGGGGGTGAATCAGTATTTCTTTTTCCCACTATTGTTTTACCAGTTAAAACATATATATTCAAAACACAATATGAACAGCAAGAATAAATGCTTTTATTAATATAACTGTGCAGTAAAATAAATACAATATATAGATGGTCACAATCGGTTGCCAAGCTCCAACTTGGACTTTGGTGAGGCTCCAACCTCCAGAGCACCAACTCTATTTTCCCAAGACACCAATCTTGGACTTAAGAGCACCAACTCCCAAGGACTTCAATCCTTCCTGCTTTTCACGCACTAACCCCAAGACTCCAATCCAATCTCACTTCTGAGGCACCAGCCTCAAGGACTCCCATCCTTCTCACTTTTAAGGCTCCAACCCCAAGGACTCCAATCCTTCTGCTCTTAGAACTCTTCTCTGCTGAGTTCTGTCTATTTACAGCTTCACTGTAGTCTCCAAACTACAGTATCAATGACAACCATGTCTTCTTATGGATGAGTCTTCACAACTCTGCACACTGCCCACGCATAGTCTCCAATAGCCTTTTCTGCTGTTGCTGCCTCTATAACCTCCGCTGCTTCTGCAGCCTCTACAGCCTCTGCTGCTTTTACTACCTCACACTCTGGTTCTTCACCCCCACAGCAGCTCCAACAGTGTTCAACAACCGCAGCAGTGTTCACTAGCAAATTCAAACAATGCTCCACCACCTCTGCTGCTTCTGCTACCTCATATTCTGGTTTGTTTGCAACAACCATCACACATGTAGTCCTCTGTTTACTGTTTTATGCATACCTGTCTTTGTCCATTCGTTTCATCTTTCTTGTTGGCTCTTCGGCTTCCTTCTCGCCTGCTTCAGCTTCCTCACTTGTTGGCTTGTTTGTCGCTGTAGCTTCCTCTGTCCATTCGTTTTCACAGGACACGTTGAATCAATGAGCAAGGATCGAGTCATCCGTAGAGAACACAAGTTCAAAAACTTGTAACAGCGCTGCTTTGCCAATGATTGTGGGCATACACAGGGATGGCATTTTTTAACGGACAGCCACGTCCTTATCACAATCATAGTCACCATGATTTGGTCTCCCGCACTATCGGGACTATTCCTCACAGTATTTTCGCCTCCACACTATAGAATCAGAGCCACCCTATTATCACCGCTTTTATGTCTATCGAAAGCTTTCCTTAGGCTATGTGCCTTCTATAAACCTTGGACTTACTTAGAATCAAAGCCACCTTTTTATCGGCGCTTTTAATCACGCATCGGAAGCCACCAACCGAGCGTTTTAATCACCCATCGGAAGCCACCACCCGAGCGTTTTAATCAACCATCGGAAGCCACCCACCGAGCCTTTTAATCAACCATCACCGAGCGCTTTAATCAACCCGCCACACTTATAGAATCAGAGCTACCCTTTTATTGCCTCTTTTATGTCTATTGGAAGCCACCGCCCAACCGTGTCCACACATACAATCAACACAAGCGTTTCAATATATGTCTTAAGGCTTAAACCTGCAGCCACATATAATATATGGGAAACATTATAAAACCCCTTTATAAAGATTTCGGTCACATATACATTACTACACAGGAACCCATGTAAATCCGCTCAAATGATCATTCGCGGATTTCAAATCTTATCTGCCCGCCTTTATAGTTATCGACGAGTCCGGATTTCGGCGATCACAATAAATCCCTTTACTCCGACCTCCAATGAGGAGCGGACACGATGCTCTTTAGACTCGCTTTAATATTGTTTCGGGTCCGATGAACATCGGCATTCGCTGTAAACAATAGAACAGCCTCCTCCGATGCGACGGACCCGACACCCTTTTATGATCCAGCCTATTCAAATTTCGGCTCCGTCAATTCGGCGAGTTCACCTCGGCGACTTTGTAACACAAAGGGTCTGCGGACCCGACACTCCTTTAAGCTCCCTTCTAAAGAGATTTCGGGTCCGGCCTATCGGCAGTTCCCTATCGACAGATTTGCAATGTAATGGGTCTGCGGACCCGATACTCCTTTAAGCTCCCTTCTAAAGAGATTTCGGGTCCGGCCTATCGACAGTTCCCTATCGGCAGATTTGCAATGTAATGGGTCTGCGGACCCGATGCTCCTTTAGGCTCTGTTTTATAATATTTCGGCTCCAATTATCGGCGATGTCACATATCGCTTCCCCCGATCCTTCCGACGCGATCACTCCGATATGCCGATTGCCGATTAGATCTCCGTCGTTCATTATTCTTTCAGATCGGACGGTCAGCGCTAAATCGCATATCGCATCCATCGCATATCGCATCCTCCATTCTCCATTCCCTGATCGCCCGACAACTCCTGATGGAGTTAAAGCATGCATATATGGCCTGATGACTCCCGATAAAGATTAAGCATGCATTCAAAGGTTTTATAAGCTCGATAGTGTTAAACAATATGTATCTAAGTCTTCTGCCTCCGATACAGTTCCTCTTGCTCTGATATCCTCTGTTTTCTCCTCTTCTTTGGCATATATATATGGCATATATATATGCTCTGTTCCATTTGCTCTGTTTGCTCCTGTAGCTCCGCTAACTCTGTCTGCTCCATTGCTCTGTATGGCTCCGATAGCTCTGTTAGCTCCTCTTATGGCTTTGTGCGCTCCTCTCATCTCCATTTGCTCCTCTTTGGCATACACCGATGGCTCTATATATATTGCTCCTCTTGGCTCCTCTTGCTCCATCTGCTCCTCTCGATCCATTTGCTCCATATATATTGCTCCTCTCTTGCTCCATCTTCTACTCTCGGCTCTGTTTGCTCCGATGGCTCCTCTTGCTCCATCTGCTCCGATATGCATGTTTTACAGGCAGCGTTCCTCTTGCTTTGACATGGCTCTCCGATGGCTTGGTGGCTCTGTCTGCTCCTCTCGTCTCCATCTACTCCTCTTGGCTTGGCAGTGTCTTTCAAAGACCACCTCCTTGCATATATGTCTGTTTCCTCATATATATATGATATATATATATATATGGCTCGACTATCCTGATGGCCTTTGCTCCTGTCTCTTCATGAATCTGCTCTGCATCCCCTTGGCTTCATGTCATCCTCTAGTATCCAGAATATTGCCATATTGACATCAATGACAACCTAGTTCAACAGATGGGTGCAAGGATCCGCAAGTATAAGAAGCAGATCCGCATTATGTTAGGGCATCACTTTGTCTGTCCTCATTCTCACAGAAAATCCCTGGTCTTGCGTTTGGTTAAAAGGCAGATTCATGTGAAGAAGGTTAACCATTATATCGAGGGTTTATGAGGGATAGAAGAGTCCTAAGGTGCAAATCTGTAATAGGGCTGGTTCTAGGCCTAAGGAACTCAATCATTGTATAGCTCCCAACAAGCAAGGTTGTAGAAGACCTTGAAGAGCAAATCAATATCATCTTCAGGTTGTCTGAGCAGTCCATTCTAGTAAGCAGATCTCTTTCTCTCAAGACAGCGTTGAGGAAACACCCTAGACAATGTATGAATTCTGATTGTTGTAGGTGACAGCATGGCTAAAGAAGGATTGTGTAGATTCTGGAACTATAGCCTAGCTGCTTTGCTAGGCTGCAAGCCATAGCAAGCAGCTAAGGCTGATATGCATATGGCTGTATAATAAAACAACAGAAGGACTATGTTGCAGCATGATGAAGCAATAGAAGGACAGCTACATGATGGGCACACTAGCAAGGGCAACATGATGATACGAGAATGGGGCAGCATGATCTATGGGCAGCATAGTTATGAAAGCATGAGCAGCATGATGGTAACTCACAGTAAGGTGCAGCAAATGGACGAGATGCAACACTATGATAGGTGAAGGAGTCACCTTAGAGAATCAGTTGAAGCAATATGTCTTCAACTGATCTCTGCCGATATCCAAAGTCAAAGTGTTGACTTCTATTGTAAATGTACTCTCTCTCTATCTCTACTGAACTTTGAAGAACATAAAAGAAGAATTGATCAAGGGTTTCCCCACACATTGTGGGGTTTGTCACTGGCTAGCACCACATCTTGTGTCCTCTTGTCTTGGCATGTCTTCTGCGATTTATATTTATGTTCTATTTGCAGTTTACTTTACGTTGATGTGATTACTAATATGGAAAAGAAATTAAATAAATTGCTCTAGCATAGAACATACCTAAAATTAACACTTATATCCTTGAGGGGTGTTGTCGCTCAAATTGTATAGGCACCGTGACAACAACTCAAGTTGAGGATTGTCACCCTGATCCCCAAATTCTTTGTTCTAGCTATCTCCCATCAACAGGCTATGGGGGGGAGACCCTATGGAAATGAAATGATAAAGGACAAGTTGGAAACTAACTAGTCCGGAAGACACAGTTGAGAGGCCTAGTACTTGGTTAAATCTAGCAAGATTTTAAGGATTAGATTGAATTTATATATTTGAAATCAACGTCTTATGGAATCAATATTCTTGCTTTATAAAATCGAGATCAAGTAACGGATGGACAACTGTTGCTTTAATGTGTTACTATCCGATATAAAATGCAATTCTTGAAACCTATGTGAAATGCAAAGATCTTGGTAAATTTTAATTAGATGCCTAATCTAAGTTTGACCTTCCCTTAACTATTTTGAAATTGGGCTCCAAGGTAGGTTGTGGTAAGAAGGCCAACAGGGAGCAAGAAAAGGCTTGATTAACGATACCTTTTGTTAGGCTCCTATCACCCGGTGTCTCTGGCGCTGCAAAGACTATGGCTCTGACCACTGCAAGGTCATTGTGTTAACCACAGAAGAGTTGTCTAGGCCCCTCAAGCTAGATGAGAAGGGTTGTCATAGAGATCTATCAACCAAGCTTATGCTTGGAGGTAATTTTTTAGATGCAAGACCAGCTTAAAATGATATGCAAGGTGAGATTAGTAAAGGATTTTTAAAGTGAGATTGTTAATGTATAAGTACTTCAATTATGGTTAATCTCAAATTATATCGACAAGTACTTGCTAGTTATATTCAAGAGACAATCTCAACCATAAGAATAAATGTCAAGGTGCTAACAATAGATATCACAAAATGAAATAAAGATGGAAACAACTCAATTAATCTCTTAAGAAAATCACCACCGAACCAAGAGTACTTAGGTAGATCTAATGCTCTTTCAATGGCTTACTTATCCAACCTTAAACAAGAATCATAAAATCATGAACAATCAAAGCACTTGCTTACTTAAATATTTATCCAATGAGATAAAATCAACAATTTCATTCACCAATCTTCAAGTTAAACCTGAGATATCAAATGTTGGTGACCACTTAGCCAAGATCCACAATGTGTTTTAATTAGATGGCACTAAAGAGAACTAGAGCATTTAGAATTATCCAATCAAGAATTATATGTTAATGACAATTACCTCATAGGAAGCAACAAGTCATGTAAATGTTCTTAGTATACCTCAACAAGCAACTAATATTCAATTTGTTATTTCCAAATGCTGCAAGCAAAGGGCACAAAATTGCTTATTCACTCTAGATAATGACACAGTTAGATGTTAGATTTAGAGCCCAGATGCTAATGTAAGATTATCTTCAATGAGACAAGAGAGTTATGCCAAGGTTATCAAACAAAATAAAAATACCTCTTGTCCAATGCCTATAACCTTATGAGCAATGTGTTCAGGATTTCAAATGACACAAATGAATATCTTTAGGACAGTTGTAAACTAGTTGTTTTTTAGAGATAAGGGAACAGCAAATGATTTTATGACAGCAGAGAATTAGCTTGCTACCTCTCAAAATTTCTTATAATGCCAAAAGATCCTACAGTCCTTATTTTCTTCTGATTTGAATTTAGTGTACTTGAAAGAGAGGATCAACAGTGAAGAAAACTTATGCAAACTGATATATTTCAGCCCCCAGAAACCCTTATGACAGTCATCAAAAATCCATGATAAAGTTAAGAAAACAATGCCCCAATGTTTTTAGGTGACCCCTCAATGTATTGAACAAATACCAACTCGTTTTATGCCACTTAGACAAGTATTCAACCACTGTTATAGGATAACTATAGAGCTATATCAAATGACAGAGAAAAGGTTTAGGAAATCAAACCAAAATAGAGCAATCGTTCACAACCTCTTTTGCAAATGAACCACCTGTAAGACACCCAAAATCACTTTATTTCCAATACCATTGTCAATGTTAGCTTCAGAAAATTCTGCAGAGACAAATGAAGTGAGTTTAGGGTAGTGACAGAGAAGAAATGAGGAGGAGCAGTAAGGAATAAGGGCAGATCTGAAGAAGGAGCTGCAAAGAGGGTTTTAAGGAGAGCGTTGACAGTGAGAGGGCTTTAGAGCCCACGGAAAACAGGACTGAGGCCTTAGGATGGTAGGAAAGGCCTTACGGCCAAGGAGAAAGAGGTAGATCAGGCAGCGATGAGGGCTGGAGGGATGCCACAGGGAAAGGAAGGCTTAGGAGAGGCAGCGGCAGGCAAAGGAGGGAGCCTTAGGGCCTGCAAAGAAAGGAAAGGCGGGGAAAAGGAGAAACAGGGTTGCGTGAGGGTTTGAAGAGGTTGCAGCAACCCTGACAGAGAGAAAGAGGGTTGTCGCAGGCATAAAACAGCCTTAAGGAACTGCGGCCAGGGGAAGAAGACCCCTTAGGCTGACGGCAAAACTAGGGGAAAGAGGATGGCTGGGTATAGGGCTATTTCATTCCAACATGCCCCAAAAAATTCACAAAACCCTTGCTAAAATTTTGAATGCGTTTCAGATTTAAAATTTATACTCAAATGGTCACAAAATCTTCTTGAATATGGACATCCTTTTTCAGATCTAGAGCTTTAAGCTTGGGAGTGCAAATAGAGGGTGGATCTTGCCTTCCTAGGCCTATATCCACCTCTAGAAACCCTCTAAAAAAATTTCCAAGGACTGAAACCCTTGGAACCCTTAACAATCTTTCAGTTTTTGCTTTGTAATCCACCTACACAAATAAAATTTTAAAAACCAAAACCCCAGCTGCAAACAAGGGTTAGAAACTAAAATTATTTACAAAACTATCAGATCTAATAGATCTATACAAAATATCTATAAATAATACACAGATCTACTAGATCTGAAGAGTATGAGCACAACTTTGCTCCCATATTAATAGAAACAGACTCTTATTAGCCAGATCTATCGAATAAGCACAATATTATTGGGAATAAATGAATAAATAAAACTAAATTTTAATTTTGATCCATGATCAAGATCTCTTCAAAACAATAATTGTCAAATAGATCCCAAAAATTTAACACAATGGGCTCTTGGGTATCTGGATTTGGGAGTTCGCTGGTCGAACAGAAGACTTCCCCTCATGCCCAAGATCTGAATCTCGATTAAATCTTTGCACACTTAAGATTAAATTTTTAGCTTCAAAAAGGGGCTAGATACACATAAAAACCCTCAAGATCTAGAGATACTTGCTAGATCTATCAAATTAGAACGTTTTTATAAACCCCGTACCTAATGCAAGATACCTGTGCAAATAGATAATCCAACCAGCGTTGCAAACATCGCGATTTAATCAAAAAATTACGATTTTTTCGCCCAAACGATTTAATCGCCGATGTTTTCGGCGATTTTTTTATTTTCAAAAAATCATGAGTCGATGCTAAAAATCATGGGGGTCCGAAACAGCACGTTTTTAAAGCGATTTTTTGGGTTTTTATTTGTCATTTTTTGCAAAGAGCGAATTGTTTGAGTTGGTGCGCCCCACCATTACACGGTTTGCCACCAATGTCATATCTCTTCAATCCCTATTGAATTCTATGTGGGATATGAAGAGAATGTTTCTTTCAGATGAGTGGTGTGCTTTGGCATTTACCCGCAAACCAGAGGGAGAGGCCATATGCAAATTAGTTTCATACCAGGAAAGTTGTTGGGCGGGAGCGTAAGAGGTGTGCAGCATTACTGAACCTTTGGTAAAGGTTCTTCGATTAGTTGATGGTGACAAGCCCGCAATGGGCTACTTGTATGAGGCCATGGACAGGGCCAAAGAATCCATTCGAACCTACTATGATGATAAGGGAGATGAGGGGTTTCAGAAACAACTCCTCCTATGGGAAGTGATTGATGAACGATTGAACAACACACTCTATCGTCCCATTCATGCTGCAAGGATCTACCTGAACCCGCATTTGCTTACCCTTGTGGGTTCTTATTTGATGTTGAGATCATGGATGGATTCTTCACCTGTGTTTAGAGGATGGTGCCATCTCCAGCAGAACGTGCAGAAATCTCCAAAGAAATGGAAATATACAGAATGACAAGTGGCACATTTAGCTTTTAAATGGTTGTGGTTGATAGGAAGACCAAAATTCCAGATATTTTTTAGTTTGTTTCAAATTTCATGGTCCCTTCAAGTTCATAACTTCATACTTCGCTTCAACTTTCAAATTTCATTTTTTTCTTATGTTTATCTTATTTGTAATTTTGTGGTAGATGCATGGTGGAGAAGCTATGGTGCTAGAGTACCCCATCTGCGGAATCTTTCCATTCGAATCCTCAGCCAAACATGTAGCTTCTCAGGTTGCGAGCACAACTGGGGTGTATTTGAAAAAATACACACCAAGAAGCGCAACAGGTTTATCTTAAAACTTAAAATATTCCAAATTTCCAATTAATTTTTTGAATTCATTAAATAATTTTTTTTTATATAATTATTATTTTATAACCTTTGTACAGGTTGGAGTCCCAGTGACTTAATGACATGGTCTACATCTACTACAATCTTCGATTGTGGGTGAGGCGACTTGAGACGACACCTGATATGGAGGGCATCTCATTGGATGGGATTGACACCACTACTGCGTTGAGGGTTGAGGCCGAGAGGCCTCTCATGGAGTCTGTCGATGATTGGTTAGAGCAGGAGGTAGTGGAGGGAGTAGAGGGGGCAGAGGAGCAACAGGAGGAGGAGGTGACACCACCTACCCAAACTACCCCTGTCACCAGTAGAGGACGTCGTCTACCTCCTATGGCTCCTAATTCTTCAGATTTTAGAACACAACAGAGTCCACTGCCAACTCCATTGACATCCACATCTAGAGGGAAAGCTATTGCATTTTCTCGTAAGAGGGGCAAAGGAAATCAGTAGTATTAGTTATTTGGTTCATTTCAATGTATATGACATTATGACTCATGATATGAGATACATTATTATATTTTTTATTGATATTTTGAGGCAGAGTTGGGACTCAAGAGTCAGGTCTTACTATTTAGGACATGATTCACTGTTATGTGTGATGTAGCACTAGAAATGATATTAGACATCTTATATATTAGTTCTTTTATCATATTTATGTGCCAATATATTTATTTTATGTTGTAGATGCTTTAGATATTAAAACAATTGAAAAAAAATGAAAATTTTTGTATTTGCCGATTTTTTCCCGAATTTTACCAATTTTTTCGTGATTTTTCCGATTTTTTTCTGATTTTTCCCCTCATCGATTTAATCCTGATCGCGATGTTCGCAACATTGAATCCAACTAATGACTAATGAAATGAAAAACTTATAAAATTTAATTCAATAGAGCATTTAGGCACATGATTGAAAAAAATATTACCAGTAGATAGGAGACAAACACCACCATGAATAAACCCCAAAGTCTTTTCTATTAATTCCAGAAAAATATTACAGTAGCAGAGCTTGACTTAGAGCTTTCTCAAAAAGAAATTGTAACTTGAGAAGCAAATGACTCCTAATTTATAGATAAATTCTCTAAATAGCTAGTTCGTTTGATCCCCGTCAAAATAATCTTAACCGTTGATAGATAGTTGATCATATTTTAATCTCCACCGTCAAAAATCTTTATTTTTGAAGAATTTTCGAATTTCTCATAAAAACCATTTTTTATTAGCTCAAAATTAATTATTTTGAGCTAATTTTCTCAAAAATTGACTTTGACTTAACCACCAAAGCCCAAGGGTCCAATTTTTCTTGAAATCTCCAATATTCCCTTGGAGGGGACCTCCAAAAATTAATTTTTTTAAGACACATGAATTTTTCCTTTTGGAGAATTTAATTTCTCTAAAATTTTAATTTTGATCCTAATTAATTAAATTTTTGGCTTGGATTTTAATTTATTTTTGCTAGAAAATTTAATTAATTAACACATGAGAGGATTAATAATTTTTTCTACCCTCTAATATTTTAGCTATGGTGCTAAAATATATTTTTACATAAGATAATTACATTTCAACCCTCAAAGGGAGAACACCCATTCATTATAGACCTTCAATTTATTATCCAATTTTGCGACTCAATATGATCTAGTAGACCAAGTGATTTGTAATAAAATAATTTAGCCAATTAGCTTAAATTATTCCCAAATCACTTTTCCAAAAGACTCAACTAAAACACTAGGACTCACCTAAGACTTTAACGATAAATTCCACTCTATCTTTGGGGTGAGGCTAGAGAGAAAAACTTTGCCGATCATCTGTGTTTAGAAACAGTTGAATCCGTGAGACGAAAAACCTCCTAGAATGAAATATGTCGCCAAGGTAATAGGCTTACTCAGGTTGTTACACACATATATGGTATTATTAGGATCATTTACATTACAAACTTGCAGAATGGGTTTACAACTCTAACGGACTGATGACTAATGATGATGAATCCCCAATGATTTGAATGCTCGAACATGATGGAATCCCTTTGTGAAAAAGTGTACTACTATAGGGTAGTTGACACGGAGTGGTCAACAAGGGGCATCATTGATAGTGGTAACCATTTCATGCCAATAAGGTGAGCGAAGAACATTGAATGGTAT
Source organism: Pinus tabuliformis (assembly GCA_031772625.1). Classification (NCBI taxonomy): domain Eukaryota; kingdom Viridiplantae; phylum Streptophyta; class Pinopsida; order Pinales; family Pinaceae; genus Pinus; species Pinus tabuliformis. Next base: position 782,939,210 of record CM062810.1, read on the forward strand.
GCCACATGCAAAGAGAAACCGGTAAAATTTTGCATCCACATCATCCCTACAAGCTTGATCAAGTAGTTCTGATATTGTTCTACGCCTTAAAGGGATGTTTGGGCCTATGGTAGTAAATCCACTACCATGGGTGGGTGTCAATGAAGTTCTTGTTTGACCATTGAATGCTCTATGTGTGCTAGTGGCCTCATGTTCAGTCATTGATATTTTTTATTTGTGTTGTGTTTCCTCCTCTTCCCTTATATATTTGCCTCTCTATTGTGTTGTCACATTTGCCACAGGTTTTGATTCCTAATGGCTTATTTCCATCCCATGGCCTTTTCCCACATAGATACTTTCCCGCATTGGTATATGAACCTGTGTAAGTAGATTTGCAATGGGGTCATATAAATTTAGTGGTCCCTCCCCCTCCTTTCCCTCCTCCAAGCCTTGTAACATATTTCTACAAGGGTGTTTGGTCTACTTTGGTTTTCTTTCCATCATCATCTTCACTCCCGTTATCATCCCTCCTCTTCCTCTTCGTACTCCTCTTCTCCATGGTATCTTAATCCACGACTACCCACTTCTTCATCCTCTTCATCTCTTCTTCTTCTTCTGTTTCCCAACACCATCATCATAGCCAAATATGGAACCAACAAGATAAGGCTAAGCCATATGCCCATCAAGCTTGTTGTAGCTTGAGATTCTTGCTTGCAATAAAATGAGCGTGGAATGGGAAAAAATAGTAGAAAAGAACATCTAGATTCTAGTAACTAGTTTCTACTTCTAGATTTGATAGATTAATTCAACATATAAAAAGCACAAATGTTACATAGAAGAAAAAGAAAAGGAAAAAGAAAACAAAATTGGGATTAGACCTTACCTCTTTGGCTCTACAATGGTGGTGGCAGCCTTCAATCTCCCAAGCTCTCACAAATGGAAACCTTCAATCTCCCTTGCAAGCTCCCACAATATTATCTTCTCAATCCTCTCAATTTTTTTCCTCAAGGCTCAAAACCTCTCAATATCTCTCACAAACTCATAAAATGATGTTAAGTGGGAGGGGGCGAGGCCTTTGTGAACATCGCAATAAAATCACGATTTTATTGCAGTTTTTTCCAAAAAATCGTGATCCAACTTGAAATAACCATCAGGCCGCATGACAGTGAGTTTTAAAAGTTTTTTTGGGTTTTTTTATTCATTTTGCAAACAAAGGGAAAGTGTGAGAGCTAAGGAGGAGGAGAACTCATCTACAAGGGAAAAAGTGGAAAAGTGAAGGAATTTAGCACCCAAGCAAAAAAAATCAAATTTGGACCAAGTTTCTTCAATAGGGCGTGGTTTTCCAGTATGGGCATCAAATTTGGCCCTATTTTTTTTGTTTCCTTATTTTTCCTTGGGTTGCAGTCACCCATATATTTTCCATGATTTTTGTTTGGATTTCAGTTATTGTTTTTGTCATTTTTGTTACATTTAGTGGAAAGGGTTTTTTTGTCAAAAATGCAAAATCTTGATTGTTAGTTTTATTTGTTTAAATTCTTCTTGTGCCCTAGTTTTTTTCCATGATTTTTTCTTGGGTTTGAATGTGTTTTTTTTGCCATTATTGTGGCATTGAGTTGAGGGTTTTTTTTATCAAATGTCAAAATGTTGTATGTTAAATTTTAACTTGCAATTTTTCTTGTGCTCTCGATTCAAACTTCAATCTTACATTAAGAACTTGGTGACAAAGCTTCTTCAACAGGGCGAAGTTTTCAAATATGGGCATCAAATTTAGCCATTTTTTTGTTTTTTCCTTGTTTTCCTTGGGTTGCAACCACCCATATATTTTCCATGATTTTTGTTTGGATTTCAGTGTATTGTTTTTGTCATTTTTGTTGCATTTAGTGGAGAGGGTTTTTTTGTCAAAAATGCAAAATCTTAATTGTTAGTTTTCTTTGTTTAAATTCTTCTTGTGCCCTAGTTTTTTTCCATGATTTTTCTTTGGGTTTGAATGTGTTTTTTTTGCCATTATTGTTGCATTGAGTTGAGGGTTTCTTTTATCAAATGTCAAAATGTTGTATGTTAAATTTTAACTTGCAATTTTTCTTGGGCCCTAGGTTCAAACTTCAATCTTACATTAAAACTCAAGGGTTCAACAAAGTTACAAACATGCCAAGGAAATTGAACCCTATGTGGGAATTTGGTGAACCTGATGGAGGGTTTGACAGATCAAATTTGACTTGCAAATTATGTGGGTACCGTATGACAGGGGGAGTATACCGATTGAAATACCACCTTGCATAAATTCCTAAACATGAAGTAGGGCTTCGCACAAAACAAATCCAGAAATCATCCATAAAGCCCTCAAATCATTGGAAAAAATAGAGACAACCAAAGCAAGGTTACTTGGGAGCAGGAGCAAAAACAGGGAGCAGGAGCAAGAGCGGGAGCGGGAGCAACATTTTCAGAAGCTCCCAATTTGGGAGCGAATAAGGGAGCACATTTTTATATAATATACTTTTTTTATATTTTAATGCATATATGTCAACAAAAGCATGTAGAATGATGAATTAGATATAAAAAACATAAAAACATAGATTGAACCATATAACAACAATCATCTAGAAGTTATAATCTTCATCAACCATGTCCACAAGTTAGTAACATACAACATATTGGGTCTCAAGATTCATCAATCTTAAAGTTTCAAGCTTTCAAAATTCAATATGTAGCATTTATCATCATTGATCACCAAAGTTGTACTTGTAAGCTAAGTGTAACCATTACAACAAAGAATATCTAACATGAAATGAAATGAAACAACTTTCACGAAGCATCATATTCATGATTCATTACCAATGAGTTATAACTGCCAACTTCAAACTTAAATTTTCATATATTATTTACAAAAAATATCATAATAAATTTGATAAAGTCAACAGTTATAAAAACTACTAGAAACTAGAAAAGACAAGTAAATCTATTATCTACAACTTCCTCTTGCCGCCATTAGAAATTTCTAATTTCTGAGCAAGTCATAGTACTGGTGGTCTTATAGCAGTCTCCTCCCGCATAGTTGCACGACCAGAACCAGAAGGCACATGCCCTCCATGTGAGGATGTAGATAGAGGCACTGGCAACAAAGGAACAATAGTTGGAACTCGAGCACTAGCACTGCTACTAAATGTTGGGGGTGGCATGGTTGTTGTTGCTTCATCATCATCTCTCAAATGTTTTGCTTCCAATTCTTCAAGATGTATAGTGCCATCCTCCAAATTATCGTCCTCTGGGTGGTTGTACCAAATTTTATATGTTGGATCCTCATAAGCCCGATCACAATAATGACTCAACAACCTACAGTGGTAGTGCACATAAACCAAGCTTTCTACCAGATTTTCGTTGAGTCTGTTTCTTCTCGCATTATGTATGAAGTTTTAGGTGCTCCAACACCTCTCTGCAGAAGAAGTATTTACAACTTGTGAGATAACTTTTTTTGCCAATTTTGGCAAAAGTCCCATGCCGCCATCTTCCCACCATGTGAGAGCATCAAATATGTCTCTATCTTCCATTGCATACAGAGAACCAAACAAACCAGTGCAATTGAAGTATCTACCTAATTCAAGGCACAGATTAGCACACTCCTCCCTCTCAAGGACTAGCTTGTTTAATGCTTTCATATCCTATTGTACCTCTAGATCTGCATGGGCTTTGGCCCTAACCCCACCCCAGGTGCAAGTTTGCTCAACCAAGATGGAGAGTAGTATTTTGGCATAAGGATATACGCCAAGGCATGTAATGGAACATTAAGTTTATTCCACCATGTACACACACAATTGTGAATCATTGTATACAAGTTGGGATCATTTTCCTGAACAATATATTTTATTTGCCCCAACATGCTATAAATCTGCTCATACATCTCCCCAATCACTGGTTTATCTATATCTGCAAAATGAATCATGCTATAAATGGGCTTGGTGAATTGCAATAGTTGCCTCACATGTGCCCAAAACAGACCATCAAGAGCGGTCTCCTCCACCCGTTCAAAACATTGCTTGTCAACTACATTTGTAGCCCTGTCCTTTAACACCTACCAGTGTTGATTTGATACCATGCTAGCAAATGACTCTCTTACCTTCAAAAGGTGCCTGAAGGTGAGGTAATAGCTAGCAAATCTAGTCTTCGCAATCTTCAACAGCTCCAGTTCTGAGTGACTGCGGAAAATCCCATGGGTATTGCCATGATTTGTAATAAATTTTATCATTTGTTTGCATCTCTTGTACAAACCACCAATCCATTTGTATTGTTGGTTTTTGTTCTTATTAATATCATGTATCAAAAGGTTCATTGTGTGAACCAAACACCCGGACCAAAATATGTTGGGGTATTTATCCTCAATAAGTGCTCTCAATGCCTTACAATTAGCAGCATTATCAGTGATGACTTGGATGACATTGTATGGCCCAATACATTCAATTGTTTCAAGTAATGGTTCTGCAATGTTGATGTTGGTCTTGAACTTCTCTGAGTAATCATATGCTAAAAGGAAGATGACACCACTAACAGACACAGCAAGAACACTTATCAATGGCTTGCCTTTTACATTTGTCCATCCATCAGATACAATGGACACCCCACGCTCAGTCCCAGGATTTGTCATTTTACTCAAAGAATGTGATATTTTTGTCTTTTCATGATCATGTCAATTTTTGCAACTAGGGTCAAATTCCAAATTGGACAACTCAGATGACCAAGATGATGTCTGCATTAAATTTCTGTTTTCAAGAGGACCAAAATCGACCTAAAGATCACCCAATTTGGTTAAACGAAAGTTAAGTTTTGAATTATTTTATTCATGCATACATTATGGAATGGGTCGGCCCTAACCACAGGGGTAACTGCTTGGGTCAATATTAACCCCAAGTTAACCCTCAGAAAAGCCTATAAAAGGAAGTGACCTCAAGTTCATTTCAACACATCATCATCATCGTCTTTCTATTCTTCTATTTAGTCTTGGCTCGCACAGGTATGTCAAAAGGAGTTCGCACAGGGTCCGAAATCATAGGCGAAAGGTTCGCTCTGGGTTAGGGTTTTCTAAATCTCAGTCGCTGGCACTGAACAGAATTTTTTCGTCCACAATCATAGGCACAGAGTAGGCAAGAGAGCGACTCAGTCACATTTATGATTGATTATACTACTAATAATTGGATGCATTGTTAATGAAAAGATATATTGGGCTAAAGTAATTGATACAGAATAGAACAATCAAAAAATTTAATAGTACAACGGTTCTAACCTTGTCATACCTAGGGCTCTTGTATCCTTTGGAAGCATCATTTATGGCAGAAACCATTTCATGCCAATAAGGTGAGCAAAGAACATTGAATGGTATCCCACATGCATAGAGAAACTGGTAAACTTTTAAATCCACATCATTCCTACACCCTTCGTCAAGGAAATCTGATAAGGTTCTACCCCTTAAAGAGATGTTTGTTCCTATGCCTCCATATCCATTACCATGGGAGCATGTAGATGGAGTTCTTTGTACCTGTGACTATGACCTATGTTCAAAGAAACCCTTTGATTTTTTAGATTTGCATTGGGCTTCCTCCTCTTCCCTTATGTATTTGGCTATTTCTATTGCTAACACACTTACACAAGCTTTGATTCCTATTGGTTTATCTCCATCCCAAGGCCTTTTCCCACAAAGGTGCCTTCTGGCATGGGTGTATGAACCTGTGTAAATGTTGTTATAATGGTTGCATGTAAATTTAGTGGTTCCACCCCCTTTCCCTACTTCAATCCTAGTAACATATTTCCACAATGGGATTTGGTCTTGTTTAGTTTTTGGGGCTTCATCATGTCCACTCTCTTCCTCCTCACCAAGGTACTCCTCTCCAGGGTTTTCATCAAATCCACTATAACCCATATCTTCATCCTCTTCATCATGATCAACCCTCCTTCTACTCTCCAACACCATAATAACAAAAAAGGAACAAACAACAAGAGAATGCCAAGCCATACAGTCATGATGTTCGAAGTTTTGAGTCTGCAAAAAAATGGTAGAATGGGAATGGGAAATAAAGTAAAAAAAATTATTTAGCAATGAACATATAAAAAACAAAAATGCTAGATTAGAGTGTAGTCTTTGGCCTTCAATCCCAAGCTCCAATCTCCCTTGCAAGCTCCTCCAAGCTCCTCTCTCCAAGTTCCTCTCTCTTGCCCTCTCCAAGCTCCAAACCCTCTCTTGCTCTCTCCAACTTGACAAACGGGTAAATAATGTGAGGGGAGAGGGCCTTAACCTTTACCCCCTCCCCTTCCTTTACTTTCCTCTCCATCTCTGTCCATCAGTTGACCATCCCTCCTCCGCCGCACAACTTTTTTTCAGTGTCGATAGGAGAGTTTTTTTAAGAGAGGGAACGGTCGGAAGAAATCGCTCCCTGACCACTCCACCTCTTAAAAAATCGCTCCCGGAGCGAAGGGGTGCAATAAAGGAGTGAACACTCCCGACCTCTCCCTTCATCATTCCCTCAAACACAAGGAGCAAAATTTTTTTAAAGGGAGTGCGCTCCCTGTTGCTCCCAAGCAGAGCATGAATCAGAAGCGGGTGCTGGGGTGGCGAGGGGGGAGGGCACTCCCCCGCAACCCTTAACCAAAGTGATAAGGGCAACTTTGAAGAGCCAAATGGCAGGGGGTGGGGCGGTGGGATTAGGAGGTGACCATGACAGTGGCACTGGTTCTTCTTCAGCATCAGTGTTTGTAGTCAACCCCACAGTTGCCTCAAAATTTTTTGTTCCTTGAACCACCCCTGATGCACAACCATCTATCACATCAGCTCTTAAAAAATTGGAGAAGGAAGGAGCTGACAAGTTGTTGGGCATGTGTTTTCTTTGGAGTGATGTTCCTTTTAGCATTGCCAGGAACAATCAATTTGTTGGACAATGGATAAACCAACACTCCCCGTGTGTTTCGTGACATGGACTAACCGCCTCTCATGGATCCTTATCTCTGGCGATGCGATCATTGACTAACACCTGCGGGTTTTGGTTTAACGGCAATTATGATTCTCAACAAGTGGTATCAGAGCATAGGTCACAAGTTCGATACACTCGACTCGCGTTGAGGGGGAGATTGTTGGACATTAGATAAACAAACGCTCCCCGTGTGTTTCATGACATGGACTAACCACCTCTCGTGGATCCTTATCTCTGGCAATGCGATCGTTGACTAACGACTGCAAGTTTTGGTCTAATGGCAATCGTGAATCCCAACACCATTTTTCCAGCCCGCAATTGATCCTATTGCCATTGTTGGCCCGAGGTACAAAGCCCCTTCTTATGATGATTTTAGAGGGCGTATTCTTCAAAATGAAAAGGCTGAATGCACTAAGAGATTGGAGGAGTTTAGGGGCTCATGGGTACACATATGATGCATTGTGATGTCAAATGGTTGGATCGATCAAAAGGGTAGAACCCTTATTAACTTCTTGGTTAATTTTCCCAAGGGGGCAATGCTTATGAAATTTGTTGATGCATCTGCACATATCAAAGATGCACAGTTATTATGTGATTTGTTGGAAGTGTTCATTCAGGAGGTAAGTCCATAATATGTTGTCCATGTCATAATGGACAATGTTGCAAATTATGTCGCTACTGGCAGGATGCTTATGGAGAGGCATCCTAACTTATTTTGGACACCTTGTGTTGCACACTGCATTGACTTGATGTTGGAGGACATAGGAAAAATTCATTTTTCCAAAGATATTGTTGAATCATCGAAAGGCATTACAAATTTTACATATAATCATGCATCTATGCTTCATTTGATGAGAACATTCACCAACAACAAGGAGTTGGTGCGCCTTTCCATTACATGGTTTGCCAAAAGCTTCATATATCTTCAATCCCTCTTAAATTCTATGTGGAATGTGAAGAGAATGTTTCTTTCAAAGGAGTGTTGTGCTTTGTCATATAGCCGCAAACCAAAGGGAGAGGCCATATGCAGGCTAGTTTCATACCAAGAAATCTTTTGGACAAGAGTGCAGGAGGTGTATAGCATAACTGAACCTTTGGTAAAGGTTCTTCGATTAGTTGATGGAGACAAGCCCGCAATGGGTTACTTGTATGAGACCATGGATAGGGCCAAAGAATCCATTCGCAACTATTATGATGATAAGGGGGATGAAGGGTTCGAAAAATAACAACTGATATGGGAAGTGATTGATGAGAGATGGACCAATACACTCCGTCGTACCATTCATGCTGCAGGGATCTACTTGAACCCCACATTTTTTTACTCCTATGGTTTCTTATTTGATGTTGAGATCATGGATGGATTCTTCGCTTGTGTTCAGAAGATGGTGCCGTCTCTAACAGAATGTGAAAAAATCTCCAAAGAAATGGAGATATACAGGATGGCAGGTGGCACATTTAACTTTGACATGGCTATTGTCGATAGGAAGACTAAAATGCCAGGTAAGCTTAAGTTTTTTTCAAATTTCATTGTCTCTTCATACTTTGCTTCAACTTCCATATTTAACTTTTTTCTTATGTTTATCTTATTTTTTGCAGATGCATGGTAGAGAAGCGATGGTGACAAAGTATCCAATCTCCAAAGGCTTGCCATTTGGATGCTCAACCAAACATGTAGCTCCTTTGGATGCGAGCACAATTGAAATGTATTTGAAAAAATACACACCAAGAAAAAATTTCCAATTAATTGTTGATTTTTAATGTACCTTGGACAAGTGGTTTCCCATGGGTTAGTCTCTACCTATTTTCCTAAGTGTGACTTTATAAGTGGTAAAGTCAATGTTAAATTATAAAGTGAAAAGTGACTTTAGACATAAAGTACAATGTGAGTACTTTATTTAATGGGTGAGTTAAAAAATAGAAAGTGAGAATTAAATGCACATTTATTCTCATCCCTTGATCTAAATGAATCTAAACCATTAGATCTTAGGGTTGCCCAAAAGTCATTTAGGGAAACAAATGGGGAAAAGAAAGGAGAGACTGCAATTCATTCTTCATGAGCAGCAGATTGAAGAAAGGAGGCTGAGAGTTGGAAAAAAGTTCTGAAAGAGAAATTTGTTGCAGCAAGCTGAAGGAGTGATTTCTGGGCAAAGTTGGGCACGAAAATCAAGGCATAGAAGACAACAAAAGGTATAGTGTGAACAGCATTTAATGTTGTGAGCTGCATGCCATTCGAGAGAAGTTTTTGATTAAAAAAAAACTGAAAAATCCGTACAGACTATACGGAATCCATATAGTATAGTCCATACAATGTGTATCCGTACAGTACATATTTTCAGCCTCAAGTGGGCATGGAAATCGAGGCAAAGTGGGCATGATTTCAAGGAGTTTTGGGCTAAACAGATAAGTTGTATTTTGCTGTTTTGTTTTGTCTGCAAATGTATTTTTCCTAAGCTTGAAAGATAAATAAATTTGAAGAACTCTCTAATAGGTTTTCCCCAGAGAAGATTGAAGGGGTTTTGTCTAGGTCTAAGTTGACCAAAAATCTGTGTGTATTTTTATGCGTGTTGTTGGTCTCTTTATGTACATATTTATTTTCAGCATGTGCTGACAGTCCCATGTGTTTTAATCTGAAAATTTCATTTCCAAAATTCTATATGTTGAATGTAAGTTTATGGGAAAAGGCATTTCACTGAAAGGGAGTGATAACGTGAAATTAAAACCGGGTTGGGATCATAGGGAACTTTTTAGTCATCAAATTTCAACATTAATTTTTTGAATTCATTAAATACTAAACAATATAATTTATTATTTTAATTTTTTTATAATTATTAATTTATTATTTATAATTTATTAATTTATTAATTTATGACCCTTGTACAGGTTGGAGTCCCAGTGTGTTTATGACATGGTCTACATCTACTACAATCTCTGATTGTGGGTGAAGCAACTTGAGAGGACACCTAATGTGGAGGCCATCTCATTGGATGGGATTGACACCACTGCTGCATGGAGGGATGAGACTGAGAGGCATGTCATGGAGTCGACCCTTGATTGGTTAGAGGAGGAGGTAGTGGAGGGGGTAGCAGTTTCAAAGGAGGAGGAGGAGGAGCAACAGGAGGAAGAGGTGACACCACCTACTATGGTCACCAGTAGAGGATGTGGTCTACCTCCTATAGCTCCTAGTTCTTCAGCTTCTAGAGCACAACAGAGTCCACTGCCAACCCCAGGGCCTTCTTCATCTAGAGGGAAAGTTGTTATATTTTCTCGCAAGAGGGGCAGAGGAAATCAGTAGTACTAGTTACTTGGTTCATTTCATTGTATATGATATTATGACTCATGATATGAGATACATTATTATATTTTTTGTTGATATTTTGAGGCTGAGTCAGGACTCAAGACTCAGTATTCAGGACATGATTCATTGTTATGTGTGATGTAGCACTAGACATATTACACATCTTATATATTAGTTCTCTTTTCATATTTATGTGTCAATGCATTTATTTTATGTTGTCAATGCTTTAGATATTAAAAAATTACAAACAAACAAAAAAATGTATTTGCCAATTTTTACCAATTTTTCCCTGACTTTTACGATTTTTATTTATTTCGGACCCTCGCCGATTTAATCATGATTATCACAACACTGCTTTTTATTTGCCTTGGCCCTCCCATTTCTCTCCAAAAAAAAAACAATATGGGCCACAGGCACTAAAGGCCTGGAAGCGATTTTTTTCGCTAGGGAGCGTCAGGGAACACGCTCCCAGGAGCATTTTTCGAGCTACGGGAGTGCGCTCCCGAAAAATGCTCCCGTTCGGAGTGCACTCCAGGAGAAAGTGTGGGGAAGGGGGAGCCTCCCCCACAGCCCTGGTGTCAAGTCCCAACAAATGATTAGAAAACAAAACTATGAGCATTTTTTCCAACTTGTTCCATGATTGAAAAGGGCCATTTCTAACAGACTTAAAGCTTTTAAGGGACCTTTTGACGCACTCGTTGAATACACACAACAATACTAATTGGATAGCTATAAAATAACCAAAGCTATTATATCTATGCACACAAAACATCGACCTGATCACCACAAGTACAGTTAACCGAGTAGGTTTACATTACATGCTAACTGAGTAAGTTTACATTAATCCACAATTCTTGTATTTTATTGTGTTGCAAAAATGGAAGACTGATCCTTTAGCACTACTGAATTAACTAATTTAACAAATATCATGACATTTCATGGGAATTCAATGCATAGGATAGTTTGATCTTATAATAAAAAACAGAATATAAAGTGTTAAGTTAAATGAACAAGTTTCAGAGAAAAACATAGTGAAAAAACACCTTAAATAGTCAAACCACAATGAAAACATGTCTGAAATATCCATAACATAGCAAACCTTGCCCGGCAGCAAGCAGCCACAAATTTGACCCAAGACCGAATATTCTCTGGCGGCCCATCATAGACAAAATCATCTGCCATCCAAGACATATTTATATTCATCCATGCTACTAAATGAAATAAATCACAACAAAAGGAATATTACAAGCAGATGAAAAGATTTTAAAGCAATAGCATGAGCAAAGTCTTCATGTCACAAACAAAATACATGAACTTGAACTTAGCTAACCTTTATCTTCTGAGAGCATCCGCTCATCTCCCATACAATCTTCCAAATATCCGTATATTTGAACAGTTTCTTTAATTTGATCATAGGTAGGAACCCAATCAAGAGTACAAAGGCTTGATGAACCCTGCATAAACTAGAGTCATTCATGGAATTTCTATTATTAGTAGAGATTCTGTTTAAGACATTTATCTTTAAATTGAGTTATAAAACTCATATCTTTTGCTTCAGAAGTGCAATGTCACTAAACCTGCGACCAACAAAACTATATTTCTCTAAAGTCTAGATGAACTCTAATACTATATCTATATAAAATTAAAAGAACTATACAATCATTTAATGAACAAAGATAACACACCTCAGTTCCTGAAAGAATGATGCTGCATAAGAAATCACAAGCAGACATCTCCACATTTTCATTTGACGTGTGTGCCACTGGCATATAAAAAATTAAGAATGAAATTTCTACCAGAGTCTAAGAAAAAATGAACACTACAAATTTACCAGTATCACATCAAAATAAATGAAAATATCCCACAAAGATGTACAGCAAAAAAAACTTACTTAAATTGAAGGCCCAACGTACAGTAAACTCATCACAGTGACTACGAGATAAAATCAAGTTGAGAAGCCAACCACTTCTTAAAAGCTCTACCATGAAAGACTCTCCTGCAAGTTAGCATGTAGCTTATAAGGACAGAATGCAACACTGAAAACCCAACTAAGCCATCAAAATAAGATCATAGAGGTGACTGAATATTGTAAGAAAATAGCACAGGCCACTCAGCATGAAGCTCTTATTAATGCATTCTAGTCAACCACAATTAGTAAGCATTAATTCCAATGCCATATCTAATATCTTCGAATATGCATAGAAGTCCCATTTTTTCTTTCTCAGAAAAACGTCGCAGCCAGCCAAAAAGCGACTCGTGACCCTGAGGGACTTGACCACTAAGAGTCCAATCTCTGGCAATCTAGAATCTCGTTGTCTTGCATAAGTCTGAAAAAAATAAATGAGATGAATTCTGCCATATAATACGCTTCAAATTTCAGCACAGGGTTCTCATCTCTACAATAAAATATTAAATGAGAATGTAAATCATGTCTGACTTTTCTGTGCGTCATCATTTTACGTGTGGTGCTATTTTGATATGTCCTCTTATACATGACTGTACATAACACCATAGGAGCTATGTTTAAAGTTTAAACCCAACAAACAATAATAGAATCAATGTTTTAAAAACCAGAACCAGTGACCGGAACCAGTGACCGGACTGGTCCACCTAATGAACCAGGTTTCGAACCGGAACTGGTCGAACCAGGACTGGTCAGGTCTAAATGAACCGGTTTAAAAAATACATTCAATAATTATTTTTTAATGAAAAAAACTATTTTTAAGATTTAAAACCATGATTCCAAGCCAATAGAAACAAAATATGCAAGGTTTGCTCATCTATATACCATGTAAAGGTGAATATATCAAAATGGCATTGAGTGCAATATATATCCGCAACAAAATACATAATCAATGAGGCTCTAAATGGCCTATAGAGTCTGAAAACAATGCTCTAAGCTATGGGGTCACTGAACTACTACAAGTCTACATATCAGTGATCAACAACATGGTCACTCCTCATCATGATCAAACTCATCACCACTACTAGACAAGAGATCATCAACATGAGCTACATAAATAATATGGCTCCAAGTTTGAGGACTCCTAAAACTCCTCTACAACTTTAGTAGTAGTAGCAAAAATAGACATCAAAACTACAAAACACTGATCGACATGGTCATTCATGAAACTCATCATTGATTCAACACTACTAGAAATACATAAACATCATCAACAAGAGATACATAAACATCATCTAGCTCAAAGTCTTCAGACTTGGATTGCTCAACCTTATAACATCATAGAAATTGATAAGGTTTAACCAATGTTGTGAAAATTGCGATAAAATGAAAAAATCGCGACTTTTTCCCTCTGCCGATAAAATCACGATAATTAAACGAAAAAATCGCCGGATTTTTTTCGCCGATTTTTATTGAAAAAATTGCGATTTTATGAAAAAATCGCGATAAAAACGAAAAAATCACGATAAAAACTTAAAAAATCGCCGGGGGTCACGACAGCATAGTTTTATAACGTTTTTTTGGGTTTTTTCATGCAATTTTTTTTAAAGAAACAAAAAAATTTTGAGTCGGGCAGCTTAATGATCAAGTCTAGGCCCTAGTATGGATATGCTATTCATGGTAATGTTAAATTCTTAAAGTAAAAGTGACATTCTCCTTAATCTTCATTTTCATCCTTTTACTTAAATTTGTAACATTACCATGAAATGACTCAGGATGTTTGAGAGTGGTTCCAGCCTCATTGGATTTCAAATGGAGAAAGTAGAATTTTAGATTTCATTTAAAATCCAGCAGACTTATCAGTTTTTCAGGATTTCACGATTGGGAGATTGTAATGTTTCCAGGTGACACCGCCTGCCCGGGCTACCACTGTCACTAGTAGAGGACGTGGTCTACCTCCTATAGCTCCTACTTCTAGTTCTTCAGCTTCTAGAGCACATCAGACTCCACTGCCATTTCCACCAACACGGGCACCAGCATCTACATCTAGAGGGAAAGGGAAAGCTGTGGCATTTTCTCGCAAGAGGGGCAAAGAAAATCAATAGGATTAGACTTTCATTTTATTGTATATGATATTATGACATGATGAGATACATTATCATATTTTTTGTTGATATTTTGAGGCTGAGTTGGGACTCAGGAGTCAGGACTTACTATTCAGCACATGATTCAATGTTATGTGTGATTTTAGCGCTAAAAATGATATTAAACATCTTATATATTAGTTTTTTATCATATTTATGTGTTAATGTATTTATTTTATGTTATAGATGGTTTAGATATTAAAAAAATTAGAAAAAAAAATGAAAAAAAATGAATATTTTTGTACCAAACGATTTTTTCCCGATCTTTTCCGATTTTTTCCCGATAATTCCGATTTTTTCCGATTTGTTCCCCGCGCCAATTTAATCCCGATCACTATTTTCACAACATTGGGCTTAACATGCCTAACCAATGATTTTGGTTTGAGTGAAGGGTGCATTCTTGTTAAGGCCATGGTAGAGGAGTTCAACAATCAATACCACCAACATCAACAAAGTTCAACAATCAATGCCACCACGATCAAGGTTCTTAAAGGGCTTCATGCTCTTGATCAAATGCCAATCTCATACCCTCACGCACAATAAAATCAAATGGAAACAATGGAAACCCCCAAACCATGAAATCCTGAAAACTATTAAGTCTGCTGAATTTTGAGTGAAATCTAAAATTCTAGTTTCTCCATATGAAATCCAATAAGCTCGAAACCACTCTCAAGCATCCTGAGTCATTTCATGGTAATGTTAAAATTTTCATTTTCATCCTTTTACTTTAAGAATTTAACATTACCATTAATTGCCAACATTGTTAGGGTTGAGATGTGTCAGGGAAATGAGAGGGTAGGCATGTTTTTCTTGGAGGGGCTATTTTTGGAGGAACACAACCCCGAATTTCCCTCAAAACAGCTTCAAAACTCACAAAAATGCATTCTGTGGGGTTTATAGTTGCCCTGGCAATAAATCGCTCGGTTTAGGACAGAACCGGCCGGTTAGGACCAGTTTGTCCACTTTTTTTAAGAAATGGAGGGTCAAACTAAGTTTTTATGTCGATTTGACCCGATGGACTAGCTAACCAGCCAGTTTGACCGGTTACCGATTCAGACCGGCCGGTTTTTAAAACACTAAATAGAATAAGAAAAATAGTAAAACATGATGCAGGACAAAAACGTTTGGGGAAAACAGCGAAGAAACAATTATGGCTACAAGAATTGGCCTAAAATATTCAAGCTTGAAATCATTAATGGCACTGTTGGAAGTTATGAATTGCAACAGGCAAGAAGCTTCAATTGAAGTCATTGTTTTTAACAGTCTCATCAACATTGGCAATAGCAAAAGAAAAGATTTTTTGTTTAATTGATATCCCCTAAATCGTTAAACTTTAGAGGTCAATTTTGTTTATAAGGACAATTTCTAGATACTAGATAGGACACTTAAGATAATTACATGCCATTTCAAATTCCTGTTATAAGATACTTTCATTCCACACGACACCTGAGAACGCAAGACGTTTTAGAAGGCCTCCAAGAAAAAAGAATGTCAGGACTATTTACACGACCACAAAGATTAAAATAATAATAATAACTTCTTTACAATGTCTTTCTCTAAAGTACTAATCGATATGCTTATTGATAAAATTGATACACTGGGTGTTGCATGCAACAAAATGCTGATATTCCCAGATGAACACAGCAAATTGAATGGAACCAAAAACAAATCCAATTTCTCTGGAAATTCAATCACAATTGCACTGCACAAGAAATGCCAAAGATATAGATGCCCTTGTTGATAAAACTTGTAAGAGAGATCAAGAACATTCAAAAGATGAGATGATGCAAATACAAAGCTTGAGTTTTGTATTATTATATACACAATTCAACATAGGGGTCCCTTAAGTAGGGAGGGCATCCCCTTAAATGAGGGTTATGGGACCACAAAACAAGGAAAACACCCCAAGAGGTTTATTAAGCCTACATATCAAATTTGAATAGGTCTACCTAATCACACCTAGTAGTATAATAAAAGAATAAAAAATGTACCCTTAGCCATAATGACAAGTACATAACGATACATATGAATGGGTTGTGCTTGTTACCACACAATCTAGTGTTGATTTTGGGTAGCATCGAATGTGCTCTAGCCATAAAAATTGGTGGAGAGGATAAGGCACATGAGATCTCCAAGACCCAGAAATCGTTTGGAGAAATTCCACCCGGATGAAGAGATATTAAAATAATTAATATTTTTAATGGGGTTCCTAAGTCTAAACTTAGGAAAATTAAAATATTAATGTGTATTAAAATTTAATATAAAATGGGTGGGAAACTTCTAAGAGACGAGGATTAAGCCAGATCTAATCTTAACCATTGATTATGGACTTAATCTCAGCTATTGAATCGTCAACAGGAAAAGTATAAGAGGAGGCTTGAGGGTCAATTGGAGACACACCAAGAGAGATCAAGAATTCGATTTTCTAGGGCTGGGTTTGCTAAGGAAATCGAGTTAGAGATCAGTTGCAGTGAGGGGCAGTTCAGCAAGGGATTTCGATCCAAGGTTGAAGAATACATATCAGAGAGGCAGCAAAGTGTCGGAAGAGGCAGCGCAGAGCCTAGGAGGGCTGACGCAGAGGCTAAGGAGGCCAGCGCAGAGGATGCAAAAGCCGAAGAGGCAGACGTAGAGGACGCAAAGGCTGATGCAAAAAGCCGCAGAGGATGACACAGAAAGTCGCAGAGGCTGATTCAGGGAGACGCAAACGGCTGTAGACGCTGACGTTGGGCTGAAGAGGCTACGTTGAGGAGGTTTTGTGGGGCAGACTGAGGGTCGATCAGCCGAGAGAGGGTGACACAGTTCCAAAGAGGGTGATGTAGTTCCAGAGGAGTGCCTGGAGCAGATTTCGCTGTCCAGCACAAGGAACAATCAGAGTCACTGTGGGGTTGATCATCCGGTTGCTGATTTTCCAAAATATCCGTCTTCGGAGAGAGGTACTACTGCCAAATATATTCTCTGAAGGGTGATCCATTTCTTGCACCCTAGTTGTATTCAAAAATTTGCTTGATAATAAAACTCTCATATATGTTGCACCGGTTTCCCCGAATTGGGTTTCCCCGGGGACGATTGTCCCAAAAATAACGATGTCCCTTATCTTGTCTCAGTTTATTTCAGTGGTTGATCTGTATATTTGTGCAAGTTGCAATTGTGTTTACTTCGATGTTTATGTTATTAAATAACTTGTTAATGTAAAAGACAAGTAGGAGATAGTAAACCAGATATTGCAGTAGGGGTTTCTGATGTGTTAGATTCAGAAATTTTCACATCTAGGAGGCCCTAAGAAGGGAACCCTATAGGACAAGGAGTTAGACCAAGTGATAACAATGGGATAATGACCCAATGTCACCACAATCAATGTCCCCTGCTCTTTACAGACTTTCACATATGGGAGGAGTCCTAGTGGGAAGGGAATCACTTACAACAAGAAGATCAATAATCGGGTATAATGTGATTTCACAATGCCCATTCAAGGAGAGACACAACAATGGCTCAATGCTTCAAAGAAGCTAAAACGCTCTCCAAGAAAAGCCTTGAGACAAGGAGTTCAAGACTTAGGGTTTTGAGATATGCAATGATAATAGGCATTCCTAAGATCAAGACTCTAGGTGATGAAGTAGGACCTCCCAAAGATGCTCTATGTGATGTTTTAACAATTATAAGAAGCTCTTTGCTCCCTTTCAGAGAAGGAAATACTTGTGATAGACCTGGGGTTTTATGAATAATAGTGAGAAGAAATTACTTCCAAGGTACACACTAGGTCAAGGCAGGGGAGGAGGAAGGACTTTTTATGATTTATTCCAATGAATACTAAGCTAATACAACCCTCAAAGAAGTCCCCAAGGTGAGAGAGAAATAGTTAGGATTTCCCTCTTAGAGTAGTACATAGGGCAAGAGATTTTATGGCTGAAACTCGAGTGGATGCCCACCAAACTTGGATCGTGGTAGCCTAGACCCTGAGCTTGATGTTTGGAATCTCAGATTCCCGAAAAATCACCTCCCTAAAATTTCGCTGCAAGCCCTAGATTTTCGCCCTACCTTTAACGCACCGAAGTTTATGAAGAGAAAATATGGAGAAAGAGAAGTTTGATCACCAAGTTTCTTGGATTAGTGTCGAATCCTTTGGGCTGTGGATTCCTAGATGCTTTCAAAATTCAAATTGGCCAAAACCGTCCTTAAGGAAGTTAAAGGATGATGCCCTGTCAATTAACCTTCAACATTTACCCACTCAAGATTTATGATGTTTTATGGAAAAAAGACAACATTTCATCCACTAGGAACATTCATCATTTGCCTTACAATGAGCATGGCATATGCAATTGCCAACCAAAAAGTTTTCCAAAAATGATTTTCAGTAATTAGGGCACAATTGCATTAACCTTGTTGCAACAATTCCATACATTAGACATTATTTCAAGAAAATATTCAACAAGAAGCACTTACAAGATGATATCATGGTATATCCATCCACAAATCATGAGATAGCTCCAAAGAAGATCGAAAATTTTAGCTCCAAATGTCAAAATGCATCAAAGAATCTGCAGTAGCTTCCAAAGAAAAAGTGTGTGTTCTTTTACAAGAGAAGAATCCAAGTGATGATGATGACTTCTCACAAATGAGTCACATTTCTATTTATATGAGTCTCTCTAAATCGAATTAGCCTAATGAGCCCCCAAAATCATAATATAATGTGCTAGAAAAAAGTCTTGGTCACAAGCCGACCAAGTAGCTATCACAAATGATGAATTAGCCTTCCATAAGCAAGATGAGTTGATGATGACATCATGATGATGTAGGGTCCTTGGAGGGCCACGTTAAGTCCTCTAAGTGCCATGATGAGAGAGATGGCTCCAATAAAGATGAATTAGGGGGTGTCCCCTAATTTTCCATGCAAATCATCATGTGGGGCCCCAAAGTGGGTTTGGGCCACATCTGTTGGTCTCATGGGTCTCCAAATGAAAGAAAAGTACGTACAATGCTCCAAATGAGGGCTTTGATGATTGTGCATACCCTCCCATGTCTCAAGGGTGAGACAAACCTCCTTTGGGCCTTGGATCAATTGCCATGATAATGCTAAGTCGATCAGGGCACACTGGTCCAAGTGCATCATCTCGCAAATAATGTGGGGCAATGAACAAACCGTTGAAGGTGTTGAGGGTACCCATGGCATGAAATGATGTTCTAACACATGATGGAGTCCCATGGCTCTCAATGGATCCCCCTATAAATGTCAATATGATCCTCTAGTGGGCTTGGGCCCCAATTAGGTTGCCCAACCCATGATGAAACCACCTGCCAATTACATATAAGATCCAATGTGCTTCCTCCCCATCAAGTACAATAACTCATTAACACATCTAAGTGAACCAAGCTTGTTAATCAAGGGAACAAATGAAACTTCATAATGGGCATCCCTTCCAAATTTAGGGCTTCAAGCTTGTAGTAGTGTTACCTCCCTAGGTAAGAGTGGCTAATAAACAACCCTATTAGGTGTTTCCAACCCCTAAGGGTAAGACAGGTCCAAGGTACATCCTTCAATTGATAGGGGTCATGTGAATAATGATGCAATGAATATGGACACGAGGGTCTCAAGGTTGAATGACATGGGTTCAAGGATGGTAACAATGAGGGATGTCCACACATTTAGGTGTATAGATATAGGAGGGAGCAATCATGGATACATGAGTTACCCCGGCCTTTGTTTTTCTACCCTTCTTCATTTGTCTTTTGTTTTTTCTTGATTTTTTTTTCTTTGTATCACTACTCCGGGCTCCAGGAAATGAAAGCATGTTTTGTATAATATAAGCAGTTATTACCCCCTTAAGGTGTTGTTGTCGTCCAAGATGTACACCTAGATGTGGGAAAAGTTTATAACCCCACAAGGCATAGTATTTAAGGCGCAACCCTCATAGTAGGGGTTGTCACCGATTCCCTACTCACTCTATTTAAGCTCTCTCTAGGTAAGCTAAGGGGGGTAGTCCCTAAGGATAAGGAAAACTTGTTGGAAACAACAAGTCTAGGAGACCAAGAGCAAGGCAATTACCTCTCTAGATAACATGATTTAAGATTGATTAGCAAGTAAGATTATTATTGAGCAATGTGGATGTTTGAGGATAGATCAAATTAAATCAATATGACACTTAATGAGATAAAAGATGAAAGACCACTGCCTTAATAACAATGTTCGAGATTATGATACTTGTAAGTGAAAATGTTTCAAGTTACAAAGATAGGCAACATTGCAAGACAAGTGTTAGTACAAGAGATAAAGAGATTATATGCAATTAGAAATATGAGCAATAAAATTTGAGATAAAACTTGCAAGAAAAGAGAGCTTGTACTTTAAGTTAAAATGCTATGATATTCAAAAGCAATGAGCAGGAAATTGATAAGCATGAGAATATAAGGAAAATCTTGCAAGGAAATAGTTAGTCCACAATTCCAATTACAAATAACCAACTGAAAGACAATGTTAGATGAATGAATGCAAGACTAAACTATGTGAGATGCAAGGATCTTGGTTAATTTTAAATTATATGCCTAAAACTGAAATCTGAATGCCTTCTCCTCAACTGTCAAAACTTGTCTTAGAACAAGGTTCTTGGAAGAAGTGTTGGGGAAGGAGGCTATGACCTCATTAACGATACCTACCCAGGGCTTCTAGCAACCCAAGCGTTTTCATTCCTACAAGGGACTAGGCCACAAGAGAACTACAAGGTCACCTGTTTCAAAAGTTGTTTAAGGGTCAAGCCTATCAAATTGAATAGTGGAGAATGTTGCCCTAAACTTTCTATCAACCAAGCTTATGCTTGGAGGCAAATTTTAAGGATGCAAGTCTAGATCTAGAATGCAAATGTTAATGCAATGCTAACAAAATGCTTCAATGAGTTATAATTATAACCAAATGCTTTAAAGAAAGAAATACTAATCCACTTATGCTAATATTGCTTAGAACATAAGATCACAATGAGATCAGTTTACGACAATGATTCAATGAAGCATGTAAAGATTATTCAATGAAACGGAGTTAGTAAAGGAAATGACAATTAGATGAAAATGTTAGAATAATAACTCAAATGCCTTTAATATGAAAGTGTTGTTTAAATGTTTCTTCACTTATATTATGTTGTGACAATGGATCAAGTGAGGAATATATGACGCAAGCACAGGTAAATGATGGTTGATGAGATTGCTAATCAGAAAATAGAAAACTACTTAAAATCTGAGATACAAATGAGCTTAAGACAGAAAATTACTCAATTGCAACTAGATTTAAATAGCCAATAGGATGACAAGAGCAATTAGATCAAGTGACAAAGAAGAAATGCAACCCAAGAGATTAGATCTAAGATATAATGAAAGTGAAACTCCAACTAATCAAATGAGAGCAATGAAACCAATTAGTAATCAGATTTATAGTCTAAGAAAACAGTGAAGGAAAGCTAAGCTAAGATCACAAGAAATTCCTCCCTTTTAAATAAGGAGGTGCGATACTATGGGAAAATCCCAAGCTCCCTCTAGAGACAAGATGTTTTTTATTAATAGTATTACAATGAGAGAAACCCTTTAGACAGAAAGAAGGGTTCTGCAAACTCGAGGAGATTTACAAATATATATATATATTTATATATTGATATTGCAACAATAAAGATTTCCCCTCAAGCTACAAAAAATCAACGAGGCAATCACAATATATCTGCTTCAAAATTAATTAAAAAATCCTCAAAGAATTCACTCCAAAATCTCCAATTGGCTGTAGCTCTCTCAAAAATGAACTGTAACCTTGAAAGTGCTTTCAGCCAGTAGGAGAATGGGCCCTCAAAGGCTCACAGCCTTGGAAAAAATTAGAATTAAATTTTGAAATTTTTAATTGATTAATTTCTCAAACCCTCTAGGCCTTGAAGCTTCAAAAATTTTGATTTTTTATTGAACGTCCAAGCTCTAGACTAGAGAAGCTTATGGGTTTGTGACCTACAAAATTAGCAATTATTCCAAGCCTTCAAACGATGAATTTTTGCCAAAATTTTGATGAAAACCCTTTCAAAAAGATTTAGATCTCCTCTGCAAAAAACGTCCAAGGGTTGGACTTTCTTGGCATCAATGAAAGAACAATCTTTCAAAGGCCTGCGACTTGGTGGATCAATGCCAAAATTGCTTGCGGCTTCCTTAGAAAAATCCCAAAATAGAATTATAAACCACAAAAATTTTAAAACCCTCTGTTTGAGTAACTTAGAAGGCCTCTCAAGCCTGCAACATCACCAAAATTGTGTACATCTACAAAAATAAAACTCTAGATGAGATCCATCCAAAATAGTATGAGAAAAGGTTTAAAAAAAAATGAAAAACCCTTTAAGAAATTTGATTTAGAAGGAAGGGAAACCCCTCTTGTGCTTGTGGCCTGAGGAAAAAGAACCCCAAGAGGCTTGCAGCCCTCACAAAAAAAAAAAAAAAATACCCAGGCCGCTGAATGTTAGACCCTTTGCAAAATTCAAAGTTAAAGCCCTCAAACCCTAGCGGTTGGGATGAACAAATATGAGGGAAAAAGGAGGGTTCCAAAATCCACAAACAAGGGTATTGGAGCCTCAAAAATCTCGATTTTCCTTTGATTTTCAACCAAATCCACCTCCAAAATTTATCTATGAAGAGATCCAAATCAAATCCCTACTCTCACCTTCAGATATGCAAGAAAAAACAATAAGAAAAACCCAAAATATATACACAAGATGAACACAATTATATGTAAAGAGTAAGACATATATACAAGGGTTAGAAAATATTTACAAAATCTACAGATCTACACACAATGAGCCATGATTAGCCAGATCTATTCGGTTATAGCACAATATAAAAAGAATAGATGAGATAAATAAGTTTTTACAAGCAATGGCTCAGAAACTCCTACAAAATCATTAAATAAGTCTTTGATGCCAAACAATGTAGGCTCTTCAATTTCTAAGTCCTGGGAGTTGGTTGGTCAAACCAAAGACATCCCCTAATGCCCAAGATTTGAATACTAGAATGATCTCTACACACTGAAGATGAAATCTACTAGATCACAAGGAGTAATATAACACAGTGAAATAGAGGCCTAGGGGTTCAACCAAAAACCCAACAGAGTCACTACTTCTAAAGTGTTTCTCCTAACTCAAAAACTAATGCAAGATACCTAAGCAAATAGAAGATCCGCCAATGACAAGTGAAATAACAGAGATTTAATTTAAAACTAGTAGAGCATTAAGAACAAGATTCAAAATGAGTTCACCATAAAAAATAGAAGAGGAATACCGCCACGAATTGAACCCCAAAGACTTTGTTATATTATTCAAAAAAAAATGGAGCTTCCAAAGCCAAGAGCTTGTTTACAATGATCAGAGACTGACCAAAGATAGTTTACAAGGAGGAGCATGAGCTCAATTTATAGAAAAAATGAGAGATCTAGATCCCTCTCCACGTGAAAATGGCTAGGTTCCATGAGTTGCATAAATTTGACTTGATCCCAAAATAAAACCGCTAGTTGAATGCTTGATCCATGTCAAAATAATCTTGTCCCTTGATGAGGAAAAAATTCAATTTCCTTGAAGATGGAAGTGATTTCGATCCAAAGATATTTCTTCCCAAATTTTTACTCGAAATTTTCTCCTTCAACTTAACCATCTTGAACCAAGAAATTTGATTTTCCTTCAAAATTATTTTTTCTTGGGCCAACAAATTTTTGAGGGATTTTTCCTTGCTTAAATCATGGAGATTCCTCAACTTTTTCCTTGATTCCTTCCTCGGGAAAGTCCACAACCTTTTTAATTATTTTTCCACTTGGAGAGAATTTTTATTTTCTCTCATTTTAATTTTCTGACCAATTTCCAGCTAATTATTTGTCATTTTATGCGAAAAATATATAAAATATGACTCTAGAGGGGTTTAAACTCTATTACACAGGAACCACTCCCGAGAGGTGGGAAACTCGTTCCAATGGTTCTCGCACTCCCAGGAGCTTTAGAACTGTATGAGAACATTACCTTTTCCGTGGGAGCTGCAATGGGAGCTGGGGAAAGTTCTCGGAGCTTTGAAGACTGTTTTTTTTGGAGTTTTGGCATTCCCTGGGGTTGGGGAATACAAAGCCTGGAGAGAAATATTATTATTATTATTATTATTATTATCCAATTTTAAGATCACAGCCAAGCCAGACACCAAATTGGTGTATGAGACCAACTTGTTTGTGGGATAAGGGACCCACCTCTGCGCAGTGATTTAACTATTAAGTCTACGAAGGCATACATACTCTACCTCCCTCTGGTTTTCAACCTGTGAACTCTTAGGAGGAAACACATGCTCTTAACCATTATGTTGAACTGCCCACAAAACACGAGCATATGTTGAAACCTTCGCAGGAAGAAAGGCCAAAGACATCCTTAACACTAATATCCTTAATTGAGAAACTAGAGCAATCTCTTGATGGGTTAAGGAAGTGTGTGGTACCTCGATGTAAGGGCGATATTGGGGATGTCATGTTGATGAGTATTTATTTTGTTGTTTAAGTAAATATATCGCAGAAGATTGTGCGTGCATATTATATGTGGCAATCAATGCTTAAACATTAGAGTTGCTTTGCTTTTTCTCTTAATAATAACTAGAGAAACATATGTAAAATTGTTCCTTTGTATTTTTAAGCCAAATTGTTTCAAAGACTGGTCATGTGTCAGAGCACTGATAATGAACTTGACATTTTATATATATATAAGGGAGAGACTCAAGGAGAAAGACACCCAAAGAATATATTTATATACAAGAGAGATTATATACTTATTATTTATATATTTAAATTGATTTTAATATTTGAATATTTTGGTTCAATATTAATTTTGATTATTATATAAATTATATAATTAAAAAAATATTTTTTATTTTTTTTTTTTTTTTTTTTATTATATAATATTACCGCTCCCAATTAGCCGTTTCCTATAAATTTTGGGGAAACCTCTAGTTGTTCCCGACACCCGTACCCAAGTTCCCAACATTCCCACATTCCAAAAACTCATGCAACATAGGGTTTAAACATATTTTTCCACCCTCAAGGTGTGTCTAGATAGAAAGTTTGGGAGTTGAAGTGCAGTTTTAAGCACTCATACCTCCTATAACTTTTATAGACATCACTTTTTACATATTTACATCAAATATTACTAAAAAAATGTCGTGCAGAAGGGGAATTTTGACAAATAAAAAAAAAAATGACCTCTAGACACAACCAAATTCTATGAAACATTAGACATGATCTAGAATGACAATTTACATATACTCTATACCAATGTTGCACAAAGCGCGATCGGGATTTAATCGGCGCCGGGAAAAAAGCGGAAAAAATCGACAAAAGCGGGAAAAAAGCGTTTGGCACAAAAATATTCATTTTTTTTCAATTTTTTTAATATCTAAACCATCTACAACATAAAATAAATACATTGACACATAAATATGATAAAAAAACTAATATATAAGATGTTTAATATCATTTCTAGCGCTAAAATCACATAACATTGAATCATGTCCTGAATAGTAAGTCCTGAGTCCCAAGTCCAACTCAACCTCAAAATATCAACAAAAAATATGATAATGTATCTCATCATGTCATAATGTCATATACAATAAAATGAAAGTCTAATCCTATTGATTTCCTCTGCCCCTCTTGCGAGAAAATGGCACAGCTTTCTCTTTCCCTCTAGATGTAGAAGCTGGTGCCTGTGCTGGTGGAAATGGCAGTGGAGTCTGACGTGCTCTAGAAGCTGAAGAACTAGTAGTAGCAGCTACAGGAGGCTGAGGTGGACGGAGACCACGTCCTCTACTGGTGGTAGTGGTAGCCCGGGTAGCCCGGGTAGGCGGTGTCACCTCCTCCTCCTGCTCCTCCAACTCCTCCTGCTCCTGCTCCTGCTCCTGCTCCTCCTCCTCCTCCTCCTCCTCCTCCCCCTCATCCTGCACTAACCAATCCTCAGTGGGATCCATGAGAGGCCTCTCGGTCTCAACCCTCCATTCAGCAGTGGTGTCAATCCCATCCAATGAGATGGCTTCCGTATCAGGTGTCTTCTGATTCTCTAGTTGTCTCGCCCACAATCGAAGATTGTAGTAGACATAGACCATGTCATTAAGTCTATGGGACTCCAACCTGTACAAAGTTCATGAAATAATAATTAATAATTAATATTATAAAAAAAATATTGTTTAAAACTTTAATGAATTCAAAAATTTATTTGGAAATTTGCAATATTTTAAATGTTTAAGTGTTAACCTATTGCGCTTCTTGTTGTGTATTTTTTCAAATACACTCCAATTGCGCTCACATCCCGAGGAGCTGCATGTTTGGCTGAGGATGCGTACGGCAAGATTTTGCAAAAGGGGTACTCTGCCACCATACATCTTCCACCATGCGTCTACAACAAAATTACAAATAAAATTTTAAATAAACATAAGAAAAAAATGGAATTTGAAGAAACAATGAAATTTGAAACAAAGTTACAAAGTACATACTACAAACTAAAAAATACCTGGCATTTTAATCGTCCTATCAATGACAGCCATCTCAAAGCCAAATGTGCCACCTGACAACTTATATTGCTCAATTTGTCTAGAGATCTCCATACGTTCTTCTGGAGATCTCACCATCTTCTAGACACAGGTTAATAATCCTTCCACGACCTCAACATCAAAATTAAACCCACATGCATAAGAAACTGCAGGGTTCAGGAAAAGCCCAGCAGCATGAATGGGACGATGGAGTGTGTTGTTCCATCGCTCATCAATGACTTCCCATAGAAGGAGTTGTCTCTGAAACCCATCATCTCCCTTATCATCATAGTAGGACCGAATGGCTTCTTTGGCCCTGTCCATGGCTTCATACAAATAGCCCATTGCGGGCTTCTCACCATCAACCAACCGAAGAACCTTTACCAAAGGTTCTGTAACAGCACACACCTCCTGCACTCCCGCCCAGAAGTCTTCCTGGTATGAAACTAGTCTGCAGACAGCCTCTCCTTCTGGTTTGCGGCTCATTGACGAAGCACGCCACTCCTCTGAAAGAAACATTCTCTTCAAATCCCACATAGAATTCAAGAGGGATTGAAGAGATATGAAACTCGTCGCAAACCGTGTAATGGCGGGGCGCACCAACTCTTTGTTGTTGGTGCATTTTCTCATCAAGCTAAGCACAGATGTGTGATTGTAAATAAATTTTGTGATGCTTTTTGATGAGTCAACAACCTCTTTGACAAAGGGAATTTTCCCTATGTCCTCTAACATCAAATCAATACAATGGGCAGCACAAGGTGTCCAAAATAAAGTAGGATGCCTGTCCATAAGCATTCTACCAGCAGCAACATAATTTGCAGCATTGTCCGTTATGACTTGGACAACATTTTCTGCACCCACCTCCAAAATAAACACATCCAGCAAATCACATAAAGTTCTTGCATCTTTGATTTGATGAGTTGCATCAACAGATTTGATAAACATAGTCCCCTTGGGACAACTAACCAAGAAGTTTATAAGGGTTCTCCCCTTTTGGTCAGTCCAACCATCTGACATAACAGTGCATCCTGTTTGTGCCCATGATGCCCTAAAATCCTCCAATCTTTGGGTGCAGTCACGCTTTTCATCTTGAAGAAGCCAGCCTCTGAAATCATGAAGAGAAGGGATTTTGTACCCCGGGCCAACACTGGCAATAGCATCAACAGTAGGTTGGAAAAATGGATTACTCCTTATAATGCTAAAAGGAATATCACTCCAGAGGAGAAATTTTGTCATCAACTTGTCAGCTTGTTCTTTTTCAGTTCTTTTTAGCATTGAACCAATAGTTGGTTGTGAACCAGGTGTGGTTCGAGGAACAAAATATGATGATGCAGCTACCGGATTGACTGACGCTGCAGTAGAACCAGTGCCACTTGGCCCACTTCCTTCAACTGACCTTTTTAGTTGCCTTTTGAGTTCTTCTTTGGCCTCTCTAGTGTGCTCTAATTCTCCCAATGCTCTCATGGCTTTTTGGATAATTTCAGCATTTGTATTTAGACAAGGCCCCACATCATGTCCAGGGATTTGTGCAAGGTGGAACTTCAACCTGTACACCCCCCCGAATATTTCCTTTCCACACAACTTGCAATACAAGTTTTGTCTATCATTCGGAGTTTTAGGGTCACCATATTCCCAGAAAGGATCCAATTTCCTTGGCATGTTTGTTTTTGAATTTTGAATTTGCAAACCTATGGAAAAATAAGGATTAGGAAATAGGAATTTAGGATTACATAATACAAATTACAATTTAGCATTTGCAAAATTACAAGTTAATTATTTCCAAAATCCCAATTTCTAAACCCAAGTTACCCAACCAAATGCCAATGGCAAATGCCAAAAAACAATGAAAATTCAAAAAAAATAAACAATGTTTAAAAAAAATGAGAAAATAAAAATAAAAAATTGGTTCTCATAGTCATAACAAATTACCCATCCCAAATCAATGAAAAATTTCAAAAAATTCTTTAAAAACAATGAAAACCAAAGTTTTTATAGAAGCAAAACCAAAAAAAATTAATCTACATACCTCTTTTATGGACAAATTGGTGATCTTGGCTTGGATTCCTCCTAAAAACGCTTGGATTCGCTCCCAAATCCGACGGAAACCCTTCAGCTCCTCTCCCTCACCTCTTCTCCTCCTCCTCCGCGCGGCGACAGCACAATGAATTAAAAAAAAATCGAATTTGCCATATAAAACCCCGCTACCCGCGCCTCCCACGATTTTTACGAAAAAAATCGCGATATTTTCGAAAAAATCGCGATTTTTTCGATAAAAATCGGTATAAAAAAAAAGTGGCGATTTTTACGGATAAAAATCGCGATTTGATCGGGCAGAGGAAAAAATCGCGATTTTCCGATAAAATCGCGATTTTATCGCGATTTTAACAACACTGCTCTATACTCTAGGACTCACCTAAGACTTCACCATTGAGCCCCACTCTAGCTTTGGGTTATGCTTGGGAGAAAAACTTAACCAATTTTTTTATGTTTGGGAAACATACATAATTAACTAAGGAAAAAAACTCCCTACAGTGAAACTCTCTAGCAAAAATCTTAAGCTATTTATATGTTTTACATGGATTTATAAACATACTAGAATCATTTTTACATCATGACCCCGTAGGGCTACAGAATTTGGATTACATAACTTTGACAACTTGTTGAAAGATGATCAAGATTTTTTGGATTTTTGACTGCTCTAACCATGAAAAATGTACTCTGCATATGGGGTGATTAATACTTGAGTGGTAAACAGGTGGGGCAATTCATCACCTACCAAGGTTTCGGACATGCATGGGTTCCTTAATGATGTGGGGGCACTCATGGGGCCCTAGGAACCAAGGTGATGGTCATAATAAAGAGGTAGAGCTCATGTTTGGCTTTTTCCTGTTGAGAGATCAAGAAGCTTGTAGATTACAGTTCATTTCTCTTACTTCATAATTGCTTGTGAATGTTTGTTGGCTTCTTATTAAATTTTGTGTTCTCTTCTTCAAGCAAATACCAAAATAAAAAACATGGAGATCACAAGAGACAAAGAACACAAAAAAATAGGTTCCAAGCCAAGGAAAAACCCCACAAGGGAAAAAACCCAAGAAAAATCCTCTTCTTATAGAATCAAATCAAAGTGAAATATCCAAAAACCAAGACCAAAACCAAGACTACCACAAAGACCCAAGTCAGCGCTCCTTCAATCCATCTCCAACAAATACTAATTAACAGAAGTCAACACTAGTCAAATCTCATAAATTTGGTCATCTCCTGAAATTTCAGACCTTGAAATTTCGAGCATGCAATTCCACAGAAACTGCTTCAAAAAACTCACGTGTGAGTAGAAATTAGGCCACAAGAGAAAACTTGCTCTCTTTGTTGTTATATTTTATTAATTGTTCTTGAGCAAATGGATCTATTACAATTTACGTTGTTACTGTAGCCAACAATCTATCTGTGAGAAAGCACCAAGCTCTAAATGTAGGCTTTTGTGAGTACAATTATTTAGAAAAATGTCTTTAAGATCCATCACATAAATATATTAGTGCCAGGATCCATCTCATAAATATACTAGTGCCAAGATCATCACATAAATAGATTAAATATATTAGTGGCACTAATCTATTTATGTGATGGATCGTGAAGACATTTGACCAAATTGATTTATTCATGCCTTGATCTCGGCCTTGCGCAATTGAACTTTGTTGAAGATAGTCTGACCTGTCGTAAGAATCTTGATCCCTGCCCCTATTTCCTAGCGCACTTGGACTCCCATTTCCTTGCGCACTTCCTCCTAAATCTATGCGCACAATTTCTCCTCAACTAATGCACATTCCATAATAAAGAATGATCTCATATCTTGTGCCTTCGCCCTTCTCTTTATAGATAGAAATCACAGCATGTAGGAGGCCTAGTTGAATTCAATTCGCACTAGTGTCATGAGATTCCTTTGCCAATTAATTGGAGCAAGTCCCAATTACACTTGGACTAGCTCTCATAAAACTAGCTCGAGTTCCTCCTTGATTTACTCTAGTTGAGATTGTGAGTTAACTAAGAACTCAACTAGTTCTCTCTCCAATCAACACTGAAGTCTTAACTCGTTTTAACTCAACTTGTCACTGCCACCTCATCCTGTAGTCTAATTTAAGAAGGCTCCAACTAACTGAAGCTCCAACACTACACATGCAAACTTGTAGACCATTCCAGTAAGCTGGAAATCAACTCATCGTAACTGAAGTCTATCTCATGAATTTGCACTCATGTGAGAGAAAGACTAATTGTTAATTTTAGATAACAATGGTATGTTCTATGCTTTAGACCAATTTACTTTAATTTTTCTTACTAGCCCAATATCAATTTCCAGATCAGCAATCACATTAACATTGATAGTAAATGCAAATAGAACATAAACAATAAGCAAAAGACAAGCCAAGACAAGAGGACACAATATTTGGAGGATGCCAGGGAAAAACCCCAATGTGGGTGATCCGAATGGATCCTAGAACACTCTCTAAGTTTTCATGAACTCTCTAAAAATCATGCCAAAGATTCAAAATCTTATAAAGAACAAGCTATCGGGAGGAACCCTCATGACAGTTGCGAATTACGGTCAGTACGGATCAACGAGGGCCGTCGATCTAGTGCGCAGAGCAGCGAACCATGGTAATGCGTGTTGACACCAACCAGCAAATGCAGGGACAAATTTGAGCAACAGAGGTAGTTTCTGATAAACCTCTCAGTGAAGGAAAGCCCCGAGCACCCGGACCCGAAAGAATTATAAAACGCGGGAAACATTGTTTCGGTTCCGTCAAAGCGGGATTCCACAAAACCGGCAGAATATCGGAGGGGCTTCGAGCGGTAAGCGGTTTCAACCGAGTTCCGCCCGATGCCATACAGTGATTGCCACGCGTCCCGGGGAAGAGAGAGAACCGCTCACATCGGACGGGTAAACATCATGCTACTCAGCCACCCAATATGAATGACAACCGTAGGATCTGGGGCCCCCAGATCAACGGCGGAGATGCGTTCCAATGGATGACCGGATTTGACAAGATTATAAAGCAAGATCACATAGGATTTGAAGTCCGATATGGACGATGCGTTGGCAGAAGGTCATGTTTCGCAAGCATTCTTGGAGTTAACAGAAAAAACGGTCGTTTCAAATATGTCCAAGAGAACTGACCAATGTTGCTTGGAAGCGGGAGCGGGAGCGACCATTTTCAGAAGCTCCCGGTTTGGGAGCGAATCCGGGAGCGATTTTTTAAAAATTTATATATATATTTTATATTTTTTAATTTTTGATACATATATGTCAACAAAAACATGTAGAATGATGAATTAGACATAAAAAACATAAAAAAACATAGATTGATCATTGAACCATATCACATCAATCATCTAGAAATTATGATCGTCATCAGCCATGTCCACAAGTTAGTAAAATACATATTACAACTGCAACATATTGAGTCTCGTGAATCATGATTCATCAAATTCAATCTTAAAGTTTCAACTTCAAGCTTTCAAAATTTGAAATTCAATAACATTTATCATCATTGATCACCAAAGTTGTACTTGTAAGCTAAGTAACTAAGTTTAACCATTACAAGAAGTAATATCTTAGATATTTCTAAGTCCTAACTTCTAACTGTTAACATGATATGAAATGTTATAAATTTATAAAATGAAACATGAATAATGAAATGAAATGAAACAACTTTAGTCTTTCACGAAGCATCATATTCATAATTCACAATCATTACCAATGAGTTATAATTGCCAAGGCCCAACTTCAAACTTCAAATTTTCATTGTCACAGTGATATATTGTTTACAAAAAATATCATTATGATATGAAAGAGTCAAGAGTCAAGAGTCAAGGACTCAAAACTCAACAGTTATGAAAACTAAAGTCTAATAGAAATTAAAAAAGACAAGTAAATTGTAAATCTACATGTGGCCCTTGCCACGAGAGTCTCCAGGAGTATAAGCAGGTCGTGGTGGTCTTCTAGGAGTCTCCCGCACAGACCGACGACCAGAACAAGAACCTCCACGTGAGGGTGTAGATGGAGGTGGCGACAGCAAAGGAACAAGACTCGGACCTCGAGCACTGCTACTGGATGGTGGAGGTGGAGGTGGCATGGTTGCTGCAACTGCTTCATCTTCATCCCTTACAAGTTCCTCTTCCAGTTCTTCAAGATGTACAATGCCATCCTCCAAATTGTCATCCTCTAGGTGATTGTCCCAAATTTTATATGTGGGATCCTTATAAGCCCGATCACAGTAATGACTCAACAACCTCAAGTTGTAGTGCACATAAACTAAGCTTTCTGCTTGGTTTTCATTGAGTCTGTTTCTTTTCACATTATGTATGTAGCTATAGGTGCTCCAACACCTCTCTGCAGAAGAAGTATTTACAACCTGTGAAAGAACTTTTTTTGCCAATTTTGGCAAAATTCCCTGGCCGCCATATGTTTCCCACCATGTGAGAGTATCAAATCTATCTCTGTCGTCCATTGCATGGAAGTTACCATACAAACCAGTGCCACTGAAGTATTTGCCTATTTCAAGGTGCACAGCTGCACATTCCTCCCTGTCAGGTATCAACTTTTCTAATGCTTCCAAATATCCTCTAGTTACCTCTGCATCTAAATGGGGTTTGGTCCTAATCCCACCCCCTGGTGCAGGTTGGCCCAACCAAGATGTAGAGTAGTATTTTGGCGTAAGGATATACGCCAAGCAATGTAGTGGAAGATTAAGTCTATTCCACCGTTCACACACACAATCGTGAATCAGTTTGTACAAGTCGGGATCTCTGTTATGAACAATATCTTTTATTTGCCCCAACATGGTACCATCTGCTCATACACGGCCAATCACTGGTTTGTCTATATCTGCAAACTGAATCATGTGATAAATGGGCTTGGTGAAATCCAATACTTGCCTCACACTTGTCCAAAACTGATCATCAAGAGTGGCCTCCTCCACCAGTTCAAAACCTTGTCTGTCAGCTGCATTTGTAGCCCTTTCCTTTAATACCTGCCAATGTGGACTTGATACCTTGCTAGCCAATGACTATCTTACCTTCAAAAGGCACCTGAAGGTGAGGTAATAGCTACCAAATCTGGTCTTCGCAATCTTCAACAACTCCAATGTCGAGTGACTACGGAAAAGGCCATGGGTATTGCTATGATTTGTAATAAATTTTATCATTTGTTTGCCTTTCTTGTACAAATCACCAATCCATTGGTATTGTGCATTTTTGTTCTTGACAACATCATGCATCAGAAGGTTCAATGTGTGAACCAAACATCCAGACCAAAATATGTTGGGGTATTTATCCTCAATAATTGCTCCCGCAGCCTTACAATTAGGAGCATTATCAGTGATGACTTGGATGACATTGTATGGCCCAATATGGTCAATTGTTTCAAGTAATGCTTCTGCAATGTTGATGGCGGTCCTGAACTTGTCTGAGTAATCATGTGCAGTTAGAAAGATGGGACCACTAACAGACACAGCAAGAACACTTATCAATGGCTTGCCTTTTACATTTGTCCATCCATCAGATACAATGGACACCCCATGGTCAGTCCAAGAACTTGTCATTCTATTCAAAGAATGTGATATTTTTTCTTTTTCATGATTAAGGCCAACGGTTCTTGCCTTGTCATACCCAGGGTTCTTGTATCCTTTAGGGGCATCATTTATGGCAGAAAGCATTTCGTGCCAATAAGGTGAGCGAAGAACATTGAATGGTATCCCACATGCATAGAGAAACCTGTAAACCTTTGAATCCACATCATTCCTACACCCCTCATCAAAGAAATCTGATATGGTTCTACGCCTTAAAGCTGATGACCCTGTGCCTCCATATCCACTGCCTTGGGAAGATGCTGAAGGAGTTCTTTGTGATTGTGAACTTAATTCAAAGAAACCCCTTGATTTTTTTGATTTGTATTGGGCTTCCTCCTTTTCCCTTATGTATTTGGCTCTATCCGCTGCTGACACCGCTGGACAAGTTTTGATTCCTATTTGATTGTCTCCATCCCATGGCCTTTTCCCGCAGAGGTGTCTTCTAGCACGGGTGTATGAACCTGTGTAATCATTGTTGCAATGGGGGCAATGAAATTTAGTGGTTCCACCCCCTCTCCCTGTTTCAGCCCTGTTAACATATTTCCACAATGGGGTTTGGTCTTGTTTAGTTTTTTGAGGGTCATGTTCACCCTCCTCCAGCTCCTCCTCACCAGGGTTTTCATCAATTCGACTTTCTCTAGCTTCTTCATCCCCCTCTTCAGTTTGGCCCCTCCGTTTCCTACTCTCCAGCACCATAATAACCATAAAAGGGACCAAGAAGAGGAAAATGCCAAGAAATATAGCCAGGTCCATGGTGTTTGATATTTGTAGGTTTTTGAATCTGCAAATTAATTTAATTTATTTAGATTAATAAATTTAATTTATTAATTTAATTTAGATTCATGATTTTTAAACTAAATAAGGTTAATAAACTAAATAAATTAAATTAAACTAACTAAATTACTACCTAACTAAATTAAACTAACTAAACTAACTAAATTACTAAGTTACTTACCTCTTTGCAGGCTTGCTCCTTGCTCCTCGGCGCTTGCTCCTCGCTTCTCCTCGCTCCTTTGCTCTTGCTCTCCAGCTCTTCTCAACTCATTTTTGGCCCACTGGGCTTTTAAAACAAAAAAAAAAAATTAAAAAATCGATAATTTTTTGGCGTCCGCGGATTTTTTTTCCGCCGGAACGCTCCCAGCGCAGCCCGATTCACTCCCGGAGCGATTTTTAAAAGGTCAGGAGCGGTCGGGAGCGATCGCTCCCCAATTGCTCCCGGGTTTTTAATTTCGCTCCGGGAGCGACGCTCCCAAGAGCACTCCCAAAATTGGCAGGGAGCGAAATTTTTTTAGTCGGGAGCGTGCTCCCGAAATCGCTCCTGTTCGGGAGCAATTTCGGAAGCGCGCTCTCGAGCCGCTCCCGCCCGGAGCGCGATTCGGGAGTGGGTTCGAGAAGGGGGGGGGGGGGGGGGCGCTCCCCCGCAACTCTGGAACTGACACTCATCCGTTAGGAAATAGGTGGCCACCTCCCTGTGAGGCGTTATACAGTGACTAATTACGCAAGACAGAGGGATTCAAACGGACAGAGGCAGGGGAACCGGAAAGCCAGGAAGCGGAAACAAACAGTCAGGAAGCAGATTGGCTTTAAAGCCACAAACTGACAGAAAGCAGAGGAGAGAGCAATAAGCATTAGGCAGTAAGCCAAAAGCAGAGAGAAGAAGCCGAGCTAACCTACAGAAGCAAAGGCAGCATCGAGCCAGAATTAGGACAGAGACAGAGAGGGTCAGAGAGTCTGTGTACTCCAAAGAAGGCTTGAGAGGTTCAAGCGCACTCCTCTGTAATGCCTGTCATGTATGAGTCTCAGATTGGGCTCATACTACTATGACCAATAG
This sequence comes from Pinus tabuliformis, assembly GCA_031772625.1. Taxonomy (NCBI): domain Eukaryota; kingdom Viridiplantae; phylum Streptophyta; class Pinopsida; order Pinales; family Pinaceae; genus Pinus; species Pinus tabuliformis. The sequence continues at coordinate 782,975,477 of CM062810.1, forward strand.
AGGTCAAGAGTCAGTAAGGAGAGTCTGTGTACTCCAGAGACTTGGGGGATCCAAGTACAGTCTTACCGATTTATACTTGTTGAGTGAGACTCAAATTGAGCTCACCATTGTAAAAAATCTGCTTTGAAAACATAATAGAGAGGCCACCACTGAAGGCTGGACCAGGAGACGTAGCCCAGGAGTATTGGTTGAACTCCTTATTAAACTTGTTGTGTTATATGTGTTACTTATTATGTTTTACTTAACTGCTTCATTGCATGTGTATTTCGCAATCTTATCGATCCATTGCATAAAATAACATAGGCACATCCATGCACATGAGTCTGTAATACCTTATTGTTTGTCTTAGATCAATTACAGATCAGTGGGGAAACCCTTTGATCAAATCTTCTTATTATTCTTCAATAGTTCAACAAAGAGAGAGAGAACACATCATACAGAATTTACTTGCTTAATCACTGTCAAAACAATCCAGTCAAACAGCAGTCAACAGGATGCCCTAACCAAAGAGTCAACGTTGGTCAAACCAGTAGAAAGACTCCTCCAAATGAGCTCAATCAAACCTAGTCAACTCGGTTTCCAAAGACAGTCAGAATCAACCCAAAATAGCCCTGAAATTCTCGATCAAACTTGGTCAACGCAAAGTCATCATTGTGGTCAAAAGGTCTTGTGGTCAACGCAAGTCAACCTGCTCCAAATTCCTCGGTTTTCTTGCCAGGAGATGCAGCCTCAAAAGATTGGATTATCTGCCTGAAAATCACAGTCAAAGGAGGTGATTTGACCCTCGATCAATGCTGGTCAACATCCCTGCAAATAGCCCAAAACAGTCATGTGATTTCTGCCTGAAATTTTTGGTCAACCCAAGTCAATGTGAGAAGAAGAAGAGTTGCTCTTTTGTTGTATGAACCACTGAGGAGAGGAGAGAGAAAGATGTGTTGAGTGATGGTATCCAAATGAAGAAAATAATCTCTCCTATTTATACACAATGTTGAGAGTGAAGAGACACATCTGATGGGCTTCATGGACCTACATTAGACTTTTGGCCGACCTTGACAACTTGCACATTTGTGAGAATTAAATTCACAATCTCACTTCCGCTCATCCAAACAAGATGATCTTTAGATCAATATTGCACCTCTCGGAAAGAGGAATCCAATAAAAATATCATCTCCATCATATGAGCTTTCCAAGGTGGAGTTTGGCCCTAGTTGCCAATTTTAACTCCCCATCTCAACTAGGGAGAAATCCACTTACCAAATCATTTGTCAATCTGTACCATCTCTGACATCCCTACTCTGCTGAACCATGAAGAAATAATGAAGAAGAAGTGATCGAGAGTGTATCATAGCACTCTCCACTGACTACAATCAGTGCTTGATCCCAGATCAAGTTGTTGAACACCATGCATCCTAGTCATAGGGAGTACGGCAGTACACGATGCGTCCATCGGTAGTGCTATGGTCCCTAACCAACTTTTCCCAACTCATTGCCTAGATGGGAGGGACTTCCCATGAGTCCCAGACTCTATGGGTAGGATGTGTGTCGGGGCATCAGCTGGGGAAGGTGAAACACTCATCTTGCTCATATGCCATAGAAGAAGGTGAACCACTAATCCTATGCATATGTCAATTGTAAGGGAAGGACTCACCCTACATGCATGTGTCCGGCTAGGGGAAGGTGAACCACTCACCCTACACACATGTCAACCATAATGGGGTATCACAAGGGAAGGTGAACCACTCACCCTATGGTCGCTCATAGCTAGCTCCAAGAAGTACCCCATGCCCCCAGGAGCTCCCAGAGCTCTATGTCCAACTCATATGAGACCCTCATAAGAGGGTCGTTCCATGACATCAAGTCTCTCTCAAAAGAATAAGAATTTGACCTTCCCGAGAGGCTTCGTGAGAATGTCAGCACCCTGCTCATCTATCGTGATGTGTTGGAGCCTAACTGCTCCCTGCTGTACCATATCCCAGATAAAGTGTTACCTGATGTCAATGTGCTTGGAGCGGTCATGGAACACAAGATTATCTGATAAACGAATCCCACTCTAGTTGTCACAGAAGATCACAGTTGTATCTAGCACATGCTCAAATGGCTCACTAAAGAGTTTCCTCAACCAAACTGCTTCACAACAAGCCATACTCGCAGCAATGTATTTGGCCTCGGTGGCGCTTAGTACAACCGATTTCTGCTTCCTGCTCATCCAGGTTATAGAAGCAAACCCCAAAGAGAAGCAGCACCCAGACGTGCTCTTACAATCGACCACACTGCTAGCCTAGTCAACATCTAAATATCCATGTAGCCTCAACTTCTCGGCATTGTATCTCAAACCATAATGGATAGTGCCCCAAAGATATCTCAAGAGATTCTTGGCACCAATCCAATGGATGTGATAAGGCTCGATCATATATTGACTCAACGTGTTCACAGCAAAGCATATGTCAGGACAGGAGTTGACCAAGAACATTAGTGCCTCCACAAGTTGATGATACTCGGTAAGGTTCACCAATTTGAGCCTAGCAACACTTCCACATAGCTTCTTGAAGTTGAGTTCCATCGAAGTAGTCACGGATTTGCAATCCATCATCGCACATCTCTCAAGTAGCCTCACAATATATTTTCCTTGAGAAAGGGAAAACCTCACCTGCCTTTTGCCAGACCTCCAAGCCTAGGAATTAATGCATCAGCCCTAGGTCCTTCATCTCGAACTCGAAAGCCAACTTTCTCTTGCATTGATGAATGAGAGGGTCATCACCAGAATGAGAGGTTTGTCCTTTTCAACCTTGAAGTATAGGTTCGAGTCAGCATCGCTTCTTGTAAAACCCAGCTTCATAAGATAGTTATCAATCTTTTCATACTAAGCCCTAGGGGCTTGCTTCAATCTTCAACTTTGAACCCCTCAGGTTGTTCCACATATACTTCCTCCTTAAGTGAACCATGCAAGAAGGCAGTTTTGACATCCATCAGATGAAAGTTCCATCCTTGCGAGGCAACAAGGGCTATGATCGAACGGATTGTGGTATATCGGGCATCCGGTGCAAATATCTCATCATAGTCTACCCCTTCCTTTTGAGAGAAGCCTCGAGCTACAAATCTGGCTTTGAATTTCTCAGCACTCCCATCAGCTCCATGTTTAATCTTGTAGAGCCATTTCGAAGTGACCACCGACTTATCCTTGGGTCTAAGAACCACATCCCAAACATCATTCTTCATGATCAATTCATACTCTTCGTTCATCGCATCCTTCAAAACATGTTGCTTCACGACTTCTTCGAATGTACAAGGCTCAGATTATACAATAGTACTCATGGCAGCTAAGTACCCTTGGTACCTATTCAACTTCTTGCTTTCACGAAATGCTCCCCTTGGTGCAATGTGATTCTCGGCATCTTCAAGAGTATCTTTGAGCCACAAAGGTTTTTTCCGAGTAGAGGGCTCACTAGGAGGTGGATCAATGGGATCCATCGAACCTTCAACATCGGGCATCAGATCATCAAAGGGAGGTTCATCCTACTTTCCTACATCATCATCATTATTATTGTCCTTCCTAGGGATAGGAAGATCTCGGATTTTCCTAAGGGCAAAATCTTCATCGAAAGTGACATCATGACTTATCTCCACTTCCCTTTGACCAGGCACATAGATTCTATATGCCTTCGAAGTTTCATTGTAGCCCACGAATGTTTCTTTCTTCCCAGATGCATCTAGTTTGTTTCTTTTCTCTTTCGGCACATGAAAATATACGGGACAACTAAAAATTCTAAAATGAGAAACATCGAGTTTCTTATCGGCGAAAACTTCTTCGGATGTCTTGAAGTCCAAAGCTTGACGTGGGCATCAGTTTTGGACATACATAGCTGTGTTGGCAGCTTCTCCCCATAAGAACTTCAAAAGACCTTGATCATGAAGCATAGCCTGGGTAGCTTCGATGAGAGTACGATCTTCCTTTCAGCAACACCATTTTGTTCAGGAGAATAAGCAGTTGTAGTCTCCCTCTTAATGCCAACTTCTCTACAATAGTCTTTGAATTCAATAGACTCATATTCCGTCCCATTATCAGTCCTTAGAACTTTGATCTTCTTCCCTATTTGATTCTCGACCAAGGGTTTGAAGGAAAGGGACCATTTGAACGCTTCGTTCTTATTCTTTAAGAAATAGATCCATGTCTTCGGAGAGAAGTCATCCACAAAAATAGCATAATACAGATATCCACCCAAAGATGTAGCGGGCATCATGCCTAATAAATCAGAATGGACCAATTGAAGAATATCAGTGGTTTGAGTCTCACTTGAGGGAAATGGTCCCTTGTATGTTTCTAGCTTCACATCCCTGACAAACACCTTCATGTTTCAAGTTGAATTCGGGCATCCCTGAGACCATCTTCCTTACATCGAGTAAGGCTTTAAAATGAAGGTGAGCAAATCTTTGGTGCCATATTTCAGATTGAAGAGAGGTGTCACAAATCATAGCTCTCAACAGACTTCCTCCAACCTGATAGAGACCTTCGACCCTGAATCCTAGAGTGAATGCATCTCTTGGATTCCTTTGCCAAAGACGAACCTTCCCATCAACAAATGACACCTTAAAACCTTTATCTTCCATTGCAGAAATAGAAACCAAGTTCTTTTTCAAGTCAGGTACATATAGCACTTCTTGTAGATGAAGGGTTTGACCTTGATTTAAGTGAAGAGTAACAATCCCAATTCCGTTCACGAGATAGGCGGCATTGTCCCCAAGTATGATCTCCATATTTGTCTCCTTCTCAACCAAGTTTGAGAGAGCTTCTTTATACCCAGTGAAGTGCCTTGAGGCACCACTATCAATCAACCAATGGTCCAATGTATCTGGAGGAGAGGCAGTGGAGAGTGCAGAAATAAGATAAAATTCATTTTGCTTTGCAACATTAACTTCATCATACCTGGAGTTTCTCCACTTCTTGGGAGGACGGCCACATCCATTTCGAGTAGTAGGCGCATTCCTTTTCCCTTTGTTATTGAACATGTTGTTCCTTTGATTATCATTGCCTTTGAAGTTGTTGTTGTTACTGTTGTCATCATCTCTTGCAGCATCCTTCTTGTGAGGACACTCTCTAGCGGAGTGGCCAAACCTGTTACAATTGAAGCACCTTCCTTTTCTTCCTTTTTTGAATCCCTGCTTGAATCCTTATCCTTGATTCCTTGGACCAGCATTGTTCTTTCTTCTAGAATGAGCGGAGAAGGCAGTGGGATTGTTTCCATTTGAGGGCTTGTCTCGTTCCATCATCCTTATTTCTTCTTGAATACATCTGGCCAATAGTTCCTCACATCCCAAAATCTTGTCATTGTTAAGAATGGTAGTGTTGAACACATCCCAATCTCTTGCAAGGCCCCCAAGAGCAATAAGAGAGAGTTCCCTGTCACCAATGACTTCTCCAATAGATAAGAGACCATTCTTGATCTCAATGATCCTCATGAAGTAGGATTGGATGGATTCTCCTCTATCCATCTTGACGTCTTTCAACTTGTTTTGGAGAAAGAGAATTTGATTTACATTGTTCACTTTGAGCATCCCAACCAGTCTTTCATACATCTCCTTAGATGTTTCTAAATCAGAAATATATGCAACCAAAGGATTATGAATAGAATCAACAATAACTTTCTTAGCTTTTGTCTCACCTTTGTTGTACTTTGTTTGAACAACAGCAGTTGCATTTGAGGGAGGCTCGATTATTCTTCCCTTGACATAGTCCATGGCATCATTCTCTTCCAACGTTAAATCCAAGATCATCTTCCATGCATGATATAGTTGGATTTGTCCTTGAGTTTGTCCTCAGATTTGAAGAAAGATGTAGTCATCATTGGGATTAGTTCCAAGACCTTGTCCAACAGCTTCCTTTAGTGATTGCTTGAATTCGCTCTTACTTGGGCTTTGTCTTCACCTCAGCTTTGATACCAAGTTAATTTTAGATAACAATGGTATATTCTATGCTTTAGAGCAATTTACTTCAATTTTTCTTATTAGCCCAATAACAATTTCCATATCAACAATCACATTAACATTGATAATAAATGCAGATAGAACATAAACAATAAGCAAAAGACAGGCCAAGACAAGAGGACACAATATATGGCAGATGTTAGGGAAAACCTCAATGTGGGGAACCCTTTGATCAAATCTTCTTATTATTCTTCAATAGTTCAACAGGAGAGAGTACATACAAAATTTACTTGCCCAATCATTGTCAAAACAATCCAGTCAAACAATAGTCAAGAGGATGCCCTAACCAAAAATTCAACGTTGGTCAAACCAACAGAAAGTCTCCTCCAAATGAGCTCGATCAAACCCAATGAACTCAGCCTCCAAAGACAATTAGAATCAACCCAAAACAGTCCTAAAATTCTCAGTCAAACTTGGTCAACACAGAGTCAACATTGCGGTCGACACAAGTCAACCTGCTCCAAATTCCTCGATTTTTGTGCCAGGAGATGCAGCTTCAAAAGATCGGATTATCTGCCTGAAAATCACAGTCAAAGGAGGTGATTTGACTCTCAGTCAACATTGGTCAATGTCCCTACAAATAGCCCAAAACAAGAAGAAGAAGAAGAGTTGCTCCTTTGCTGTACGGACCAATGAGGAGAGGAGAGAGAAAGATGTGTTGAGTGATGGTGTCCAAATGAGGAAAAAGGTCTCTCCTATTTATACACAACGTTGAGGGTGAAGAGACACATCTGATAGGCTTCAAGAGCCTACATTAGACTTATGGCTGACCTTCACAATTTGCAAGTGTGAGAATTAAATTCAAAATCTCACTTCTGCTAATCCAAACAAGATGATCTTTAGATCAATCTTGCACCTCTCGGAAAGAGGAATCCAATAAAAATATCATCTCCATCATATGAGTTGTCCAAGGTGGAGTAAGTTGCCAATTTTAACACTAATCTGTCATCTTCGCTGGCTAATGCACAAGCCAGAAGACCTTCCATCCCTACATTTTCAACAAATAATTAGAAAGGAAATTATGGTTACACATATCCACAAGAGGAAGAAGCATTGAAGTTTCATCATATTTATCTTCAGACATAACATCACCATGCAATCAAAATGCCATGGTAGAGACTATTGACATGGCTCAAAAGTTCCACACAATCTTCAACAGCATTGTAACATTCAGAGTTTATTCTAGACTTCTAGTAGCAACAAGTGTAGCTTTTAACACCAGTAGCAAGTAGTCACTTGCTTAGTACGGATCTCACTTACAAATTATCTTTCCATATCCAAAATGTCCAAAACCATAGAATATCCTTGCCTCTTCATATAGTCGTTGTTCCTTCTTTAGTTCAGCCCATTCATCTCCTCATAGATGTCCTAAGATCTGCCTTGGGAGTAGACTTGAGAGCCATTCAGCATAATCATCAACAATGAGTCTTAAATTCGGATCAACATCCTTCGTGTCAACTGTACTTAGTCTCTTAGTATGTTCAGCATAGCAGAGCGATGAATTCTTTTTGCTTACAAATTCAATTATTAGTATGCCCTATCAGTTACAATGATATGATCAGTATCAACCATAAGGTCTGAAAATAACTTGTCAGTTCACAAGCTTGAAGTAGGTATGTTCAGATATTTTAAAATGTTTGCTTCAGATCAATATCCCCGGCTTATCCTTCTTCAATGAATAACTTCTTCAAAGAGTTACCATTTACAACTTCTATTGAGACATCACCATTTGTATTTACAAGAATATGGGGACTCTGCAGCCTGCTTGTCCAGCACTTTAGGGATTTTGGTCTTGAGCGAACTTCCTGAGGATAGCGTTGAGTTTCACAACCCCTTGTACCTAGCTCAAAGGCCTTCTCGGCTTCCTGTGGCTCGGACTAAGGCCTTTCGGCCTGATTGAGATAGCTCTATGGTTTTTCAGCCAAACCGAGCTGGTCAGTAAGGCCCTCAAACAAACCCTTGACCTTCCTTTCTTTTGCAATCAAACTACTTAGGACACTAAGATACTTCTTTGATCTAATTTTGATATCCTTCGATGTAGGGCTTCTTTGATGATGGGCACTCAAATAATGAATAGCATTTTGCTACTACGCACTTCAATCTTTATTTTGATGAGGAGATTATATTGGACAACATCATGAATACAACCATTCATGAGTTTTGGCTTCCCTAAGACAGTGGATATTTTGACTTAGGCTTTAGATGCTTTGGATTTCCATAGAACAAGGTCTTGATTATGCCTAGAAGTCTTCTTCTTTGCATATGTACACAAAACTCACAAATTTGTCCTTGATACTTGAAGGAGATCATCCTTCTTTCAATCAAAGATGCTCCTTAAGACTGCTCTTCCACCCATGCTTTGATACCATGTTGATTTTTCAAGGTCTTCTAATCTGATAATTACTTCTTATGATTTCTCATATTAATCCTTCTTGTATTTACATTCATCATAAAGTAATTACACAGAAGATTGATAGTTTTCGGTAGCATCGGAAAGGTGCTCTAGACTCCATGGTGTCTATGAGGCTAAGGAACACATTTTCTCCAATACCCAAAAAAGGTTTTACAAGAAAAACTTCAATTAGATTAATTAGCCAATTATTAATTATTTTCCTGTCTAACTTAGAAAAATTGGTTAATTAAATCAGATTAATTGAGGAAAACCGATTTTGATCTAGAGACTTCCAAAAAAGTCATTTGATGGGGTCAAGATGATCTTAGACATTGATTGTCATTAGATCATGGTCGTTGGTTCAGAGATTCATCAGTGGGTTGCTAGTTGCATACAGAGAACGGATTGAGTTCAATGAGCCTACATCGTTGGAGGAGGCCATCCGAAAGTTGAAACATTGTTATGAGAAGTCAAAGCACAAAGTTGAGCCAAAACATGACTTGAAAAGAAATGAGAAAGCTAAAGGAAAATGGCCACCAAAGCAAGGAAGACCTCAAGATGCAAGTGAGAAAGATAATGCAGTTCCTTACAAGAGATTCAATACAGTGGAGAAGGGACACAGAGAGCAACAGGTTAGAGGCGATGGTAGGGAACCATTGCAGGGTTGGATATGTGGTAAGGATCATCGTAAGAGGGATTGTCCGTAGTATCAGAGTGGTGGTATGTTGAAATTTCTAAGTCTAACACATCATGAATCCCTACTGCATTATCTAGTTTATTATCTCCTACTTGTTCTTCCCATTAAAAGGTTATTTATAAATATAAATACCGAAATAAACACAAATGCAAACTTAACTCATATGCAGATCAACCACTGAAATAATTGAGACAATCACACAAGGGACACCGTTATTTTTGGACAATCATCCCCGGAAAAACCCAATGCGGGAAAACCGGTGCAACAGATATGAGGGTTTTATTATTATGCAGTTTTCTGAATACAACTAGGGTGCCAAAAATGGCTCACCCTTCAGAGAATTTCCATGGCAGAAGTACCTCTCCTCAGAGATATATATTCTAGTTGATCAGTAACCAGATGATTGATCCCACAGCGACTTCGACAGTTCCTTAGTTGGACAGCGAAAGCTACTCCAAGCTTCTCTCTGGAACTGCATCACCCTCCAAGGACTGCATCACCCTTTACTGCTCTACGTCTGCCACTCAGCACTTAGTCTGTCCCATGAAAATCACCTAGCGCAGCCTCTTTTGCCCAGTGTCAACTCTGCAAGCCTTTGTACCAGCCTCTTGGCCCTTTGTGTCCTCTATGCTAGCCTTCTTAGCCTCTACGTCAATCTCGGTTGCCTTTGCGTCAACTCTGGCTACCTCTGCGGCAGCTCTCCTTGGCCCTGCATTGTCTCTCGGGCACTATCTCTGCCTCTCTGCTATGTATTCTCGACCTCCTGCTGAATTTCCCCTCACTGCAACAGATCACTGATTTGATTCTCTCAGCAAACCCTGCCCTAGAAAATCAAATTGACTGATCAACTTAGTGTATCTCCAACTGACCCTCAAGCCTCATCTTATACTATTGTTGTTGACGATTCAACGGCCGAGATTAAGTCCCTTATCAACGATTAAGATTAGATTTGGCTTGATCCTCGTTATTTAGAACTTTCTCACCCATATTATATTAATACACATTAATATTTTAATTTTTCTAAGTTTAGACTTAGGGTCTCATTAAAAATATTAAATATTTTAATATCTCTTCATCTAGGTGGAATTTCTCCAAACGATTTCTGGGTCTTGGAGATCTCATGTGCCTTAGCCCCTCCACCAATTTTCATGGCTAGAGCACATTTGATACTACCAAAAATCAACAGACCCTAGATCTACAGTGCTCAAGAGGCGCATACAGTTGGTGATGTTAGTCATAGCATTCCTCGGATTTATGTAGTTATGGAAAACAGGCAAGCGGATCATCAAGAATCGATCATTGAGATGGACGGTAAGCTTTGTGATAATGTTGTTTCTATTTTGATTGATCCTGGATCTAACTATAGTTATATTAATCCCGGCCTGGTGGATAAGTGTGGTTTGAGAAAAGAAGTGCATGCAAAATCTTGGTTGGTACAACTGGCTACAGGTACAAAGAAGCGAGTTCACCATTGGGTTAGAGCTTGTGCATTTGACTTAAATAGTATGCCTATAGCAACACATTTGAATGTATTTCCATTGGGTTCGTATAGTATGCTTTTAGGTATGGATTGGCTATACCTCCACAGAACCAAAGTGGATTGCTTCGACAAGGCCATTGAGTGTGTGGATGATAGTGGGGAAAAGAGTACCTTGCAAGGAAAGAAGAAGCCTACATCAGTGAGGATGGTTACCGCTATGCAGGCTAAGCATAGTTGCAGAAAAGATTGTGTGATGTTTGCAGTACACATTTCCAGTGACAAGGGTAAGGAGGTTGAGGATGCGGATGCTCGCAGGTACCCAGTATTGCAGCAGTTTTGGGATGTATTTCCTGAGGACATTTCAGAGTTGCCACCTCACAGGGAGGTAGACTTTTCTATTGAGTTAGTGCCAGGGGCAACTCCAACATCGAAAGCACCTTACAGGATGAGCACACCTGAGTTGGTTGAGTTGAAGTTGCAGCTAAAGGAAATGTTGGACAAAGGATACATCAGACCCAGTGTATCACCTTAGGGCGCACCAGTGTTGTTCGTAAAGAAGAAAGATGGTACTCTTAGATTGTGCATTGATTACAAGCAGTTGAACAAAGTAACGATCAAGAACAGATACCCTTTGCCGAGGATTGATGATTTGTTTGATCAGCTAAAGGGAGCAAAAGTGTTCTCTAAGATCGAATTGAGATCGGGATACCATCAGGTACGCATCAAGGAAGAGGATATCTTCAAGACTGTGTTCAGGGCCAGGTATAGACATTATGAGTTTGTTTTTGTTCCATTTGGCTTAACTAATGCTCCAGCGACATTCATGTGTTTGATGAATAGTGTGTTGTGTCCTTATTTGGACAAGTTTTTTATTGTATTCATTGATGACATACTAGTATATTCTAGGAATGAGGAGGAACATGCCGAACATTTAACAGCAGTGTTAAGATTGCTAAGAGAGCATCAATTGTATGCTAAACTTAGCAAGTGAAACTTCTTTTAGACTGAGGTACATTACTTAGGACATGTCTCCAAGGAAGGCATAGCAGTAGATCCAGAAAAGATAAGGGCCATCATTGAATGGGCAGCTCCTAAGAATGTAGATGAGGTGAGATCATTTATGGGATTGGCAAGTTACTACAGGAGGTTCATTAGGAACTTCTCACGCATTGCATATCCTATCACATTATTGCAGCGGAAAAGTAAGAAGTTTGAATGGACGGCGGAATGTGAAGATAGTTTTGAGCAACTTAAGCAGTTGTTGAAACATACACCAATGCTAAAGATTGTGGATCCAAACCAGGAGTTTGTTGTGTGTGCAGATGCTTGCAAAAGGGGAGTTGGCGTTCTCATGCAAGAAGGACAAGTAATGTGTTATGAGTCACGGAAACTGAATGAGCATGAGCAAAACTATCTGACGCATGATCTTGAGCTAGCAGCGATTATACATGCATTAAAGATGTGGAGACATTAATTTTTGGCCAGGAGGTTCACATTTATGAGCGATCATAGTGGGCTGAGGTATTTGTTTAACCAATCGAATCTAAATGCCAGACAAGCTAGATGGTTGGCCATCCTTAGTGAGTTTGACTTCGAGATCAGATACATCAAAGGGAAAGAGAACTGAGTTGCAAATGCTCTTAGCAGAAAGGTACAGGCAAATCATATAGTAGCTATAAGCTCTTATGGGACAGAGTTACAGGATAGGATTTTGCAGGCAGGTCAACGGGATGACAAATTCATGGAGATCATGCACAGGTTACAACAGAGCACAGGTACAGGTACAAGTACATGTGCAGGTACAGGCACAAGGCATCAGGATGTAGACTATCGTCTCACGGCAAATGGCTTGGTGAGGTTTCGAGATAGGATCTATGTGTCGAATTGCAGTAAGCTCAAGAAGCTTATCTTGACGGAGTTTCATGTGAAACCGTATTTGGGTCATGCAAGATATCAAAAGACATTGACGACGGTAAAGAAAGTCTATTATTGGTCGAATCTGAAGAAAGAAGTGGTTGAATTCATGGCTAGATCCTTAGATTGTCAACAGGTAAAGGTAGAGTGCAAGCATCCAAGCTGTCTACTACATCCTATAGCGATTCCAAAATGGAAATGAGAGGTCATTTCCATGGATTTCATCACAGGTATTCTGAGGACAGTGAAGCAGCATGATTCTATTATGGTTGTGGTCGATGAGTTAAGCAAGGTAGCTCACTTCATTCCAGTAAAGAGTACATATTCAGCTAGTAAGGTAGCATAGGTGTTCATCAGAGAGATAGTGAGGCTACATGGTGTTCCAAAGAAGATTGTGTCAGACAAAGATGCAAAGTTCACTTCCAAGTTTTGGAAGGAGCTATTTGCAGACTTGGGTACAGAGTTGGTCTTCAGCACAGCTTATCATCCGCATACAGATGGTCAAACAAAGAGGGTCAACAGGATCTTGGAAGATATGTTGAGGATGTATGTGATGCACCAGGAGAGGAAATGGGAAGAGTATCTACCAATGTGAGATCGCGTACAACAATTGAGGATGAGTCATTACGAGGCATTGTATGGGCAGAGTTGTAACACTCCCATCAACTGGAGCAATCCAATGAACAGGGTACTTATTGGACCGGACATGTTGACAGACATGGAGCAAGAAATGCAGGTTATAAAGAAGAATCTAAAGGCAACACAGGATAGATAGAAGAGTTATGTAGATCAACACAGGGTGTTCAAAGAGTTTCAGGTTGGGGAGCATGTGTATTTGCGCATCAAACCCAAGAAAAGCTCTTTGAGGGTTGGTTCATGTGCCAAGTTGGCACCACAGTATTGCGGGCCTTTTGAGATCCTTGAGAGGATTGGACCAGTGGCATATCAACTTGCACTGCCTCCAACAATGAAAGTCCATGATGTTTTCCATATTTCATTGCTTAAGAAGTATATAAAGGATGTTGATCATGTTATTGATTGGTTTGTATTGCAAGTGGAGCAAGAAGGAGAGTTCCAATGGAGCCTCAGTGCATACTGCAGCGAAAACATCTCATGCTCAAGAACAGAGCCATAGAGCAAGTTAAAGTGTAGTGGAAGCACTTTGGGCCTGAAGAAGCTACATGGGAGATGGTGGATCAAATGCGGGCCCTATATCCTTCATTATTTGCCAGTTGAGGCAAAGCAATTTTGGTTGACGTTGGTATATGTTTGGTATATGTTTGTTGATGTTTTGGTATATGTATATATATGTATATGGATGTAAATACCGCCATGAGCTAAGTTATAAAGCTCCAATAAGCGATATGGGTGTCATGTTATTATGGTTGTTATATTGTCATGTTGTCATGATGTTTTGCTTTTGAGCAGGTTCTTCATTGTAAATACTGCAACGAGCTAAGTTATAAAGCTCCATAGCCAGTATGTTTGCTTTTCAGCAGTTTTGTTGAGGTCTTGGTGTGGTTTAACAACAAGGACGATGTTCCCCAAGGGGGAGGGTTTTGGCCCTGGTGAAAATTTCATGTAATAAAAGTTAATAAAGGAAAAATAAGACCATGGTTAAGGGACACTTATTCCAAGCTTAATGTTGGGAAAATATATCCTAGTGGGTATCACTAGATGTGTGTTTTGGCCAAGGAAAATTGGCAAAGGCTAAGAAAAAGGCATTAAAAGGCAAAAAAACATTTTGGCACATTTATTTATGAAAATAAAAGAAATTAGGAAAAAAGAAAGGTAAAAGGTCACAGGTTGCATGTGAGGAGGAAACTGAAAGAAAATAATGGAAAATAAAGAAAATAGAGGCTTCACTCATAAAAAGGCTTCTAAAGATCAATTGGTAACCTTTTGTCAGTTCAAGTTTGGAGCTCTCTCTCATTATTCACTCTCTCCCTCACTCTTGGTCACTTAGAGTTTTCTTGGTGCACTCTAATTTTTGGAGCAATGGGAGGAAAAGAAAGCAAAGGAGAGGAAAAGTAAGCAAGGATCAAGGGAGGAAAGCAGGATCAAGCAGCTTCAGCAGGAATACTTGCAGGTAACCTTTTGCATGTGTGATTTCCTAGTTGGTTTGGACATGCATGGCTTTGCATGTTGGTGTATGGTTCTCTTGCTGTTGGTTCAGCCTAGCCTAGCCTTTTTCCAGATGCCATAGTATGTTGGGATGTTTATTTCGGATTTTAAAACTTTGGAATTGTCAGAAGGATTTCGGAATCCGGGGCGGAGATGGTCTCAAGGTTTATTCCCAAACGCTTAGGAATCCATTGACCGGTTTTGGCGGGATACACGGTAAAGCCTGAGGGAGCAGTCTCGGTTTAGGGCCTAGTGATCCGGGCTTGGATTGCAGTAAAGCTTGAGAGACAAGGAGACAAAGAATTCCTCAAGGATAGTGAAGGATTCCAGATGGCATTCCAAGTTCTGTTCGGTTGTGTTCGGAGCACCAGTTTTGGTGTGATCACGGTTTGATGAGGGTGGAGGTGGTTTAACCTCTGGATTCATCATAGGTCAATCGGGCGCTACGTGAAAGTACCGAACCTGGTCGGATTTGCTTATGATTAATAAAAGCTAAGTTCTCTTACTCTTGTACTGATTTATATGTGGATTTAATGGTTGTCATATCTTTGATATTTACATGGTTTAATGTTGGTTATAAGCATGGTTGTGTGACTGATTTATGTCATGGTTATTTCATGTATTTACTTGTAACTGTTAAATGGATGGATGCAAGACCTAATTGATGATCTAGTAGTTCAATGGAGAAGGAGGTGATCCTTCTGATGATGTTTCATAAGTTGTTTCAGTCATTTATGCTTTGTCTTGTATCCTAGACCTGTAGGTTGCATTGATGCCAAGTGTTTGATAGAATGTCAGTCCCAATTAGGGATGCTCAAGCCTAGTCCTGAGGGTGATTTTTGATTGATGCGCATGGTTATCATGTTTTTAATGATTTCTGAAAGTTACAACAAGTTCTGGGCAGCAGTCGAAATTCTAGACTAGAAAAGTGGCTCAAATCTCGTGGTCGCTGGCACAAAACTAGCAATTCTGGACCACAGTCGTTGGCAGGCAGGCCTGTGAGATCGACTTTAGGTTGTTGTTCACTCCTTTGCCCATAGCATGAGCGCGACTGAGGCCTAAGAGCTGCAAAATAGCAATGGGACCCAGGGACAGGCTGTCTAAGTGGTTGGTTTGTCTCCTGAGGGGTTTGGTGATGATGTTGGATGATTGTATGTGATGTTCCGTCAATTCCACTTCCTTAAGGTGATATAGGAGGTCAAATTGGATCATAGTAGCCTCTCTTCTCATGTTTACCCTGGTTGGCATGGTTACTTTGGGTAGACCTGGGAGAGGGTGTTACATTCTCCTTGTCTTCTTGTCTTTCATTCTTGTTTTTCTTCTCTTCTTATTTCATATCGACCTCGTTGATGTTAATGTGCCAAATGATCCGGAGTCCCTTCTATTTGTACTCTTCTTCAGAGGTCGAATAGACCTCTTCTAGGCCAACTTCATCATAGCAAAGTCGACTTGGTCTTGGAGGACAAATTGGCTTTCTAGACTTAAAAATAATAATTTCCTTTTGTTACAACAAGTCCAAATGGAACTATAATATATGACAAAATTTCTTCTTTGACTCAACAAGCCCTAGAAGCATGAAGAACACGTTTGACCTAGACTTTGAGCATGAAACCCATACTTGAATAAATAAAAATTATTTTTCTCTTTTTATATAAAGTATACATTGTCATGAATACAAAAGTCATTATGAACACCAATGTTGATAATATCACCAAAAGATCACGATATATCGTAAATATCATGATATTTTCGGCAAAATGATATATCTATTATGAGATTGTCTTTCGGATTAGTCACACCATTAAGTTATGGTCGATGTTTCGAACCATTTAATGTGGTTCACCCTCAAGACAAAGGTTCGAAATGCTGAGTATAACTTAATGATGTGATTAATCCAAAAGACAATCTCATAATTAATATGGATCACAAAAGTATAAGATCAAAAACATTATATCGCCAACAAAATATCGTGATATTTTCCTTTTTTTAAATATCGCGATATTTATGATATATCAACGATATTTCACCAAAATATCACACGACGATCTTATTTATCGTCGGGCAAGCAGGGTCGTGGCTACAAAACGTATTTTTGGCCTTTTATTTGCTCATTTAGCTTTGTTTGTCTTGGAGAAGGGGAAGATCTTTGTGGAGGGTTTTAAGGAGAGATTGAAGATCAAACAACCATTATCATCACCAATCAAAAAAAAATTGTGGATCAAAGATTCAAGATCAGTGAGACAAACTTCATTTCTTCCATCAATAGGTATGTTCTTAAAAACTCCTATGTTAATGATTTTTTTCATAAATTTAGGGTTATGTTTGCTTGCCTCTTTACCTATCAACATTTTGCTTCTTCGCTTTTTTGTCATTTGCTATGATTTTCATGCCCATGAACGAATGCAAAGGTTTTCTCCATATTTGGACAAGCTTCATTTTATTTTTTTTCTTATGCACCCTCTTATTGCCATTTTTCTTTGCAAATAATGTAGTAAAAAATTATTTTTTAAAATGAGGTGGCTGTTATTTTTTGTGTATGGGGGTTTAATGCCAATTTTTTGTTTTTTTGTGCACTACGTTTGAAATTTGACGCAATCCCTTAATCCACTACAAATATGCCAAAGCCCTTAGACCCATTTTGGGAGTATAAAGAACCTGATGGTGCTACAACTCGGGCATATCTATCATGCAAATTGTGTGGGACCAAGATGACAGGAATTGTTTTTTTGGTGCCCTACGTTTGAATTTTGACACAATCCCTTAATCCACTACAAATATGCCAAAGCCCTTAGACCCATTTTGGAAGTATGGAGAACCTGATGGTGGTACAAATCGAGCATATCTATAATTCAAATTGTGTGGGACCAAGATGACAAGAAGGGTTACGCGATTGAAATACCATCTAGCTAGACTCCCTGGACATGATGTTGGGCTTTGTACAGTTTCTAGTGCAGCACTTATTCAAAAATCTTTGAAGCAATTGATGGAAAAGATAGAAAGAATGAAGAGGCAGAAAGAAACAAGGTTGAAAGTGCAAGTAGATCTTTCGGGATATCTACTTCTAAGATTGAGGCTGAGGGTAGTGGGTAGGGCTCCACAATGTCACCTGTTGATGTTACTAGGAGTGGGAGGTCATCCTTTTTTATTCCATGAACCAGACATGGAGCACAACCTTCCACAAAATTAGTTGTTAAAAAAAAAGCAAGAAGCAGATAGAGTTATGGGGAGGTATCTTTTTTGGAGTGACTTACCTATCAGCATCACCAAAAACAATCCATTTTGGCAGCTAATGTGTGATGTTATTGCTATTGTGCGGCCAAGGTACAAAAGTGCTACATATGAGGAGTTACGGGGGCCAATCCTTCAAGCAAAAAAACAAGGCATCAACTCTCGATTGGTGGAGTTGAAGCAACCATGGGAGGTGTCTAGATGCATAGTGATGTCTAATGGTTGGACAAATAGGAAGGGTAAGACCCTTCTAAATTTCTTGGTACATTGCCCTAAAGGTACCATGCGATGCATCAACACATATAAAAGATGTAGCATTGATAAGTGAGTTGTTGATAGGTTCGTTCAAGAGATTGGTGTGCAAAATGTGGTGCAAGTCATAACAAATAATGCAACTAATTATGTGGTTGTCAGCAGGATGCTTATGGAGAGGCACCGCACATTATTCTGGACTCGATTAGTTGATTGAGGATATGAGGAAACTCTCCTTCATCACGGAGGTGATTGATATGGCTAGGAGCATCCCCAACTTTATATATAACCATGCTTTTGTTGTTAGCCTCGTGAGGAGATACACTAGAAACAAGGAGTTGTGGTGTCCTACAATCACACGTTTTTCCACCAACTTTATTACTCTTTAGTCTTTGCTTCGATGCCAATTTGAGTTGAAGCAAATGTTTGTTTCCAATGAGTGGCTTGATTGTAGATACAGCAGGAGACAGGATGGGAGAGCCATGGCAAAAATGGTGTACACTGACACATTTTGGCAAGGAGTAGAAGAAGTGTTCTTATTTAGTGTACCTATAGTAAAGGTTTTGAGATTGGTCGATGGGGAGAAGCCCGCAATGACTTATTTGTATGAGGCCATGGATAGGGGCAATGAAACCATCCATGATTATTATGCAAACAAGGGTCTTGTTGGGCTTAATAGAAAAATGATGTTATGGGATGTGATTGATAGTCGATGGACAGGGATGCTTCATCAACCCATTCATGTAGCAGCACTCTTCCTCAACCCCACATTTTCATACAAATATGGCTTTGATTTTAATAGCAATTTGATGGGAGGGCTCCATTCCTGTATTCATAGGATGGTACCTGATCTCGAGCTTCGCAACAAATCAATCGCGAGATACAGTTTTATCAAGATTGTGTTGGCCTATTTGGCTTTGATGATGCTATTCGGGAAAGGACACTCTTCGTGCCACGTAAGTGACAAGTCATGACTCATTAAAATTTTCAATTTAGAATTTACTGATTTATAATTCTAGATTTTTTTAATTCAATTATGTTTTATTTGAAAGTTTAATTATGTTTTAACTTTTTAACTTTTTTTTTCTTTATTTTGTTGTAGATATTTGGTGATGAAGCTATGGTGCAAGGACACCAAACTTGCGAAAATTGGCCATAAGAATCTTGAGTTAGACCTGTAGCTCTTCAATGTGTGAGCGCAATTGGAGTGTATTTGAGAAAATACACTCAAAGAAGTGCAACAGGTATAACTTTGAGCTTCAGTCTTCAACTGAGCAATTACATTTATTGTGATTTTAATTTATGACCATTAAGTTTCAAGACTCATTAGTTTTTTGACACTCTTACAAGTTGGAGTTCTCATGCCTCAATGATTTAGTGCATGTACTTTACAATCTCTGACTTCGAGTGAAGCAAATAGAGAAACCAATGGATCCAGATGCCATTTCCTTAGACAATATTGATGTATTATCTCAGTGTAGGGTGGAGTCTAAGGTACCCATCATGGAGGAGTCACCTACATGGTTAGAGGAGGAATCATTAGTACTGGGGCAGCAAGAGGAGGATGAGACTGTTAGAGCGTCCGCATCAACGCCATTTGCTACAAATATAGGAGAGCACAGCTCCTACCCAACAACCATTATTTGACATTAGGTGCAGGTTAGGGCCTTCTACTGCTACGGGTAGGCCTGGCAAACAACCCATCATGTTTTCCCGTAAAAGAGCGAGAGGGCACTAATCTCAGATAGCTAGCTATTAGTTTTATCTGTTTTGCTACATATAACTCATGATGATGAGATATTTTTATAGGTGCTATGAAACCGAATTTGTCCAAAACAGACCATGTGTCTGAATCCCATGAATCTGCACGATTCGATGGGAATTTGAATCCTAAAATGGGACACCACGTGTCCTAACAGGACACCATCGCATCCCGGTTGTGTCCCGTTAGGACACATCGTGTCCCGATTTTGGGATTCGAATCCCAAAAAAGTGAGGATTTACGAGGTTTATGAGGGAGGGTTTATGAGGTTTGTGAGGGTTTATGAGGGAGGGTTTATCAAGTTTGTGAGAGTTTATGAGGGTTTATGAGGTTTGTGAGGGTTTATGCAGATATTTGAATTTTGTATGTACTATGCATGTTATAATGTTACTAACTTACTTTGTAAACAGTAAAACTAACATCTAGATGAAAATCTATGTTTGAAATCAATGAATTTGTATCATTTGAGAATTTGTGTAAGAAATATCTAATTTTTAATATATATATAATAAAATAATATATAACGAATCCTACATGTCTTGTTCCGGGGGATCAACGTGTCCGAATCCAACACTTGAATCCCCGTATCCTACAAATCTTGAATCCCCATGTCAGGTGACTTAGTATATATGTGAAGTTATTTTATATTGGTTCTCCACATTTGAGTCCTTGATTAGACAATTATCAGGGATTAGCAACCTTTGGTATCACCTTTGATGTATCATTTTTATTTTACATCATATATATCATATATATCAATGCTTTCTTTATTTATGTGTCAATGTGTTTATTTCATGTTGTTATTGCTTTATATGTTTAAAAATCTAAAAAAATGAATATATGTTTTGTAAAAAATTAGTTAGTATTTAAATTTAGGTTTATTATTTAATTTTAGGTTAAATTAGATGAAAGGGCACGATCATAAGATCATGCCCTTTCCCCAAAAGGGTGCCCATGGCAGTATATAAGCCAGGAAACCCCATTGTAAACAGCATCATCTGTCAATTCATTTATTAATAAAATATTTATATATGTATATCTTCTGTTCATCGAGAAGTTTTGTATTCCATCTGGTATCAGAGCTGATCGGTTCTCTCAACACTCCGCTGCACAGTTTCTTTGTTGTTTTGCAATCGGTCATCTTTCACCTAGTTGTTGTTCATCAACCCCATCCGAAATTCCTTGCCAGTGTGTTGTACTCGTCCCCACCATTAACCCGTCGCTGCTACATTGTTCCACGACCCCTTCCACGCTGCTCTCCCATCATTTTTTTACCACTATGTCCCTCCGCGTCTCCCTATTGCCTCCCTGTCTGCGTCCACCCTGCCGCATCTTCTGTTGTCTTCCCCGCTCTCTGAGTGTCGTCCACCCTCCTCCAGTCCGCAGCTACCGTTGTCACTATCCGCTGCAACGATTCCCGAATCCACTATTCCATTCCGATTGCTCAAAAGACGTGACTGTGGCAGGAGGACGTAACGGTCCATACTTCATTGGTATCCACTGATCCATAGCCATCCGTTAAAAACTGCGGTGTTATCTGCTCAAGCATCGGTCAAACCGTCGTGCCACTCCGCTCCAAATTAAATTTGATATTGAGTTTTCGTTATATATATTTATAATATATATAACTAAATTATATTAAATAATTATATATTATATATAATTTATATATACATATAGTATATAGTTGAAAACTATATGTTATATAATTTAATTATTTAATTAAAATGAAAAAAAAAAACACTTATGTCAAATAATTAAATTAATTAATTTAATTTAATTATTTAAAAAAAAAATTAAGCTGGCAGATAAATACACGCCCCCGCAAACCCGCTCAATGTCAACAATGACAATGGCAGATTTCCAAAAAAAATTGTTGGACTCAGAGCATAAGATAAATAACAACCACGACGAGGTCAGTAAAAGATTAAATGAATTCCAGATCAAGCTTGAGGAGCAGGCTGACAATATCAAAAAACAGGCTGACAAAATAAAAAATCTTCAGGATACGACAAATCGAATAGAAATAAAGATGGAAAATCAACATGTCCAAACAGAAGCAGACATCAGAGAGGTCTTAACAATGCTGAAAATTCTGTGTAAAAAGGCGAATTGTACACCCGAACAACTACTAAAAGAAAATGAAGAGAATCAAGAACACATCTCATCAGATTCAACAAAGTCAACAGACTCTCATGACAAAGTTGAATCCCCAAAAAAATCAGCGACACCCCACCAAGAAGTGAGTAACACAACCCTTACAAACAAGCAACTCTGGGATACCTTTACTAATCAACACCCCTTTTTCGCTCAACCATTAGCAACATACCAGCGAAGGGCAAAAGTCGAGATGCCTAAATTCGATGGAAACGAAAAAAACAATGTTGCATGGATAAATAAAGCAGAAGAATACTTTGAGATATATGACATCAATGACGATGACGAAAATCTCTGGCACGCATCCATGAAAATGGAAGGAGAAGCATATAATTGGTATATGTGGTGGAAAAAGACAACACACATCATTAGCTGGAGAAAATTTAAAGATGCATTCTTTAAAAGATTCCAAGGTGTAAAGGAAGAAGAGTTCTTTTCAAAACTCATCAAATTACGACAAAAAGGAAGTGTGGACGAATACACTCAAGAATGGGAGACCTTAGTAACACGAGTACCTGGGTTATCAGAATCTCGTCTAATTCAGTCATACGTCTCAGGACTCAAAACCCATTTACAAGCAGAACTTGAGATGCATGACATTACATCAATAGAAGTAGCAAGACGAAAAGCAAAAACAGCCGAAAAGAAATCCGAACCAATATTTTGGTCAAAAGCGGAAAAAACATATTCAAGACGAAGGATACCCCAGTATGTGGACTCAAATAATACAAGATATGTTCCACCACATCGTCGTGAAGATGAAAAATCTAATGTGGAAATGCAAAGGATAAAAGAGGGTAAATGTAAACGTTGTGGTGAGAAGTGGGACCCCAAACATAGATGTACTAAAGGAAAAGAACCAAAGAACCTATATAATTGTGAAGCAACCAATGATTCAAACAGTGAAGATTATGACATAGAAGAAACAGAAGATGCCCCAGAATTCCCACCAGAATTAGATGACGTAAGTATTCCGCAAGTGTCATTATCAGCCATGACAGGTATATCACAACCTCAGACCTTAAAGTTAAAAGGACACAAAGAAGAACAACGTAGTGGTTCCCATCGACTCTGGAAGCACACACTATTTTTTAGATGCAACCGTGGCAAAGTGACTCAATATATTTTCATTTCCCTTACCAAACATGAAAGTGATGGTAGCTAACGGTAAAAATTTTGAAAAGGTGGGGAAATGCCATAAGGTTAAATTGCAGATTCAAGACTTCAATTTAGAGTCTCCGTTTTTCACAGTATCATTAGGAGGAGTAGATGTAGTCTTAGTTATCCAGTGGTTACGAACTTTAGGTACTTTTGCCGCCAACCATCAAGTACAATTTATAAAATTCAAATGGGGAGGTCAGAAGTACAAACTACACAGATTCCAAGCACCAAAAAATAAAGTTGTATCATCATCTCAGATGATGAAGCTGAGTCGAAAAGGAGCACCTGCTTATGTAGTACAATGTCACCAATTAGAAATGTTATCTACAAATATGACTAGTGAAGAGTCACCAGAGATACAAGATCTAATTCAGAAGCATGAAAAAGTATTTCAAGACCGACCTATGAAAAAGCCATATCGATATCCACATCACCAAAAAATGGAAATTGAGAGATTAATTCAAGACCTTTTAAAATATGGGACCTTGATCATCTTGGAATATTTGATCAAGTGGCAGAACTTACCCGAAGAAGACGCTTTCTGGGAGAATGAATCATTCTTCAACAACATCCGTCATTACTTATGCTTTGCGGACAAAGCATTCTTTCGAGAGGAAGGCAATGTTATGTAAAAAATTAGTTAGTATTTAAATTTAGGTTTATTATTTAATTTTAGGTTAAATTAGATGAAAGGGCATGATCATAAGATCATGCCCTTTCCCCACAAGGGTGCCCATGGCAGTATATAAGCCAGGAAACCCCATTGTAAACAGCATCATCTGTCAATTCATTTATTAATAAAATATTTATATATGTATATTTTCTGTTCATCAAGAAGTTTTGTATTCCAATATATTATGTATCTTTTATGTTTGCTGATATTTTCCGATTTTTTGCTGATATTGCCAAAAAGATGTTTTCAGGACCCTCGCCAATATTTTGTCGATACCGATATTATCAACACTGATGAAGACCAAATCTAGTTACATTTTCCAACATTAACCAATACAAATGCACCCATCCAAAAAGTGAACAATAGATGTGCACAAGTCTTTTGTATTTAAATTGATGATTTGTTGAAATAGTGCACAATAATAGCATGATTTTCAAAGATAACCAATGTATTTAATTACAAAACATGTTAAATAAAATTTGATGGTCTACAATATATGCACATTATGGTCCTCCTTCCAAGAAAGTTTCTGTGGAGAGAATAGATTTTCCCTTAGAATTACCTTGTTTATTCTTTCAAAAGAATTAGATGGAGAGCTTGAGACATGTAGATGTGCAGAGTCAAAGTAAAATCCCTCAACAAGAAATGAAATTAACTACTAGTTCATCACTATGGCACAATTCTATCATTGTACAAACCATTTTCAGCACTCAAGCCTGTCATTAATCTGAGCTCGCTGTTTTCTGAAAGTTTTTGCAGTAGGGGACACACATCAACTGTTGGAACAAGCAGTTCTGGAGAGGATTTCTGCACATTCAAATAAACTTTTCATCCACTACCCTAACTAGCAAACATGAAATAAGGTATTGCCAGTGAACAATAAAACAAAACAAAACAAAAGTAAGGTAGAAACCTGAGAACCAAATATTCTTTCACCCCATGATGCAACCTCAACTGTTGCAGCAATATTATGCACCTGCATAAGACATAAAGGGTAAAGTATACTGAACAAAGAGATGCTCTTGATAGGAAGATAAAAATTAAGATGGAACTATATTCCCCATACCTGCCTTTCACACTCACTAACAAACTCAGACAATTGCTCCTCTTTCTTCTTTCCTCGTTTATCATCCTCCTCATCTGAGCTATCAGATGAGTACATCCTTGCTTTTTTCGACTCTCTTTCAACAATTTTAATCTTCTCTTGATAATGGTCATGAAGAAGCTCGTCCAAACCAATGAGAATTGCACTTCTGACAACAAAAAGGATTAGCTTGGTTAAATAATGTGTATGTAACAAGCATATAGCCCTTCTACATCTATTGATAAAGATAAACTCGGTTACTTTCTTCAGAAGATCAAGGTTCAAGGAGGGAATATACTCAGCGCTGAAAATATCTCCAATTTCTCCCAATATTTCCAATTTTTTCAGCGTTTTTCAAGTTGCCAATTCTTCCTTGTTTTTCAGGTCCAAGTTTATGTTTGCTAATAGTTAACAGCATTTTCTAATTTTCTCCAATAAGATAAGATGAGATAATTTTATTAATGTTTGACAAATGACCACAAAAGTGGGTCAATGGGACTGAACAATACAACCAATATGAATACAATGTGGGAATGCAAACACAACTCCTAAAAACTGTTGAAAATAACATAAAGAAAGAAACCTGCAGTAGTACAGCCTCAAAACACATATATAACTGTGACAAAGGTACAGTGATACATAATACTACGTGAATTTGTCCAAGACTAGAAAAGTGGACAACCCAAGAGATTGTCAAAAGAAGAGACCCTCAGAAACATATTCCCCGAGACAATTTTTGAAATATTAACATATTCCAATTAAAGATATACATTTTATGTGTCCAATAAGTTTCTTTCAGGACCCTTAGAAACTATGTTGCAGGCCCCCCCCCACACATTTCAGCTACGTTTTCATTTCAAAACTCAACTGAAATGCTTTTCAGTTCACATGAAACATGTTTCACATGTCAGAAATGTATTTCATACAAACTGAAACATGTTTCATCTTCTATACAATGTGTTTCCAATTGAAATTTGTCTGATTTAGCCTTGACTTAATTGTTGGGACACCCATTTTTCATTTTGTTGCCTAATATGTTGAAGCTTGTCGTAGCTTCGAAAGGCCTTCTACACAGGCTTGGTGTCTTAGCATGTAGGAGATGATTTATTGCCTCTTTAGGTGTTTACTTGATGGAGTAAGTGATTTATGTCTTCTATCCCAAGTCTAACATAGCAAAAAGTACAATAATTAGAGTTAATTAATTATTGTGGACATTTAAGTCAATTTCTAAAGATAAGTAATGAAATTATTCAAGTGACTCAGAAATAGTCTCAACCATTGATCTCCTAGGTCTTCTAGAAGGGAGATTAGGGTTAGGTATTTGGGCTTGATGAAGATTATAAATGAAAGCCTAAGGGAGAGATGAAGACACAATAACTAGAGAGAGAGGCAACTACTGCATGTTTGGGAAAGAAATTTTCTCAAAGAGCGAATAAGATTTCTCCGGAGCGAGAGGCTCATCTAGACTGAGGAGAAAGAGGAAGATCGCAGGTTGATTCAAGAGCATTTCCAAGTGGCCAAATTGTTGAAGCAAGATGGAGGTCGAAATGTTGGAGATGCTGATTTGCTAGGGACAAGTTTCTTGAGGCACAAAGGCTATTTGACTAGAAGGTGCAGAGATGAGTTGTTGGTAATAGGTGGGCAAAATTCTCCATGTTGAATTCCTTCAAAAGCTAATTTCCAATGGGCCAAAATTCGGCCGAATTCTTCTAATGGGGCTTAGTTACAATGTGACAACCCTGGTAAAATACCCCTATTGTTAATATTTTTAAATCAATTTTGCTATAAATAAAAAGGACTGAGAAATTAGGACACGGATTCAGAGCTTTGGGGCAAGAGGTGCTTGGGAAATATCTGAGGAGTCGATTCACATATGGAAGCAAGATCAGCTGGTATCATAAAAAAATAAATTAATTGGCAATCAAAATGACAGGGTGGCAGGTCATGGGGACCAACAGATCCACTGGCAGGAGGGTTTCCATTAGTGGAGGAGGAATGACAATTGCTTCCATCAGGTAGTTAGAGCGACCAACATGATGGAAGGCAACGTGGGGAAGATTTCGATGGAGAATCATGCCATGTCATGGGAGGAGCCAAAAGGGCAGAGGAAGGAGAATCATGCAACGACGTGGGAGGAGTTGAAAAGGGAGACAGAGCAAAAAGGAGGGAATGTGAAGCAAGAGAGAGCATTCGTCCATGTGGAGCATCAAGAAGCAAAGAGAGCTCATGCAAAACAAAACATGTGAAGTATCAAAGAGAAGAAGAGGCTTCCCCTTGGAAGTTGCTTAACAGAAGAACATACATAGCTAAAGCGAGGATTACGTTTAGCGCGTTGAAGCAAGGTTGAGCAATAAAAGTCAAGATTAATATGCAGGCCAAATAACAGAGGAAGAAAGTTAGCTTAGAGCAAAGAGGTGGTTTGGGCACCACTCTGGTGCAGGACATAAGTACTCTAGATTCCCAAGTTTTGGTAG
Organism: Pinus tabuliformis; assembly: GCA_031772625.1. Classification (NCBI taxonomy): domain Eukaryota; kingdom Viridiplantae; phylum Streptophyta; class Pinopsida; order Pinales; family Pinaceae; genus Pinus; species Pinus tabuliformis. Next base: position 783,002,854 of record CM062810.1, read on the forward strand.
AGGCCTTGTTTTTTGGATTCCTTGAGAAGGAATGTCTTGGTACATTCTCTGCTTAGTTGCAGGCTAAGCAATTACTTTGGTGAGCTCTAGATTCCCTATGTAGGGTGGAGTCTGAAGAGATTCTGCATGGCTTTTCTCAAAGAGTTCTAGATTCTCGGTTCATGGTGGAGCTTCTGAGGATATTGGTCTAAGGGTGGAGGTGGTATAGCCACTAGATTCCTCGTGTTGTTGAGGGGGGAGGTAGTATAGCCTCTGGACTCCCTGTGTTGTTGAGGGTGGAGTTGGTATAGCCTCTGGATTCCCTATACTAAGTGAAGGGTGGAGGTGGAGCAACCTCCAGATTCCCTGGATAGCTGGTGGGTGCAGATAGAATGGTCTTTGGACTCCTTGTTTCAGTTGGCAACATTGGTTATTCCCTAAAAGCACTCCCCAAGCTCTGAATCTGGCTCAGGGGTGATAGGCTACAAGAAAGGATTGCAGTGCAAGCCAATCTCAGGTTGGGTGGAGTCCCAATCTCAGTTGCCAAACTTCTTTTATAAGATAAGTATTCATTTAAGCTCTTGTAAATCTTAATAATATGCATATGTTTATTGTATTAATTAAATGCTTGTGCTAATGATGAGGGGTGTTGATTTCCTATGTGAATGTGAAATGTTGATTTATGTGCATTTTCTGAGGAATGGTTGGTTCTTGTATTTGCTTTATGAGTGTGAATCTCATGAGTTTCCTCAGTCCCGAGCAACATATGTCTCTTTGTGTTAATATGGGCCTGAAATCTGCCTAAATAGCTTAGCTTAGGCATAAGAGAGATAGCTAAAAAATTGTTATTAACTTGAATCTTGCATTAAAATGAATTGAATATCAGGCCCCTGTGTATAATTATTAATAGGAACAAATCCCCTGTGTAATACAAGCTCAGGAGAGATAGCATTATATATGTATATAGTTATATATGTGTGTGTGTGTGTGTGTGGACCGATTCAAAGACTTGCAAGCTCAGGAGAGATAGTGTTTTATATAAAACACCGGCCCAAGGGGGCAACATCGTCGATGGACGTCTATGATTATGGAAGAACCAATCCAAGGCCTTAAGAAGCTTAAAAGGAGAGCGGTTATATATATTACATGTACGCACAATGTCCAGACCTTGATTTGCTCAAGAGAGATGGCAAGATCGATTAAGTGTCCAAGGCATCCTAGTATGAATCCTTGCATGGATATATACACATATTCATATATTAAACACACCAAGAGTTGGGTGGAACCTATCAGAGATTTCTCGTCTTATCCGTGTCGTTGTTGCTATGAACCACAAGAACTATTAGGTGGGCGGACCCTAGGGTTTTGCAACCCCTGGAGTTTTTCCATTACGCACATAGTGTTTTGGCCAAGAAGACAAGGGCGGGACGGAAGTGGAATAGGGTAAGTGACAGCAACAGCATCGTTTAGACCTCAGGGTCAGTGAAACCTTTTAAAGAGCCAAATGAATTTTATAACAAAAAATTATGTTTTGCAGGGGCGGGTCGAAGACCTGGTAGGGCCAAGCCACGGTGGCAGATGTTGTCATCCCGACACTTTAAACAAGAGGCACAAGAGAAAGGACTAGGTTTTATGTGCCAAGGCGAGGAACGCAGCGTGACGTCACCTCAGGAATTTCCAAAAGGAGGCACGATGCAAAAGTTGCGGGGAAAAAGGGTTGAGGCTTGGATCATCAATGTGACGTTGTTGTAAAATGTAACTAGGTTCAGTATTCATAATGACATGCAATTATGATCTTTGTAAATGATGAAAAGAAGAGAATAAAATTATTTTTGTAAAGCTTGCTTCATGTGTTTCATGAGCAAGAGATTTTATTTATTAGTGGCTCCAATTGAGAGCCTTAGGATTTGTCAAAGAGTCAATGTCATGTCAAATGTAATCTAGTAAAATAGCCCTCCAACAACAGCACACAGTCCTCTTCCTATGTTGACCTACAAAATGAAATAATGGCTCATGTCAGCTTATTCAAGAAGACACCTATTCGAAGTATCATGTCGGCTTATTAATATGCACCAATAGCTATAAATAGGCACCTTGGCCTATTCCTTTAACATAGAATTTCGAACATCCTCCTCTGAAATTTTCAGATGACTGTGACTAAAGAAGAAGTTCGGATTACTAGTGATACACAACCATTTCAGTGATTCGGTGAAGGCTACAGTTCAGTAATTGGTAAGGGAATTTGGATCCCTCTGAGTTCCAGGTCACAGTAACAGCAAAGGAGTAACAAATTTAGATGTCAAGTTCGGATAAAAGAAGAAGGGACAGCGAAGAAGAGATGAAGGGAAAGTAAAGGGTTGATCTCAGTCAACAGAACTCAGATCTCCCTCTTTGTATTTCGGATGGGCAGTGATACATGAAATAACAATTTGAATGGCAACGTGTTGAAGGGAAATCAGAGGCAACAAGACTAAAGCTCGGATCACAGTGGCAGCAATCTATGACATGAATATAATCGTTGTATAGATGCTACCTTGCAACACCTCTGTCTTGTTGAAGAAAACGTAACTACGTTCGGTATATATAAATGTAATTTTGATCTTTGTACTTGTAAAGAAAAGAAAAATTATTTTTTAGAATTATAAGAATGAGTTTCTTGCTCATTCCATAGGTCTAGGAAATTCAAAGAGTCAAAGAGATCTTCCTAAGCATTTATGAAATGTATATGAGTCAACCTAAAGTCAAGAACAACCCTCCAAGACCAGCACAATCCTCTTGAAACAAGGCAAGCAAAACAATGAAAAGAACAGTCAAGTCGGCCAGCAAAATTGACATAAAGAATAGACACGTCGGCTCAAATGAAGTGACACAACAATTCATTAATTCATGTCGGCTTGCATGCATGGACATACACCTATAAATAGGCAGTTGGGGTCACCGCAAAAGAACACAGAAGTATCTCGCATCTCTCTGAAGAAACTCGGATGGGTATAGGTCTGGACTTTGCATATTTTAAGGAGCACTCTCTCGGATAAGCACAGTAGAGATACCATCTCGGACTCACCTGAAATCTCGCTAAGAAGTCTCAGTCTCCTCCTTACAGGCCTCGGTGCATTACTGAAGCAGTATACTCCTCAGTGAAAAAGAGATGATATGAATTTCGGTGTCATAATAAGTGCAGTCACAAGTATACACCCTCAGCAAGGATCCCTATCAAACTCTGTCTCGGCCTTCATATATCATAAGCACAGTCACGATTTTGATGATCACTGTCTCACTGTCTCGGAATATACATGGTAAAGAAGATCGATGTGATCTCTGTTGTAATGCAGCAGCCATGAAGCTCATAGCTATGATGAGTCTCTCAGTGGAAGTACAGGGATATTCTCAGTGATGTTGCAGCAGTAATGTATGTCTCCATGGTGCAGTGAAGATGATGATTTCAGCAGTATGAAGAAGAGGATTGGTGGCTTGGTCTTGGAGTGGCTCAGTTAGTCAAGGGTCATGGTCTTGGTGTTTGTCAATTGGAATCTCTATAAGAAGAATTTTATGTGGGTTTTCCTCTCCAAGAGGGAGAGGTTTTGGCCCTGGAAAAATGCCAACTTATTGTGTTCTTGTCTCTTTGTTATGGTAGCTATTTAATGATTAAAGAAGACACACTAATGATTAACAAGCTAAGCATTAATAGTTATCATGTAAAGAAGAATCTCATTAACTCCATGCCCTAGATTCTTCAACATGTCTCGATGATACATCAAGTGCAGTAAGGTAGTTTTGATGACATGAAAGTTCGTTGTCATGAGAAGAGATGATCTCAATTTATGCTATGAAGAAGGTTGAAGTGGAAGAGAAGACGAGAAGATGGAAAAAGGACGTGTGTCTTGGTCTTGGAGAGGCTACTAGGTCAAGGGTCTTGGTCTTGGTATTCGTCAATTGGAATCTCTATAAGAAGAATTTGTGTGAGTTTTCCTCTCAAAGAGTATGAGGTTTTGGCCCTGGCTTATAGCCTACATGCTATGTCTCTTGTCTATTTATCTTCATGCATTGGTTACTAATTGATGAAGAAGAACATTAATAATCTAACATGAAGAAGATCCTAATCTAAACAAGTAAAAAGCATTCACAAGCAGTCACTATTGGAAGAGAAATCACCTAATGCTAATACCCTAGATTTCTCAATAGACGTCACCCTTGTAGATTACCAAGGAAGCATATAAGGAATGCTCGGGGTTTTTAAGCCCGAGGTTACATTGCAGTGCAGGCCTTGTATGCCTTATTATCAATACAACATAAAAACTCTCAACAAGCACGCCTTGGGTTGGTCATGTGGTCCCAATCTGGGATGATGTGGCATAGCCACGAAGGCAACCATGAACATGGAATAATGATGTGGACCCTCATGGGGTGGTGAAATGGCAGTGACATGTCGCCACATGGCAGACCATGATGACATGGTAAGAGGTTATTGGTTGAACTTTAAATGGCCCTAACTTTTGATCTAGGAGTCAAATTTAGGTAAAATTTATATTATTGGAAAGATCTCGACGAGATGAACACAATGGCATTATTCATTTTGGGTTTTGAAGAGCTTGAAAATGACGAAATTTTTAGACCCCATCTCCGTAACAAGACAATGGAGGTCGGATGACGGGTCAATCACAGTAATTGCCCTCTTCTACATTTAGTGTGGTCTATGGGTGGGAAGGAGGTACGTTACATACAAGTTCCAGTCAATGCATATTTCCTTGTAATTTCTCTGTGGGTCGAAACCCTAATTTTCCTTAAATTAATTAATGAAGGAGAATTGTTGTGAGTATTTATCTGTTGTAATGTGTGATTGAATTCTTAAAATAATAGTGATTTTAATTTTCAATAATTCAGAATTTGGGAATAAATAATTGTTGCAAGAATTAAAGAGACTTCTAGAAACCTCTCAGACCAGAATTTTTTCTTGAAAAGGGGTTTCACTCTCAGTTTGCACCAAAATGTTGTTAATTAATGGTATTGTTAAATTCTTAAAGCAAAAGAATGCTTACTTAAATTTTTAACATTACCATTGATTGTTTCAGGTTGTTTGAGAGTGTTTCCAACCTCATCAATCTTATGGAGAAAGTAGATATCCTATTCAAAATTCAACAAACTTAATAGTTTTCACAATTTCAGAATTATTTCATTAGATTCTATCATGTATGAAGGTATGGTATTGGTAGTTAATCAAGAGCACCACACCCTTTATGTATCTTGATGTTAGTGATATTGCTTTTTGGACTTCTCTATCATGGCCTTTACAAAAACATACCCTTCACTCAAACCAAAATCATTGATTGGGCATGCTAGGCTTTTCGTAGCATATTTAAAGCTTGGATCAGGTAGTTTCATCAAAACTGGGTATTGTTGATTGTTGCCCCTAGAGAATTGAGGTAGAGACAAAGGGTGATACCAATGATGAGGAAACCAATATAAGTGAAGGTGGAACATTGCGTGTCATTTACATTTGTCACTTAAATGTTCTTGTTCATTTATTCATAATGATTTCTTTCCAAGTTTCAATATAATGTGCATGTTTCCCCATTTCGAAGGGGTCACGTTTCCAGTGCATTTCCATTTTTGAAATGTGTACCAATTTCCCCATATCATGCAACTTAGCCCAAAAACATATTCCAAAAGACATTATTTGCAACATTGATATATTCCAATTAAAGATATAAATTTTATATGTAACTACTAAAAAATAGAAGCATGCCACTTTCTTCAAATAATTAAACCCTCTGCATGAACTCAACGATATCTCGTTTGTTTGGAAACACTAAACACCATAACGATAGTTCAGAAACACCATGGAAAAAAATGTTGAAGAAACAATGGAGGAATAATCTATTAAAAAGAAGAAGAAAAAATGGAACAAAAATACAAAAGCAATAAATTTCAAAAGAGCCTACAAGTAAACACTACACATGACAACGCAAGCAACTATTCAAATAAGCACTACACCAGACAAACCTTATGAGAACTAAAGAAGAAACAACGAAAATCCACTCAACTTATTATTGCTTCCTAAATCTTAGATGATGTTATTTAGTATTAGCCAAGGATAACTTGGAGAGTATTCCTATGTATTGGATCTCAATTGCACACATTCCAAAAGGAATCTTTAACAAATTCAGAAGAGTGCTCTAGTTTTCTTTGGATAGGCATGAGGGAGAAGAAAGGAATACCTTTACTAAAATGGACAAAAATGGCAAATCTGAAGGAAGCAGGTGGCTGGGGCTTTATGAAAATTAACATTTTCAGCGTGGCAATAGCAGCAAAAAGTTTGCAGAGGCTAGTCTACAATGATCATCTTTGGGAGAAGGTAATGAAATCAAAATACTTGAGAAGAGTTTCCATGGAAGATTAATTTCCAAGGAGCATCTATAGTTTGGAAAGCATTGATGAAGGCTTTCCCACTAATTTGAAAGTGGGCAGCCTTGAAGATAGGGAGAGGGAACAAAGTGTGAATAACGGAAGACCCTTGGATTGGATGTAAAGCCAAGTAAAGATTATCTGAAGCCTTTTCAGACCTTCAACACATGAGGATTTTCTCACTGGAAGATGCAGCATTGAATCATGGAAGGACTGTATGGTCTCAGGGTCAGAAACAGGCAGAGGATTTGAATCTGCCGAGAGTTATTGGTGAGGAGAGAAAAAATCTGTAAAAGTTTTAAAATCCAGTGACATGACTGAATGATCAAGAAGATTTAATGAAGTGGTGTAGGAACTAGGGTTCTGGAGAATATACTGCAAAACTGAGTTATTCAGCTAACATGGAAGAAGGTCAGGTAGAAGTAAGAATCTAGTGACGGCCGATAGTTTGGAAGTTAGCAAGCCCTCTAAAGGCTTATATTTTTCTGTGGCTAGCTTTAGATAACAAAGTTTTATCTTGGATAATTGCCAAAAAAAAATATGCTGAACACTGGGAGATGTATCCTGTGCATGAGCTGCAAGGAAACAGTGATCATTTGTCTGTTCATTGTTCCTTTTCTAGAACTGTTTGTAAATTCTGCAGATTCCAAATGGAAAGAATAAATCGGAACAGAGGATTCTAGTGGATAGTTGACAAATCTGAAAAAGGTTTTTAGGGCTTTACCTTGCTTTATGGTCTTGGGTTTATGGTTATCTAGAAACAAAATGATTTTTCCAGGCTTAAAGTTGACTCCAGCTCAGGTTGCTCGCAAAATCAGATGTGCATGTGAAGGTAGCTGGGTTCCTTAAAAGTTAAAACAAATTGCTAGAACTCTAAAGGAGCATATTATTGACTTTGGAGAGGCTTAGATCTTCTTTGACAGAGCCTGCCAGGGAGCTCCAGGGAAGTGTGGGGCTGGATTTATCCATTATCTCAATCAATCTCACTACTTCCATCTGAAGTCAACAGTTGGGCACAAATAATACAGCAAAGCTTTATGCAATGTGGCTCCTTTTGAAGATAGCAATAGAAAAAAGGTTATTAAAGTTACAAGTCTTTGGAGATTCTAAATTAATGGTGGATTGGGCTAACAATCAGTGCAGAATTCTTGATTGTATCATGAATCAATTTTCTGGAGGTAAAGGGGAATCTTCAAGAAATTTCCTTTACTTGTGTTTATAGAGAAATCAATACATTAGCAGATCAGCTGTCTAAAGACACCCTTATTTGCAGGAGGGGCTTCCTATCTGAACAGAACTTCAGAGGATGAATCCAAATTTCAGCTTCTGAAAGGACATTTTTTAATGCAGAGGGGATTTATTTTGTTTTTGTTTACTAATGCTTCCTATGATATCTATAACGGAGCATGAGGACTGAAAGTAGGTTGAAATATTCCTTTTTGAAAAGATGCCTCAGAAGAACCTATGAAGAAAGTCATTTATAGCAAAAGGAGTGATGTTGACTAAGCAGAATTATAGTCTCAAGGCTGTTTAGTTTATTCAGCCTGTAAAGACAATCTGTTGTATATTATGTTTTTGTACTTGAAATATCGAATATAAAGATATTTTCATAAAAAAATTAATATTAAAAGTCTTAGAGATGATGTTTCAATGATATGTAAAAGTAAACTTTTAATAAATTCAAAAGGACATCCATGTACAAAAAGCCAAGAAAGGTGAAATTTTACTTATAATCTGAAGAAGAAAAAAACAAATCATAGGGATTAATAAGTTCCTTAATTTTAGATGAATAAACAGCTACCACTGACTCGCTTGACTCTACAATGGCAGAATTGGCCATTAATAAGGAAATTACTGCTAAGAAGAAATGATTATGGAATTCTCAAGCACAGACATACAATCTCAAGTAATGCTGGGGATTCTATATAGTTTGCAAAGTAAACAATGAATTGCATAGGAAAATGAAGAAGATAACATCATAAACATTAAGGCCCCTTAGTTATTGTACATATTGGTTTCCAGTGTGTTACTAAACATATAAATTTATTGCTATCTAATTTCCATGCCTCTACATTGAATGTTTGGAGTAGGAGTGTTGAAACACTACCTAAAGACTTCTTGCAACCACGTCACTGCAGGCAACAGCCCAGATATGTGTCCTAAGTGACTTGAGGATGAGACCAGGTGCAACTCTTGAGTCTTAGGTAATATGACGGAAGAAATACCCCTCACCTACATATCTTTCACAAAAAATGATAATATTGTAAATTGTAAAAGCTTATAGCTAATCCAGAAAATAGAAGTAAAGAGGGCAGGACAGTAAAAAATCTAAGGTTGCCAGCTCTGCTCGGTAGTTCTTTTTGGAAATCGCCAATGCAAGGGTCACGACAAGTTGGATATTGAATATAACAAGATTATGTACAATTGCAATAAAAATCCTTATACCTTTCAACCAAAAAAAAGGAAATATAGCATTAAGGAAGTTTCCTATGAATGGCATGGAAGCACAAGTATTGGAAGAGTATCTACTTTCTCAAATCATTGATTCAGCTCCAATTGTTAGTTTTTGTAGCATCGGATGTGTTCTAGCCACGAATTTGGTGAAGAGGCTAGAATACATGAGATCTCCAAGATCTAGAAACCATTTCTGGAAATTATGCCTAGAAATGACTTAATTAGATTATTAACCTATTTATAAATATTTCCTAAGTCTAAACTTAGGGAATATAGTTAATTAATCATAATTAATTAAGTCAAGGTGAGAATAGTCTAGAAACTCACACAGATCGACTTCAAGATGATCCTAACCCTTGATTAGGATTTAATCTTGGCCGTTGAAGTCTCAACAAAGGATTAAAAGAAGTCGATGGGCACTTAGAAAAGATGCACCAGCAGTTTGAATTCCTTGGCAGATCAATTTCCAGAGAGAAGCAGCAGTTGTCAAAAAGCCAGAGATCGAAGCAGAGTCAATGAGGGGTAGGGACAGTGATCTGGAGAAGGATTTCCAGATCCGAAGAGGCAGCAGCAAAAGGCCGAGTTATTCCCAGTGACACAGCACAGAAGACTGCGTAGCTGCTTCATAAGAGCATTTCGATTTGGCTGTAGGAAAAATCTTGTTCAGTTCCAGAGGACGAGCAGAGGTTCCAAAAGTGCCGAAGAAGCGATTTCCCTAGCAGAGACAGGCAAAATGACTTCATCAGAGGAAGTTCTAGGCTAGACGTCATAGGGAGTGCAAGCACTGTGCAAAGGCTAGCGTAAGGGTTCCAGGAAGATGAGTTTCTAAAAGAAATTTGTGTCGGGGTTGCTTGTGGAAGAAGGGTAATTCCCTTAAATAATTTTGGCCAAATTTTCTTGTTGTTTGGATTGCCAATTGGGCATCCATAGATTGTACTCAAATTTCACTGCTGCTTAATAATAAAACCCTTAGTTGTTGCACCAGTTTTCCCACATTGGGTTTTTCCAAGGACATTTGTGCAAAAATAACAATGTCATTTTTTCTGTGCGCTAGTATTTTCTCAATTTCTAGCGCTATTATTTCCGCAGTTTTATTTGTGAAGATTGCAGTGTGATTTATTTGATATTTGTCGTCGCAGATAAATTGTTAAAACAATTACCAATTAGAAAAACAAATTCTAGTTGTTGCAATAGGATTTCAGATTTGAAATTTTCACACAAATTACTGTACTTGAGCTTCATTTGCTAATGTTACAGGATGGTATAGCAGTTTCAGTTCTAGATTGGAAGGATCCTCTTCCTCAGTTTGTAGATCCATCTATGGGTTATATTTTTCAACTTCAACTCATAGAGTACCATAAGGACATGGCAGTTCCAGATCTGGAATGGTAGTACCTTCATCAATCTATTGAGTCAGATAATGGTTTTGTGCATAGGATTCAACTTCTAGTGATCCCAAAAGTTGTGGCAATCCACATTCTAGAGTGATATCCCAAAATTTGTGGCAATGCACCCCAAAAAGTGGGGATATCAATTGTCATAGATCACTCAATTAACCCAAGTCTTGGTTTTCGACTACTCCTCATAACTCTGAATGGCATGGCAATCTGTCTTCCAGAATGGGTGTATCCTCTTCCTCTATAAAATCAACTAAGAACATGGTACTCAAGCTTCTTATCCCAATGATAATGGAATGACATGGTAGCCCAAGTTATACAGTAAAAGCATCCTTCTAAATGATTCATTTAATCGACTTTGGATCTTGTACTCACACTTCAACATCCAAGTGTTTTAGGGTGACATGACAATCTAAGTTCGAAAAAGGATTATCCTCCTCTTTGTTGGCCAAGTTAATTTGATGCAATGTTATCAACTTACAAAGATAGATTAGATTTGAACCATAACTAGCCATTGTGGACCCTTCAACCTCCGCACTGGTGGCTGAACCAAATAGAGAAGCCAATTCAATAGTGAACTCGCCAATTCAAATGCTAAACCAATCCATTCAATAACGAACCAATTGATTCAGACCAATTCCCATTGTGAACTGTTTTGTGAAACTGTTACCACAAAACCTAACACCTTAGTGCATAAGCCTCACTAAGCACTCTAGATTAAGGGCAACAATAGGATCCATTGTCACGTTACCAACTACTCTCTTGTTGTTCTATGGTCGGATTGTTGTTCTATGGTCGGATTGTTGTTCTGTGGTCGAATATTATCCCCACAAGGGAAGCTTCCCCAATGGATCTTGAAGATTAGATAACCCAAGTACTCCTAGGCCAAATGCCCTCCAAAGGTTCCATTAAATAAAACACCCAAGGATAATGTTCAATAAAGTAGGGCTTCGTGTGAGATTGAGATGTGATTCCAAGGTAACAAGTTCAAAGGAACCTATGGCTAAAAATCTAGAGGGCTTAATTAGTCCTAAAGAGGCTCAAATAGGTTCCCAAATACATATTGTAAAATTATAACTTCTTGTTATAAATTAGGGTTTTGGAGCAGCACAATTTACAGCATGCAAAATTTATGATAGCGGTACCAAAATAGCATAAAATTAATGATAAGCAAGAAATAAACAAAGCCTATTTAATGAGTAAACTAGGAAATATGTTGCATCAAATTTTCAATGGCTTAAAACAAGTAAAACAGGGATAAATCCCTAGACGTCAGCCCTAAAAGTAGTTGAAAATGCGTAAAAAAAATATATTTTTGCTTTTTCAATTTAGTATATGCAAAGCCTAACTCTAGGACTATGATGTCCAAGGTGTTTTTATGCTATTTAATGCATATTTTGTTGTAAGCTAACCCTAATTTACCCTAGAAAGCATTAAAAAATAAAAAAAAATAGAGTTTTAAATTTTATAGAATTGACACACTAATGGACTAGTTTCTTTTCCCAATCATGAGCTAATGGAGTCAAAGGGAAAGGTCTATGGAAGAAGACCAATTAGAATGAGTTATGAGAGAGCAAATGCAACAAAGAGACTTCTCTCCATCAAAACCCTAGCGACTTTCAATCAATTGGAGATAGAAAGTCAAGGAAACTAAACCAAAGTTCATTGATTGAAACTAGATGATAATTTTGTAATAGGAGATGTTAAAGCCATAAAATATTCAACACATATGGTGAAAATTTCAGTGAAACCTTAATTCTACAACAATTACAAAATGGAAGAAGATACTTACAATAAATTTGCACAAAATCACCATAGAAGCACAACTACCTTCCAAGTGAAAATTCCTTCCAGTCACAATATCCTCCCCATAACAATTTGCTACATAAATGCTACTAGTGTGCACTCTCAAATGAATGAGTGAGAGTGTTACAATGAATTCTCTCCAAATTGACTTCCCTCTATTTATAGGAGGGAAACCAAGTCAATTTAGGAGTAAAATTGACTAAAATCTCTAAATAAATAATAAAATATGTGATTACAAGTTAAGTAGGTCACAAGTTGACCTCAAAGATAGTTATATCAATGATAAAACATAATAATAAGCCTCTTTTTAACCCACACATGTGAGTAAAAAGACCTCCACGGGTGGCATCATACTCTAAAAGTGGATGCCTCCATCAAAATATGCCATGGATGTGTCCAAAGGTGCTTCTCAATCAATAACCCATCTCCTCATCAACAAGGTGTCCAATCATCAAGCAAAACCCTCCTCATCAATACATTATCATCAATCAAGCCCACATCATCACTCCACGCCACATGAAGGGGATGTCATAAGGCTATGGCATCATGTCATCACCTACAAAAGTGCACAATCCCCTCCAACGAGATCTCAAGTCATCATCATCATCAAATCAGCTCAAAAACAAGGTAACATCCATCAAGAAGGTATAATGCCAATCTAGGGGAGTCATGTCATCTCTAAGGTACATCCAACTCTCTACTTGATGTCCTGGTTGAATTGCATGACATCGCAAGCTCTAGAGGGAAAGGAGAAAGCCATCGTCAATGTTGGATACATACCAAGGTAAACGCTCCTCAAAAGGTGGTCAACATCTTGGCTCTGGTGTCTAGAATAGTCATCAAATGAGGTTGGGCATCTTCTCTGAAGTGCTAGGGAAGCCTCATATAATCCCTCAAGAGATGGCAGTTATACCTGGGAGTAAGTACCTAAAACAAACCCTCAAAATCAAGTGACATTATCATCATAGGTAAAAATAACCATAAGAATGTCATAGTGGGCCATATCTAATGCAAAAGGCATCAAAGTACTTCACACAAGCATCATTTTCAAATGTTTTTCTAGCTTATGATTTGTAAACAAGTTACCATTCTTAGATATGGGAGGGTTATCAAGAGGCTCTATTAAGTGCTTATGACCTTAAGAGGAGGAACAACTCCTTGGCTGACCCATCAATCAACGAAGGCAAGTGGTTAGCGATATGGTAGGTGTTTACATTATGAAGGATATCACAGTATTTGTACCACCTATGAAATTCCATCATCCATAAGTGCTATAACGCAAAGAAGGAGCAATCATGGGATTTGTTACCTCAAAATCTAGCAAGCCTTGTGACGAGACTCGCAAGGCAAGGGTCATACCTTGTTGCAACAATGAGGTGGATTGCCACTATCACCTCAACAATCTTCCATGTGCTCTTTAGTGGAATTTCGCCACAAGGGAGGCTTCCTAGTGATCACCTACGAGGATATTCTAGGTTATAGGGTTCAAGGTTATGTAAACATAGGCTAGGTGGAGATACTTCAATGATGGACAAAAATTCAGGACTCTTTAATAAGGAATAGCATATTATGCATCAAGACTAGTGAAGGCTTATATGACCTAGGGTTTCTTGATATGTAGCAACGAAGCAATATCTAGGCACATGAGTCAAAGAAAGGGTTTACTAAAAGGTAAAATCAACAAAATAACAAAGGAAACCCTCCAATTAAGCTTCCAGTTGAAGCCCTACTAGGGTTAGGGTTTCCAAGGCACAAAAAATATCTGGAAAGGGATGACATCAAAATATCTGGAAAGGGATGACATCAAGCCTCCAAGGGGAAGTTTTACCATGTAAAAGGCTATATTTTGAGTTTAAAATATCACCAACACAAAAAATTGGTTTCGTTACCACTAACACTCATCCACAAGTGCCCTAAATCAATTAGACCCTAGTTAAATGCCCTAGTGGCTTGCCTTTAAAGGCTTAGAAAATAGAAAAGAAGAAAATGTTTAGTTTTTCAAATTTTTGATCCACACAAAGGTTGTTAGTGCCTAATCCTACTTGGGTGATGGAATCTTTAGGGAAATTTCAAGAGATAAAGGACAAATGCTTGAAGGGGGGGAAGCCCTTGTTTCCATTTAAACGAACCCTAACTATCTTTTTAGTGAGGGGAGAGCTTAAATAGGAGAAGCACAATAGGAGGTCACATATGGATTTCACGGAATAGATATTCAACAAGCAAAAATTAAACCAAATTTTCCATAATTAATTTGCATTTATATAGGAAACATGGAAAAACCTAGCAATAATTAATTACATGTAAAACTTACAAACAAAAAAATCTGCAATAAACTTACAATTCTTCCATGATAAAGCCTTCTTTCAATCCCAAAAGGACATCTCCAAGACATAAGCCAATCTCCAATAGTAAGAGCACCATAAAAAACACATCTCCACAAGTAGTGAGTTACAAAAAGGCTAAGTCGAGCTCTCAAGAAGAGGCCAAAATCCAAGTGTGATGATGAAAAATAATAAGAGAGTGATCCTCAATATATATGAGGTCTATCACTCACAAATATTAACCTAAAAGCCCTATGACAAGTTCAGTTTTGAGTATGAATCAAGATAGTGGGCTACAAGCTAACCCAATAGCTCATAATAACAAAAATATGCCACAAAAGCATACACACATAGGTCAAAAATATGATGTCATGCCCTTTTTGGACAATAAATGTTGTGAAAGAGCATGAAATGGGCTAAGAGGATGTTCCATCATTATAATCAACTCCATCGTTGAGGGAAAACCTTCAAGAAGTGCCCCAAAATGCCTCTAAGTGTCAAAACCACGCTCTAGGTGCCTTATGTCACCTTCAAATGGGTTGGAACTATGACATGGCACAATCTCTCTCCAATGTTGGGACCCCAAGTGGTAGTATAAGCCCTCCCTTCTCATCTCAGGGATGACCATGATCATCCAAACTCCAGATTAAGTCATGCCCATCAAACAGCGTTAAGGCCAACCTCGGGCATGCTAGGTCCATTGGGTACATCATCAAGAATCTCCAACGCCAAGCAAGAGGAGCTTAGTATTTCGACATCTTGGGGTGCTCTGAGGTCTCAATAATCTGTTGGCATCATCATAGTGCCCAAAGCTCTACTCTAGAGGAGCAACATTGCAACTGCAAGGTCATCACTACTCTCTGGAAGTGGGGTACAACTTGGGAATGATGTGTAGTGAGTTATGAAATCTGCTCTCAAGGCCTCTAGCACTTTGTGAAGGAAGACCTAGAAAATCCATCTCAAACTCAAGTGAAAGTTACTAATCATTAGAGACAATGACAATAGATGCATCATAGTGGACCATACTTAAGTGTTAAGGGCATAATAATACTTCAAACTGGGATCGCCTTCAAATATCTAACTAGTCCAAATCCTGTAAAAATGTTCCCTATTAATGTTAAGGATGGCTAGATGGTCAACCCTATTAGGTGCTTTCAACTCCTAAGGGGAGATGACATGTCCTAAGTCAACCCTTCAATTCATAGGTGTTTGTGATAATGTGAGAATGGCGGGGAAATGCTTCATGGCTAGGTGCCATGGTCATGGGACCAATGTTATCAAAACCGAACCAGTGATCGAACCAAAAAACCTTGTGGACCAAGAACAGGTCGAAACTAGACCAAAACTGGTAAAAAAACCGGACCAAAAAAACAATTGACCAAAAACACATAAAATATTCAAATTTTAAAGAAAAACATATATACAGAATTCAAACCATTTATACACAAATAAGCAAAAGCTTTCATTTATGGAGCATGTAAGGGTGCACATAACCAAAATAGCATCTATGAACCAAAAATACATCAACAAATAGGCTCTAGATGGCCTCTAGCATCCAAAAAAATCATGCGACAACAAATACCTACATATCATCAAAATCATTGCCTATATTAGTATCTTTGTCATCAATATAACTCTCTAAGCATTAAAATAGGATAGAAAAAACGTAGCATGTCAAGTGAAGATTCGGTTTGAGTGATGGGTACATTTTTAGTAGAGTCATGATAGAGGAGTTCGACACCCAATGCCACCAACATCAAAGTACATAAAGGGCCTGGAGTTCGTTATTAAATACTAGTTCCATACCATCATACATGACAAAATCCAATGGAAAAGTTGCAATCCTCCCAATCCTGAAATCCTGAAAAACTATTAAGTATGTTGGATTTTGAGTGAAATCTAAAATTCTACTTTCTCTATATGAAATCCAATGAGGTTGGTGTGAAATTTAATTATATTGTTGCAACTATTGGTTATTATTTTTCTACCTTGTCATATTATTTGTCAACTGCAAAATACTTGCGGCAAATATTGAATAAAATACAATTGCAACTTCATTAAAAATAAATGACCATAGGAACTGAGAAAATTACGCACACACACAAATAATGAACACCAGTGTTTTCAAACAAATGTCCCTAGAAAAACCCCAAAGGGAAAACCAGTTTAGCAGATGGGGTTTTCTTATTAATTCTTCAACAAAAATATTACAATTACATGTCTAACACTGGCAAAGCTCTGGCAAAATTATTTCTTCACTTTTGCAAGACTCCTTTGACCTCCTCGAAGTTGTTCGACCCACCAAAATCAATTTGGCCTCCCTTTAAAGTTGATTTTGGCTCACACATGCAGCCTAGCAAAGAAACTCGACCCTCCTAGAAACTCACACCAGCTGGGAAAATGATCACAGCCTCCACTGGAAATTCTCTATTTCTCCTAGCAAATGAATCCTCCTGTACAAATTGACCTCTCCTGTGCAAATTTTCTTGCTCTAGAATTTCTCCTCATTGAGCAATTTTCACTGCCTGTCTAGATAATTCGCACCCCCTGCTAGAGAAACTCACACTATTGGAAAATCGGCCTCTTACTGTAGAAAAATCGATCTCCAAATCTCCCTGGAAATCTCTATGAAGAATCTCCCCAGCAATCTATGTTGAAACCCTTGCTACTAATGTCCCTGCATTGCCTTTGTGCCCTTGCTCTCATTGCAAATTTGTGTCTCTGTGTGTTCTCCAAATGCCCATCAATTTCCTCTTATAATCTCTCGTTGACGAATCAATGGCCATGATCTAATCATAATCAATGGTTAAGATCATCTTGACCCCTTCTCATGAATTTTCCAGAAGTCTCTAGAGGAAAATAAATTTACCCCAATTAATATTGATTAATTAAGCTATTTCCCTATGTTATACTTAGGAAAATTAATTAACTACTTAATTAAATCTAAATAGGGCCTTTTCTCGCGAAACCAATTCTGGGTATTGGAGAAAATGTGTTTTCTAGCCTCATAGACACAATTTGAGACTAGAACACTTGTACGAGCTACACCAACTAACAGTTGGAACCACTCTCAAACATCCTGAGTCATTTCATGGTAATGCTACAAATTTAAGTAAATGAAAGATAAAGAAGAATGTCACTTTACTTCAAGAATTTAACATTACGATGAATTGCATAGCAATACTAGGGTCATAGGCTTGAATATTAGGTTGGCCCAAGGGAGAATTAGAAGTGGGCCAACCAAATGAAAAAATCAAAAAAATTAAGAAGGCAATTTTTTTATGCTGGCCTACGCAAGTATAGAACACACAGAATCGATCCCAAAGCAACTGGTTCGGTGAAATAGGTTGGTTGAATACCAAACCAACCCATTCCAGTTCCAAAGCCCTAACTGAACCAGTTTTGGGCCCAAACCAGTCGACTCGGTCGATTTCGGCAATTCTGGTCCGGTTCTAATAACACTGCATGGGACCAACTGATGGAGGTACATCATCTTAAGTGTATAGATGTATGGAGGGGGTAATTGTGGAGGCATGAATTACCCTTTTTCTTCGACCTACTTTTTCTACCCCTCTGGTGCACCTCTTACTTCTTTAATGCTTTTGATAGGGAGCAAAGCTCAAGTGTGCAAGATTCCTTTTAATGATATAGCATTGACTTACCCCTTAATGATGAGTCAATTTCTCGCTCATCAAGGTTGGGACATAAAACGGTTCCCTTATTATGTAATGGAGCATCTAGTACTCAAGAACTGAGTGATGGTTAATGAGGGGGGTAGAGCTCATGCTAGGCTTTTTCCTACATGTTAATAAATGTTCTGACCATCATTTGCATTTTTACCTTTTCTTTTCTTTCATTGTGGCCATCTTATGCTTTTACCTTTCTTGTAGTTGCATCAACCTCCAGGGCAAAGTTTCCAGCCCAAACTCAAGAATGAAGATATGAGGGTGTCAATCCTAATGAACCAATGATAGTGAACCCGAAGGATGGACATGAAATCAAGGGAATGGTGAAAAGTGGCAAGTATGGAAAGGCCATGGACACACTACTTCAATTTAAGTTTCCCACGTAGTGCCCCTCCTATAACCTTAAGGTCTTAGAGGAGGTTGCACTAGACTAGGGTCAAAAACTAACCTCCCTAGTAAGGTGAGAGAACAAGTTTACAGTCAAGATTGGTCAATCATCGAGATCGCCCCCTAATCTATGTTATAATGCCCAAAACATTAAGTAAAGGCACATGATTGCAAAATAGTTGAAGTATTTATCAAATGGTGACCCGCCTTTCTTCAAGAGGAATATCATGTTGAAATTACTAAGTGTGTAACCCGTTAGAAATTTTTTTGCACTATTTGGTTTATTTCTCCTACTTGTCAATTACTGAACAAGTTATTTAACCATATAAATACATAAATAAACACAACGCAGTCTCAACCATCTACAGATCAACAACTAAAAGTAATAGACAAACACACAAGGGACACCGTTATTTTTGGACAATCGGCCTCGGAAAAACCCAACTTGGGAAAATCGGTGCAACAGTTTTGAGGGTTTTATTATTACGCAGCTTTTCTGAGTACAACTGGGTGCCAAACTGGCTCACCCTACAGAGAAAATAATCTGGCAGTAATACCTCTCTTCGGAAGCAGATATTCTAAAAGTCTGCTTCACAAAACCCTCTCCAGCGCCTCTCTGAGGCACTGCGTCAGCACTCCTGGCCTCTACGTCGGCCCTCTGAGGCTCTCTGCAGCCTCTCTGGCCCTCTGCGTCACTCATGCAGGCCCTCTGCACAGTCACTGCTGGCCTCTGCATGGCTTCCTCTGGCTCTACATCTGCCTCTCTACCTCTGCACTGGTCTTCCGGCACTATCTCTGCCTCTCTGCTATGCAGTCACTGCTGGCCTCTGCGTGGCTTCCTCTGGCTCTGCATCTGCCTCTCTGCCTTTGCGCTGGTCTTCCGGCACTATCTTTGCCTCTCTGCTATGCACTCACTGCCCCTCGCTGCAACTATGATCACTGGTTCGATTTCTCTTAGCAAACCCCGCTCTAGAAAATTGAATTGACTGATCACTCTGGTGTGTCTCCAACTGACCCTCAAGCCTCCTCTTATACTTTTTCTATTGAGTCTTCAACGGTTGAGATTACATCTCTAATCAACGGCTAAGATTAGATTTGGCTTGATCCATGTCATTTAGAACCTTCTAACCCAGTTTTATATTAATACCCATTAATATTTTTATTTTCCTAAGTTTAGACTTAGGAACCCATTAAAAATATTAATTATTTTAATATCTCCTTCAACGGGTAGAATTTCCCCAAACCACTTCTGGGCCTTGGAGATCTCATGTGTCTTAGCCTCTCCACCAATTTTCATGGCTAGAGCACATCCGATGCTACCCCAAATCAACACTCCCTCTTAGCGAGGAATGTGCTCTTGTAATACTCCACCACTGTGCATCACCCTGATCTTCTGGCACCGGTACCTATGCTGATGCTTGGCCTTCCTGCCCAACATCATCTACACTGTTGCATCATGTATTGATGCCCATGGCTCTACCACTGCCACTACTACATCTATACAGCAGCTCCCTCTGCATCTGTGTTGCTATTGGTCCTTTCTCCCAACACTACATCTGCACTGCAGCCCTCTCTCCTTATGCTGCATCGTGCTGCCTATAGCACTACTGCTGCACTGCAACTCAGTTATTGAGACGATGGTAATTGATCTACCCAACTACTGACATCCTTATCATGCTAGAAACCCTCCTGATGTTGAAGCTCTCTCTGCTGCTATCTCGTGTTCCCTCTGTTGCCTCTACATTGTTACAACAACTCGGTGCCTCTCGCACTGCTGCAAACACCTCTGTGCCATCATGCACTGCTGCAACCTCCTTTGTGCCTCTCACATTGCTGCAACCCTCTCTGTGCTGCTAGGGACTACTGCACTCTAGCACTCTCTGTTGCTCCATCCGCATCCGCTTCTACCAACATCCGCCATCCTGCTACTGTCACTTCGAGGCTCCCGTAGCCGGATATGATCCAAGAGTTTGGGTACCTCAAGGATCCTGCCCCATATCTCCTATAGTCCTCCTGACTACAGCTCAATGTCTCCCCACCTTTTCTCTAGAGGTACATGAGCACTCATGGCACAATCGTCATCATCCTTTACCTCGTTCTTTGCCTTCGTTGGTGTTGCCTTGGAGTCAGATGCCTCTCCCTTATTCTTCTTCCTCGTACATTGGGTTGCATAATGGCCCAGTTCCCCATAGTTGAAGCACTTCATCTTGGAGAGGTCCTTTTTCTTCCTCTTCCCTTGTTGCCCCGCAGATGCCAGAGTTGCATCCTCTTCCTCCTCTTTCTTGACCTAGGCTCCTTTGCCACTACTACCTGCCTTGGTCAGTCGTCTGATCTCTTCTTGGCGAAGAGTTGCCCACAGTTCTTCCCAATCTAGAAGATTCGCTCTGCCCAAAATGTTTTGGACAAATGTCTCCCACTCCTCGAAGACTGCATTCAGGGCGGTCCTCACCATTAATTCTTGATTCGGCGTGGCCCCTATGGAAGTATGTTGGTCCCAAATTTCCTACAACCTGTTGAGGAAGTGATCTATCTGCTCCCCCTTCTGCATCTGATACGACCGCAGTTGATTCTCTAGTAGCATCGTCCTCTGCACAAAAGTGCCCTGATATAATGTCGTCAAGGTGTCCCACATTTCCTTTGTCGTATTCTTCTCGGCAATATGTTGAACTACATGATCCTTGACCCCATCAAGGATTATGCACTTTGCCTTGGCCATCGCATCCTCATATTTTTCGTTATCAACTGGGTCGACTGGGATAGCCACGGTTCTCAAGGCAAAGGCCTTGATGCGATGTCTATCTAAAACAGACAAGATCCTGGCCTTCTAGATGACAAAGTTGGACGCCCCATCCAACCTGTCATAATCCCTCAGTCTGTTCATGGCCATCTCTGCTCTTCTTTTCGACTCCTCTAAGTCTCTACTTCCCTCCTGGAAATTTTGTTTTTCGACTCCCTTTGAGTCTCTATTTCCCTCCTGGAAATCCTTCTGCCAACAATCGAATCGCTCATCTTCGATCTCCTTTGCTCCTGCAACACTGATTTGGATCTCTTAGCTAGAAATTCGCCTAGGTAGAGACTCCCTTCTACCTTGGTTTTGTCTCGTTAGGCATTGTTCTGCCTTAACAGCAACAACACCCCACCAGCTTCACACTCTAGAATCTGCCCACAACTTCCTATGCCCCATCAACTGAAGAACTGAGCCTCTAGGCTCTGCACAACCCCTGTAGTGGCTGAATCGCTCCACTAGCCAAATGCATCACTCCTACTTGGCTGAGCAGGATGACATGGCTCTTCATGAGCCTCTTTTGCCTCTCATTGCTTTTGCGTTGGCCCCTTCTCTGGCTTGAATTGATGACACATCCCTCTGCGTCACCCCTTCTCTGCTGCTTTCTGCTTAAGAACAGCTTCTGTCACTCGAGACAGTTGTTTCTACTACAAATTCTCTGATTCAGTTGGTGCCTTCAGCTTTCCTGTGATCTGCAACGCTCCGATAACATGTTGAAATTTCCAAGTCTAACCCGTTAGAAATTTTTCTGCACTATCTGGTTTATTTCTCCTACTTGTTAATTATTGAACAAGTTATTTAACCATATAAATACAGAAATAAACACAATGCAGTCTCAACCATCTACAGATCAACAACTAAAAGAAATAGACAGACACACAAGGGGCACCGTTATTTTTAGACAACCGTCCCCGGAAAAACCCAACTTGGGAAAACCGGTGCAACAGTTCTGAGGGTTTTATTATTATGCAGCTTTTCTGAGCACAATTGGGTGTCAAACTGGCTCACCCTATAGAGAAAATAATTTGGCAGTAATACCTCTCTTCGGAAGCAAATATTCTGAAAGTCTACTCCACGAAACCCTCTCCAGCGCCTCTCTGAGCCACTACGTCAACCCTCCTGACCTCTGCATCAGCCTGAAACACTCTGCGTCAGCCCTCTGAGGCTCTATGCAACCTCTCTGGCCCTCTGCATCACTTCTGCAGTCTCTGTGTCACTCACACAGGCCCTCTGGCCCTCTGCGTAGTCACTGATGGCCTTTGCGTGGCTTCCTCTGGCTCTGCGTCTGCCTCTACGCTGGTCTTCAGACACTATCTTTGCCTCTTTGTTATGCACTCACTGCCCCTCGTTGCAACTCTGATCACTGGTTCGATTTCTCTTAGCAAACCCCGCTCTAGAAAATCGAATTGACTGATCACTCTAGTGTGTCTCCAACTAACCCTCAAGCCTTCTCTTATACTTTTTTTGTTGAGTCTTCAACGGCCGAGATTACATCTCTAATCAACGACTAAGATTAGATTTGGCTTGATCAATGTCATTTAGAACCTTCTAACCCAATTTTATATTAATACCCATTAATATTTTTATTTTCCTAAGTTTAGACTTAGGAACCCATTAACAATATTAATTATTTTAATATCTCCTTCACCAGGTAGAATTTCCCCAAACCATTTCTGGGTTGGAGATCTCATGTTCTTTAGCCTCTCCACCAATTTTCATGGCTAGATCACATCCGATGCTACCCCAAATCAACATATCAAATGGTAAGAAGTGTTTGACCAATGTAAATGGCAGTGAAATGTGGCATATCATCGTATATAAAGCAAAAAGTGGGGTTGTTGGCTATCTAAAGTAGGAGAAAAAAAAATTTCCTATAGGGTTACCTACTTTTTAGAGGGTAATAGGACCTGAGTTACCTTGTTCCTTGGCCTATGTTTACCACCCCTCTTATGCGTCTTTTTCTTCATTGATTTTCTTTTTCTTGCACAGCTTAGGTTTCACCCATGCATCATTGCGCCCTTAAAAAATGAAGTGGTTTATTGTTCATCAAAGTTGGAATATCCATGCCTCCTTTCGATTTTATAGCTCATTGCGCATTAGCCAAAAATTGAGTGAGACCTAATGAGGGTGGTAGAACTCAAACTAGGCTTTTGTCCATGCACTTTATTATATCCCAATTAATCTTTTGTATTTTATCATTATGGGTCAAGCTCTTTCTTTTCTTCCTGTTGCATGATGCATCAACCTCTTAGGGAAAAGTTTCCAAGCCCCTACTCAAGGATGAAGAAAACAAAGAAACAATACTAGTGACTAGCAACAATCAACCTTGTTGTACACATAATTTGTTAAGCTTGGTGTGAGGGAATGCCAACAACCATAGAAGTCCAAGACACCACTTGGAATATGAAACCAAGGGTTAGACAAATGTATTTTATATGTACATCTTGTGAATAATAGGATCACACGAGTTTAGCTAAATTTTGCCTATTATTTTTGTGTGTGTTTAACATTGTATTTGAGCAGGCGTATATTTGCTCAGTTTAATAGCTTGAGTCACTAGTTTTGTGACCTAGCCTAGGAACTGTTACCCACCATTTTGTCAGTGATATCCCTATGAGAAACATTTTCTCCAAGATGGTCCTCAGTCGGCAACCCCTTGCAACCACCAACTAGCTCATTGTGCCATTTCTCCGCCACCTGAGCCAGCCATGTGGTCCCTCACCCATCTACCATGATCGTATGTTTGAAGATGGGCCTCCCGAACCTAAAGGTATGCCTTTTCATTTGGTAATTGAGTATTGTAGTTTGTTTATCATGGATACTTCTAGGCATGGATTAATGGGGGGATTTGACGAAAAGAATGGGTTGGGTCTGTGCTCTTGTCCCCTAGACCCCTTTTGGATATTAACCTTAGATTCTAGTCCTGTGGGAACTCTTTTATTGACCATTTGGCTTTAGGGATGGTATTTCACAAGAAACCCTGATTTTGGTTGTGTGGTCCCACTCCCTTATCCACATATATTACCCCCTTTCCACTCATTATTAACCCATTCATCAATTCTCCCACCTGGGTCCACATTCCTCCACTGGGTCCACATAGGGTTAGCTCACCCCTTCCCCTTTCCCCCACCTTGGTTCAGACCTGGAATGATGCCCAGGAGGTTGATGCAACTAAAAAGAAAGATAAAAGCATGTTTGGCCACAGTCAACAAGAAAATGTACCACAAAATGCAAAAGATGGTCGTGAAAAACACATTTAACAAGTGGGCAAAAGCCAATACATGAGCTCTACCCCATCATCATGGCCATCACCCTGGTTCCTACAGGTCCTATGAGCCTCCTTCATCATATAGGAACCCATCATTGCCCCAACCCCTGGTGGGAAATGAACTGCCCTACCATAAAAGGGGTTATTCACTGCTATATCTTATGCACCATGCTCTTACCCCTTGAGCCCCAAGTAATTATTCAAAGAAAATCATAAAAAAGCAAAAGGCATATAAAGAAGGGTGGAAAAATCAAGGTCAGGGCACCTCATGTACCACGATTGCTCTCTCCTATACATTATAAACCCAAGTGTGGGCTTCCCTTTTCTTAGCTACCCTTGTACCCCGACATGTGGCCTAGAGTTGCCCCTTCTCATCCCCTGCTTCATTCACCTATCTGTCACATGCCACTACCTTTTGAAGGATGTATCTTGAACATATTATCCACTTTAGAAGTAGAAACCACCTAATAGGATACTTGATTAACCCCATTTGGATTTTATGAGACATTGGCACATCCCGAAGCCCATTATGGAAGGGCAGACCATTATGAGGTCCCCACATGTGGTCCATGGTTGGTAAGCTCATTTACTCAATTTCTTTAATGACTTGTTGTATTGGAAGGCTAGGGGCCGCATTGGATCTTATGCAGGATTGCAGATGGTCTCCATCTTGGGTTTGGTCTCCCTATACGGGGTCCTAATCCTCTAGAGGGCTAAATTGGCACATGTAGGGTGTGTGTTGAAAGCCATGGGCCTCCACAACAGTAAACAGTCCTCCATGGATCCTCGAGGATGTTCAGAGATTGCTTGAGATTCACCTATTGGACGAAGAAGATGCACCGGGTTCACCTTTGCCCAACCAACCCCACAGATGTACCATACACTTGGCAGCTGACCCAGGACTTGTAGGATGATGTGGCATCACCTACACCATCATCAGAGCCCTTACAGATGACCTATAGGCATCTTCGACTCATTTGGAGACGTATGAGATTGTTATTGTGCCCCCACATCCACTGGGAACACCACAAGTTTATTGTTTGGAAAACAAGGGGCCAACCCCTTGCCCATCACTTTTGAGGGTCCTATTCTTCATTATGGCATCTATGGACCTCAACAGGCCTCTTGGAGGGCCCTAAGACATGTATTATTCATCATCTAACCTCTAAAGAGGCTTATTCTTTCATTTGTGAGCTAGTTTGGTGGGCTTGTCACCAAAAGTTAGATTATTAGCACATTATTATACCTGTAGCTGGCAGAATATAACGTATTCAATTTTTCATTGACTTGCTACTAGTTTTTCTTTGACTAAACAAATTTAACATCTATCCAAAGTTTAACATTATGAAATTAAATTTATTATTTTTAAATAAAATTTATTTCTATTTATCTCAAATATGATTGGTTAAAATGTCTCCCCTCTTATTGTGTAATGATGGCAAGAATTGACTTTTGCGTATTCTATTATTAATTACTGTGTACTATATCACTAATTACTATGTACAATAAATATAAATAATTTGAAAAATAACATTATATATTAATTACTATGTACCATAAACACAAATGGTTTGTAATTAAATTCAAAAATTCCATTTTCTCATTGGTGTAAAGTATTGAATAAACAATTTTTATGGATTTTATTTTTTAATTTACAAAAAAATAATTTAAAAAATATAAATTTGAAAAAAAATGTAAAAATAACATGTGTACAATTTGTACAACTCTCATTATATCAATCTATACTCTAATGACATGACATGTGTACTATAATATGAGCATTATATAAAAAAATGGCCATCATTCAATATTAAATAAATAATTATTAACTTGTCACCATTCTTTTCAATGCCAATTATATATATATATAACCTTTAACTACCAAAAAAATGTTTAATTATATTAAAAAATTAATAAGAAAAGGTTAAACACGTATTCATATAACTCATTTTACAATTTTGTTATTGTTTGGAATACATACAACACATCATGACATTAAAGTATTTTATTAAACTAAGCGGCTGAAGCATAAAAACTCAGAAATGATATAAAACATATATATTTTATTAATTAGTTGAATGATGATTGTTTACAGTGAGGGTCCCTAGCTTATATACTGCCATGGGCACCCTTTTGGGAAAGGGCATGATCTTATGATCGTGCCCTTTCGTCTAATTAACCTAAAATTAAAATAATTTTTACATAACATTGCCTTCCTCTCGAAAGAATGCTTTGTCCTCAAAGCATATGTAACGATGGATGTTGTTGACAAAATGATTCATTCTCCCAAGAAGCTTCTTCTTCGGGTAAGTCCTTCCACTTGATCAGGTATTCCTTGATTGTACGATGTCGAAGCTTTCTTTCTCTAGTAGATAAAATACCTTTTGGTTCTAGAATGACCCTTCCCTCATCATCCAGGGATGGAAGCGTTGTTTGCGCTGATTGATGGTCACCTAGTGCCCTTTTAAGGCAGGAGACATGGAAGACGTTGTGAACACGACTTTTCTCTGGAAGGCTTAAACCATACGCAACTTGGCTGATCTTTTTGTTGATCTGATAAGGTCCGTAGAACTTTGGTGCCAATTTGTTTTTTCCTTTCTGTTTTAAGGACAATTGTTTGTATGGTTGGAGCTTGACAAACACCCATTCTCCTACTTCAAACTCTCTTTCAGTTCTGTTTCGGTCTACTTGTTGCTTCATACGATTCCTCGCATTATTCAAGTTTTCTTTGGACGATTTTTTGGGTTTCTTCTAGTTGATTTTTAACAGCAGGTAGATTTGCCTGGACAATAGATAGATCCTTCCATTTTGGGGGTTCATATCCATACAAAGCTTGAAATGGCATCATTTTTGCTGACGTATGATAAGTAGAATTATACCACCACTCAGCGAGATGCAACCATTGAGCCCACTTATTTTGTTTTTCTGTAGCATAGCAACGTAAGTAGGCCTCCAAACATTTATTGACAACCTCTGTTTGTCCATCTGTTTGAGGATGCTAAGCGGAACTCATATTTAAGTAGGTTCCTATGTGGTTGAACAACTCCTTCCAGAAATTACTCTTGAATTTGGCATCTCTATCACTCACAATGACTTTCGGAAAACCGTGTAACTTATATATATTTTTGCAAAATATTTCAGTGATTTCTTTCGCTGAGTATGATTTCTTTCTTGCCATAAAGTGAGCATATTTGGTGAGTCTGTCGACCACTACGAAAATCTTGTCCTTACCTTCAGATAATGGTAATCCTTCGATAAAGTCCATCGAAATTTCTTCCCATTTCTGATTTGGAATGTTTAAAGGGTGAAGTAATCCCAGTGTCGTAATATTTTCACTTTTATTCCTTTAACATGTGTCACACTCTGCTACATACTTCTAAATATCGCGACTCATTCCTTTCCAAAAGAAGGATTGACGTGCATTATAGTAAGTCTTAAAGAATCCTACATGTTGAGCTGACGGTGAATCATGTGACTCCTTGAGTATCTTAAATTTAAACTTGGAGTTTGCATTTAAATAGATTCTTCCCTTGCACCATAGAATATCATTCTTCCATTCAAATTTTGAGTTGTTGGGAAGGTTATTGATTATTGCTGTTATTTCTGGATCCTTGGCATACTCACTTCGAATCTCATTAAGCCATTCAGGAACAACAACCAAGATTGCAAGTAGTGTTGGTTCTTCGTCTTTCCTGGATAGGGCATCTGCTACTACATTGTCTTTTCCCCTTTTATGTAGTATTTCCATGTCAAAGGCGGCAATTTTTTCAATCCATTTTTGTTGTTCTTCGAAAAGTGTTTTTTGTTGAAGGAGATGTTGGAGACTGTTATGGTCTGTTCGAATGGAGAACTTACTTCCCAAAAGATATTGCCTCCACTTAGCTAGTGTGTGCATAATAGTGAGCATTTCTTTGTTGTATGTGGACTTGAGGCGTTCTCTTTTATTGAGCTTCCTACTTTCAAAAGCTATTGGATGCCCTTCTTGCATTAACACTGCACCTATACCGAATCTGGAAGCATCACACTCAATGATAAATGGTTTAGAAAAATCTGGTGTTGCCAATACGGAGGCATTAGACATAACTTTCTTTAATTTTTCAAAACACCTTCTTGCTTCCTCATACCATAGAAATGAATTCTTCTTTAAAAGGTTTGTCAAAGGCGCAGTTATATGTGCATAGTTTTTAATAAACCTTCGGTAATATCCCGTCAAACCTAAGAACCCTCTTAGCTTGGATACATTAACAGGTTTGGTCCATTCTTTTATAGCTTTGATTTTATTAGGATCCACCTTTACGCCTTCATGGGATATAATGTGTCCAAGGTATTCTACTTCTTCCTTTCCGAAGGTGCATTTGGATTTTTTTGCATAAAACTGATGCTCTTTTAGTAGTGTAAGAACTTTATCCAGATGTTGTAAGTGCTCCTTCCAAGTTTTACTATAAATTAAAATATCGTCAAAGAATACTAATACAAACTTCCTAAGATGTGGACGAAATAATTCGTTCATAGTTGCTTGAAACGTTGTTGGTGCATTGGTTAACCCAAACGGCATTACTTTAAATTCATAGTGACCTTCGTGTGTTCGGAATGTCGTTTTTGGTATGTCTTCCAATCTGATTCTGATTTGATAGTAGCCTGACCTTAAGTCCAATTTTGAGAAGTATTTTGCGCCATGTAGCTCATCCAACATTTCATCAATAAAGGGAATTGGGAACTTGTTTTTAATTGTTATTTTGTTCAATCCTCTATAATCAATGCATAGCCTGAATGAACCATCCTTCTTCCTTACCAATAACACTGGAGCAGCATACGGACTTTTACTTTTCAAGATGATCCCACACTTTAAAAGGTCTTGGATTAATTTTTCAATTTCCATTTTTTAGTGATGTTGATATCGGTATGGCTTGATGTTGACGAGGTTTGATCCTGCTTTGACTTCTATTGTATGCTCAATTTCCCTGGTAGGAGGCATTTTCATAGGCAAGTCTTGAAATACTTTTTCATGCTTCTGAATTAGATCTTGGATCTCTGGTGACTCTTCACTGATCATATTTGCAGATAACATTTCTAATTGGTGACATTGTACTACATTAGCAGGTGCTCCTTTTCGAATCATCTTCATCATCTGAGATGATGATACAATTTGATCCTCTGGTGCTTGGAATCCGTGTAATTTATATCTCTGGCCTCCCCATTTAAATCTTATGAATTGTACTCGATGGTTGGCCGCATAAGTGCCTAGAGTTTGTAGCCATTCGATACCTAAGACTACATCTACTCCACCTAATGGTAGCGTGAAGAACGGAGACTCTAAATTAAAGTCTTGAATCTGCAATTTGACCTTATGGAATTTCCCTACTTTTTCAATCTTCTTACCGTCAGCTACCATCACCTTCATGTTTGGTAAGGGAAATGAAAAAATATTGAGTCTCTTTGCCACGATTGCATCTAAAAAATTGTGGGTGCTACCAGAGTCAATGAGAACCACTACATTGTTCTTCTTTATATGTCCTTTCAACTTTAAAGTCTGAGGTTGTGATATACCTGTCATAGCTGATAGTGACACTTGCGGAATACTTCCGTCATCTAATTCTGGTGAGAATTCTGGGGCATCTTCCGTTTCTTCTATATCAGAATCTTCACTGTTTGAATCATTAGTTGCTTCACAATTATATAGGTTCTTTGATTCTTTTCCCTTAGCACACCTATGTTTGGGGTCCCACTTCTCACCACAGTGTTTGCATTTGCCTTCTTTTATCCTTTGTATTTCCACATTAGATTTTTCACCTTCACGACGATGTGGTGGAACATATCTTGTATTATTTGAATCCACAGACTGGGGTACTCTTCGTCTTGAATATACTTTTTCCGGTTTTGACCACAGTATTTGTTCAAATTTCTTTTCAACAGTTTTTGCTTTTCGTCTTGCTACTTCTATTGTCTTAATGTCATGAAGGTCAAGTTCTACTTGTAAATGAGTTTTAAGTCTGGAGATGTATGATTGAACTAGACAAGACTCTGATAACCCAGGTACTCGTGTCACTAAGGTTTCCCATTCTTGAGTGTACTCATCCACACTTCCTTTTTGTCGTAATTTGATGAGTGATGAAAAAAACTCTTCTTCCCTTACACCTTGGAATCTTTTAAAGAATGCGTCTTTAAATTTCCTCCAACTGATGGCGATTGTCATCTTCTTCCACCACATATACCAATTATATGCTTCTCCTTCCATTTTCATGGATGCGTGCCTAAGCCTTTCGTCATCATCATTGATGTCATAAATCTCGAAGTATTCTTCTGCTTTATTTATCCATGCAACACTGTATTTTTCATTTCCATCGAATTTAGGCATCTCGACTTTTGCCCTTCGCTGATATGTCGCTAATGGTTGAGCGAAAAAAGGATGTTGATTGGTAAATGTATCCCAGAGTTGCTTATTTGAAAAAATCGCGTTACTATTTTCTTGGTGGGGCGTTGCTG
The DNA here is from genome assembly GCA_031772625.1 of Pinus tabuliformis. NCBI lineage: Eukaryota > Viridiplantae > Streptophyta > Pinopsida > Pinales > Pinaceae > Pinus > Pinus tabuliformis. Next base: position 783,033,822 of record CM062810.1, read on the forward strand.
ATTTTTTTGGAGATTCAGCTTTTTGAGAATCTGTTGATTTTGTTGAGTCTGATGAATTGTGCTCTAGATTTTCTCCATCTTCTTGGAGTAGTTGTTCGGGTGTAATATCATGCTTTCTACACAAGTGGTTCAGCAATGCCAAGGTCTGTTTTTGATTTATTTCAGTTTGGCTATGGTTCTGCCCCATCTGTAGTTCTATTCGATTTGTCGTGTCCTGAAGCCTCTTGATATTGTCAGAGTGCCCATTAAACTTATTCTGGAAATCAGCTAATTTTTTATTGAAATCATCAGAGTGGTTAGTAATCCTATTCTCCAATTCAATCAATTTTTTATTGAAATCAGCCATTGACATCGACATTGAACGAGTTTGTGGGGGTGTAAATTTGTTTGCCAACTTAAATTTTTTTTTTTAAATAATTAAATTTAATTATATGACATAAGTTTAGTTGTTTTTTTTTTAATAATTAAATTATATAACATATAGTTTTCAAACTATATAATATATGTATATATAAATAAATTATATATAATATATAATTATTTAATATAATTTAGTTATATATATATATTATAAATATATATAACAAAAATTCTATATTGAATTTAAATCGAATGAAATGGCACGATGGTTTGGCAGCAAACGTGGCTCGATAACGAGGTTAAGGAATGGTGCAGACGGCGAACAACGTGTGAAAAATGTGGCAGGGAGATGCGGGTGGCCTGGATGGTCAGCGGACGAACAGCCAGACAGGGCCGCGGTGTGGCAAGCACACCCGGAGCCGGGCAACGGCACTCTAATACGACACAGGTCGGGGATTTGTCAGTGATGCAAGGTCAACTGCAGGTGGCAGCGGAATTATGGACAGTGGAAACAGAGGTAACGTAGGCAAATTGGGACAGGGAGATGACGGATGAGGCAGCGGAGATGATGATTGGTGATCACCAGGCGAGAAGATCGTTCCCTCTGATACCAGATGAAGCATAAAAACTCAGAAATGATATAAAACATATATATTTTATTAATTAGTTGAATGATGATTGTTTACAGTGAGGGTCCCTGGCTTATATACTGCCATGGGTACCCTTTTGGGAAAGGGCATGATCTTATGATCGTGCCCTTTCGTCTAATTAACCTAAAATTAAATAATTTTTACATAACAGCAACAGGGAATGCCAGCTATGCAGCCTTGTTCTAGTTTTGGGGCTTATGTAGGCCATGAAGGCTAATTCGAACTCCTCATTAGTGTACAAATACAAGTGAGATGAGTTCATTTACTCATGATCACTTTGGATTGGATCTCTTCTCTCTTGAGAATTTTGAACTTTTTCTTGGAGGATGAATTGGAGCTTTATGGATGAATTTTGATGTTTGGATTTAGTTTATCTTATCTTGGAGCTTCTCTATTGTCAAATTGTGGATGGTTGTATATGTTCTATTACATATAAGTACATGCTTTTAATGCTATTCTTGTTTTATTGTCATATCTATCTTACCTTGGAGCTTCTCTATTATCAAATTGAGGATGGTTGGATATGTTCTATTACATGTAAGTACATGCTTTTAATGTTATTCTTGTTTTACTTTGTCATATACATTAGATTGGGATTTTGGTTATTTTAAAGGCTAATTGTTGCATGCATTTACCGCTTAAATTATGGAATTTCGTCTCTATATAGCATCTCTCAATGTATAGGCCATGTAATTTCAATGAAATTTCCTAGAAATAATTCTACCAACGAATTCATCTTGATAAACCATCACCCTTTTGCAAGTCAAAGTATAAAAGTTGTAAGTTTGCTTCCCTTTGCCCTAGAAGGCTAGCGAGGTAGTCTTAAGGTCTCCTTGACTAAGAAATAAGGTCCTCATTCATATTTATCATAAACTCCATTCTTCCAAGACTAAGGCACTAATCTACCAAGAGGTGGTCACCCAAAATCAATTATTTTTCACCTTTTCCTAGGTCTAGCCAAGTTGGGTCACCTAAGGCATCATTTTCCTAACAAAATAGCTCTCCAAAAAGTTCAATCTCCTAGTCTCCCCTGCGCTGGTGTATCCTCAAGGTCTCCTCCAATTTCGAAGCCATTCCGACAGTGGAGTTGTGAGAAAAGCCAAGCCCTAGCACCGAGATCAAACTTTGCCCTGTTATCCCTAAAAGCTAGTGCCTCATAAGATCAATTCAACACCTTTAAGTGAAAATCCTTTCTTTGGTCCTTTCCCCCTCCTTGACTGGGTTAAGAACATTGTTGGTTGCTAAAATCTTACCCCCTAACCTAGGCTAGGTCTTGTTGTACTCAAATTATCAAAGTTCCAAGGAAGCGGAAGTGCCGACTTTTTTCAACAAGGATCAGATCACATATCAGCAGTCCATGTGTCATAGTCATCCCATTCTACAAGTTATATATTGTAAATGATTTTAGTAAAACCTTGAGTATATGTAACAACCTAGGTAAGCCTATCTTTTGATGACGAATTCCATTCTACAAAGTTTTTGAACCTCACTGATTACCTGTGTTTTTCGACATGGCAAATCAAAGGAGTTTTTTCCCTCCAGCTTAAACCCCCAAAGCTAGGGTGAAATTTATTGTCAAATTATTAAGTGAGTCCTAGTGTTTTAGTTGAATCTAATGTAAATATGGTTTGGGAATAATTTAAGCTAATTGGCTAAATTATTTTATTACAAATCACTTGGTTTACTAGATCATATTGAGTCGCAGATGGGTTGTGCCTTGAGAGTCTAAGATGAATGCATATTCCCTCTTTGAGTCTTGTAAATGAAAAATCATATGTATTAGAGGGTTGGAAAAATAATTAATCCCTTCATGTGTAAATTAATTAATTTTTTAATAAAATTAAATCCTAAGCGAGAAAATTAATTAATTAGAGTCATAATTAAATTGTCTAGGAAAATAAATTCTGCAAATGGAAAAATTCGTAGGTCTTGAAAAAATCAATTTTTAAAGGTCCTCCACCAAAGGAATATTGCCTTTTTCAAAAAAAATTGCATCTTTGAACCTTGATGGTTAAGTCAAAGCCAACTTTTTTTAGAAAATTAGCTCTAAATAATTAATTTTGAGCTAATTAAATAATAGATTCGAAAATTCCTCAAAAGTAGGAAATCAAAAGCCAAGATTAAAAAATCTTGAAGTATTTATCAACGACCAAAATTATTTTGAAAAGGATCAAAGAAACTAGTCATTATTTTTCCATACTGGGCAATGTTTTAAAACTCCGACTCGGGTTCGGAACTGGTCGAGGGTCAGCTCCGACTCCGACTCAATATCGACTCTACCGGTTTGATTTCAATGACTCGGTCGTTGTAAAAAATACATTAAATATTTATTTTTTATGAAAAAACATAATTTTAAAGATTTTCATTCATGTTTCCAAACACAAAGCATTAGAATATAGAGAGAAGACAACATATGATCAAAGTAGGCTCATGAATATATCCATTATATCAAAATGGCACCCAGTGCACTGTCCAATACATACATGATATAGAGATCAAAACAAAAACACATAACCAAGGAGGCTCTAAATGGCCTCTACAACAAAAGTAAATTGTAAAACATCACTAGTCACCAGTACTACTGCTAGAGAAGCCAACATCATCTAGCTCAAACTCTGAATCAGAGTCAGATAGGGAAACCCATGGCTCCTCCTCATCACCATCTCCAACTACAACTGTAGAAGTAGTAGCACTAGCAAGCGCAATAGTTGCACGCTAAGATAGACGAGATATGCGTTTTCGTCGTGGTTGAGTAGAGGAAGTGCCTACAACTGGAGGACTTAGGGCTGGTCTTGGTTCAAGTGGATCTGCATTCAACTGAACATTATGTTCAACTAATGCATCCATCTCTAAATCCAAATCAAGACCAATATCCTCATCAGAGTCAAACTCTAATGGATGACTCTCCACTACCCAATTTCATGTTGGATCAATATCTTCAAACACAATGGGATTTTTATCAGGTCTTTTGTTCAGCAATTGGTTGCGTCTTAGTCGGAGGTTGTATTGGACATAGACTAGATCATTTAACCCTTTTTGTTCCAAACGGTTTCTCTTCTTCGTGTGAATCCTCTCAAAGACAGACCAATTGCGCTCACATCCAGTAGCACTGCAAGTTAGACTCAAAATACGGATTGGAAACTTCTGCAATTGAGGGCAATGGCTACCCAAAGCCTCCCACCATTGTGCTACAAAAAACATAGTAGTGTAATGAGTTAGTTCAACAAATTATATCCAACTTTCAAATTATAAACAATTTAACAAAATAGGAATTTGAAAATTGAAATTTTTATTTACCTAGCTCATTTGCTTCCCTTGCAATCCTTGTTAGGTTCTTGCCAAAGGTACCTGTGGCTCTACTGAAACAAGTGATCTGTCAATGTATCTCCAGCTGATCATTCTCCTTAGGGACCATGTGATCAATGCATTCAATCAATCCATCTCTAACCTCCCTAGTCAAAGCTTCTGCCTCCAAAGCTTTACAATGATACCTTGGGTTCAGAAAAAACCCAGATGCATGTATAGGGCGATGGAGTTGATTGTTCCATCTTTGATCAATGGTTTCCCAAATGGGTCCATACTTAGCCACTCTATCCTTGTATATTGCTTTTATTTGCTCCTTTGCTTGATCCATAACCTCATAAATGAAGCCCATATCCAATCTTTCCCCATCCACCAACCGCAACACCTTAACCAGTGGCTCAGCAACCTTCACAATTTCTGCTGCCTTTTTCCAAAATATTTCTTCATTAACTTTCTTTCTCACATCTTTGCCATCCTGTTTGCGAGACCATTGACATTCATTCCATTCCTCACTAGAAAACACCCTTTGCAAGTTTCTATGTTGGGAAAGCATAGATTGCAATGTCAAAAAATGAGTTGCAAATCTAGTGATGACAGACCTAATAATATCCCTGCCCCCTGTGTGTTTCCTCATCAAGCTCAAAATCCATGAGTGATTGTAGATATATTTTGTTATGATTTTGGCATGCGCTACAGTGTTCTTGACCCAATCTATTTTGCCAATATTCTTAAGCATGAAGTCTATGCAATGTGCAACACATGGGGTCCAAAAGATGGTTTTGTGTTTTTCCTCTAACATTTTACCAGCAAGAACATAGTTAGAGGCATTATCTGTGATGATTTGAACAACATTAGCCACCCCCACCTCTTCAACAACCTCATCCAAAAGTTGAAACAACAAGTGTGCATCAACTGATTTTAGAAACATGGTTCCCTGTGGGCAAAAGATAAGGAAGTTTATGATGGTATGGTTCCTTTGATCAGTCCATCCATCTGACATGATGGTACATCCTGTTTTTGCCCATGAGCTTTTGAAATCTTTCAAATATTCATCAATGGAGGAAACTTCTTTTTGCAAAAGAGATCCCCTTAACTCATGCATAGTAGGGCCTTTGAAGCCCTTTCCAGCAACAAATATGGCATCAAACATAGGTTCATAATATGGTAAATGAGAAGCATTGAAGGGGATATCAGCATCATACCACCATCTAGCTATGTAATCACAAGCAGTCTCTCTCAATTCTTTCTTCCAATGGTCATCTAAAGTGGGCATATGACTTCTATTAGCTTGAGGACCATGTGCATCTGATGGAGAGGAGAGTGTGAAATAACTTTTGAGATCACCCTTCTTTTTTATTTTACCCTTACCCTTTTCTTGAATAGACTCCAAAGAGGGAGGAACATAGAGAAAGGGGTTGAATGCATCAGTGCAAGGGATAGATGAAGAGCCCCTCATAATCAAAATTGGGGTTGGCAGCCATCATTTTTTGTGTACTCCTGTTCCTCCCAATTTCAGCCTTTATTTATTTTTGCCTAACTTTTTCTTGCTCAAACTTCTCAAAGTTATCTAACAACTCCTTCCTAATCTCCCCAATTTGTGCTATGGTGCTTCACATGGAGTAATTTGGCCTCTAACACCAGCCAAGTGTTGTTTCAGCCTATGAATGCCCCCTCCACCCCCCTTAATTTTTCTATGACAAAATTTGCAATGCATTTGATTATCAATCATTTCAGCGTATGCCCAAGAAGCATCTTTCATTCTAGGAGCAATTTTCTGATATTCAGACTTGGAAATGAAAGGAAAAACTCTGAAAATGAAACAAAACAAAAAAACAATGCTTCAATGTTCATTTATTTTACAAAAAAGACTCTTTACAGTTTCCAAATTTGCACAACAAAAAAAAAAGCAAAAACAGATTTTAGAAGTGAAAAAAAATACCTTTAGGCACAAACTGCCTCCTCAATGTTGCTCCAATGGCTGCCCAATAAGCTCCTCACTGTTGCTCCAATGATTGCCCGAAACTCTTCACTGCTGCTCCAAAAACAAACTCCTCACAAATTCTCACACAAATGCAATGAGATAGCTATGAGAAAATGAGAGGGGGTTGGGTAACTTTTATAGGCTTGGGAGACGTAAGTGGCCTTCAAGATAACCTAAAACCCAATTAGAATGAAGTTTGGGGTCCGTTTTCCCCCCCAAAAAGCTTTGTTGGGCATGTTTGGGCGTCGCTGGCCGAACTGGCCAGTTTAACTTAGGCTCGGACGAGCCAGCCGGTTTGTCACCAAACCGGACTGACCAAGGGTATGGCTCGGTCGGCTCGGCCAATTTTTAAAACAAAGATTTTGAGGATTTATCTATAAATTAGAGAGTCATTTGAGTCTCTAGTCATCTTGATCTCTGGCTAAAAAATTTCTATTGAAGCAGCTTTGTAACTATTGTCCCGCTCAAAACTATTGTTTCAATCATAATAAAGACTTTGGGGTGCAATTGATTTGTGATATGTGCTGACTACGGGCATCTCTATGTTGTGTTGAATATTGATAAGAGTTGTTTTTTCATTAGATGGAGATAGAACCATATTATTGATAGTTTTGGATTAATCTTAGGTGGTTTGATTCCCCATGTGATCTAGCAAAATATTTTGAGATAAATTCATAGTATTTGCAGGTACTTCAGTGTTTGGCCTCCAAGTTCACAAACTTGAGCAAGAATCATTGTTGCTTGGATTCCAAATATTTATATGGTGGATTAAATCTTCGTTAAGGCCATAGTATACATTTGGGTTTTAAGTAGTTTTAGCCATTCTTCAAAAGAAAAAACTGCATAAAAATATTTTTCTCAAAAACTTAAAATTTTTAAAACCCTTGTATATTTCTAAATCTTGTGAATAATTTTGTAGATCTAACTTGTAAATTATTTTTTCTAACTTGGGTTTTGTGGATTTTTAGTATTTTGTATATATTTGGGGTTTGGGTGTTTTTATTTTCATTTTTGTAGGTTGGATCAAGGCCTCAAGTGAAAATAGAGCTAAATCTAGGCCCTTGAGGGTAAGATCTAATTTCTAGACAATTTTGCAGAGACATTTATTGAAGATTTGACGGCAAAATTCAGATCCAGAAGAGAAAATTTGTTTTTCCGAGACAGGGGTTTTCAATTTTCGGCCTCCTCTTGCCATTCCAGCCCCCAATCTATCATCCTAGCCCATTTATCCCCACAAATTCACTTCCCTTAGCCTCATTCTCCAATTCTTGGCCTCTTTTGCCCCAAAATTGACCTAAAATCCTAATCTGAAATTTTACGGCAAAATACTTTGCGGTTTTGCAAAATTAAGGTCTCAAAATTCTTATTTTCCAAGCGGCAACGTGATCCCAAAGTTTCAATGATTTTCAATAGTGAGATCTTCAAGGCCTTGAACTCTGGGTTTGACCCCTAAACCCTTGTTTTGCTTCAATTTTATTACAGAAGTTAAATCACTAATATCTAAGCCCTAAAATCATATTTTAATTGACCAAAATCGATTAAAATTGCAAAATCTAAGTTTTCACAAGATTTGGCCACTTGAGCATCTCTAATTTACTGCATAACTTTGAAATTCAAGTTTGAAATATTTCTGAAGTATATGCTTGATAAGGACTAAAAAATTGAATTTTCAGTTTCCGACAAAAAAAACTTACTATTTTTAGACATTTGGAGCAACATATTCAGTGTTTTTATCTTACTAGTCTATAACGAACTTACTATTGTAATAACATATCAGTTCTGAAATTTTTGAATCACACCCTCTAAATAACTCAAAAAATAATTTTTTTCAAGTTTGGCGAAATTTTTCTATTTTTAGAAATATTGGGCATCTATTTTTTGGCTTGATTAGTTTGTTGATATGTGGTTAACTCACTGTTGTAACAAACATAGCAGTTCTGAAAATTACTGAGTCAAACTCTCTAAAAGCCCCCAAATCAAAATTTTCAAGCTCTGGTGCATTTTACTATTTTTGGAATATAGGCCATCTATTTTTTGCAGTTTTATCTTGTTGTTTTGTCTTTACTTACTGCTGTAAATCAAGAAATCAGATCTGAAATTTTACTGAATATATTCTCTTAAAGTGATTTAAACAAAATCTAATTCACATTGCTAGTTAAATTGGAAAATTTATGTTTCATGTGTTGGGCAAGTTTCATCATTTGAAGTGGTTTATGCACTTCTGTTATACATTGATAAGATCTGGTTTTTCTGAAGTAGTATTGCTGGTATAAATTGTCATAAATCTGTGATCAACATTGTTAGCATTTGACATCTTGGGTTACTTGGTATCTTGTGATATATTGTTGAAATTTGCACTTGTATCTCTAAACATTTTATCTTGTCTAAGATTGCAATTCATTATTCTTAAGTACTCTTAAAAAGATTCCAATTAAGTACTTAAACAACTTAAGAAAAGCTTAACTCAATATAAATCTCACTCATAATCTCTTGCATAAGCATACTAGATCTAGATTTGCATTAATAATTTGTCTCCTAGCATAAGCTAGGTTGATAGAAATATAGGACAACCCTTCTTATCTAGCTTGAGGGGCCTCGGCAACTCTTCGGTGGTTAACACAATGACCTTGCAGTCGTCAGAGCCACAGTCTCTACAGCACTGGTGGAGGCATCGAGTGATAGAAGCCTAACAGAAAGTATCATTAATCAAGCCCTAGCCTACTTCCTGTTAGCTTCCTTCCCACAACCTACCTTGGAGCCCAGCTTCAAAATAGTTAAAGGAAGGTTACACTTAGACTAGGCATTTAACTAAAATTTACCAAAATCATTGCATCTCACATAGGTCCTAGGATTTGCATATCATATAGGTTAGTCAATCATTCAAGCAACAGGTGTCCATCCGATCATTTGGCTCCAATTCATAAGAAGCAAGAATTTGTGACTCCATTAAGGCACTAGTCTCATAATAGAAAATCTAATGTAATCAATAATCTTGCTTAATTTCAACCAAGTGGCTAGGCCACTCATACGTGTCTCCTAAGTAGGTCGATTATCAACTTGCTTTCCTTCACTTTATTCCATAGGGACTACCCCCCATAGCCCACTGATGGGAGACAGCTAGAACGAAGTGGGCGGGGATCAGAGTGACAGCCCCCGTCCTGAGCATTGTCGCGGTGCCTATACAATCCGAGCAACAACAAATCCACTTGGTCCCGTGTGGTCCCATTTTTTTAAAAGACAATTCTTCAAGAACCATCCGAGATACCAATTTCAATAAGGATTTTTGGGATTGGGAAACTCTTTCACGAGTCATATTCCCTAAACCTAACCCTCAAGTCCTCCCATCCTTCTCCTAGAAGACATTGTACCTTGCTTAGAAAGCAAGCAAGCTCTATTCTTCAACCTCTTCTAGAGATAGATTATTTGGGTCACTCTATATCCACTTGTTGATTTATCCTTCATTTGTGACTCCATATATACCATGTCTCCTCCCATTGGTGAAAGTCTATAAATAGTAGGGAGCCTTAGCTGAGGTGACAGTGGGCTAAGTCTCCATTTATTGCCCTTGGTCTAGCATTTGCCCCTTTAGGGATCCCCTTTAGGTCCCCTGCTAGTTTGAGCGGTAACAAGAACGTCACTGTTCAAAATCAAATCTGCATTCTCTATTTGCCATTCTTTGTCTACCATCTTCAGCGTTTTCATGCACATTTGTCTTCTCACTCCATTTGCTTATCTGTGATCTAGCCATTACAATTTTATCCATCTGCGCATTGTTTTCATTGTCGTCTCTACTCTCTGTCAATCATTATGGATACTGGCAGTCCCTGGCCTTGTTTCCTAAGTAAATACACCTTTTGTTGCTTTGGTCAACTTGCCAACACTGACACAACATTTCTACGTGGTCTTCGAGCATTTTAGATTCTTGCATGTGCATTGTAACATTGCTATGTGTGTGTGTACACCTTTCTCTCTGCAACAGATACTCTATTCATGCTTGTGGGTTGTATCTCTTCGAGCTCTCGCATTGTCCATAATACAACCTAATACAAAGCATGGTCAATTAGTACATCTGAAGACCTGATTCTAAGAGGGAACTGTTAGCTTTTGAAAGACTAGTATAGAAATGTTTCTACCCATTAGTTCCTGCAACGAAAGCATGAACCAAGTATTGGAGGTGTGATACCACCATTGCATTGGATGGTATCTTTCTAGTTTGCATTATGATTTCCTAGCTATATCCACAAGCCTAGTCGTGTTGGGACTGTATCCATATATGGCACTACATATGAAGCATCCTTTCAAACAACTAATGTGGGCCTCGGACAATCAACATGTGAGGCAATTGGGGGTGATCCTTTCAATGGGACAAATTTTGTCAATTGCTTGAAGCACTTTGTGAAAGATCCTCAAACTAAAGGCATTGTTCTGGTTGGGAAAACTGGAGGAACCGTAAAGGAGGATTATGCTACATTTATTAAGGAAAAGTGAAACTCAAAAAAAAACTATTGTTTCATTTATTGTTGGACTTACAGCACTACCTAGATGTTACATATTATGAGCAATTATATTTAGAGGAAAAGGTACAGCCCAAGACAAAATTCCAGATCTTATGAGAAGCGAAAGTCACGGTTGTTAAAAATCAAAACAAGTATTTTAGAAGTCTTCGAGCAACGCAATCTTGCTTGATAATGGACACGCTCCACAACAGTCCATTTTGGTAGTCAACTCCATATGTGGATTCAAAGCCTCACTAATCATGGCATAGACATGGCCTCACCAAAGTTCTTTTCTCTACTATTGAGTATTGAGGTTTCATGTTTAATAATTCCATCATGTTGTTACTGTGTTTTTTCTTCAAAGAATACAAATAGCAATTGTGAGCAATGGAATGATGATCAGGATCAGGTATGCTATGGTTGTAGTGCATGCAATGTTGGTATCTTGTTAATGTTAAAGCACATTTGGAAGAAGGTGGTCATTGTTGAAATTGCAATAATACTGCTTGTTGCCTACATGATAAAATAGTCTTTCTTTCAACATCATTTGAGATCATTTTCTAGCGGATAGATAAAATATATTTTGAATGTAGGAAACAAAGATATGTGCTGGTGAATAAAATTTTGCCCATGTGGAGGAATTTAATTGAATGCTGAGTGAGAATGAAATCGAGACAAATGCATTAGTTGTTGTCGCTACATTGATGTATTTTCTTATATATATATATATATATATATAGAGAGAGAGAGAGAGAGAGAGAGAGGTTCTTGAAGAGGGAATTGATGTTGAGTTACTTCACCAAGCTATTCCATATGCATACAAAAACAGCTCATTCACTCCATGAGATAGAGTCTAGGGCACTAAACTGGAATTCTCATCTGAGAGAAGAGACAAAGTCTGAGACTTAGAGTAATTCGAAGTCATGCAAAAATAGAACAATGGATCTACCTGGGAATGGCACCACAGTTTCAAAGCTTGGTAATCACTTCATTGCTCCAGCCTAAAGACCGTTGCCTATGAATAGAGGCAACAATTGAACCTGGTTTAGCCCAATTGTTCTAGAAGGACAAGAGATTCAAATGCAAAGAGATTAAGATTGCATCATTAGTTGTTGCCATCAACATATTCTTCATTTGTTTTTGCAAGAAGATTCAGCATTTGGGAAATCTACTCTTACTCTCTTCTTATTCTCCTTTGTACCCATAGTTATCTATCTTTTACTTGTTGAATTTGTATTGTAAACGGTTGCATTTTCGATTGAAGCCAACACCCTTTATTTTTGCTAAAACAATGGCCAAGCTTGATAGATTATTAGAGTGATTGAGCACTCTAATCTTGTTTATTGTTGACAAAACAGTCAAAATCAATAAAGCCACACTTGTTTCTACAACATGCACATGAGAAGATTGAGTTTCTCCAACTTTATTCAACCTACAACAAGATGAGTTATAGCAGAAGAGTCATCATTCTAAATTGGTTTTTTCAGAACAATTCTTTGTTTGAAGTTGACTCCCATCAATAGCCAAAAATTGATCAGATCAATGAAGCCATTTCAGAAGCAAATTTACATGAAGATGCAGAGGTTCAACTTGCACTTTCCAAGCCCATCATCAAACCTTGGGAATAACTTATCAGCAATAAGAACAAAGTGATGGATTTCTTCATGACAGCTCATCTTCTCTTGCTCCTCTTCCATAGCCACTTCATATTCTCAGATGCCAACATTGTGGTTGAGTTGGCCATGTGGAAGCTCAATGTTTTGATCTTCACCCTCGTGAGCATTACAGAAAACATACTCATCATTCAAACAAATATTCTAGAAACAAGAATCCTGCAAGAGCAAAGATTCACCTTGGATGGATCGCTTTTTCGCAATGGTTTTCAATGACCAAGAAGATATATCGATCAAACCTGAAAGTTCATTCTCAATTATTGACACGTCTTGCAATGGAGATATCTTCATCTTCTCACCTTCTATTTAACAGAGGGGAAATTAATGGTCAGCTTCTAGCTTCGAAGATCTATTAAGCAAGCCTGAGTCACAACCTGACCCAACGCCAACTACCACAGCCTAGAGCTAGAGTCAGATTCAGAGTTGTGGCCAAAGACAAATTCTTGATCCATGAGCATAACTTGATTGGAGGCCAACCTTAAACCATCACCAGCAAAAGACCTTGGTTTCTGCTACGCATTTCATCAATTTGTGGTCATCTTTAAACCATCATCAAGGAGCACTTTCACTTCGCAAAAGACTTCAGCTTCTAGCCAAATTCAGAATTATTCCAGGAATTGCTTCAAGCCTGGTTGTAGAGTTGGTGATCAACTTTACACCACAACCAGTAGAAACTTCGAGTGCTTCTACCTCGTTTGGTTTGTGGTCTTCCTTAAACCACCATTCCAAAAACACATCCAACCATTGGTTGCCATGCACTTACGTATTTCATCTCTCTTCTTGGACTTACATACACCCCTTCGAATTGAGGGGAATGTTGGACAGCTGATCCATCAGGGTTGGTGTGGAGGAGTGCCATCAACTATGAAAGTCCAAGAGAAACCTTGGAATATGAAACCAAGAGTCAAACAAATGTATTTTAGATGTACATCTTGTGAATAACATGGGATCACGCGAGTTTATCTAAATTTTGCCTATTATTTTTGTTCATCTCTAACCTCTTCAATAGTTCAGCAGAGAGAAATAGTACAAAATCTGAATTCTGTAATTTTATATCAGCAGCAGCAAACCCTAGATCAGCAAAGTCAAACTTGGTCAAACTAGCTGAAATTGACCTCTAAAATGCTTGGTCAATTTCTGGTCAACTTATCCTTGAATAGCCTGAAGGAACAGCCCCAAAAGTACAGTCAATTTGCAGATTTCTGAAGTCAACTGCAGCCCTAAACTAGGGCAATCAACACCGGTCAAACCAGAGGTCAGATCACCTCGATTTTCATGCCAAAAATTGCACCCTGCCTAGGAGAGGCAACCACACCCAATCCGCACTTCTGGAAGGTCAACGCTTGATCAACACTGGTCAAAGAGATGACCTGCTGCCCTAGCGTCCTTCTCTTTGCGTCTTCCTTGCCCTAGGACGTCTTCCTTTCAGCCACACGTGTGAGAGAGAGAGAGGCTGCTTTTTATGCGTAGGAGAGAGAGAGAGAAGATGAGTGAATTGAATTGTCCAAATGAGGAGAATGTTCCTTGTATTTATATGCAAATGTTGAGGTTGAATAGACGTGACTGTTGGGCTTCTGAGCCTACATAAGTTTGCTGGCCAACCTTGACAATTTGTCCATAATCAAAATAAATTCATATCTCCATAAATACTTATCAGAATCGGATGATCTTTAGATCAATCCTACACCTCTCGATGAGAGGAATCTAGGAAAAATATCAAAAGCCATAAAGAAGGTGATCCACATGGACTTTGGCCCTAGTTGCCAATTTTAACACTCCCTCTCAACTAGGGAGAACTTCATCTGCAATCCATCAGACCGTCGCTGTTATCCATCCATCAAATGCACTGTCCTATACAACTTGACCCCACTCTGCTTTGCTCTGCTCTGCTTTGCTCGAACTATGAAGAAGAAGAAATGATCGAGGATGCATCATACCATCCTCCACTGACCCGAAGTCAGTCTCAAAGTGTGAACCACTCTCACTAATCCCAGATCAGTATTATTGATCCCAAATCAATGGAGGTCATCCTAGCATAAAGAGTACGGTAGATACAGCGATGCGTCCATCGATAGTACTACTATGGTCCCTATCCTCATTTCCCTGCTCATTGATCAGATGAGAGGTACTTCCCATGAGTCCCAGACTGCATGGGTAGGATGCCTCGACAAGAGAACTAATCATCCTGTCTAGTGGATGCCACGGAGAACTAATCATCCTGGCCTACAAGAGAACTAATCATCTTGTTCCACAATCGCCACGGAGAACGAATCATCCTGGCCCATAGGAGAACTAATCATCCTATTCCACAGTCGCCACGGGGAGTCACAGGGGAAGGTTGAACCTTTACCCTGTACATAGTGCACCACCAAGGGATGGTGAGTTGCCCTGTGGTCACATGTCGCTCCAAGAAGTACCCCGCGCCCCCCTGGAGCTCCCAGAGCTCAATACATCATACTCGACCCTCATAAGAGGGTCTCTAAACGACACCAAGTCGTTCTCGGAAAGTCAGAAATTTGACCTTTCCTAGGGGCTTTGTAAAAATGTCGGCGACCTGTTCATTTGTACCAATATGTTGGAGCCTTACTGCTCCTCACTAAACCATATCTCGAATATAGTGGTACCTGATATTAATATGCTTGGAGCGATCATGAAATACGGGATTCTCTAATCAACAGATCACACTCTGGTTGTCACACAAAATCACGATGGTATCCAATGTAAATCCAAATAGCTCACTGAAGAGCTTTCACAACCAGACTGCCTCACAGGAGCCATGCTAGCAGCAATGTACTCTGCCTCGGCGGTGCTCAAAGCCACCGACTTTTGCTTCCTGCTCATCCAGGATATCAAGGCAGATCCCAAAGAGAAACAGCACCCAGAAGTGCTCTTTCGGTCCACCACACTGCCTGCCCAATCAGTGTCAGTATACCCAGGTAGTCTCACATCTCTGGCAGTGTATCTCAACCCATGAGTGATTGTGCCACGAGGATATCTCAACAGATTCTTGGCACCAATCCAATGTGAGTGGTGAGGCTCAACCATATGTTGACTCAATGTGTTGACTGCAAAGCATATATCTGGACAGGAGTTCACCAAGAACATTAATGCTCCGACGAGTTGACGATACTCGGTAGCATTTCGTAAAACAAGTCCGGCAGCACTACCGCTTAACTTCTTGAAGTCAAGCTCCATTAGGGTAGTTACGGGCTTGTAGTCCACCATGCCGAATCTCTCCAATATCTTCACCACATATTTTCCTTGAAATAGGAAAATCTCCCCTGGTTTCTACCAGACTTCCAGTCCTAGGAAATAGTGCATAAGTCCTAGATCTTTCATCTTGAACTCAGAAGCCAGCTCCCTCTTACATTCGTGAATGAGAGGGTCTACACCTGTTAGAAAGGGGTCGTCAACATATAGCACCAATATGAGAGGCTTGTCATCTATAACCTTAAAGTAAAGGTTAAGGTCGGCTTCACTTCTAGTGAACCCCAGCTTCATCAAGTAGTTATCAATCCTCTCACACCATGCTCGGGGTGCTTGTTTTAGCCCATAGAGGGCCTTCTTCAACCTGCACACATGAGATTCTCGATCATAAATCTCAAATCCTACAGGTTGCTCCACATAGACCTCCTCTTTGATTGAACCATGTAAGAACGCAGCCTTGACATCCATCTGATGTAGGTTCCATCCTTGCGAAGCAGCAAGGGCTATGATCGAGCAGATGGTGGTATATCGGGCAAGAGGTGCAAATATCTCATCATAGTCTATAACTTCCTTCTGGGAGAAGCCACGAGCAACAAAACGAGCCTTATACTTTTCTGCACTTCCATCAACTGCATACTTTATCTTGTAAAGCCATTTTGAAGTGACAACTGCTTTGTCCTGGGGTTTGGGGACCACATCCCAAACATCGTTTTTCATAATGGACTCATATTCCTCGGTCATAACATCCTTCCATACTTGATGCTTGACGACATCTGTGAATGACGAAGGCTCATTTTGGATGATCGTGCTCATGATGGTCAGGTATCCCTAATACCTGTTCAGCTTCTTACTTTCACGGAAGGTTCCTCGGGGTGCAATGTGTCCTTCAGCATCATCAAGTGTCCCCTTAAGCCATGAAGGCCTCTTCCTAGAAGAGGAAGGCTCTTGCATAGGAGGATCAATAGGATCCATAGGTTCTTCCACATCGGGCATCGTTTCATCTTCCTTTTCCTTCGGTTCCACAGTGTCAGCTTCTTTAGATCCCCTTAAAGTAGGAAGATTGTCTACCTTGCTAAGAGCCATATCTTCGTCAAAGGTGACATCATGACTAATCTCGACTTCCCTTTGACCAGCTACATAGATTCTATAGCCCTTAGTATTTTCGCTATAGCCCATGAAGATTCCTTTCTTTCCAGATGCACCCAATTTATTCCTTTTTTCTTTAGGCACATGAAAATATACAGGGCTTCCAAAAATTCTAAAATGAGATACGTCAAGTTTCTTACCGGTGAACATTTCTTCGGGAGTCTTGGAACCCAATGCTTGATGAGGGCATCGATTTTGTACATATATGGCGGTATTTGCAGCTTCGGCCCATAGAAACTTCGGAAGTCTTTGATCATGGAGCATAGCACGGACAGCTTCCACAATTGTACGATTCTTCCTTTCCGCCACACCATTCTGTTCAAGAGTGTATGGTGTAGTAGTCTCCCTCTTAATGCCAGCCTCTTTGCAAAAGTCATGAAACTCATTGGATTCATATTCAGTCCCATTATCAGTCCTTAAGATCTTGATCTTCTTTTCGGTTTGATTCTCGATCAAGGCTTTGAAGTGTCGAAACCAGGATAACACTTCATCCTTCTTTTTCAAGAAGTATATCCAAGTCTTGTGAGAATAATCATCTGTAAAAGTGAGGTAATATAAATATCCTCCCAAGGAGTTCACAGGCATCATACCGAATATGTCTGAGTGAACCAACTGCAATATATCGGAGGTCTTGCTTTGGCTTGAGGGGAATGGTCCCCTTTTGAGCTTTCCTTCGACACATCCTAGACATACACCTTCTTGCTCTAATCTGAACTCGGGCATCCCAGTCACAATTTTTCTTACATCGAGTAGAGCTTTATAATGAAGGTAAGCAAACCTCTGATGCCATAATTCGGACTGAAGAGATGTGTCACAAGACATGACACCCAGTGGACTTCCACCGACCTAATATAATGAATCAACTCGAAACCCAAGAGTAAAAGCATCTTTAAAGTTCTTTTTCCATACACGTACCTTGCCATCACTGAAGGCCACCTTGTAGCCTTTGTCTTCCATTGCTGAAATGGACACCAAGTTCTTTTTTAGATCAGGTACATATAATACATCTTGTAAGTGGATGGTATTACCCTAATTCAATTGAAGAGTGACATTTCCTACGCCTTTCACCGAATATTTTGAATTATCTCCAAGAACAATTTCCAGGTTGGTTTCCTTCTCTATCAGATTATAGAGAGCTTATTTGTAACCAGTGAAGTGCCTTGAGGCACCACTATCAGTAAGCCAATTTCCCAGCGAGTCCGGGGGAGCAGCAGTAGATAGAGCTGCTGGTAGATAATATTCATCTTTCTTATTGTTAACAGTGTTAGACTCATACCTGGAATTTCTTGCCTTCTTGAATGGTTGTCCTCTTCCTTGATTTCCGGCACTCCTTTTACCTCTACCATTTGACCTGCCATTCCTTTGATTGCCTTGAGAGGGATTTTGATCATCGTTCCGGTGTGAGTCCCTTTTATCAGGGCACTCCCTTGCATAGTGACCTGTTTTATTGCAATTGTAACATCGTCCTTTTCTTCCACCCTTTGGTCCAGTCTTTCCTTTGAATTTAGCCCCGAAATTGTTTCTTCTTTTAGTATGAGAAGAAAAGGCAAAGGGATGACCTTTAAGTATGGGCATTTCTTGCTCTTCCATCCTCGTTTCTTCTTGAATGCATCTGGCCATTAATTCCTCAAATCCAGAAATTACGTTATTGTTGAGAAGAGTAGTCCTAAATATATATACCATTCAGATGGCAGTCCTCCAAGAGTTGTGAATGTCATTTCCCTATCAGGAATTACTTCCCCAATAGCTAGGAGATCGTTCTTGATCTCGGTGATCCTTAAGAAATATGCTTGCATACTCTCATCTTTGCCCTTCTTAATTTCCTTTAGCTTATTTCTAAGAAACAAGACTTGATTTGCATCATTTACTTTAAATAAACTCACCAGTCTATCGTAGATTTCCTTGGAGGTGTTTAGCCCGGAAACATAGGCCACCAAGCGCTTGTCAATAAAGTCCCGGATGATCTTCCTTGCTTTGACTTCTCCCTTGGTCCATTTGTTCCTAGCAGCAACAAATGCATTTGATGGAGGCTCAACAATCCCGCCTCTCGCATGGTCCAACACTTCCTGCTCTTCTAATGTTAGATCGAGAGACATCTTCCATCTGTGATAGTTAGACTTCTCACGGAGTTTGTCTTCAGCAGGGAAGTGTGTTGAGGACCCCATGATTTCTATAAGATAGCCTTGCCAACCTTCTCTTCGATGATTGCTCTTGCTCTATCTCTTGCTTGGGCTTTATCTTCACCTCAACTCTGATACCATGTTAAATTATGGTATGTTCTATACTTAGAGCAGTTTACTTATTTTTCTTCTTATTAGCCACAGATTAGCAATCACATATACATTAAGTAAAGTGCAAATAGAACATTAAATGATCAACAGAAAACAAGCCAAGACAAGAGACACAAGATGTGGCGGCTAGCCAGGGACAAACCCCAATGTGGGGAAACCCTTTGATCAAATCTTCTTTTATCTTCAATAGTTCAGCAGAGAAAAATAGTACAAAATCTGAATTCTGTAATTTTATATCAGCAGCAGCAAACCCTAAATCAGCAAAGTCAAACTTGGTCAAACTAGCTGAAATTGACCTCTAAAATGCTTGGTCAATTTTCGATCAACTTGTCCTTGAACATCCTAAAGGAACAGCCCCAAAAGTACAGTCAATTTACAGATTTCTGAAGTCAACTGTAGCCCTAAACTAGGGCAATCAAAACCGGTCAAACCAGAGGTTAGATCACCTCGATTTTCGTGCCAAAAATTGTGCCCTGCCTAGGAGAGGCAACCACACCCAATCTGCACTTCTAGAAGGTCAACGCTGGTCAAAGAGATTACCTATGGCCCTAGCGTCCTTCTTTCTGCGTCTTCCTTGCCTTAGGACATCTTCCTTTCAGCCACACGTGTGAGAGAAAGAGAAGCTCCTTTTTATGTGTAAGAGAGAGAGAGAAGATGAGCGAATTTGAATTGTCTAGATGAGGAGAATGCTCCTCGTATTTATATGCAAACGTTGAGGTTGAATAGACGTGATTGTTGGGCTTCCGAGCCTACATAAGTTTGCTGGCCGACCTTGACAATTGTCCATAATCAAAATAAATTCATATCTCCATAAATACTTATCGGAATCAGATGATCTTTAGATCAATCCTACACCTCTCGATGAGAGGAATTTAGGAAAAATATCAGAAGCCATAAATAAGGTGATCCACATGGAGTTTGGCCCTAGTTGCCAATTTTAACAAGAGCGCATGATCCATGTGCTCAACCAAATAGTGCATGAGAATCCTAGCAATCCCTAGTGCTCACAAACATGTTAATTGTATCACTCAAAAGAAACTGTTGATAGTGTGAAAATTTACAAGTCTATTGCAGCAACTGGAAATTATTCTTCTAACTATAAATTTAATTATGCAGTTTATTTGCTACAGCAAACAACGAATAAAATCTCTACTGCAATTTTCACCATGAAAATGTTGAGGAAAATTAAATGCTGGAAACTGAGAAATACTAGCACACACAATAATTTTGACACAGTTATTTTTTGACATTTGTCCCCAAAAAAACCCAATGTGGGAAAACCAGTGCAACAGTGAGGGTTTTATTATTATGCAGTAACAGAAATTCTTAGTACAATGAAATGGACACCAAACTGGCGTTTCTGTCTAAGAGAAATACTGGCATAATCAACTGAGGAAAATTACCCTCCTCTCCAAGCAATCCCACAACAAACTGAGCCTCAAAACTAGCTCTGGAACACATCTGCGCAAGCTTTTGCACTGCCTCTACACAGGCCCAACTCGTGCTACCCAAAAATTGCTTTGGACGATAACATCTAGCCTATTGTTGCCTCCGAAAGTGATTCTCCCAGCCTTGTAGAAATATTCCCGACCACTGGAAGTTGAATCAACCTCTCTACTAGCTTAATCAAACTGGCCCTCTTGTGGCTCTGCGCAACCTCTTGGAAACTCTGCCTCCTCTCCAGACTCTTCCGGAACTGGAAACTCCTCTCGAAATCTGCTATTTTGCCCCTCTACCACCTGCTACTTGATCCCTCCTGTTGAACCACCTACACTAGAAAATTGAATTGCCTATATCACTAAGTATCTGCACTGTGCATTCTCCATCTACCCATCAACCTCTTCTTTAATCTCTAGTTGAGACTTTAACGACCAAGATTAAAACTTAATTGATGGTTGAGATCATCTCCAAGTCGATCCATGTGAGTTTCTAGAGAATTCTCATAATTCTCAATTAATTAACCAATTTTTCTATGTCAAACTTAGGAAAAATTTAAATGACGGTCAATTAATTTAATTGAGCTATCTCTAGGTGAAATTTCCCAAAATGATTTCGAGGTTTTGAAAATCTCTTGTGTTTTAGCCTCTCCACAAAGTTTGAGATTAGAACACCATCTGATGCTACAAAAACTAACACTCCCTCTTAGCAAGGAAGGTGTTCTCTAGCACTGCACTACTACAACACCCTGTATCTGCATCACCCTCCATACACGCTATAGATGTCTGACAATTGTAGTTGCATGCCACTGTCCACCAACCACTGCGCTAACTCTGATTCATCTGCCACTGACTGTAGTTGAACCATGTTGCATTTGTGTTGCTGTTGACACTGCATTGTACAACTTGTATTGTTGCCAACTTTGCATTTGCACTGCAACCCAACTAACACTCCCTCTCACTGTTGTTGTTGTTGCTGCAACTACTGCAACTGAGAAGCATCCAAAATATTGAATCAATTGTGTCTGTGTTGCAATTGTCTCTTGAGTCTCTGACTGCTACTAGCTTTTGCACTGTCCACTAAGAAATTTGTGTTGTTGTTGATTCTACAATGTGCCTCATGCACTGTTATCAACATTGCCTTGCGCTTCTCAGCATTTGACTGCAACTATCACTCTGGAACTAACTGCACCAACTGACATTGATCCTCCTGCTACTGAATATTGTGGGCCCCTGTAGCAAGGGTAATGATCCATGTGAGGAGTAAACTGCAACTGTTGCTCCTCTATGGACCCTACCCAGCTTTGCGCAACTCTGGAGTCTAGAACTCGATGTCTCCCCACCTCTCTCCTGGAGGTATAGCTGCATACAAAGTGAATTGGTCCTCCAACCTGGAAGACAGTTGATCTATCTCTGCAGATGTTGTTGCTTGATCTTGCTTCTCCTTCTTGTCCTTCTTCCTCTGAGGACACTGAATACTGTAGTGGCCAAACTCGCCACACCTAAAGCACTTGATCTTAGATAGATCTTTCTTTTTCTTCTTCTCTCCCTGCAAGCCTTGTCCCTAACTGGGACCTTTTGCTTTCCCTTTCGATGCAAGGGCCACATTTTCTTCCTCCTTCACACCCTTTGACCCTTTGTTGCTACTGTCGCTTATGGAGTTCTTTTCTAGAGTCTTCATCTCCTCTTGTGTGAGATCTGCCCACATTCAGTCCCACCCATGCAGCTAATCTCGTACCAAAATGCCATAGACAAATTTCTCCCATTCCTTGGTGACATTGTTGTGGGCTAAACGCACAAGTTTTGTAGTTGGAGGCAACTCTCCTATGGCTACAAGTTCATCCTGAATATCTTGAATTTCGGTGATAAGGGGGCTTATGCCTTCACCCTTTTGCATACAAACATTCCTTAGCTTTTCCTTCAGGGACATCTTTCGTTGTTCAGAAAGATTCTAATATAGTGAGACAATAGTGTCCCACATTCCTTTTGTCGTATTCTTTGCTGCAATGTGTGAGACTATATGATCTAGAACTCCATCAAGAATCAACCGCTTTGCCCTAGCCATCTCCTCCTTATTGTAATTAGCTAGTTGGTCTGCATCTGTAGGCACAGCTACAACTCGTTCTACGTACATCTTCAGACCATATTCATCTAGCAGGAATGCTATCCTGGCCTTGCAGATACAATAGTTCGATGCACCCTCTAATCTGTCCTAAACTCAAAGTCCTGTTGAAGCCATCACTACAAAACTCGACTTGGGTCAAAATTTTGCCTCTTACACTTACTTGGCTGCTAGCACTGCTACTCCCAATGCTTCTTAGAGTAAGAAAATATGTCTATTGCAACTAGAAATTTTGGATTTCTGAAACTAGAAACCCTTTGAGAGAAACTCCCTCTATGTGTGATTTCTCTTCCACTAGCGTTGATTCTACTATTACAAACTGCTGCAAAACCCAACTGTGCCCAGACAAGAAATCTGCTCTACGAAAAATACAAGATGCTCACCTTATGCCTGCTAGAATCACTTTCCCAGACAAATTGAATTTTTGTGCCACCTGCAACTGATAAATCGAACCTTGTCCAGCAATTCGCACTGCTTGGCTAGGCACTGTGCAGCCCAAGGTTACTTGGGAGCGAGAGCGAAAACGGGGAGCGGGAGAAACATTTTCAGAAGCTCTTGGTTTGGGAGAGAATCCCAGAGCGTTTTTTACATAATATATATATATATATATCGATATTATTTTTTATATTTTGATGCATATATGTCAACAAAAAAATGTAGAATGATGAATTAGATATAAAAACATAGATTGAACCATATAACAACAATCATCTAGAAGTTATAATCTTCATCAACCACGTCCACAAGTTAGTAACATACAACATATTGAGTCTCATGATTCATCAATCTTAAAGTTTCAAGCTTTCAAAATTCAATATATAACATTTATCATCATTGATCACCAAAGTTGTACTTGTAGTTGTAAGCTAAGTGTAACCATTACAACAAATAATATCTAACATGAAATAAAATGAAACAACTTTCAACTTTCATGAAGCATCATATTCATAATTCATTACTAATGAGTTATAATTGCCAATTTCAAACTTCAAACTTAAATTGTCATATATTGTTTACAAAAAATGTCATAATAAATATGAAAGAGTCAATAGTTATAAAAACTACTAGAAACTAGAAAAGACAAGTAAATCTATTATCTATTACTAATGCTTGGGCCTCTTGCCACCACGAGAAATGTCTAATTTTTAGTCTTGTTGGAATATCAGGATCTTTGTCATTAATATCACCCTCTAAGCATTAACATCCAGAGGTACCTTTGTCATTACCTATGGATCTCTATAGGGATCTTTGTCATTAATATTGCCCTCTAAGCATTAACATAAGATAGAAAAATCATAACATGTCAAGTCAAGATTTTGTTTGAGTGATACGTACATTTTTAGGAAGGTCATGATAGAGGAGTTTGACAACCAATGTCATTAACATCAAGGTACAAAGAGGGATTAGTGCTCTTGATTAAATATGAGTTCAATACCCCAATACATGACAAAATCCAATGGAAACATTGCAATCCCCCCAATCCTGAAATCCTGAAAAACTGATAAGTCTGCTAGATTTTGAATGAAATCTAAAATTCTACTTTTTGCATATGAAATCCAATGAGGTCGGAACCACTCTCAAACATCTTGAGTCATTTCATGGTAATGTTAAAAATTTAAGTAAAAGGATGAAAATGAAGATTAAGGAGAATGTCACTTTTACTTTAAGAATTTAACATTACCATGAATCGCATATCAATACTAGGGCCATAGGCTTGATCATTAGGCTGCCCCACTCAACTCTTATTTGTTTCTTTGAAAAGAAATTGCATTTGGAATATTACTGCAATTTTTTTTGCAAAAATGACTAAACGCTCCCAAAAAGGCAAGGAGCGTTTTTTTAGGGAGCGCGCTCCGGACCCGCTCCCGCTCGAAGCGCGAATTGGGAGCGGGAGCAAGAGGGGGGACGCTACCCCGCAACCCTGGCACAGCCCCTGGGAAATTCGTGTTGTTGCTCCCCCCTTAGCCACGAAATTCTCCCTCTTTGCCTCTGAACCACGAAATTCTCCCTCTTTGTCTCTAAGCCTTCTATCCGTCAATTGTGCTCTGATACCATGTGAAAATTTACAAGTTTATAGCAACAACTAGAAATTATTCTTCTAACTATAAATTTGATTATGCAGTTTATTTGCTATAGCAAACAATGAATAAAATCACTACTGCAATTTTCACCATAAAAACGTTGTGGAAAATAAAATGCTGGAAATTGAGAAATACTAACATACACACAATTTTGACACAGTTATTTTTGGACAATTGTCCCCAGAAAACCCAATGTGGGAAAACCAGTGCAGCAATGAGGGTTTTATTATTATGCAGCAGCAAAAATTCTGAGTACAATAAAATGGACACCACACTGGCATTTCAATTTGAGAGAAACACTCACAAAATCAACTGAGGGAAATTACCCTCCTCTCCAAGCAATCCTGCAACAAACTGAGCCTCACAACTAACTTTGAAACACC
This sequence comes from Pinus tabuliformis, assembly GCA_031772625.1. Classification (NCBI taxonomy): domain Eukaryota; kingdom Viridiplantae; phylum Streptophyta; class Pinopsida; order Pinales; family Pinaceae; genus Pinus; species Pinus tabuliformis. The sequence goes on from CM062810.1 coordinate 783,058,951, forward strand.
TTTGCTCAGGCTTTTGCGCTACCTCTATGCATGCCCAACTCGTGCTACCCAAAATTGCCTTTAATGATGACATTTAGCCTATCACTGCCTCCGAAAGTGATTCTCCCAACCTCCTAGAAATATTCTTGGCCACTGGAAGCTAAATTGACCTCTCTGTTGGCTGAATCAAACTGCCCCTCTTGAGGCTCTGCGTAGCCTCCTGGTGAATAAACTCGGCCTCCTCTCCAGACTCTTCTGGAACTGGAAACGCCTCTAGAAATCTGTTATTTTGCCCCTCTACCACCTGCTACTCGATCTCTAACTCAATCTCTCCTGCTGAATCACTTGCACTGGAAAACCGAACTGTCTAGATCATTGAGTATTTGCATTGTGCGTTCTCCATTTACCCATCGACCTCTTCATATAATCTCCAATTCTTTGGCGAGGTATTATTTCTATTGTCCTCAAGGTTTTCTAGTTGTTTGTACTTCCTAGTGTAACGTAACCCTTTAAACTTATCCCTTGCTTCTATAGCATTAACATTTTCACCTGATTTCTTTATGCATGCTTTGACCATTTCATCATGTTGATGCTTGTCAATAAAGAGTTTTATTTGATGAAACAGTTCAAGGTCAATGATCATTTATCAAGTTTAAATGTTTTGAGCTTTCCTCCTCACCTAGTTATGAAGGTATTCTTCTTGACAATGGAAATCATTGCAATAAGGACATTAAGGAATCCCTTCCCGATTGATCATGTTAGTAGGGGCAAGGGTGTCAAGCACATTTTGTTAAGGATAAGACTTGCCACTACTTGGGCTTGGATTCCTTCTAGGAGGAATGTCATTATTATAATGAGGCTTGGGAGGATAATTTGGATATGAACTCTTTTGTGTATACAAGAGAGTTAGCTTGTTCATCATGGTGATATGACCCTCAATAAGCTCATTAGTTACTTTATCAAACTTTCAGGCAAAGGCTTGTCAGGCAAGGTCAACATGACTTGAAGATTTAGGCTTGGTTTCAACCATGGCTTTAAGATAGGATAATAAGTCTACTTCGAAAGTTGCAAGGTTATGTTCAGTGCTCACAACAAACCCTTTGGTTGGTCAATACTTGTAGGTTCCTTGTCTCTAAGCACAAGCCAAAGTGTCCATCAAATGCAGTGACATATTGCATTAATATCGTGTCTGCAATGGGTTTGAAGTTAGTTGATATCTGCTTCAATAAGATTTCAAACCTTAACCTCTAATTAAAATCCTAGACACTTTCATTGTCTTTCTTTTTAGTTTCCTAAATTTGAGCCGTCAATTGCCTTCTATCTTTAATGGTTGCCCACCTCTAATTGAAAGGCTTCATGTAATTGATCCTAGTTCTTGATTCCTCCATTAGGTAGATCTAAGTACCATGATTTAGCATTGTCTTTAAAAGATAGGGCAAATAGTTTCATGCCTATATCCTCCTCTTCAATATTTCATCCAGCAACATGGTCGTAAAACAAATCAATGTGTTGTTCTACTATGACTATCCATCCTTAGGAGGTATAGCTTCTTTTGAAGGAAAGATTTGTTTACCAAGGACTTAGACTGATACAAAGTCCCTAACTTATCCCATAATTCCTTGGTTGTAGCTTCTCATTAAATATTCAGTAACATTGAATTTAAAAGAGCACAACCGAATTGTATTATTTTCCTTCCTATCTAACTTCATCCAGTTTTTGTCATCGTACTAGTAGGTGGAGTACCAAGATCCAGAGCAACCCACTATTATTTGTCTACAAGAATATACCTTCCGTAGCTCAAAGCTTTGCCCTTTAAATTCCTCAATCTTGATTTTAATAATGTTCATCGTTCTCTTTTAACACAATATCACCACTACAAAGATCCCATTGAAACCAAGTTTATCACAAACCTATGATAAAATTACTCTATCAAAAACAAGCCAAACATTTAGCAACAAAGGCATCCCCTTGAAACCAATAATACAACTCTTATACCAAATGTAAGTTTTAAACTTGTGAAGTGAAATAATACATGCAAATTCTTAAGCAAGATAGAAAGGACAACCAATGGCACACACATTATATGCAAATATTTACTCTAGAAACCATTAACCAAACAAAAACAAAAAAAAACCTTAGAGCCACACCTCTCTCTTCTTATTATATTATCTTTACCATTCACAATACAATGTATAGACATTCCATGGCATCCAAAACCTTAATATGTTTACCCTAATTAGATTAATTCCTTAATAGATAAAAACCATTTGTCGAAAAATACCAAAAACAACCCAAAAACTTTCCTTGAGAGCTCCATCCCCCACCCCCAAAACACATGTGGAGGTAGCCATGCAACACATTCCCAACAATAACATGGTGTCACATGTCACCCTCCTCCACAACCTTTTCTCCATAACCACTCTCTAACTTAGATAATACATGAGGTTTCGACCCCTTCCATGAGCATTCTTCAATTAGCCCTAGGCCAAGCCTGCTACTCCACATTTTCACAAAGGGCCAACCTAATAATTCTTGGTCATATGGTAGGCCCGTTGTGTCACGAGACCAAAGTTGCACTACAGGACCATGGATTTCACTTCTCAAGGAAATGAGTCTCCTCCTTGTCTATTCTTAACATGAAATCCCGATCCACTCTTGCAAATTGAGAGCTATGGGCAAATCCCATTCACAGAGATCAAACTTCGACATGCCCAAAATTGTCAAGACATGTACTCTCTTTCTCAAAAAACTACCCAAATTAGCCCATGTTGAAATAGAATACCACATTGTGGTGTCCCCTCCCATGCACTTCCAACAATGCAAGAAGGAGCCACATCAAGAGACCATTTCACCATAATCATAACATAGGCAGTCCACCATTGAAGTCCATAATTAATTAAGTGTATACAAGTATACAATAACAAAATGCAACAAAATTTAACAAGCATGCCACAACAAATTTCATGGCAACCAATGCCCATGTTAAGAATAAGCATAATCTCACACAACATACATGATACAATAAAATTCAATTATAAATTTCTAAGCAAAGATGGAACATAATCTTTTGTAGAAGACAATCAAAGAAATTGGTTGTGTATAAGAAATTTTCCAACCAACCATGGGCATCAAATCCAAATGCCACACCCAAGCTAGGTTGTTAAGGCCACAAGGGCAAAAGAATCAAGCTACAAGCTTATAACTCACTCAACCAAACCCAAATGTTTCCATGGGTCAACAACTACTCACTACCCAACACTCCAAGCATCTCATCCAACAATCAAACAACCTTGGTACTCTCATCTACTACCCAACACAACACAAAGGAGGATTGTTCCCTTCTCTACTCAACAATCCCTCGAGATCTTTCCTCCTCTAGTGCTTTTCAATGTAGGTAGAAACAATCCAATCTACTTAATGCTATATGGGAATAACCTAGAAGAATCAAATTTAGGCTCTCAAGTAGATAATAAGCAACAAGAAACAAAAGAAAAAGGCTTTCTAGTTTGCCTAACCTCTATGCTCACCTACAACCTATCTCTCTCTCATCCAAGCTCTACAAATTCCTCTTTCACAATCTTGATTTGGTCATTTAATAGGTTAACAAATGCAAAACATAGCACAAGAAGTGGAGGGCTTGAACATCAAAATAAGAAATGACAACAACCTCAAAGACCTCTACTCGCATTTTTTATTTACTTTCTATGTCAAAGGATGTTGGTTGACCATAATTTAATGCAAAGATAGAAAACATACAAGATTCTAGGCTGACACGTGTCAATGGAAGATTACTTTCTCATGACTCCCTTTCCTCTTCCCCTCTAGTGGTATGTAGTCCCACTCATGCTTGCCACAAGTATCTTGGACCATTACATATTACATCCCAGTATTAATATTTACATAGCTTTAAGTGCACCGTGACAAGCCTACCACATGGTCCATGGAAGTATAATTACAACATAGAAGATATTACATCCCAGTAATAATATTTACATAGCTTTAAGTGCACCATGACAAGCCTACCACATGGTCCATGAAAGTATAATTGCAACACAGAAATTCCTACACTGACACTTCGCAATGGAAGATTACTTTCTCATGGGTCCCCTTTCCACTTCCCTTCTAGTGGTATGTAGCCCCTCTCATGCTTGTCACAAGCATCTTGGACCATTATATAATATAATTACATCCCAGTATTAATATTTACATAGCTTTAAGTGCACCGTGACAATCCTACCACATGATCCATGGAAGTAATATAATTATAGCATCTACATTCTTGGGCATTAAACAGTCAGGCCTTGGCCTTGAGCTCAACACTGGAAATCCGTACAACATATTTACCACATTTACATGTGAAGTTATTGAGGTTATTTATTTAGGTTCTATGGTTTGACTTCCGTCATTATAACCATGCATTTACAATGGATAAATAACCTGATTCAATATATTCCGGAAATCGCAACCAAGGTATCATGATTCATAGCAAATGCACAAGTCAAGAGAGTATTCTTGAAAACACACCCAATCAGGAACTCCCACAACGTTTCACCCAGTAGTGCAATTCTGGATCAGGAACGAGACCCCGGGGAACACTCCCCTGCAACACTGAATCCACGTATACAAGGGCCGAGGCTATTTATACCAATTATTTTAGAATTGCTACTTTTATTTCAGTTATACTACAGCAACGTCTTTTAGAATATTTGTTTTTCCATGTTTAATATTGAAAAAAAAAAATTTCTTAATATTTTTTGCAATCCTCGTCCACCACTCCCCTGTAAAATTTGAGGTATCTTCCAGCCATAACCTTCCTAAATTGCCCCTTCTCAGTTTCCCAAAATTCGATGCAGCATAGGAAAAAAACTGAGAAGATGACATGAACAAACACGTCCTAAGGCAATCAATTTTGCAACCCAAAGCGATGACAGTAACACGAAAACTATCCCTTAAAAAGAGGGTTTCTTCCTTTATGTACTATCGTTTTCTACGCTATCGATTCAAGCAGTAGATTAAGAGAAATACGCCTCAAATTTGTAACTACTTCTGGTAAAATTCGAACACATCGTAGTTTGAATCTAAATCAGCACTACAAGCATCTTTGTTTTGTCTCTTAGCTGGAGAATAAAACGCAGAAATGCCTTTTTATACAGCTACAAAGGTACATCGTCGGATGTACAGTAATTTGGTTTGAAAAAAAGTTTACAATCAAAAATAAACATACACTGAAGAAACTATGACATAACAAGAAAAATCATAATTCGATAAAGGGTATTTAAGCGTATTTCAATGATAAAAAGTTAAGGTTAGAGAATGAAACCTTACTTTTTTCGGTCCGGAGCCTTGTGCAGAGCCTTAGGGGGGGTCAAGTCCTCCATTTCGAAGTCCAAAAAATCAGTTTCCTCCATCTACTCTGGAGCAAACCCTGAAATAACAACCACCAAATTTATACAGTTCGAATACTGCTGCCGCCCAGAAAACTAACATCAAAATTAGGTTAATCATTGAATTTCTTTTTTCCCGTCAGATTGAAAATACCTTGTTGCAGAGTGTGACAATATTGGCGCCAAGCTCAACAAATATAATTTAACAGAAACCCTTTGACAATTGTTTAGCAGAAGTTTACTGCAAAGAAGATGGAGGAGATGAATTAATCATGGTAATGAAAACAAAAGGAAAGATAATCAGATGAATTGGCACTGTAAAATCCTTCATTATTCAAAAAGCGCGCGAAGCATTTAATTGAAACGCGGTGAAAATGTCGAGCATCAACAAATGCCACCTGGTTTTGATCGAAATTTTCAATAAATTGGGGAGTGGTTAAATTTGAAGGGTGAACCCGTATTTTCATTGTTTAAGCGTCATATACTCGCAGGTTTAAAACGACGTGTAATTAATTTTTAAAACTGTCCATTTGACTTTATCTAATTTTTATTTTATATATATATACATATATTTCATGTATGTATTCTTTTCTTTTTTTTTATTTAATAAATTTTAATAAGTTTTTTTTTTCGAAGGTGGCAAAACCTATCAAACTCAGGTGTCAAACCAACAGTGAGGACAACCATCTCTGGCTGCTATCCACGAATGTCGATTTGACTCATCACCGTTATCAAGGAAAACCACGCCACCTGTAATAACCCGTTGGTGGTCCGTAAGGGAGCATGCTTTCACTCCTCCCAGATGCCTCTGGGTCTTGGGCCGTTAACCTGTTTCCTTACATCCGAGGAAGACGAGCTCTTAGCCAAGCAGAAGCAGTTTTACGGCATTAATAAATTTTAATAAGTTAAAAAGTAAATTAAAATTGTATTTCAAAATAATATAAATTTATTTTGATTTGTAATAAGTATTAAAGAAAGTAAATTTCTCAAAATGCCTATATTTATAAATGTAAATTTGAAGAAAAAATTACATCTTTAAAGATTGAATCTTTCTCAACACTTATAAATCTCTAGTTAAGATAGATTTATAATAATTTTAAAAAACATACTAATAAAATGTTTTAACGGTAAGGAATTTTTTATTTTCATTTAAATTATAAATTTATCTTTTACTGTAAATTAAAATTATTAATGAAATAAGATAAGATAATTATATTTATGTCTAACTATTGACCACAAAGTAGGTCAAAGGGACTATTGAGTACAATGATGTCCATACAATGTGGGAGAACCAAACTGTCTCTTATAAAAAAATATAATGCATGAATATAAAAGGTACAATGCAGGAACATAAAAGATACAATGTATGGAATGCCATGGCAAAGAAGAACCAGGAGCTAATGGGTTTGAGGATCAGACCCATCTCTCCTAACATCTGAGGTTGATGAAGAACACTGAAGAAAACTCCACAAAGTCTGCTGGCCCGATGAAGGGTCGGTGGAAAGTGCGGACTGCCTACTAAATCGTTGCCTGGCGGTGTCCGTGCATTGTTGATGTTTGGAGGACCTAGTTTGTCTTCCAGGAACATATCTGAGACAGATTTGTTGTTGAAATCTCATGTAGCAGAGTGAGTTCCCACGGATCCTCACTGATCTAGAGTCTGGATCTGAACTAGTATGAAACGCTTTCTTGGTGCCCCTATCTGAAGGTAGTACCCTAAAAAATGTTGTGATCCTCTGTATGGGGTCTAGTCTGATGGGAGGCAGAAGAATATGGGCTTGAAACTTGAAAGCCTCCTGCATGTATAGGGCCAAACATCTCTGATCAGGATACCTGAAAAAAGTCGGCAAGGGTCTGAGAATTTTTGAACAAGCAATGGAACCTTCCTCTAATCTCGTAGTAGATAGGGCATCCAAAATTGAAGTGCACCTCAGTCTCCACTTCTTGTAAATGGCATACCTGGCAGATTTTGTCTGGTCTATCAATTTGGTGGTCCATCTCTACCCGAAGTCTATGAGAACCGATTTTGAACTGGCATAGAGGAATGCGAAGAGCATGCATCCAGTGGCAAAATGTATATTGGGGTCGAACAATTATCCTGTCTCTCAACTCCAAGAATGCTCAATGTAGAAGGCCATCTTTGGGCGCAACCCTCCCGGGGGATTAACCCAAGTGGCCTGGACGAAACATCTGTAGATGTCCTCCCTAATGATCTTGTTCAACTCTTGTCTAGTAGGTAAAAGGTGACTAGGAGAATCTAAGGAATATCAAAAAGGAGGGAGATGATCCAACTGAATGCCCACTGATTCTAAGAGATCTGAAACTCTTGTAAACGGACCCGAGGGAGTGGAACAGGCAATAGTCTCTGAAGAGCAATATGCCAAGTAAGGATATCGATCCCTACTCTTTATCGAGTCTACAAAACCTCGAACATGATGCAAGAATGAGACCAATCTGAAGACCATCTCAAGCCGAAAGGGCTGAGCTCCAAACTCTGCAAGGATGATGTGTTGAGGTATTGTTTGTTTGCATCTAATGATGCGACAAAGAAGAAGAATTTGGACTCTCTCAGCTGAAGCCCAATCTCACTAAACTAAAGACAATCCCCAAATCTCTCATCCATATAGAACAGTGGGACAAATCAAGGTGTCCATGAGTCTCATATTAGATGAGATGTCTTGGAAGTGATGTCGAAATCACTCGCTCAAGAAGAGCTAAGGATTCATATCCTTTGTTGATCTGAGGCTGAAGTGATGGTCGCAAACTAAAGCGGGTGTTGAAGAATCTAAGGAAATGTGGGTTAGTAAGATTCTTCTTGCCATGATAACTATTTGTGAGTTGTTTTTAATTTTTCTTATTAGCAAAATCTTTAATATTAGAGTGTGTCTTCTTAGTTCATCAAACAACTACCAAAACAAAGAGACAAAAACACAAGATGTTGGCTTTCTGCCAGGGCCAAAACCTCTCACCCTTTGAGAGGAAAACCCACAGAAAATTCCTCATAGAGATTCCAATTGATGAATACCAAGACCATGACCCTTGACCTATTATGCCACTCCAAGACCAAGACATCAATCGTCTTACTGTTGAGATCATCATCATCACTATTGCTTCATCGAGGTCATTATTGTTGCACCATTGCTACACCTTTACTAAGATCTTCACCTTGTAACTATGTTTCCATCAGGATCATGACCATATCTATATCGAGATCATGACTGCATCTAGAAGTATGCTGAGACAGAGTGTGTCACTGTGGCTACACCCTACACCAAGATCTTCATCATCATAGATATGCTGAGACTGTCTAACTGCACTAGGATCTTCATCATAATGGATATGATGAGACTGTCTAGTATGTCGAGACAGTGATTGTGTTCTTTAAGATCCTTCTCTTCATAAGTATGCCAAGATTGTAAGGCTGCTTAAGAGATTATTGTTTTGATAGGTCGAGACTGTGATAACCATGGTTGTGAGGGTGTCGAGACTTCATCCCTATGGTGCCCATTCGAAAACCACATAGATGTTTTTCATCTAAATTATGTACTTCACTGTACCCATCCAAATTATACAAGGAATTCGAGTTTTGTACCTCACTGTACCCACTATAATTACCATCGAAGATTTCAGAGACATCTGAGATCCTGAACTGTGCTTATACGAAAATCTCAGCAGGGTATTTATAGTAGTTTCGTCTCCATAAATGAGCTGACGTGTCATGTTGAATGGGTGTGTCTCCATAGGTGAGCCGACATGATTGTATTTAATTCATTTTGCTGGCCGACATCAAGAGGATTGTGCTTGTCTTTTTGGAGGGATTTTCTAGACACTAGGTTGACTCATATATATTTTTATATATGCTCAAGAAGAGCTCTTCATACATGACATTGACTCTTTGACTCATTGATAAATCTTAAGGTTCTCAATGGTAGCCACAAACAAATAAACCTCTTGCTCATGAAACACATGTAGCAAGGCATACAAAAATAATTTTGTTTCTTTTATTTCATCATTTACAAATATCATGTCATTATGAAGACCAAACCTAGTTACACTTTCTTCAACACTCCCTCTTAACTAGGGAGGTATTCATAATGGTACTTGGTCATTCTCAATTTGAAGAATTTCTCATAAGAAGAATCGGATTGGTAACCCATTTGTATAGCATCATAGTAACCAACATTGTTTCCACAGTAAGGCCTCGACTGACAACTCTATCTCTCATCAGATCAGAGCACAATGTTGGCGAGACCAATGACTACAGACACCTTCATCATTGTCTCTCAAGGTATATACCCACCCGGGTGTTCACTAAGTATGACCTTCTTGGCCTATTCTTATCTTAGGTTCCCAGCCCTTAAAGAATATCATTTCAATTCATTTGAATTTAGTTGGAGTGATATGTTATGGTGTAAAAGTTTTGAAGCCACATAAGGATGTTGTGAATTTATGCAATCAGGATATTGCATGCACACTCACACACACACACACACATATGAACACAAAAAAGTGTTGGTTGATTGCAAGGTCAGGTTGCAGTCAAAGTGTTGGAATTGTGTGTGAGACCAAACCACCATGATAGATCAACAATACCCGCAAGGGAGCCCAATGGCATGACTACAAATCTCATGTCTATGAGATCAAGCTTCTAGGTGAAGTAAAGTTGGGAAATTGAAATTTTCGATTTGAAATGTTTGAGTATACCTCATGGGAAACTAAATGTTGTGACACAAGTGAAATGATGGAGCTATGAGAAAAGGAAATATTGGCGTGATGGCATTGCAGCCCATAGCACTTTATTTATCTTATGGGAGCCAGTCATAACTAGTACCTTGATGATAAGACTCCACGAGTAGTGCAGTGGAGCATGCCAGATGGGTACTTGACCATAAGACTCCATGCATATGTTATTAGAGCATGCCAAGAGGGTGCTTGATCATATGAATCTAATGAATACCCCTTCTAGGAAAAATTTGGGACATGATTATTTGTAATGGGGGTTACCTCGACCTACATAAGTGAGTAGCTAATGCAGGCCCATGCAGGATGACCTTGGGACATGTAGATTTCCTAGAATGGGGGTTTCCTAGGCCTGAATAGGTGATTTACTGGTGGGAGAATAAATATGCCCATGCTCACTAGGATGTGAGCTTGAGGGAGCTTATTTGAGCTGTACGAAAAGATAGTGTGGAAAGGTATATCCGTAGGTGCAGACATAGTGTACTCTAGACTTTGGTAGTGCTTAGTAGGTAGAGACACTGTGCTTTGGATTCCGATGAGATGGATTTAAAGACAGATCTAGCTGGAGACTGAGCAGAGAATTGGACTCATTAGTGCTTAACAGGTGGAGGCACGCTCTAGATTCATGTAGTGATTAACGGGTGGAGATGTGCTTTGTATTCCTGTAGTGCTTAGCAGTGGATTGCGTGGAGCTTGTCCAGTAAGAACGAAGCTAAAGATAGTCTAGAACATGGAGTGTATACACCACTCAATGAGGAAGCAAAGAGTAACCATAGAGATAAGTATTAATTACTAGTTTGAAGAATTTCTTTGTTTAAGTTGTGATTTAAAATTTTGTGGTTGACCTCATAAGGAATTTGCTGATGAAAGTATGGTTTTTTATTTTATTTTTATGAATCTCACAAGACTCATATTCTTATGATGTAGGAAGAACCACTGAACCATCCAACTGGAATATATGAGGTTTACTGCAAGGCAAACAACATCAACTCAACAATATCAGCGTGCACAACATAAACACATTAGAGTGGAAGACTTCAAGAACTAGGCCATTATGGTGACATAGGAACCTTGTGATATGCGTTAATGGCCATGGCATATGCCATGATACATGTGATGTGTTACTAAAGCAAGGCAGGGGTATGCCTTGACTAGGAAGATTTTTCTTGTTCATGGAAGCCTTACCAAGGGATGGATCATTCGAGGGATTGAGGAAGTAGAGGAGATACCCAAACTTGGAAGGTGAGTGACTGAATGGAAGAGGAAACATATCACTCGAGTGACTTATGAAGCAAATGAGGAAATGCCATAATTTGGAAGGTCTGTGGTTTTCAAAGAATCATGTCCACTCACTGGGATCATAAATGCATTGGGTGTGTCCCAGGAAGTAATGAGCCAAATTGTTCTCTGAAGGACCATTGAGCATAGTGGACAACATGCTGGACATTGGAGGTAGATAACACTTTGAAATCAAGTAATCGAGTAGGTCAAGGAGCAATGGAAGCACATTGGCCTAGATGAAGCCACTTGTGAAATCGCTGATCATATGAGTGTATCTTACCCAATTTTGTTTACAATGTCAGTAATTGTAAAACAAAGGTGTGTATATAAAGCTCACTATCAAATCTTATGTTTGAGTATAAAACACTTTTGAATTTTGTATTTGGGCATAAAACACTACTCAATTTTATGTTTGGGTATAGAACACTCAGGACAATGTTCCTCTAAGGGGGTGGGGTCTATGATAGCCCTTTTTTCTACCCCTCTTGTAAAAGTCACTATGAATCATAATTCATGTAAATATTGTGGAAATGTAAACAAAATGAATGGGCTAAGAGGAGGAGTTTCTTAGGAAGTGATTAAACTCAAGTTGTTTCATTTAATGTGCTACCCGTTCCTTTAGTGGGTTTAATGGCCTACGCAATAGGTAGGTAGGTTGAGTATGGGTTCCTAAGTGAAGGACAAGCCCCATACCACCTTTTCCTTTGAGGGGTATGTTGTTGTGGCCAACCTGCAAGAGGGAAGATGAGGATCAGTGGAAGAAAAGGCAAACAAGAAAGAGAATGGGGGGATCGCCTAGACGGTATGTTGAGTATGTGGAGTGGTATGCTCTAATATGAAGAATAAAATGCGAGAGAGTTGTGTGGAGGCATATAGACAACAATTGTATGTGGGTATGTAGATTATGTTGTGGATATGCATATGGTAATTGCAAGAGGACTCATGAAAGAAGAGCAGAAGAGAGCATCGTTGGCGCAAGAGCAAGAGTATGTGGAGGAGGATGGGGTGAAGAGAAGACCAAGGAAGAGCAGGTGGAGACACAACGTAGTATGGATGCCCATGGGTTTAGTGGGTGGAACCACTCTGTGCTCTGGATCCTTGTATAACAGAGTGGAAACTCTGTGAGTTTGGATACCTGCAGAGTTTAGCAGGTGGAAACACAATGTACTTTGGATCCCTATTGACTAGGTGGAGACACTGTGAGCTATGGTTTTCTATAGCATTTAGCAAAAGGAGACACCGTGTGTTCTAGATTCCTATAAGTAGGTGGAAATGAGCTTTGGATTCCTATGTGATATGGTTGATTGACATTGGTGTGGATTCCCTTGACTGAACTCCTCAAACTCTAAATCGGGTGTAGGGTTGGTTAGTTGCAAAAAATATTGCAATGTAGTTGGCCTATGGTTGGTTGGAGAGTTGAAGTCCTCCCCTCAGTTGTCAGTCATTAAGTTAATCAAATTAGTGTATTCACCAATATATACATATGTTGCACTATGTGTAATGAACGAAGTTGTTATGTGTTATAACAATGATTGTATCATCATTTTTTATGGAGGAATGTGTTTTTCTTGGTTGTCTAAAATGAGATGGTTATGTGGATGTTCTCATGGTTTTGAGGGACTTGTAGATCCTCGCGATTGCTCATATGTTCCTAAGTTATAAATCTAGTTACACGGTCTTGTATGAATTCTTGATGTGCTTAGTGATTGATGATATGTTCCTAAGTTACAAAGCTAGTTAAATGGTCTTCTATGGATTCTTGATGTGCTTAGTTAAATTATTACTATCCGTGATTTCCATTGTCTAGCATTGTCATGGATATTTTATTGTTTAAGGTTGTTGATTGTATTTATGTTGCAATGTATGTTTCATATATGGATCTAATAGTGTTGTGTGGGACCCGTGATGTGGTTTAATATGATGTTGTTGCATTTGAGTTCCAAAAGTAGCGTTAGCCAAGGATTCTCGTTTTGTGCCTGTTAGTAGGCATGTTGTTGGATCCATTTATTGTATCATGGCTATGTTTAATGTTTGGAATGATTGTGTCTAAGTGACGGTTTCATTCCTATCGTGATAAGGTTGTTGAGCATTGCTTTATATCGAGAAAGGCTTCACAAAGCCATCAAGCTACTTAAGACTTCTAAGCCTCACAATGACAAAGTAATAGGCTTGCATTTTGGATGAATAAGCATTGTTAAACTTGTAATAGAGTAAAAAATTATGAATGGTAGAGGAATTTATTTAACCCACGAGATTTGGCAAATTTGTCCAATGAGGATGGAGATGAAGATATGTCTGTTCCACGAAGATGAAGATATATATGTCCCAGGGAATGGAGATATATATATGTGTGTGTGTGTGTCCCAGCAAATGAAGACGAAGATATGTCTATTCCATGAAGAAAGATTATATATGTCTCAGGGAATGAAGGCGAAGATATGTTTGTTTTGGGGAAGGAAAATGTCGAGAAACATAAGGACGTATAACGTGAAAATTTTGATTTACACAAAGGACAGGGACCTGCTAGGACACAAAAACTATGGTGAGGTTACCACATGGTTAGACCATGAGTAATGTGGCATAGCCACATAGGCACTTGGGTTACCACATGGTAGTACTTGCTGATGTGGCAAGGGTTAAGGGGCCAAATTTCAAATGGGCATAACTTTCAATCTAGAGGTCGAATTGAGGTAAAATTTATATTTTCATAAAGATCTTGATGATTTGGATGCAATCATGTTATCCAAAGTGAGTTCCATGTTGGAGATATGTCGTCATTGATGGCGAAGGCAAAGGCAATGGAAAATATTGGAAAAGGCAATTACATTAGTAAATATGTTGTCATTGGTGGCAAAGGAAAACATTGTTGGAAGAGTCAAAAGCCATGGAAAAGATTGTTGGCAAAGGAAAGCATGGAAATCATTGGTGGAAAAGATAAAAGTAACAAAGGCAGCAAAGGAAAGCATGGCAATTGTAAAACGCTGTAAATTGTGTTGTCGTTATTGGCAAAGGAAAAAGAAAAGCATGGCAAAGGATCAATCATAAGAAGATCATCATGGATGAGAATGGTGCAAATACTTTGGAGCTTGTTTTGGAGTAGAAGATCATCCCAGAAGTAGGTGGAACCCACACATGTGGAAAGAGCTCGAAAAAAGCATTATGTTGGTATGTAGAAGTTTGAAAATGGAAACCTAGTGTGAAAGTCAGAGCCAGTCAAAGTTGGTGACCCTAAGTCAAATTATTATAGAGTTAGCAGAGGTTGGACGAGCTTTGTCGCACAACCCAAGTTGGTAGAAATGCCAAACTCAACGGATATGGTGGCGGAGCCTCTACGTGAAGCTTCGAGCTAACTTAGAGAGACAATGCAATAGCAAGAAGCAATGTCATTGGTCACAAGTTGAGCCAACCTAGTGGTAATACCTTGGTGGATATACCCTGACGGTATGTTAACGGTGCACAAGTATTAGTGACTAGGCAGATGTGGCAAATAGTGCCCAGATCTTAGCAATAGAGGTAGCCTGATCGGCGTACCCCCGAATACTATATAGGCCGCAAATGGCTAAGTGTCAGGCCACATGGTGGATTCTAGATGACACTAGAGACAACCATTTAGATGGACTTTGTGGTCATGGGAGGCGTTTTACCGCACAGTTGATCATATAGATCAACGATGAAGATCCACCTCGGGGGCACCCCTTCTAAAACCACAATCTGCTTAGGAGTGGTGTCATGGAAAGGGATTGATCCCAGTGGTTTTTCGAAAAATAAAATTATAAAGGAAAATGGTTGCAAAACAAGGCCTCATAGGACTTTTCTCTCTCCTCTCTTACAAAAGACAAGTGACAACATACGCTTGGCCCAGACAACAGAGAATGGTGACTTCAGTAAAAGCTAATGGGAGTGTGACACATGGTAGGTAGATTTGGTGGTTTTGGGCACCTTAATGGCCCATATTTGGGTGACATGTGTCACAGGTAATGTCATTATGACATCATCCTGTTGGACATAGCCTGGAAGGTTCACTATGTTGCATAGAGCAAGTTTGTTAGGCATCAAGCGCTAGGATACTTCGACACTGATAACACGACAACAATCATCCAATAAGAAGAGTGTCGGTAGGACCCCACAAGACATCTGATCCCATAGGATTTATCTCGACGTGATTGATAACAGTTCTTAGCAAAGGTGCCAGGTAGCAACCAATTATAAAGGGCACCGAGCGGTCCCCACGAGACACATCGACCTAACGGATATACCTCGACAGGTTTACAAAGGTGCACATAAACGAAAGTGTCAGGATGTTGGGGGCTGCGGGCTAAGTGCTTATACCAGGTTCTATGGAACATGTAAGAAACAAGGCACAAAGATATAAAGAGCTGCAGAGTTTGTGGCAGCGACTAAGTGCCAGCTCCTTGGTCGCCTCGCGTAGAGACGGGACCATTGAGGGCTTGATAGGGCTAAGCACCCACTGGCATAACCGATGGTCCCAAAGACCCGGTCTTATGGTGAAAAATAGGTGAAGGAGCCAGAGAAAAGGGGATTCAAGGAAAAAAGGAAGAACAATGTTTTTGGCAGAAGTTAAGCCAAATTAAACATTAGTTAAAATTGGCGAAGCTCTGTTAAATCCTGTTAAAAAGGCCAGAATGCAAAAATATGTAGAAAAACTCAGTTTAAGTTGCAGAAAAAAGGTGGTTAAGGTCAGTTTAACTTGGAGATTAAGCCGAGAACAACAAACACAATTAGAGGACTGAAATTAACAAGACAAAGGCAAAAATATTAGCTCATGCAACAGATTTAAAGAACAAGTTAACTAAAGACCAATCCAAAAAATAATAATGCATAATTCTTTATAAGTAGAATTCAAGTAACAAAATTAAGGGGTTTTTGAGAGGAGTGTGTGGATGAGAGTTGTTGGTGCAACATGATGCATAATAGTCTCGGTATACATCAAAGATTAATAAAAGACCAATCTGGGTATCTGAAAGGTGTCTTTCAGAAATTCTTGCTGATGTATAAAGCTTGGTGATTGGTGTATGATGTGTTCAGTAATGACATATTACCAAAAATGGTGGTGTTTGCATCAGTAATCAGAGATTGATGAAGGTGTTTTCATTAGTAATGTGAAATTGGTGAAGGTGTTTGTATGGTGGCTTTGGTGAGAAGTTGCAGTGAGGAGAATTTGTTTGATTATGAGGTAAGAGGTCTTTTGGTTCTAGTATGAAAATGGATGAAAGATGGATCAACAAGACCAACAAGTGGTAGCTTGTAGATCAAGGTAGCAACTCCTTCTAGTGGGTACTAGTAATTATTTGGGGGCAAGAGTCCCTTTCAAAAAAGACTGATAAACGAGTAGGGGTAAGAGTTCCTTCCAGTGAGTACTGGTAAACAAGCAAGGGTAGTAGTGCATTTCAGTGGTAGTTGATAAACAAGTAGGCATTGAATTTCCTTTCAGTAGCAACTGATAAACCTACAAGTGGTATCTTGTGGCGCCATGATGTAATCAAGTTGAATATTGTAATAAAGAGAGGATTGGTGTCTTGTATATGTTGTTAATGTGCTTGATTTTTATGATGTTATGTTCTACATGATTGAGTTTTGTTGTTGATCCATGAATACTTGTTAAAGTGATTAAAAAGTGAAATTTGTGAAGAATTGTATAATTTGGCCACACTATTGATTCACCCCCTTCTCAGTAGTGTCCTAGTTTTGATTGTTTCTAACAATTAGTATCAAAGGTAGTGTCCTTTAGGATCAATTTAACAAATGGCGGAAGATTAAGGATCATGGAGAACCAGGACAAGATTACCTCATTTGGAGTTCTATCTTTTAATGGCTCAAATTATACAACTTGGAAGGTAAGGATGAGAATCTTCTTGCAAGCTCTTGATCTTGATGTATGGCTATATGTGGAGAATGGAGTAATAAATAATAAGTTTGATAAATTATGCAAGGATGAAATCATGAGAGGGTTGTCTAAGGCAGACATTGAGAAAGTAATATGTTATAAGACTGCCAAGGAGATATGGGATAAATTGAAGTCCATCTATGAAGTAGACATGCAAGCTACATGTGATGTCAAGAGGCTTTCCCTGGAGGATGAATCAGTCAAAGATTCAAAGAGCATTGAAGATCATGAATCAGATGATGATTCTTTTGTATCAAGAGGCCAAATCAATGATCAACACCCAGAGGAGATGCAGATTGCAAGTAAGTTGTTGTTTTGTTGTTATTGTAGAACAATAAGTCATTTATTTTCAAACTGCTCAGCTACAAGTACTAGTGAAAGTGAGAGTTTCTCATCAAATTTTAGTGGAGAAAGGACCACCTTGATAGTAATACAAGACCTTGAAAATGGTCAAGAAGACAATGGGTCCACCTTTGGTGAAGAGGAAGAAAGAACATCTCACATATCAGTAAAAGAATCCCTAGAGTAATCAAGGGAACAAAGTTTTGAGAGTGAAATAAACACTAGTGGTGAATCTAGTGGCTCCTAAATTGAGTTGGAATATCTTGAAGAAAATATCTATTTGAAGAAGCAACTCATATCATCTCTTGAGAAGATCAAGCAAATAAAAGCCAACAATATGGAGCTAGAGAAGGAGAATAGACCATTAAAAGAGAAGTTGATGAATCTTCAGTTGCATGCAGAGAATTATGAAGCATTGAAGGAGATTCAAACCAACCATTTCCCCCTTAAGCTAATACAATAGATAGAGGTGAAAGTTACTCAGCAGCAACGCAACACCAAGGAGACCAAAATACTTTCAGAAATAAAATAAAAGGTATGCAACCCCTTATATGTTTTTATTGCAACAACACGTGGCAATTTTCTCCCAAGTGTCTAGAGAGGAAAAAGAAGGCTCCCATAGTGAGCCAGTGACCCTCTACCAACCAGAATTGTGCAGTCCTTCCCACCATGAGCCCAATTTGTTGCTTTATCTTGTCTTGAAGTTGCTTTTATTTTTAAGCTGAAATTTTCTTGCCACGAGTGTACTCTATGTCCCAAAGGCACAACAATTGTTGAGAAACTCTCTAACAGTTAAAGAGAGCTGCATTAATGGAAACCCCCCGAGAGAAGTATTAGGGAAGTAATTGAGAAGATATTAGTTGATCTACCAGTTTATGTAGATTCTTAGTTGTTCATTGAGAAGGGTACAAAGTTAACATGACGACAAATTAAAGATACTTTTTGTAGAGGACTTCAAGGAGGAGGACCGACATGTTTACCTTAGCATCCAACAGTCAGGCTTACACAAGGTTGCATGCAGTTACCCCTCCTTCCCATGTGTGGACATTATTAGTTGGATTTCCTACACACAGATGAACAGACAATGACATTTAGCAATGCTAGTAGGATAGAGCTTGCCACCTTCAGGGTGGATAACTTTCTGCGGATATATCATTTATCCTAATCGCTGAAGCGCATGGACTCATTTTTGTATGCCATCCACAGCTTTGTGAACACTAGAGATATCATCAAGCACTGGGTGAAAGAGCCGTCGAAGTTTAGACAGACACCCAATAATGTGTACAATACAATGTCTCCCAGGAAGGCTTATCAATTCTCGATCATCTTTGCTTGCTGAATATATGGTCAAGAGTACATAGAAACCTTTCCTGAAGGTTGGGTAGTCATGTTGGACCAGTTGGTGAATGATGGGAAGCCATTCAACTGGTCAGATTTGCTGACTCATAAGTTGAAGATCCATGTGACTAACGCTCGGAATCCACCCAATAATGAGCAAGCAATATTCCAAATTTTTGCATACTTACTTAATGTAATATGTGCCCAACAACAGTTCCCTGGCATGAACTGGACATAGCCACCAAAGGAGACTGTCGCCAATGTTTATTGCAAGTTTCTTTCAGACTGCAACTATTGAGGAGTGATGGCAAGGCTAATTGAACATTTTATTATCATGTTGTACAAGCTTATCTTTGAGCATGATCCACCTTGCATGTCCCAAGAAGCAATGAAGGCAATAGTAAGCATCGAGGATTGGTATGCCTCACTAGATAGCACCTTCATCAGAGTATATGGCAGAGAGAAGCCTCTAAATGTTATACCAAAGTATGCCATTGACAAGACGATCATGCAAGAGTTCTCCTATCACCTCTCCACGGGGTTGTGAGCGGGAATAGGAAGAAGAAAGTGCCATAACCCACTCTTCCTTTGCGGATCAGATTATACATGATTAAGATCTTGAAGGATGTAGACGTTGAGGCTAAGGAGATAGCCAAATTTGAGTTAAGCACCAAATAATTTAATCCATATGATCCCCACGGTATTTTCAAGTACCATTGTGCGAAGGTGTATTATCCATGGATCCATGGGAAATTTCACTGGCATGATGAGGACCCTTGGAGGTATTGTTACAATGCCTCTAAACTCCACAAGCTAGTCAATATAACAACAACTTGGAGGGATACTATGAAGACAACAACAAAAAAAGAAGCAACAACAACAACAACAACAATAAGAAGCAATCTAGAGGAGGACAAGGGAAAGAGGAAGATGGCTGAGAACCTAGAGGCATAACAAAGATGCAATATTAAGGCATATCCTCTCCTGGAGAAAGCAGCTTTGGCAATGAAAGAAAATAGGGAGCAGCGGATAAAGAGAGCAGAGTGAAGGAAGAGAGAAAAGCAAAGGCTGAAGTATAATTGAAGTTGTAGGAGACATAGAAGAAGTTGAATGAAGAATAAGGGTTGAGGAGGAGAGAGCGAGAAGAGACGCAGAAACATGAAGAGGAACAAAGGCAAGGTGTGATGATAGAAAAACCAATGCCCATATAGGTTGATGAGTCAGAATAACCAACAGCTAAAGAAGAGGGTTAAAAGATGTAGGATCAGGAGATTACTCAGCAAATTGAGCAACTAATCGAAGTGACATACATGGAGTTGGAGCAAGCGCCACAAAATGAAGATACTGACCTCATGCTGAGAGCACTAGAGTTCATCTCCCAGTCTCTGCCACCTCCAGTGTTAGAACCAATCTCGAGCGAGCAAGGATAAGTTATTCTCCTTGATGATGATCTAATCATGGATGTGTAGAACCTAGGATTTGACAAGTTGCAGAAGAGGATTGTACGTGTGTGGAGGAAGCACGTTCGGGATGATCACGCATCACCTGCATTCAATAAGGAAAGGGTGATAGTGCCATACATCAAGAAGCATCCAACTGCCCTTTCTGATGCCAACTTGGCCTATGCAAGAGAAACAAGCTCAAATGTTAAGTTCCTGTTGGCTAAGAATGAACAACTGGAAAAGAACTTGCAAGCTACCAGGTAAGAGGTAAAACAATTTCGAGAGCAGAGTGCGGTTTCGGCAATGGGGGAGATGAGGAAAGCGATACTTGTTGAAGTATCAACACTTGAGGATACCATGCAGAAGCTCTATGATGGATTAGTCACAGTGCATAAAGAAGTTGTCCATGTGCATGGCCTACAACAACATACCAAAGAGTTTATTAAAACTCTCAAGAACATACATGCTACCATCACCCATGTACAGGAGTGGACAATGCGGTACAAAGGGGCCCCACTTGACTTAGTAAAGAAGATGAAGCCACAGGCAGAGCTGGAGAAAGTAAAGGTCCGGTTTTTTAGCTAGAACTACAAGAAGCTCACCCCATTCATCAGAAGCATACATGCCTCATATGCACAATTATACAACAGTTTGGATGTCATGGTGAGAACACACATGATCCCATCAATCGGTTCCCTCACCGAGGCTAAACCCGAGAACCAATTCTGGCTAGAGATCAATGAGTACATGGAGCAGCTAAGACGAGAGGCCACCAGGGAAGACATGGAGTTGAAAGCACATAACATGAAACAATACATTGGTTGTCCGGTCAAGGTTAACACCATGCTGCACATGCTTCAGAACAAGTTGGATACAGGTTCCAAGACCATATACCCGGATGCCATGGAGGCAAGAGTTCGCCATCAGAAATACACCATCAAGCAGTTTGGGGACACCATCATGCAGTACCAAGCCTGGCATCAATATGTGATTGAGAAGAAGCAAGTGGAGGTTGCTGAGTTTGTCTTTACCCAAACGTCGGAGTCATAGTGTTTTGTCTCGTCCTACTGTCTCTAACCTATTTTTTCTGACACGGGTACATGTTGAAAATGTAATATTATTTGTAAATATGTTGTAAGTGAAATTCCAAGTGCCTTTAGTGGAATGTGAAAGGTCATCATGTTATGTAATGAGTTATTTGTAAAGAAGTTGAAGAGTCGTGAGGGAAGTCAAAGAGTCACAAAGGGAAATTTCAAGGGTCACCCCACCCTTTGTTATAAATAGAACCTTATAACTCATAGAAGAGGCTTTTGGGAGCCAAGCTTTTGGCTAGGCTTAGGCTTAGAAAAGGCCTGGGAGTATTGTGATGAGCCTTGCCTTCTCCATAACGTAGAGCGAGTATACTTCTTTGGAGGAGCAAGTGTTCTTGATTGTAACGTTCCACTATTGGGGCTAGCAGTCGTCAATGGCGTATGTATGGATGGAACTTTCACTTATAATAATAATATCAGAGCCAACACACTTTCATGCATATTTTGTTCTTGTAGTTGGACTATCATGGTTTCTTTAGCAATGTATGTTGTTTAACTTAAGCATTTTCTTATGAACTACTTTGTATGCAATTGTATGAATCCGGTTGAATGCGCATTCTTGGATTAACTCATCACTTTAATTTGTGGACTATTATGCATTTTAGCTTGTGATGTCATTCCGCTCATGTGTTACTTTCAAGATGTGTACTATTAATGGCTTCTAAGGGGCACACTTCCTTTTCCCCTCCATGTGTTAGAACCTTCATGCATGACACTTGACTCTCCTCAAGGTAACACACTTGCTCTCACCCAAAGTTATCTTACTTACCTCTGTGCACTATTGCGGTCAAGGCATTACACTACCACCCACTGCTGGGACTCCTACTCCTAATGGTTTTAGGTCTAGTTGGGACTTTATCAGGGAGATCCCTTGAACGTTGGTGGGTCCAACACTGTCAACATTTCTAGCGCTAGAAAGAGGGCCAGATGACAAGCTGAGCCCTTGAAGTTTGTTTTGAATTTATGCACATATTTCATGACTTTTGTCCAAATCATAACCCTTACATGTTTCTCTAACTTTTTTGATTTTGATGTGCCGATGAGAATTATAGATGACTTGTCGAAATATAAGTTCAATGGAAACAATGAAACACCCTTGTTCAGGCACATAGTTGCTTTTGTTAACTTCTGTGACAGGCATGATGTCCCCTCGGATGATATTGCTTGCGGGTTGTTTGCTTTCAAGTTCGAAGAGAATGCGAAGCAATGGTGTCACACATTTCCTGCAACCTCTATACACTCTTTTGATAACTTGTTCAAAGAATTATGTCGTGCTTTCGTTCTTTACGACCGTAAAGTACTTAATAAAAAAATTAAAATTGCGAAAAATCAACTGACGAATATCTTGAGCATTTTCACAATCACTTTCTTCATTATTGTTATGAGTTTCCTAAAGATGAAGTTGACTGGGAATTTTTTGAGGAAAGATTTCAATATCTTGTTCACATTTATGAGAATCCACATGAGTTAGAATCTTTTGAACCTCTCCCAACATGCCTCAGTGTTAGAGCTTCTAAATTTGAGATGGAAAAGGTTGTTGTCCCAAGTGACCCTCCATTCCCTTCTTATAAAACAACTCTAGCTCCATAGGTCGAGGTGGGAGAAGTTGAGAATCCACCTATTGATCTGTCACCATCTCCTCCTACCCCACCTCTTCAGGATTTCTGCACAAATTTGGACTGTAACCCCGATGGTTGTCATGTGGTCTTATCTCCTTAGCCTCCATCCTTTAGTTCCTTTGATCCTTCAAATTTTTATGTGTTGTGTTCATCCGTCTTGGATCTCACATATGATGTTCACAAGGATCAAGTTTTGGATGCAGTTCATGTTGAATTGCCAACCTGTGCTATTATTTTTTAATGAGTATGTATGGGAGTCTGAACAAGAATTTGCAATGAAGGATGACATCCTTCTGTCCACACCTCATCTGCTTTATCTTGACATCTTCTACAATTCTACTGTTTCCATTTCATCTTGTGAAAATCCATTTCCGGATGTTTCCACTTTCGATCATTTGCAGAACATGCGGGATTCTAGTCTTTCATTTGATTGCGGAGAGGACAAATAATCTTCTTGAATCCACCCAATCTCTCATCTTGCATTTCCGAAAACATAGAGGGTGAAATTTATCGTTTTTCACCATCCCCTCTTTATGATTCGTGAGATCATGATGGTGTCGTTGTCCATCATCTTGAACTTTCTAATTGTGGTTGTAGTGATTTTTCATTCATTCATTCGATCATGATTTTTATTTGCCTACCGTTGATCTTTCTAAGCCACATGTCTTTGATGATCCATCTTCTGATGAATTGGAAACTCCTCACATTGTCGAGTTACTTCAGCCTGAGCTGATGGTTATGTCAAGTTCTCGTAGCCTTGAGGTTAGTTCCACTTCTGATAAAAAATCTGTTGAATATGTCCAGGCTCCTCATCACTCTGTTGTTTATGCTGAAAATCAATCTATTACATAGTTTTCGTATCCTCCACCAGAATCACACAATCCTATCTCTCATGCATTAGAGGAGTTGAACATAGGAAGCTCTGTTGTGAAACATAAGTTTACGTCTTTCTTTATGTTTGCTCGTTTTTCAAGCTCGAAGGAGTGTACATGCTTGTCTTCCACCCGCAAGGTGATAAGACACCATGATACATCCACAAAGTGCCTTTCATATACTTTTGATTTTTTGTTGTTGTTGTTGTTGATGCATACAAGCTTCGAACGTATTGGTTTACATTGTTTTATATTTATTGTTTGTTGGTTTATTTGCACGTCTTTCTTGTCAATCATGTTCTCGACTACATAGGCCAACCGATGCGCTGATGAGTACATTGGAAGTATCAATTTACGTGAGTTGGCCTATTCTCTTCTTAGGTTAGGAGTAGGAGTAGTGTTTTCTTTTCCTGTTTGTTTCTTGATTTGCTTACTTTGTCTTGCTTCTTTCCTTTGTTTGTTTGCTTTTCCACTTGTAGGTTAGTTTTCCATGAAATCGTGTTTGGCTTCTTAGACAAGCAGGGTGAAATCTAATAGGAACTTGTACAACTATCAACACTTGGTTATCTGTCTATTCCCTCTCTTCATGTGAATCTTGCATTTCTTATAGACGATGATATCCTAATTGAAGATAAGTTAGTTTCAGAAAGATTCATGGTGAAATCACGATGCTTGCACTCTTAACTAGTACCGCCTACTTTGATCAATTTTCTATATTTGGTTAACCCTTGTCAACTCAGTCAAGTAGAGTAAGGAGAGGGGGAAAACCTTAAAAAGTATGTCAGAGGTATATATAAACATCATTCTCTGAAGGGACAACCTCTTCTGCTCTCATTAAGTTGGGATCCCTCTTTCGCCTCATGAAATAAATAAATGCCTATGTGTTCTCACCCAGGTTGTTCCCTATGACTCCCAAGGGAATACGGCCGGGGTAACCACTAACCAATCTTTTAATCACTGTTTCTAGCCAAACAGTGATCAGAGAGGGCTCTCTCTTTATGATTTATATCTACAGTGATGGTGTTTTAGGCTAGGTATTGAGTACAGGTCATGTTTGTGTTTCGGTTGATGAAATTCCCTTAGACTTCAGTGATGTAGTTTTTAGATATGTTGAATATCATTGGGCAATGGAGTCTGTGGCTTAATGTGTTTGAATCTGTGAGATGAAGGATGGAACGTGCAGGGCCCTTTGAGTGCTTCATTAAAACATATTTTTTGGGTAATGACAGGAGACAAGAGAAAACAGAGGTCACAGGGGCAATAGTTGAATCCCTGAGAATGACTGTTACAATAAAAACACAGTTTTGAATTGCAGCAATTAAGAATTACAATTCTGTTACTGTATATGAGGAAAACATATATAATAGCTCAGTTTGAGTCCAGGGTAAACATGGTTAAATCCTGGTACTATCCTTTCACCTTGCTATCTAGTGTAAAACATTAGAACGACAAAGAGAACAAAAGACTCAAAACAGACACGACAAGAGATTTGAGAATACTTATAGCTTTATGCAACACCCATGGAATCCTGTAACATGCATCCTTCACCACAAGACATCAAATACGCCAAACTTCTGGAAGTTCCATTCCTCCTTTGTATTAATTCTCTGAAAATATTACAGCAGATGGAAGTTATCCAAGAGAAAATTCCAGCAACCCCTTCAGCATCTGTGAAGGGTGTATATATACTAGTGGTGGTCTACAGAAATATCTGAGTTCTGCGTTATCTCAGTCTTTACATTCTCACCAACTCTTTAAGATATTATGTCGAAAATTTATTACACATTTAATACACAGTGCAGGCATTTTAATGCTCTGTCAGAAGATATTTAGCTTTATAAGAATAGCTAAGTCGGTCTGAATATTTGGATTTAATGCATAGAAAACCCGACTGTAGGCTGGTACACTATGTCTCGGACCTGTCAGCTGTGACTTTGACTGCTGCTGGTGGTGAGTGACTGGTCTGGCTGAGTTGGCTCAGCCTCTGCTTTTTCTGTAAATTTTAATTCTGAAAATTGCCATTGCGCGTGTCTGCCTTTTTCCTTCTGCGCTATTGGTTCTGGCCTGTCAAAATTGTCTGGGTCAAATGCCTCCAGACATCCTGTGTGGGCAGTTGATGTGCCAAAATCGCCCCTAGAGTCTCATCTGCTTCTGTGAACTTGAAGAAATTGGGTGGTGTATCAAACAGATGCTCTATCTCATTCATGAGAAAAAACAGGTTCTCCACTCTGTCATACATCATTTGCCCTGTGGCTGGCCCTGTGTCCTTTGAAGTGCTGGGAGGTTTTGC
Organism: Pinus tabuliformis; assembly: GCA_031772625.1. Taxonomy (NCBI): domain Eukaryota; kingdom Viridiplantae; phylum Streptophyta; class Pinopsida; order Pinales; family Pinaceae; genus Pinus; species Pinus tabuliformis. The sequence continues at coordinate 783,085,234 of CM062810.1, forward strand.
AATCTCTGCTACTGCATGTGCATCAATTCTCTTGTTATAGTTGTCCAGGGTGAGCAGTCTTCCCACGCTGCTCAAAATGTTGGGGAGGCCTCTGTTCTGCAGTGTTACAAACTTCTCCAGGAACCTGTTAATTTCTGTCTGCATGTCCTGTGTCCTTCTTTCCAAGGTTCCAATCAAGTTTCTCAATGTAACAACTCTCTTGGCTATGGCAATCGTTTCTGTCCTGTTGTTGATTCCCATGCTAGCCAATTGAGTGCTGGTTTTGTAATTCAGGATATTGATCATCCTGGTAGCTGCTTCTGGCATGTGCCCAAGGCTTGCCCTTGCTCTCTGTATTTCCTTGTTTGCTTTGGTGATGAGCACCATTTGTTCATCCATGGTTTCAATGTATTGCCACTGTTTGGCAATGGATCTCCCAATGTTGCTCCACAACACTGCTTTCATATCAGCTGTCACCCTTTCCAGTGCAAGCTCTTTTTCCAGCTCAGCAATCCTTCTCTTAAGGGTTTTCACCTCTCTCTCCTTGGCTGCCTCATTTTGTTTGCTTTTATCAAATTTCTCATTAACATTAGCCAAGTTCTGTTTGAGCCCATCCAGCTCTTTCATTTGGGCTTCCATAGCTCGGATCTCTGCTTGTAGCTTCTGCATATCTAAGCTAGCAGCTTGCTCTGATGTTGTTGTGGGGGCTGTAGATGGTGCTGTAGCTCCTGTTTGCTGAGGAGGAGGAGTGATGATCGGAGGTGCTTCCTCAAGATTTATTATTAATGGAGGAGGCTGGGAGGATTGACCTTCCCCTTTCTGTTTCATGGCTTCTTGCAGTGCTGCCTTTGCAGCTTCAGCTTGTCCTAGCTGGTCTTGAGTCCTAACCAGCTCTTTGTATAAGGATACCAGCAGGTCTGTGGTATCTTTTTCTTGCCGTTGCTGGGCAACCTCATCTGTTTGTGGATGGATGGTGGCCGGGAGTTTGATTTTCTTTCTTAGGGCTGCCATGTCTGCATCCCTTATTTTCAGCAGTTCTTGGATGCCTTTGACATCCTTGGGATCATGTCCTATCTCTATGATTACCTCCTCCAAGGATTTGATCCTGTTGTCCTTGGCTTGTGAGGATGCTCGTTCCAATTCTAGCTGGGATGATGTATTGTCTAGGCTGCTCTTTAACTTGTAATTTTCCAGTGTCTCATCTGCCAGGGAGGCATACACCATTTCACCCGTTTGTTTGTGTAGCTCTATCTTATCCATGGGGTGAATATCTTTAGCCAGAACCTCCATATTGGTTCTTAAATAGTCTGAGGTGGACTGAGGATGTAGAGTTGTGGGCATGAAATGGCTCATTATCATTTTGCCCTCACTCACATCAAAAGCAGACATTAGTCTCTGCTGGTTGCTGGGAGCTAGTTTTAACAAGTGATCATAGAGTTGCACTTTTATGGGATCACTCCTTCTCTTGATTTCTATGAACTGCTGCTTTATACTTGAGTGCCCCTCTCTATGCTGGCCAGAAGAGCTGACCTCTCCTCCCATTGTCATATCTGGTCCTCTTTGAGATGAGCTGGCCGAGAGTTCTCCACTGGGTGGGCCCATGCCCATGGCCTGCCTTACTGCTATATCCTCCTCTTGGGAGTCATTCAATCTTTGTCTCTTCTCTCCTCTGATAAAGGATGAAGTCTGGGGAGTCTCTCTCTCTCTCTTTCTGGTTAAGTCCTCCTTCTGAGGTGTTTGGAGGACTGAGCTGTCCACATTGATGTCTGTTCTTGGAGACAACTCTGTTTGGGGCTGCTGTTCTGTAGATCCGGGCAAATCTGTCTCTTTATTTTGCTGTAATGGCTGCTGCCCACTAGTTTGTGGTTTATCTTGTTGCTGCCCCAACTCCCGTTCTTCCATTTCTTCTTGCTGCTGTAGCAAGGTGTCAACCTGTTCTTCTGTTAATATAGGTGGTTGTTCCACCTGTTTGCCTTTGTCCTTGCTTGCTGCTTGGGTTGTCTGCTCGGCAGTTCGCTGTTGTGTTGCTGGTGTTGTGGTGGCTGCCCCAATTTGCCTCCTGTAGGAAATAGGCACCTGTCCACAAGTTTCCAAGTCAGCTTGTTTTTGGACATTTCTAGCCTCTTGCTCAAGTATTTCTTCATTAGTCATTTGCTCTACTAATGTGCCCTCTTCCCAATCTGGTGCATTTGCATATTTTTCAATTTCAGGTAATCTGGCATGAGCATAGTTGCCTAACTTATACCTGATCCTCCTGAGGGAAATAGAGTGGTTAGGGTCATATGGAATCCACTCAAAACTAGTTTTCAACTGGAGTCCTTCCAGGATCCTGTCTGCCTCTTTCCAGCCTTCCTCCTTTCTGTTGTATAAGAAAGGACCTAGCTGATTTCTCACTTTCAACTGTGATTTCTTGTTTTTACTCTGAAAGTGTAGGTAATCTGAGTTCCCAAATTGCCTGAAATATTCTAAGGCAAACAGTCTCATGGGAACGTACCTTGGCAGCCTAAATGGATTTAATTCACATCCATACACCCTAATGACTGTGTGATTCTGGTAGAAGTACCAGTTGCCGATGTTGTAAAGCTTGTTCAAATGAAGAATTCTTTTCATGTCATCGGTCAGTCTAGGAGGAGGGGCACCTTGCAGCACTGTTAGGGCTGGATGAACAAATAAATCAATAAACTCACAGTATGTATAAGGTGATACTGAGGTACGATGGAACACAGGGGTCCAAAAAACAACTGATCTTGGGGTTCCTTGGGCGTTGAGTGGCCTCAAAGGGACAGAGAAGGTAGCTGGCTGGTTGAACAAGAACAGATGGTATATGTAGGAGGTGTATCTGAACAGCCTCTCCCTCTTCAAGTTCATGAACTGGTCATGAATCTTCTCAGCTATATAAGTTGCATAATCATAGTGGATAGCTGGAGGCTTACCCGGGGCAAATATGGACAGCATGGCCAATATGCTGTCATCTACATCTTCCAGTCCTCTGAATCCCAGGACATATCCAGTCAAGTCCACCATCATCCTGCCCAACTCATTCAGGTATTGGTACCCAATGGGAGGGGTTCTGACTGCTTCAGAGCTAGGTGTGACAAATAGCTGGTTAATCTTCACAATCTGGTCATTAGACAGGTTATTTCCTCTCTTTATCAAATCTTGCATGGAAAGAGGGGTCAATTTCTTGGCTGTATGAAAATGCAGCATCTGATTTATACTCTCTGGAGTGATCTGAAACAGGACTAGGCCTGTGGGGCTAATGACTGCCCTTTGGCTGGGGTCATAGCACTCTTGGCAACTGTAGATAAGCTCTGGCATGGGATTAACTTGGGGAAGGTTGTATATGGGCAAATTTGATTCCCAAATTCCCAGGATATCTGCTCCACTCATGTGCTGGGCTCTCAGTTCCTTTAACATCTGGATAATATACTTAGTTCCCATAGGAAACCAGTCCAACATCTGGTAATCCATGTCTCCCAGGGGTTTCCATGCTAATTCTTGGTGGGGGGCATTGATAGGCTTAATATTGAGAGCAATGGGAGTCTCCATAGCTTGTGAAGGGATAAACTAATGCAATTTGACAAGTGAGTTGGCAAAGACAGACTGCAGATTGCCCTCTGTGGTAAAAACTTGATTTTCTGAACTGTCAGAGGGGAATTTACCAGCTAGAAATTGAAATACTGCTGGTAATTGGTTACAGAGATTCTTTTGGTGCCCAATTTAGCTCCTGGTAGTAATTCAGAGGTATTCAGCGGGGCATTTAGCCGAGAAAACGCAGGACGAGGGGTTTTCAGATGAATTGCAGTTTGTTACAACTCTGCAGGGAATTTTTGGACTTCACAGAGACAATGGTGGAGGTATAACCCGGTTCTAGCGGTGAAAAAATCTGTTTTACGGTCCTATTATGCCTGTGAGCAGTTTAGAGCAGAATGCAGGTCGAATGGAGGGCAGGGTAGGGTAAATACCTGTAACTTGACGTGCAGAAGTCGTGATAAGGTGTACTGCAGTTGCTGGAGTGGTCGCCTTTGTTGAATTTACAGGTTGGCGGAAATCCGGGCAGAAACGGTTAGACAGAGAGTTCGGCAGACAATAACAGTGAAATGGTAAAAAATGCGTGAAATTTGGTTAATATGAGATTTTTACCCATTTGGCGCTTTTATAGGATGACGTCAGCATGACGTCATTGGTGGGTCACGGTGATGTGACGTCAGCAGACGTCATCAGGGAGGACGTGGCAGCAGACGACCGGTCAACGGGGGTGAGGTGGCAGCCCAGTCAGCGGTGAGCTGGACGCGGCGGGACGGTCAAATAGCGGACGGGCGGAGGTTAAGCCGTGAAGGTTACGGTTAAGGCTTTAACCGTCACGGTCTCTCGGGGCGGTTAGAGTACGGCGCCCAGGGTGTCAGAGGGAGCTCCGAGATGGTCTAACGGGCGACGCGTGGCAGAGGCATGACGAGGCGCAACGTCATGTTCTCGGGAGTTAACGCGCGGACGTGGACGGCGTTCCGATATTGTGGTGGGCCGTCGGATCTGGAGGGCTTGATCCGACGGCTGGCGGAGGTGTAAGGTGCACGGCGGATAGGGCGGCGGAAAAATTTAACGTTTATGGGTTTTTGACAAGGTTTTCAAATGTTTCAACCTCTGACCACCCGCGCTTGCATTTGGGGGCATGCTGAAGGCGGGATTTTGCCTTTTATAAGGTTTGCGGAGGGTTTGTGGGCTAGAGGGGTTTATACCCATGCAAAGGTATTTTTTGAGGGGAAATGATCTGCAGCAAAGGGAGAGTATCAGAGATAGGTTCACCATGGTGGCCAGATGCCACTATGATCCCTCTTTGCAGATTTCTCGGCTATTATGCCTAGGGGAGGGAATATATAACATTTAGGGCTTTATACACCTTAGTGTTATTACTATTAGGGCAAGGGGTAGAATAAGGGAGTTAAATAGTAGAATTAGGAGTTAGTAAAGTGAAGGAGGGGAATCTTTGAGAAAGGGGATGTTAATGATGGAGTAAGGGGGAAAAAGTGAAGTTAGTGATGCTTTCTGCTGTGAATCCATGAAATTCACCACCTTTTTTGCTGATATGTCCATTGCCTTGGCAAAATATCTTTGACAACTATGTAATGGTGAACCTGTCCTTTCTGCAACCACAACTGCCTACCCAACTATTTCACCTAACATTTTTTAGTTTCTTCTTGGAGGGGCACTTAGACTTGCAACCCTCAATTGCCTTTTCTTTTCTTTGGCTTTTTCCTTTTTTAGTCTATCTGCTTCTACCCTTATCTCTTCCAAGGTCCCAGATTAGGCTTTTGGGAACCTTTGTTTCTCTACCTGAACTACTTGTCTGCCAAGATTAAGCTGTTTGGACAGACTTCTTTCTCTATTCTACAACTCAAAATTGAAACATGGCCTGATCCAGATTAGACTGTTGAATCATCCACAAAAATGTAATAAGGTCCTCAATATCTGAAGTATTTCACACACCTCTGATTTCCTGGAAATATGGAATCTTTGTAGTAACAAAGCAGAGCATATTTGGAATTTCAATAATCAATCATGAAATATGAAACCTATTATTATAGGTATCCAACACTATGCATAGTTCTTTGAAAAATGAAAATAAAAATAAAAATAAAGGGCAAAAGAAGAGAATGGATTCCTGCGCTGAGAGGTGAAACAAGTAACTCCGTCAGCGTATTGTCCAAGCTCGCTGGTAGCGGAGCAATGCTTGTGTTCCTGAAGTGACTCCACCGGGGTACTGTCTAGGCCTTCTGGCAGTAGAGGAACACTAGAGATTAAACTAAAACTTTGACAATCTATATTAATTGTGCATTTATATACCCCTCATCCTGAATTGAAACAACTTGGTTTAAATTGGCTTGGTATGTGTGCCTCCACTAAAGATAATGTTAGGGACTACATCTTTAACTCAAGTTAGTGAAGAAGTTATGATAATCAAAGAACTGAACAATACTTCCGGAAGAGTTAGACTTGCATTGCATGAGACAAGGTCCATACAGAGAGTTGGAGTTCTATCAGTGTGTCACCAATGTTGAAGTGGCTACAACCACCCTCAAAAATGTTGCCTATGCTTTGTTTTGGAGCCTCCCTTTTAAACCATAACAAATGATCTTGCACTGATCCAGATACTTGTGCTTTAATTGAGCCTCATCCTTTGCATCTAGGCTTGTGTTTTCTTACTTGGTTTACTTTCTAACCCACAAGTTGATCTCTTGACTTGGTCTTTTCACAGTTTCGGGAAATTGTGTAGAACATGAGAGGCAAGCCAGAGTCACTAAACCTAGAAATTATGCAGAACCAACTGTTCTAAAAAATTGCACAATGCATGAACTAGAGAGTTGCCCAGTTTTCCCCATAACTGCGCAATCTCTCTAGGCAATGCATGGCAAATTTTCCTAAAAAAATAAAAAGTAAAAAGCAAAAAATCATCCCTACAAAATAGGGATCTATTTTTAGCAACTCGAAGGGGGCACTTAGGTTATTTTAGAAACTGCCGCCAAGTGTCACTTTTTCCTTGATTTTTGGCATTCGTGTCATAAACCCTAACTTGACCAAATTTATTTAATCAATGTTGCTAAAGCTCATTTGCAGATTCAGTCTTGGAGCTCTGGTATTCCCGAGGAGATCAAGGGACCTTCGATGCAGTCCTCGTCTCTTTTCCGGGTGAGTTTTCCTTTTCTAGTATTTTGTTGCATTTTCTATCACTTTTTGTTATTTTTCTTGTGAGGGTGTTGTTTCACTTGTTTCTACGAACAACTGCTAGAATTTTAACTTGTTTTAGATTGTAGAAGTGTTGTTTCAAGTTTTAGATTGCCTTTCCCAAGCGTCGTGTGCATTTTCATGTTTTTTCACTAATGATCGTTGTTGCGGTGACTCTCTTCACATGCTTCATTTTCCTTCAAGTTTGATTGATTCATGCACTTGTTTCACTTGCATGCATCATCACTTAGTCATATTTTCACTCAATATCACACCATCCTTCATATATGCTTGATTTCACACTCCCCATGGGAAGATATGGGTTCCCCTTTCCCGGATCTTACACTTCACTGCATGCACTACGCAATCTGCGAGCTCAAGGCCTCTGTCTTAGCTTATGGAATTGTGCAGAGGTTGTCCTAGCCTAGCTCCAACTGCGTACTACATAGTTCCAAGATCCAACCTCCTAGCTTGGCCACTGAGACTATGCAATGCATAGTCTCTCCTGCCCTTTGCTTGGACTGAACTGTGCTGTGAAGTTCCAGTCAGCAAGCTTCCCGACTGACTGCTGAGACTGCACAATGCGCAGTTCTCACAGTCAGTCAGTGACCCTCTACCAACCAGAATTGTGCAGTAATTCCCATCATGAGCTTGGTTTGTTGCTTGATCTTGTCTTGAAGTTGCTTTGATTTTTAAGCTGACATTTGCTTTCCATGAGTGTCCTCTTTGTCCCGCAAGCACATCATTTGTAGAGCAACTCTCTAAAAATTATAGTTAACATGGCATCCAAGAGAGCTACGTCAAAGGAAACCGACCAATTTATGAAGATACTCAGCTATTCATTGAGAAGGGTACAAAGTTAACATGGCAACAAATCAAAGATACTTTTGCAGAGGACTTAGAGGATCGACAAGTTTAACTTAGCATCCAGCAGTCAGGCTTATACAAGGTTGCATGAAGGTACCACGGCTTCCCGTGTGCGAACATTATCAACTGGATTTTCTCACACAAAAATGAAATTACAATGAAATTGAGAAGTGCTAGCAAGATAAAGCTTGCCACCTTCAGGGCAGAGAACTTTAAGTAGATGTATCATTTACCCTAGCTGATGAAGCGCATGGATTCATTTTTCTATTCTACCCATAGATTGTGAACATTATAGATATTGTCAAGAGTTGGTGAAAGAGTCATTGAAGTTTTGACAAGCACCCAATCTTGTGTACAAGACAAACTCTCTCAGGAAGGCTTATCAATTCTTTATCATCTTTGTTTGCAGAATATATGGTCAATAGAACACATAAGCCTTTCTTAAAGATTGGGTAGTTGTGCTGGACCAGATGATGAATTATGGGAAGCCATTAACCTGGTCAGATTTGTTGGCTCATCAATTGAAGATCCATGTGACTAATGCTCAGAATCCACCGAAGAATGAGCAAGCAAGATTCTACATGTCTGCATACTTACTTGATGCAATCTGTGCTCAGCAGTGGTTCCCTAGCATGAGATGGACATGGACACCAAAGAAGACTATCGTCAATGTTTATTGCAAATTTCTTTATGACTGTAGCCATCGAGGAGTGATGGCAAGGCTAACTGACCATTTTATCATCCCCTTGTACAAGCTTATCTTTGAGCAGAATCCACCTTGCATGTTTCGAGAAGAAATGGAGGCAATTTTAAACATTGTAGATTGGTATGCCTCACCAGGTGGGACCTTCATTAGTGTGTATGGTGGAGAGAAGCCTTCGAATGTTCTACCAAGGTATGCCACTGAGAATCTAATCATGAAAGAGGTCTCATATCACCTCTCCGCGGGGTTGTCAGCAAGATTGCATAAGAAGAAGAAAGTGCCATGGCCCGCTCTTCCTTTGCAGATTAGATTATACGAGATTAAGAGATTGAAGGATGCAGATGTTGAGGCTAAGGAGATAGCCAAATTTGAGTTCAGCACAAGAGAATTTAATCTGTATGATCCCCACGATATTTGCAAGGACCACTGTGCATAGGTGTATTATCCATCGATCCATAAGACATTTCACTGCCACAAGGAGGACCCTTGGAGGTATTGTTACAATGCCTCCAAACTCCACGAGTCGGTCAGTATAGAAACAAATTGGAAGGCTGCTCTACAGACAACAACAACACACAAAGCAACAACAACAACAGTAATAAGCAACAATCCAGTGCAGGACAAGGGAAAGAGGAGGGTGGCTGAGAACCCAGAGGTAGAGCAGAGCTACAAGATGAAGGCAGATCTTCTCTTGGAGAAAGCAGCTTTGGGAGCAGAAGCAAAGAGGGAGCAGCGGATAAAGAGAACATAGCGAAGGAAGAGAGAAAAGCAGAGGCTGAAGCAGAACTAAATTTGTAGGAGATGGAGAAGAAGTTGATGAAATAACAAGCGCTGAGGAGGAGAGAAAAAGAAGAGAAGAAAAAACAGGAAGAGGAACAAAGGAAAGGTGCGATGATAGAGAAAAAAACACCCATATAGGTTGATGAGTCAGAACAGTCAACAGCTAAAGAAGAGGGTGAACAAATGCAGGATCGAGAACTTTCTCAACAAATTGAGCAATTGATCGAAGTGACAAACATGGATTTGGCCACATAATGAAGATACTGACCTCATTGCGAGAGAACTAGAGGTCATCTCTCAGTCTTCGCCACCTCCAGTGTCAGAACCAATCCCGAGCGAGCAAGGAGAAGTTGTTCTCCTTGATGATGATCCAATCATGGATGTGTACAACTTGTCATTTGACAAGTTCCAGAAGAGAATTGTACAGGCGCGGAGGAAGAACTTTTTGGATGATCACGCATCACCTGGATTCAACAAGGAAAGGGTGATGGTGTAAGAAATCAAGAAGCATCCAACTTCCCTTACCAATGTTGGCTTGGCCTATGTAGGAGCAACCAACTCAAATGTTAAGTATATGTTAGCTTAGAATGAACAACTGGCAAAGAAATCGCAGGCTACCAGGTAAGAGCATAACAAATTCGAGAGCAGAGTGTAGTTTTTGCAATGGGGGAGATGAGGAAAGCGATACTTGCTGAAGTATCAACACTCGAGGATACCATGTAGAAGCTCTATGATGGATTTGTCACCGTGCATAAAGAAGTTGTTTATGTGCATGGCCTAAACAGAGGGCCAAAGAGATTTTTCAAACTTTCAAGAACATACATGCTGCCATCACCCATGCACAAGAGTGGACAATGTGGTACAAAGGGGCTTCGCTTGACTTAGTAAAGAAGATGAAGCCATAGGCAGAGCTGGAGAAAGAAAAGGTTCGGATGTTGATCCATAACTATGAGCAACTTGCCCCGTTAATCAACAACATACAAGCTTCATATGCATGGTTTTACAACAGTTTGGATGTCATGATGAGATTGCACGTGATCCCATCAATCAGTTCCCTCACCGAGGCTAAACTTAAGAACCAAGTCTGGTTAGAGATTGATGAGTACATGGAGCAGCTAAGACAAGAGGCCACTAGGGAAGACTTGGAGATGAACACACACAACATGCAACAATACATCGGTGATTCGGTCAAGGTTAACACCATGTTGCACATGCTTCAAAACGAGTTGGATACATGTTCTAAGACCATATACCTAGATTCCATGGAGGCAAGAGTCTACCATCAGAAATGCAGCATCAAGTAGTTTGGGGACACCATCATGTGATACCAAGATTGGCATCAATATGTGATTGAGAAGCATCAAGTGGAGGTTTCTGAGTTGGTCTTTCCCCAAATGTCAGATTCATAGCGTTTTGACTTTTCAGGCTATCTCTAGCCTATTTTGTCTCACATGGGTACATGTGGAAAATATAATATTATTTATAAATATGTTGTAAGTGAATTTCCAAGTGTCATTAGTGGAATGTTAAAGGGCACTATGTTATGTAATGATTTTTTTGTTAAAGAAGTTGAAGAGTCATGAGGGAAGTCAAAGAGTTAGAAAGGGGAATTTCAAGGGTCACCCAACCCTTTGTTATAAATAGAACATCATAACTCATAGAATAGGCTTTTGGGAGCCAAGCTTTTGGTTAGGATTAGGCTTAGAAAAGGCTTGGGAGTATTGTGACGAGCCTTGGCTTCTCCATATTGTAGAGTGAGTATACTTCTTTGGAGGAGCAAGTGTTATTGACTGTTATGTTCCACTATTGGGGCTAGTGGTCGTCAATGATGTATGTATGGACAGAAATTTCACTTATAATAATAATCTCAGAGCCAACATGCATTTTCTTATGAACTACTTTGTATGCAATTGTATGAATCCAGTTGAATGCATGTTGTTGGATTAACTCATCACTTTAATTTGTGGAATATTATGCATTTTAGCTTGTAATGTCATTTTGCTCTTGTGTTCCTTTCAAGCTGCGTATTGTTACAGGATTCTAAGGGGCGTACTTCCTTTTCCCATTTGTGTATTAGAACCTTCATGCATTGCACTTGACTCTCTGCAGGGTCACACACTTGCTCTCACCCAAATTTATCTTACGTACCTCCGTGCGCTACCGCGGTCAAGGCATTACATTACCACCTACTGTTTGGACTCCTACTCCAAACGATTTGAGGTCTAGTTGGGACTTCATATCAAGGAGATCCCATGAATGTTGCCAGGTACAACACTATCTACACTCTACTAGATTCGTGGGATAGTCTGGTTGTTGCTATAGGTAGTAATACAACTACCTTGAAGTTTGATGAAATAGTCTCATCCTTATTATTGGAGGATACGAGATAGAAAAATATGGAGAGCCAGAATGGAGATGCCTTGTCTGTACGAGGATGCACCCAAAATATAAATAAAAATAAGTCCTCAAGTGGGAGATCTAAATATAGAGGGATATATAAATCTCCTTGAAAACTTTTAAGGATGTGCTGGAAATATGGAAAGGAAGAGCACTACAAAAATGAGTGTAGATCTAAATCTCCTAAGAAAGGAAAGGGATCTGATGATGCTTCTTCTGCAGAGGAAAAAACCACCTCCAATGAAGGTGGGGATGCGTACTTGGATTCTTCTTCAAGTACGCATGTAGATCATGAGGGATGGTTGACTGACTCAAGTGCATCCTTTCATTTCACTCCGGGAGAGGTTCTGCGAGTATGAGAAATATGATGGTGGTGATGTTTTATTAGGGGAAGCCAAGAAGGCCAAAATCATCAGACGTGGTCAAGTTGAAATTGCAAGGTGGAAGGATTAGAACACTTCGTGGTGTTTTTCATATTACTACATTGGTTGGAAATATGATTTTTGTAAGCAAGATGGATGGTGCAAGTGTAACAATAGTGTTCGAGAAAGATACTTGCAAGATGGTTTGGGAAGCACTGGTATTGATGCAGGGAGTTTAGATTGGAACTCTGTACAATATTATGAGTAGCACTATTGTAGATGGGTGTAATAGTTATGTGGTTCATGACAATGGAGCAGAAAACCTAGTGGTCTCTTGAGAAAAGACCATGCTATGGCATCAAAGGCTTGGCCATATTGGAGAGAAGGGCCTTCAAATACTGCATGGTAATGGTATGGTATAAGGTATGTCTAATTTCTCTTTAGATTTGGTTTCTATGAACATTATGTATATGGGAAGCAGGATCAGGTGAGTTTCCCCTCTAGTACTAAGAGGGAGAAACAAATACTAGAGCTTGTGCACAGTTATTTGTTTGGACCCGTGTTGGTTCCATCACTGGGTAAGTTTATATACTATGTCTCATTCATAGATGACTTCTCAAGGAATACATGGATATATTTCCTCACGAAGAAATTTAAAGTCATTGATAGGTTTAAATAATTTAAGGCTCTGGTGGAAAATCATATAAAAAAGAAGATGAAGGTGTTGAGGACAAATTGTGGTGGAGAGTTCTATAAGAAAGAATTTGAAGAGTTCTGTAATAAGTGTGGTCTAACATGGCATAATACTACTCCATACACACCTCAACAAAATGGAGTTGCAGAAAGAATGAACAAGACGTTGATGGAAATAGAAAGAAGCATGCTCAGTGGTGTCGGGTTACGACATGAATTTTGGGCAGAGGTGGTGGATACAAAATTTTACTTGGTTAGCATATCACCTTCATTGGCGTTGGAGGATAAGTCTCCACATGATCTATGTATTGGTAAGAAACCCTCTCTTTCACATCTGAGGGTATTTGGATGTGATGTATATGTAGATTTTCCAAAGGATAAATGAGCCAAGTTGGATAGTAAATCTAAAGGGTGCATCTTTATTGGTTATAAGGATGGTTTAGAAGGTTATAAGCTTTGGAACCCATAAACAAGGTAGGTTGTGTACAACTGAGATGTGGTGCTTAGAGAGGTGAAATATGTTATTAAACATGAAATCCTACCAAAGGAACCTGAGAAGATAGAGTTCGAGTTAAAGGAGGAAGAATCATACTCTACAACAGAACATGAATCAGAAGAGGAAGACCCACAAACTCCAGTTTTGAGAAGACCTGTTTGAGAGAAAAGGAAACCAAAAAGGTATAGTCCATATACTTTATGTTCAATTTTTTCTTTATCTATTACTTATGATGATCCTAGAACTATCAGGGAGGTAGTAGATTCAGAGGATGGAAAACTCTGGAAAGAGGCCATGGTTGATGAAATGACATATTTGGACAAAAATGAGGCTTAGGATTCGGTGGAGTTGTTGGCTGGAAGGAAAGCCATTGGAAGAAAATGGGTGTTTAAGAAGAAGATGAATGCAAAAGGAAAGGTGGAGAAATACAAAGCTCAGTTGGTAGCAAAAGGTTATTCCTACGTGCCAGGAATTGATTTTGGTGATATCTTTTTTCATGTTGCCAAGTTAGTTTCTATTAAATTACTTTTATCTGTTGCTGTTGCATTTGATTTTAAGGTAGAACAGATGGATGTGAAGACAACATTTCTTCACGGGGATCCAGAAGAAGAGATCTATATGAAGCAACCTGAAGGCTTTGTGGTGAAGGGTAAAAAAGAACTTATATGCAGGTTAAAAAAGTCTTTGTATGGGTTAAAACAATCACCAAGGATGTGGTATCATAAATTTGATACATATATACGAGGACTTGGCTTCACAAGTTGAAAAGCGGATCACTGTGTATATTTTAAATTAATTGGTGACCATGTTATTTATTTGGTCTTTTATGTGGATGTTATGTTGCTGATTGGAAATGATAAAGAAATTATCCATGATTTGAAAACCCAATTGTCCTCCAAATTCGATATGAAGGATATTGGTGTTGCAAACTATATTTTTGGCATGGAAATTAAACAAGATCAGGAAAAGAGGAAGCTCTGGTTAAACCAAAGGAAGTATGTCAAGACAATATTGCAGAGGTTTAATATGCAAGATAGTAAACCGATGAAGGTTCCTATTCATGTAGGTGTAAACTTATTTGCTGAACAATGTCCCAAGACACAAGAAGAGGAAGAGGACATGTCTTGAGTTCCATATGCGAATGCAGTCGGCAGCCCGATGTATGCAATGGTATGTACTAGACCAGACATTGCACATGCAGTGGGAGTATTGAGCTGGTTTATGTTAAAACCAGGGAAGGAGCATTGGACAAAAGTGAATCAGGTTTTCAAGTATTTGTGTGGCACTAGTGATTATGGTTTGTACTACCAAGGAAGACCAAGATTGGATAGAGTTTTGGACATTCATGGCTTTGTTGATACAGATTGGGCCATATATCTGGATCAGAGAAGATCTACAAGTGGGTATGTGTTTAACCTATTTGGAGAATCAATTAGTTGGATGAGAAAGAGACAACCTGTAGTGGCACTTTCAACTACAAAGGAAGAATACATGGCAACCACTCATGCAAGCAAGGAAGCAATTTAGCTGCAAAGATTGTGCTCAAGTATGAGGTTGATACAACAAGCTATAAGGATAGACTGTGACAACCAAAGTGCAATTTTATTGGCAAAGAAGCCTACCTATCATTCAAAGACAAAGCGCATTGATGTTAAGTATCACTTTGTGAGTGATATGGTTGAGGAAAAAAAGGTGTTGCTAATAAAGGTAGAAACTTTGAAGAATGTTGCAGATGCATTGATGAAGTTTGTGAGCACTGAGAAGTTTTCTTGTTGTAGAGAAATAATGGGCGTTGCAGGATACGACTAATAACTAAACTCTCTTGTGACCCTCTGTATCGTAAGAAAACAACAAGTGGGAGAATTTTGGGTGTGTGTTATACTTTTTCCAAGACTAGTTCCACAAGATATACGTTGTATTGGGCATAGCGTGGGGTTTGCAGGGGGCAGTAGACCCCATGCATGGGGTCCGGGGCAGTGCCCCAAGATTTTTTATTTATTTAATTTTTGTTTAATGCGGACTTAAGGATGGGCGGCTGACTCAAAGATGGTGGGCAAAACTATCCATGGTTTTGTGCATGGGTTTTGCACATGGTTTTAGGCATGATGTTTTTCTGCCTATGGCATTTTGTAGATCCAGTCAAGGGAACTAAGGTTATGTTCTAATCCAGTGTTAATGGATTGGGGTTTATGAATGTTTCGACATGTATATATATGTATTGTAACATTGAAAGGAATATAATGAAAAATCAATCTAGTAGTCCCGGTTTTGGGATATGGGGGAAAATATCTGTATATATTTGCTTTTTTTCTCGCCATTGTTTATTTTTTTGTTTGAAGAATTCGTTTTCAGGTGATTTATGTACATGGTTGAAACCTACATTTTAGCACACAGAAGAAAGGCAAATCGAATGGTGATTGGAGGCAATGCAAAACAAAGCTTGATTAAGAAGATTTAGAGTCTGAAATTCCAGTGGTTGATCTCTCTCACAGACAAAGACTCCAATAAATTAAAAGGAGCAGCATCAGTCATGAAAAATCTCCAAAGAAATATAATGAGAAAGGAGAGAAACAATGGTGTGTATGCTCTGGTAGAAATCCACCCAGTTAAGAAAGTCAACGCAAGAAACCAACTCATGCGTTGAGCGAATTCAACATATGCGAGTGTGGAAGAAAAAGGAATATAATCTACTCAAGGGGTATATATCTCGATCCTCTTCATTGAAGAGAATAGGATGGCTTCAGGGAAGCCAAAAAAGTTAGATGCAAGGAGCAGAAAGGAACATGCCAAGGAATGCATCTGAAGGATAAAGGGAAGTATGCCTCTTTCATGTCTGAATAGTGTGGTTGATTGAATGTTGTTGTCAAATCAATTGGTAGTCTGAGCATGTGTAGTTGGTAATGATCTATTTACAAGCTTTTTCTAGCAAGTATTGCTTACATATTTCTAATGCAAAGAGGGAGCATGGCCACAGGGGGAGTATACTCAAGTCAATATTTGAGTATGTATTGACAATTGGTATCAATTATGTGCTACATGACAAGAACTAATTATGTTAGTTGCATATGTGAGTAATCAGATTGGATTGGATGTTATGATGTTGTTCCAATTGGTAATTGGTATCACATGGTATCGAAGGTATTGTCAAATGTATTTATAGTCAGAATACGGTGTTCGTGTTGTCTAATGTTGATAGGAAAATATTGGTTTATATGGCTATTGTTCATGGTGAGTTTTTTGTCATTAAAATTCTACTAAGTGAAAAACAAGTTGAGTTGTTGGTATAGGCATGCATTGGTAAAAGTCTTTCTATTTTTGTCAAGTAAGCACTTCTAAGTGTTGTGGTTATCCAACTGACAATTGATGGTATCATTCATACGAAAGGTTGTTCTTGTTGCTAGAGGTCAGGTGTATGTTTCTAGGTAGGCGTTGTTATGAATGTAATACTAGTTGAGACTCAGATGAACAAGAATAATTTTCTCATAACTCATTTGCACAAGCACATGTTGTTTCAACAAAATATTCCTCTTGTTTGCTTGAGGAAAATATTGGGAGTAAATACTCATTTTCATTCAACTTAATCTTCTTCACAGCACAAAAATGAAGCTACTTGGATCTGATCAGAGGCATCTAAGTTTTTTTTACCTTAAGAAGAAGTAGTTGATAGCTCCACAAGATCAAAAGATAGAGGGAGATTGTTGATAGGGGGAGCATGTTAGTATCTTTTCCATTGATGTCAAAGGGGGAGAAGTATTGTTGATCAAACACAAGATGATAAATGATCATTAGCAAAGCACAATGAGAAGTATCAAAGAAAAGTATTGATCATTAATAACGATGTGTTGTTTGATCTTGGTGTTGCCATCAATGCCAAAGGGGTAGATTTTTGGAAATATGTTGTCATTGATGGAAAAGGTAAAGGAAAAGGCGATGGTAAAGATTGGAAAAGGAAACTGCATTGGTAAATATGATGTCATTGGTGGCAAAGGCAATTGATGGAAAAGGAAAACATTGTTGGCAAAGTCAGAGGCCATGGAAAAGATTGTTGGCAAAGGCAAGCATGGAAATAATTGGTGGAAAAGAAAAAATTAACAAAGGTGGAAAAGACAAGCATGGAAATTGCAAAGAACTGTAAATGGTATTGTCATTACTAGCAAAGGAAAAATCAAAGCATGACAGGGGATTAGTCATAAGAAGATCATCATGGATGAGAATGGTGTAGAGACTTTCAATCCAATTTTGGAGTAGAAAATCATCCCAGAAGTAGGTGCAACCCACACAGATGGAAATAGATTGGAAAAATATTTCCGGTGGTATGCAAAAGTTTGAAAATTCCCTCCTAAAGTGAAAGTTAGAGCTAGTCAAAGTTGGTGACCCCAAGTCAAATTATTACAGAGGCAATAGAATTTGGATGAGCTTTTATGCACAACAAAAGTTATTAGTGTTGAAAATGCAACAAGAAAATCATAATTTAATTTTGGCCTTGAATTAAATTAGGAATTAACTTGGAATTATAATTATCATAGCAAATTGTAATAGTTAACTAAGTTAATTTGAATTAGTTGGCTTAGTTAATTTTGTTAGAAAATGTAACTATGTTTAGTCTTCATTACTGTACTTGAGTCATCATGTAATGTACTTGTCAAAATAATAAAGAAAATAATAATAATTATTATTATTGTGACTTATTAAAGCATGGGTTTCATGCTTGGGTCACAATGTTTTAGGTGAAAGTTCCCATTGAGGACTTCTAGGAATTATTCTATGTCAATAGAGTTATTGTACTTTTGAAGAGACCCTTCTTGGGCTTTTGAATCATGTAAAAAGGTCAAATATTTAGACAAATATAAATTATGTAACCTCCACACCATGTTGACCTAGAAGAAGATCAAGCCGGCCTAAGGACTGTATTCGACCCCACATGAAGCCTATAAAAGGAAGCTCATCATATTCATTTGGAGCATCATGCTCACACACAAGCTTGAATTCTCTTGTAGCTGGGAATAAGTGTGAAAATCTCTTGTAGACGGGCATAAGTGGGAAGTTGTCTTGTAGCTGGGAAAATGTGCGTAGTCTGCCATCGGAGAGTCGAAGTGAATGCAAATTTGGGGAAGTCTAAGATGAGAAGGAAAATTGAAATTTTGGTATTTTTAATTTCTTTGTTTCATGTCCTTGATTGGGAGATCAAAGTCTTCCAAGTTTCACTATTGCTAGAAGCTGCCAATTATCGTTATAAGTTGCTGCCTAGTCGAAGTTACTAGAAAGAGGTCGAAATTCTGGGAGGATGACTTGGTGTGGAGGGAAGTTCTAGTCTTGGTATAGTGTGTCTCAAAAAATAATATTGAAAGGAAGAATTATCTTGACTGGGTTTTCCCCTTGAGGGGGGTTTTTCCCTGGCATGTGCCTACATCTGGTGTTTATTATTTTATGTTTTGTTGCTTTTGGTAATTGCTCGATGAACTAAAGAAAGAAGGTATAAATAATTATAATAATAAGAAACATCACAAGTAATTATCAAGAACAAGAAAATATTTCCGCCTTTCTGATTTTCTAACATGGTATCAGAGCTTTGGTGAAGAAGGAAGTAAAAGGCAGTCTCAAGCACTTGATCAAGGAACCATTCAAAGGGACTATCTTCAGGAAGGAGTCTATTATATTCAAGGAAGATGTCTAACTCAATCAAGGGTGAGAACAAACTTGAAGGATCCTCTAACTTCAGGTATTGGAAGAAGAGGATTGACCTAATCCTTGAAAAGAACAAAGTACTAGACTTGGTAAGAGGAAATGTAAAGAAGCCTACAAAAGAAGCCAATGATGCCGAAAAAGTGAAATACAGGGAAATAGAATTAGTGGTCACGACTTTGGTGGTAGAAGGTGTTGTTCCTTAAGAAACCAATTTCCTGGCTGTAGGGAAATTGTGCTTAAGACATTAATAAATATCACTTACTGTCACTTATTGTTTGTTGTGTTCTCAAATGAAGGACCTGGAAACTTGGTTTTAAACTCTTAATACATGTATGACCAGAACATCTCAGAATGCCATTTGTTGCTAAATATAAATGATGGATGAAGAAAGTTTGAAGGAGAAGCTAAAGATAATATGTTGATCTTTCACAGAAACTACTATCTATAACTTAGAGGAATTATGATAATGAGGACTGAATCATAGACAATATGCTGATCTTTCACAGAAACTATTATCTATAATTTAGAAGGGAAGTGAGGACTTCAAGTATAGGAGCGCTCTTTAAGGAACTTTAACCTTATCTACATAAGTAAATAAAGACCTGTTGCTTCATTACTATACTTGAAAAGAAGAAAAGATAGCATAACACATGACAGAGAGCTTACAAAATTATATGCAACAACTACTCGAAACTTCTAATTTTTCATCAATCAAAGATGACATCAGGAATACAATGACATAGTCTCCGGGTTCTCCAAAGTTCCCACCTTTTCTTAGTAAAATTTCCTCTTTTTATACATTGTGGAACAGTTCCAAAACTGCCCAAATTATCTAACTACTTTCCTAACTATATAAAGTAAAACTACTACAGAATTTATAGAGGGTAAAACGCCTCAAAGAACATAAAATAGAAAGAACAAAACTGAATTTAGAAGGAGATGATAACTGCTGGCTTGCTCTGTTGATTCGTTGCCGAATCCGTTGTAAATGCCTTAATCTGCTTTAATCATAATGCATTGTATTAGACTTGTATAATCCTGGGCTCATGCATGTGTCTGATACATTTTAATTAACCAAAACACCAAAAAAAACCAAGCAATTGCCTTTTCCTTTAAAATTAGCTTTAACACTCATTTTCTGTTTACATGGAAAAATTGATGCAAAACACATGAAGCGGAACTGAAGAGGAATTAATCCGATCTAATAAACCTATCGGACCCGCCTGTTCAGGGTTGCGTTGACTTTCCCTTATAAATCGCAATCAGCGCTTTAAAACGGTGTAAAACTTGTCTTATGCACCCTTAGGCCGCATAATTATGAAAATGTTGGAATTATATGTAAATCTTTTATATATGAGCTTTTCTATTTTAAACCTTCTATAATGGAAATATATTATAAAACATGTTGTTTTCACTTATCGCAATCGCTATCGGCGCATGAACCATATATATATATATATATATACATACATCTCTCTCTCTCTCTCTCTCTAGATATATATATATATATATATATATATATATATATATAGAGAGAGAGAGAGAGAGAGAGATGTATGTATATATATATATATATATATATATATATATATATATATATATATGTATGTATGTATGTATGTATGTATGTATATGTTATAACGGCCGCGGACCCGTCGAAGTTGTAAATGCAACACATAATCTTTCGGGTCCGGCCTACCCATATCGCTATTGGCATAGTTATATGTGTATGTATTAAAACTATGCGATAACGCG
The DNA here is from genome assembly GCA_031772625.1 of Pinus tabuliformis. NCBI lineage: Eukaryota > Viridiplantae > Streptophyta > Pinopsida > Pinales > Pinaceae > Pinus > Pinus tabuliformis. Next base: position 783,105,671 of record CM062810.1, read on the forward strand.
GACCCACCAGTTTATAAAACATAACCTATATGTGTTTTGGGTCCGCCATCACAAGTCGCAATTGGCGGTTTCAACGTCCATAGCTCTGTGTAAGGGCGGACCCGACGGGACTTTAAACCACAATATATTTACCTCTTGGGTCCGGCCCTTCAATAGTTTAACACTTATTTCTTTATAAATCCGATATATTACATATATATGTATATATCAGTTATGGCTCCATTTTGGTTGTGATTTAGCTTTATCACATGGCAAATTTCTTTATACTTATTCCTTTGTAAATCCGACATTTTTCTTTATTTCCTTCTCATTTCGATATGCACTTATATATACACATTTCTCTCCATATACACATATAGCTGCATATAACCTATTATATCCGATTCTTTTGCATTTCTCCCTTTAGCGATGCCGATATATAACAAACAAAATACTTCATTTCTTTTAGACTTTTCGGTAAGGGTAAAGGATATAAAGGAGTTTTATAACTCCCAATAGTGATATAACTGTTAAATAAACCTCAAGCCCAATATAAGCTACAACATCTGGCTCCAACTAGGGATAGTTCTTTTGCCATAGAAGCACTAAGAACCGTAGATCAGTGCCTTATCCATTAGGCATGGAGTCATATATTGTTTCTTTGAACTCTTAATTGTGTGAATATTTGTACAGTGAACCCACATGAATACCTGCAGTGATTAGATGCTTGCACTCTGATTAACAAAATATTGAGAATCATAGATCAGAAGCCTTAGTTGGGCATGGAGTCCAAAACTGTAAAAACCCTAAAATATGGCAACTGAAAACCTGACAATCTTGAAGTTTGACACCTCTGCAAACCAGTTTCCAATTGGGAGAGTCACCCTTATTCATCCACTAATGTTTAAACTGAAGAACTACAACTTGAGACCAAATGCTCAACACATAAGCTTATTTATGTACAAGTTCCTACATATGTACATGACTGACCTCAATCAGGTGAAGTCAATCTTCCAATGATACCAGATTAGCATTTGAGTGCTTAATCCAGAACCCTTCTGCCAGTGAATCTTGAAAATGCCATTCATCCTGAACAAAAAATAAATTATGCATAAAAGCCGCTCACAACCAAAATTAGAAGTATATCCACCAAAAGATATGTGTAGACTGCTGATAAATTCCTCCATGTAATCTGCCACAAGATTTTCAAAAGTATGAGAAAAAACATGTTCTTGATCAGCTCCAACAAAGAAATTCTCTATATATGAAGGTCCTTGCCTAATTGAACCTTCTGTTGGGGTAATATGTTCAGTAGAACAATCAACAAAATCTTTAAGGAAATAATCTATGTCACTTCCATGTTTCCACTCTTCAACTCTAAGCTTTGATTGAAAATAACTTGTAATTGTAACCTTAAGAAGAAAAAGGAATATTTTCACATTACTATATGACATACAATCAAGTTCAAATAGATTGTTTACCTATGATCCATGAGCATACTTATTTTCTTCAATGCAACGATATACAATCTCTTTATCAACTTCTTTTTTACATGAGATAGCCTCTTTTGCTATGATAAATGGCTCAATATATTGCTGTTCAACACATCCCACTTGCTGGTTTCTTCCTGTATGTTCTACACCCAACTGATGAACTTGAATAAATTCATCCTGTTCCCCATTTAAACCACTTTCGATATATATATATGAGGATCATCAAATTTAACAAAATTGAAACTCTGGGGCTTTATTTGCAACTTAATTATTTCTTCCTCTTCTCGACTGCTGAGCAGAGATTCTTGATGCATGTTCGAACTTACCTCTATCTGAATACTCTCTTGGTCTGCTTGAAACAGAGTTAACCCATTCTCTGCTTGGGAGATTATTGATGAAAATTGTTCTATAACCCTCTCTGCATCATTTTGAGAACATGATAGTTCCTCGCTTTCAGAGACTTGCTCATAACTCTGAATGCTTGATATATTCTCAACAAAATCATTAGTTTCATCAACAAGATTATCTTGAGCTTTTAAAGTTTCTTTAGCATCATAATATTCACAACAACCTTCAAAAAGAAACTTGTGTGGGTAATAAGTTTTACAAGAAGAATTGAACACTGAATGGAAATATTTCAAAGATAAAATGCTTGAAAGAGGCAGAGACCTAAACCAAGCCCTAGCTTCTTGATCTAAAGAAAACATAAACAACTTCATCTTAACATCTCCATGAATGATGCCCTGCTGCTCCATGCATTCATGAAACTCTTGGAGATGCTGAGCCGAATCTTCATATTCCTTTCTATTGAATTTTGGAAGATACTCATTCCACACAGAAAATGCAGGCATATCATGAGGATAACCAGTGATCTCAGTAAAATCAAATGGATCAAATTTATGGACTAAGAATGCAGGGAGAGCCATCAAGATCCCCAAAAGAAAGCTTCAAAATACAGTGGAGTCACCAATCAATATTGTAAGTGAAAATCACAGGTGTGAATGTACGACCAACTGCTGAAACTTGTCACTCTCAAGAATCAACTTCAAACTTAATAAATTCAAGAAAAAGTGTTCTTATTATATTGCTTTGCAGATTGTGGTCTTTGTTACAATGGAGTCGCCTTTTATTGCTTTTATTCGAAACAACCAAGTATTTCCTCCTTACTAAACAACCAGAGGAAAATATTGAAACCCAGGGAAAAATCTTCTTGTCTTCTCTCCCCGGAAGCGGCGCTAATTAATATTGTTCCTTAAGAAACCAATTTCCTAGCTGTAGGGAAATTGTGCTTAAGACATTAATACATATCACTTACTATCACTTATTGTTTGTTGTGTTCTCAAATGAAGGACTTGGGAACTTGATTTTAAACTCTTAATACATGTATGACCAGAACATCTTAGAATGCCATTTGTTGCTAAATATAAATGATGGATGAGGAAAGTTTGAAGGAGAAGTTAAAGATAATATGCTGATCTTTCACAGAAACTACCATCTGTAACTTAGAGGAATTATGATATTGAGGACTGAATCATAGACAATACGCTGATCTTTCACAAAAACTATTATCGATAATTTAGAAGGGAAGTGAGGACTTCAAGTATAGGAGCGCTCTTTAAGGAACTTTAACCTTATCTACATAAGTAAATAAAGACCTGCTCCTTCATTACTATACTTGAAAAGAAGGAAACATAGCATGACACATGACAGAGAGCTTACAAAATTATATGCAACAACTCCTGGAAACTTCTGATTTTTCATTAATCAACGATGATATCAAGAATACAATGGCATAGTCTCCGGGTTCTCTAAAGTTCCCACCTTTTCTTAGTAAAATTTCCTCTTCTTATACATTGTGGAACAATTTCTGAAACTGTCCAAATTATCTAACTGCTTTCCTAACTATATGAAGTAAAACTACTACAGAATTTACAGAGGGTAAAACACCTCAAAGAACATAAAATAGCAAGAACAAAACTAAATTTAGGAGGAGATGATAATTGCTGGCTTGCTTTATTGGTTCGTTGCCGAATTCCTCTGTAAATACCTTAATCTGCTTTAATCATAATGCGATGTATTAGACTTGTATAATCCTGGGCTCATGCATGTGTCTGATACATTTTAATTAACCAAAACACCAAAAAACCCAACTGATTGCCTTTTCCTTTAAAATTAGCTTTAACACTGATTTTCCGTTTACGCGGCAAAATTGATGCAAAACACATGAAGCGGAATTAATCCGATCTAATAAACCTATCGGACCTGCCTGTTCAGTGCTGCGTTGACTTTCCCTTATAAATCGCAATCGACGCTTTAAAACGGTGTAAAACTTGTCTTATGCACCCTTAGGTCGCATAATTATGAAAACGTTGGAATTATATGTAAATCTTTTATATATGAGATTTTCTATTTTAAACCTTCTATGATGGAAATATATTATAAAACATGATGTTTTCACTTATCGCAATCGCTATCGGCGCATGAACCATATATGTGTGTGTGTGTTATAATGGTTGCGGACTTGACGAAACTATAAATCGCAGTGTAATCCATATCGGGTCCGACATGTCGTTACCGCGGACCCGCCGAAGTTATAAACGCAACACATAATCTTTCGGGTCCGGCCTACCCATATCGCTATCGGCATAATTATATGTGTATGTATTAAAACTATGTGATAACGCGCACCTGTCAGTTTATAAAACATAACCTATATGTGTTTTGGGTTCGCCATCGCAAGTCGCAATCGGCGATTTCAAGGGCGGACCTGACGAGACTTTAAACCACAATATATTTACCTCTCGAGTCCAGCCCTTCAACAGTTTAACACTTATTTCTTTATAAATCCGATATATTACATATATATGTACATATCGGTTATGGCTCCATTTTGGTTGCGATTTAGCTTTATCACATGGCCAATTTCTTTATACTTGTTCCTTTGTAAATCCAACATTTTTCTTTATTTCCTTCTCATTTCGATATGCACTTATATATATAGATATCTCTCCATATACACATATAGCTCCATATAACATGTGATATCATATTCTTTTGCATTTCTCCCTTTAGCGATGCCGATATATAACAAACAAAATATTTCATTTCTTTTAGACTTTTAGGTAAGTGTAAAGGATATAAAGGAGTTTTATAACTCCCGATAGTGATATAACTGATAAATAAACCTCAAGCCCAATATAAGCGACAACAAAAGGGAAAAAGGAAAATATTGTCCCCTTCATAGCTAACATCGATCATTCTCAGGAAATGTATGAAGCCTTGTCGAAGCTATTTTCTATTAAGAACATTGGACAAGTAGCAAGTTTGAAGAATGAGCTGAGAACTACGAAGATGACTAAAGAAAATATTGTGGCGACCTTCTTTGTGAAGATAGCTAGACTCAGGGATGATCCCTTGGCCATTGATGAGATTCCAGACAAAGAACTTGTGATCACTTCTATATGAGGATTGCCACCCTCTTGGGGTGCATTTTCTGCAGGTCTCAACAGTTGGAAGGTAGCTCCCACCTTTGAAGAATTATGGACCACCTGCAGTCAAGAAGAACTAAGGATCTCTATGGTTACCAATCCTGAAGGAGTATCAAATGCATACGTTTCTCATCATAAAGGAAAGAGATCGAAGGGACCAAGGAAGAAATTTGACATGTCCAAGATAGAGTGCTATCAATGTCATAAGAAAGGTCACTTCAAAAGTGACTATCCCGACAATCCAAAGAATAAGAAGAGAGGAAGGGATCAAGCCAACCTTGCTATAGAATGAGACTTAAAGAAAGTCAAGCCCAAAGAACCTGACGTTAGGGACTTAAAATATTAAGTCCTTTACGTCTACCTTTATATATATATATTTTTATATGTTTTTAATATGTTTTGAAAAAGAATTTTTTGTATTATTTTTATAAGTTTGTAGGTATCCCTCAAGCTTTGGAGGGAGCCCCCAACAACTACCTAAGATAAGTATCTCATGTATTTTCAGTTTTGGGTTCATGTATTCATTTAGTTTTGATTATAATAAATACTAATCACCATTCTCCCTCTATTGTCTTGATTAGGAAAAACATCTGCAAGAAGTATGAAGGAGGACACATCAAGACAAGGTTTGTTAAGAAACAAAGGTATGCTTTAAATACAATGATTGAAAGGATTATTTGATGATCTATTACTAACCTTGTTTTTTTTAGCTATATTGAATCATAGTGATTCTTGTTTTGGGTGATTCATCTCTTGATAAATCTACCCACCCCTCTCATATTCTTAAATGATTATGTAGAACTCGAGACATGTTTTGGAAAACCCTAACTGAAGGGTATGATAATGTGAATGTCTGAAACTCTAAGTTAATTAGGGTGATTGTGAAAATCTATTTAAATTATTTGTTGATAATGTCGATTGTGATTTTGGTATGATTAGGAAAACATAACTTGGTAGGTTTGAGTGATGAGGTCTAAAATCCCGAACCTTTGAAGTCTTGGTGATTGTTGGTTTTGCTATGTTTCTACATTGAAACCCTAGCCCATTAGGGTTTGGTGGAATGTGTAAGAAATAACCTTACAATGTCTTAGAAATGTTTTCCTTGGTATGTGTGTGTTTGTCTTATCAAACCCTAGTGCAATCATGATTGTTGTGTGTCTAACTCTTATTTGATATTGATGTGAATATAGGTTTGACTAAGACATGTTATGAAACATATTTGTATGGTGATGAAATCTAGGCATGTATAAATATGTCATTTTGATTGAAACCCTAGCATGGTCTAGGTCAATTGTATTAATGTTGCTGGACATATGATATGCTTATGTTTGATTATTAATTCCTAGATATGTGTTTTGACGTAGTCATTGATGGTCATAAGTTTTAGGATTCAATGGAAGTCCTTGTCTGGGATTCTAGGATGACGATATTTGGAAATCTAGGGTTTTGTAGCTAAACAATAGTGAAGATAAAGCGTCGTGTGTGTAATATATCAATATGAGATCTATGTATATAATGATTGTTGAGTCTATGAAAATCGAACTCTAGGGTTCTGGAATTGAACCTTAGTGAAAGTAAAATCTCTGAAATATGATTATTTGAGATTTATGTAAGATTGTTGAAATTGTGAAAATGGAATTCTAGGGTTTTGGAGTTAAACCTTAGTTGAAGTATAAATCTTTGATATATGATGACCATATGATAGTTTGAGATTTTTGAAATTTAAGTTTTGGATGGATTCGATCATTAATTGAAAATCTAGGGTTTGCAACTAACCCTAGTCGTAGCTAGTCTTGTTAATGATTGATTGATGGTTGATTGAAAATATTGGGGATAGAACTAACCCTAATGGAATATGGTCAGACTAATGACTAAGTTGTGATTGACTTTGATTGATTCTCTTGTATGAAATCTAGTATTTACGTGAATCCCTAGTAAGAAGTCTAATCTATGTATTTTGAAAGCTTGTTAGATGCCTTGTAGATGTATATTTGTGTGAATTGTCTATAGGGTTTGCCATATGTTGAAGAAAGGTATGTCATATCTTTGGAGAAACATTGAAACCCTAGATGGTATAAAAATCGTTATAGTCTAGGGTTTATGATAAAGTCCCTGACAAGATGATGAAGGATATATGTCTCTTGTTTATAATTAAGTTTGGGTATTTGATATAAATTTGAAATGCTTCCATAATTTTGATATGGCTAACATCATGCTTCTATAGATTTTGTTGTACTTTCTATTTAAGTTGTGCAGGTACACAATATTCAATATGGTGAAGATGTTCATTGATGTGACAAGCATGATGCGAACAATGATAACTTTGATGAAATGGTTGGAAGCCGTGAAATATTCTCCGATGACGAAAAGAAGAAGTTGATCTCCCTAAATTAAGAGGAATCCTGAATAGAAGAGATATCCATCAGATTAAGAGGGAGTTTGGATAAAGAGATGCTTCTAGTTGAGAGGGAGAGCATGGTTTGGTGTTAAATTGCAGAACAAATTTTAGAGGATATGTTGCTACATGAGAAGTAGGAAGGAAAAGTGTATGATTGAGGAATATTTTGTCAAAGATTCGGTTGATAATCCTACTATGAAATATGAGAAGCAACAACAAGTTGTCTGAAATACCCCAAAGATTTGTATTTGATTATGTACATATGAAAGTATATTATTGATTGGTGTTGTGTTTGTACAAGTGAATCTCTCGAAGGTTTTGATCTCATGTTGGTTACCAATTAGTTTGATTGGGAGAGATTCGTAATTGTTGATCTGCTGGACTCAAGGGGTGCTAAGGATTTATGACTGAAGAATTTCCTGGGAATACATCTAGCTGTGATTTTGTGATGATGTTTGGGTCCCGAAGTTGGAAAAGTGGTGTTAGTTACTGAGCTCTGTTTTGGATACACAATTGGATTTTTGGGTTGATGGTTAGCAAGTAAGCTTGAGGGTACCTAAAGGGGCTGAAATCTTGAGTCCATCTTAGTCCCACCTAGATAGATTTCCTTGGTTAGGAATCTAGTCCATGGCATTGCGGTGCCTAAACTGTTGAGTGACTGATTGGATAGATTTCCCTGGTCAAGAATCTAGTCGATGGAATTGTCATGCCTAAAGTTCCTTATGGTTCACATATTTTGAGATCTTCCATTGTATTTGTAGATGATGAATACCTCCCTAGTGAAGAGGGAGTGTTATAAAATGTAACTATGTTTGGTCTTCATTAATGTACTTGTCAAAAGAATAAAAAAATAATTATTATTATTATTATTGTGACTTATTAAAGCATGGGTTTCATGCATGGGTCACCATTTTTGGGTTGATGGTTAGAAAGTAAGCCTGAGGGTACCTAAAGGGGCTGAAATCTTGAGTTCATCTTAGTCTCAGCTAGATAGATTTCCTTGGTTAGGAATCTAGTCCATGGCATTGCGGTGCCTAAACTGTTGAGTGACTAATTGGATAGATCTCCCTGGTCAAGAATCTAGTCAATGGCATTGTCATGCCTAAAGTTCTTGATGGTTCATATATTTTGAGATCTTCCATTGTATTTGTAGATTATGAATACCTCCCTAGTGAAGAGGGAGTGTTATAAAATGTAACTATGTTTGGTCTTCATTAATGTACTTGTCAAAAGAATAAAGAAAATAATTATTATTATTATTATTGTGACTTATTAAAGCATGGGTTTCATGCATGGGTCACCATGTTTTAGGTCAAATTCCCCATTGAGGAATTCTAGGATCTATTTTGAGTCAATAAAGTTATTATACTTTTAAAGAGACCCTTCTTGGGATTTTGAATAATGTAAAAAGGTCAAGTATTGAGTCAAATATAAATTATGTAAACTCCACACCATGTCGCCCTAGAAGAAGATCAAGTCAGCCTAAGGACCCTATTTGACCCCACATGAAGACTATAAAAGGAAGCTCATTGAATTAATTTGGACCATCATTCTCTCACACAAGTTTGAATTCTCTTGTAGCTGGGAAGAAGTGCGAAAATCTCTTGTAGATGGGCAGAAGTGCAAAGTTGTCTTGTAGTTGGGAAAAGGTGCGAAGTCTACTACTGGAGAGCAATAGTGAATGCGAGTTTGGGGAAGTCTAAGGAGAGAAGGAAAATTGAAATTTTGGTGTTTTTCTTTCTCAATTTCGTCTCCTGGATTGGGAGATCAAAGTCTTCCAAGTTTCATTATTGCCGAAAGTTGCCAGTTTCCATAAGTTGCTGCATAGTTGAAGTTGATGGAAAGAGGTAAAAATTCTGGGAGGTTGACTTGGTGTGGAGGGAAGGTCTGGTATTGGTCTAGGGTGAAGTGTCTCAAAGAATACAATTGAAAGGAATAATTATCTTAACTGGATTTTCCCCTTAAGTGGGGTTTTGCCCTATCATGTGCCTACATCTGGTGTTTATTGTTTTATGCATTGCTTCTTTTGGTAATTGTTTGATGAACTAAAGAAAGAAGTTATAAAGAATTGTAATAATAAGAAACATCACAAGTAGTTATCAAGAACAAGAAAATATTTCTTCCTTCCTGATTTTCTAACAAACTCGAGTTGGGAGATTATCTAGAGTCATGTAGACTGGTTCCTAAATTTTAAGGGCCGAGGTTGAGTTATTTTGAGTTGTAATTATTTAATTTAGTCTAATTGAGTTAAAGTTAGTTAAACTAGTTCCAACTGAAGGAGGAATTAGTGGGAGATCCAGTAGTGGGGTGTAACCAGCACTGCTCAACCAGTAAACTAAAGATTCACTCATAATTAACTCACGCATGTCAGATCAGAGAAAGACCCAATTGAGATTGGAGTTCAAGGAAAATGTATTATCAATTGTATGATCATCCAAATTATACAAGTGTTGCATGTAATCAGAGGAAGGCCTATGATGGATTGCGCAATTATGGATGGGGAATTTCCCAATTAAATATGGGTTAATTCCCTAAGAAACTACATAAGGAAATAATAGCTTGGCATGCTAAGTATTGGCTTGAGTTGGTTTGTGAAGAAGTGAGATAGGTTGATATAGTGCATAGGTTGCTCAGGCTTGAGCAAACCATTGTAATCTTCTCATATTTTCTGATTAACGAAATATGCAGATAACAGGGGTTTTTAGTTGTGGCTTTCCCCAAAAACTTATTGTGTTAGGTGTGATTGAATTCTTTCTCTTTTATGCTTCATGATTTCTTCGATCGTTTATTGTTTCCGTTGATGAGTAGAGTAGATTCAAGTCAATTGTTTTAGAGTATTACAATTTGCAGTTTGAATTTACAAGGAATTTCTACATGGTATCAGAGCTGAAATCACTATAGAAGAGGAGCATACGTGTTTGTCTTTTGAAGGAGAAATCACAGTATCATACTTCAAAGCTAGCAAGATGTCATTCTACAGATTGAGACTCAAATATTCCCTTGATGGTAGTTCGAACTATATTTCTTGGAAGGATAGGATGGAGGTAGTGTTGGAAGACGACAAGCTTAAAGAATTCATTGACAAAGATATTCCTAAGTCAGCTGATGCTTAGGATCTAGTAGAGTGGAGAATATGTGTGGCAAAGGCAAGAAGGATTATCCTCGAAGGAGTTCAAGATCATATTGTCTTGAATCTCCAAGGTAGTGAGACTCATTTGCAATACGAAAAGCCTTGAAAAACTTGTTTCAAGGGAAAGCTCAAAAAAATCAAGATGGAGAAGGGTGACACAATACCAAAGTACTTGACCAAGTTCACCCAATGTCAGGATGAGCTTGGAACTATCAGTGTTATAGTTTCTGAAGACGATTTGGTGAGCCTAGCACTTATAGGCCTTCCCAAGAGCTGGCACAGTTACCAGGACTGAATTAATGAGAGGGAGAAGCTACCAGAGTGGGAGCGGTTGTGGTTTGACTTGGTACAAGAAGAGATTTGGCAGAACACCAAGGATGGATCCTCATCCAAGCATGATGATGAGGAGAACTATGCCTTAGTTGGAAAGGTGAAGAAAGGGAAGGGGGAGTCATCCCATTACGAATCAGATTACAGTTACGGAAGCAAGAAGAAGTACATGTCGAAGATTAAATGCTTTCATTTTCACGATCTGGGATAGTATGCCACAAAGTGTCCGCACAATAAGGCTGGTAAGAAGCTCTCAGGAGGAGCTGCAGGTGAAGCTCTTGCTTCACAATTGTTGGGTGTGTATTATATTAGGTGGGTAGACCTACCTATGGTTTTGTGCATGGGTTTTGCACATGGTTTAGGGCATGATGGTTTTCTGCCTATGGTATTTTGTAGATCTGGTTAAGGGAACTACAATTATGTTCTAATCCAGAGTTAATGGATTGGGGTTTATGAATGCTTCGACATGTATATATATGTATTGTAACATTGAAATGAATATAATGAAAAATTAATCTGGTAGTACCAGTTTTGGGATTGAGGGGAAAATCTCTATGTATTTATTTTGTGTTTCTCACCATTGCATATTTTCTATTTTTGAGAATTCGTTTATAGGTAATTTTTGTACAAGGTTAAAACCTACAACAATTTGAATTGGATTTCACGCTTATCACTTGCATGGTGACATGAGTGATGGGTAGTGTGTGGTACCTAGATAGTGGAGCCTCATTCCATATGACCAAAAATAAAGAGTTCTTCAGTGACTTGGAGGAGAAGGACCTCTAGATGCACTTCGAGATGGGAGATGATGGGAGGTATAGCACGACTGAGATTAATACTATTACCTTTCAGAGGGAGTTTTATACCCCTCTCACATTAAAATATGTCATGTATGTTCCAGGTTTGAAGAATAATTTGATTTCAGTTTCCATGTTGGAGGATCGTGGCTATGATGTGATATTTAACAAGGGAAAGGATTTCCTTCATAACATAGCCTCAAGATAGGTGAAGAGGATTGGGATTCGGGTGAAGAACCTCTACAAATTGGATGTAGAAGACTATGTTGCTTTGAGCACTAAAGTAGAGAAGGTACAAAGCCGAGACATCAGTGAGTTGTGCCATAGAAGATTGGGTCACTTGCACCATGAAGCTTGGAAGATCATGCAGTAAATTTCTACAGGACTTCCCAAGGGTACACTAGATTAGAGAGACACATGCAAAGCGTGTACATTGGGGAATTACACCATAGTTTCCTTTCATGATAAAGATAGTCGAGCGCAATCGATCCTTGATCGAGTTCACTGAAATGTGTGTGGACCATTCTCAACAACATCCACGACCAAGCATAGGTATTATGTAATATTTGTTGATGATTTTTCTCGTAAGTGTTGGATTTTCTTCATGCAAAAAAAAGATCAACCGATCGATAAAATTTATGAATTTAAAGCACTTTACGAGAAAGATACTGACATAAAATTTAAATCTCTCGGATGCGATAATGGTGGAATATGTCTCAAATGAATTCAAGAAATTTTGTGCATAAGAAGGCATTCAATGATAGTTAATAACATCTCATAACCCACAACGTAATGGGGTGGCTAAAAGGAATGACAAAAGTATTGTGGGAGTGACATGGGCGATGTTACATGATCAGGGCCGATCGTTTCACTTGTGGGATGAAGCATGCAACACAGTTATTTATTTGCAGAATATAATCCCTCATCAAATTCTTGGGATGAGTACACCAGAAGAAGCTTTTTCAGGTAAGAAACCAAATGTGGTACACGTCAGGATCTTTGGTTCATCAGTCTATTGCCATGTTACCAAGGATACATGGAAAAAGCTAGAGCCAACAACTTAGCTGGGCTTATTTTTGGGGTACACTGATACACCTCACAACTATCATGTGTACCTGCCATCTAATAGGATGACAATGGTTCATAGATATGTGAAGTTCGATGAAGAGAAGGCCATGAGATGTTACCTTGAGATAGAGCTTCAGTTACACGCAGATGAGGAGATTTTAGCTCTAAAGGAGGAACTTAAGGATGATGTGGAGCAACCACATGTAGAGGAGCAGAGAGTGGAAGCACCCACTCATGTAGAGACTTCCAGAGATGGAAGTAAGCGCACCAGAGAGGTTGACAAATTGATGCATTATTCTAGAGAGAATGTGGGAGCACCCTCATCACAGCGTAGGAAGAGGAGGTCACCATATCGGTACATTGGCTATATGGATCTAATGAGAGAGAGCTTAGAGATTGAGCCATCCTCATTCGAGGAATCACTGCAACAACCAATATGGGTTGATGCCATGGTTGAGGAGTATGACTCCATTATCAGAAACAATGTTTGGGAAGTGGTCCCAAGGCCAGCAAATAAGTCATTGGTGAGTTCCAGATGGATTTACAAGGTAAAGGAAATAGCAGATGGGAGTGGGGAGAAACATAAGGCCATATTTGTGGCTAAGGATTCTCTTAGGTGAAGGGAATTGACTACGATGAGACCTTTTATCCACTAGCAAGGTACTCTTCAATTAGATCTATTCTAGCACTATCAACGTGGATGGGATGGAAGATAGATCATATGTATGTGAAGACAACATTCCTCAACGGTATGATTGAGGAAGAGGTGTATATTGAGCAGCTGGAAGGATTTGAGACCTTCAATAGAGAGTCACATGAGTGCATAATCAAGCAAGTGTTGTGTGAACTAAAACAAGCACCTCGTGCTTGGTACACCAGAATTGACAACCATTTCATTGGGTTGAGCTTCACCAAAAGTGAAGCAGATGCGAACCTTTACCATATTGTGGTTGAAGGTAAATTGTTGATTATAGTATTATATGTTGATGATGTGATTCTAACAGCTGATGAGAAGCTAATAAAATATTGCAAAAAGGATCTTGGAAGAGAATTCGAGATGAAGGATCTGGCTCTCATGCATTACTTTCTTGGTATGGAAGTATGGAAAGGAGACGGGGAATTGTTTGTCTCCCAGGTCAGGTATGCCAACAAGATACAAAAAGAAGTTCCACATGGAGAGACACAAACCCATGGAGACTCCTCTAGTAGGTAATTAGAGGAAGGAAGATGCTACTTTAGGTGAAGTAGTGGAGGCTATTATTTATAGACAACTTGTGGGTTCACTTATATATTTGGTGAAAACACAACCAAACATGTGTTTTGCAGTTAACCAACTTAGTCAATTCATGGTTAAGCCAACCAAAAATTATTGGAAGGCAACTAAACATGTGTTGAGATACCTCATAGGTACCACTCAGTTTAGTCTTTGGTACAAACATATAGAGGGAGTGAAGCTTCAAGGCTTCACAAATGCATATTGAGTTGGGAGTCCATCCAAAAAGAAGAGCACATCAAGGGGAATCTTCAGTATTGGGCCAATAACGATTTCCTGGTACAACAAGAAGCAGAGATCAGTTGCACTCAGTTCAACAGAAGCAAAGTACATGGTTGCTAGTCAAGCAGGTTGTGAGGCTATCTCGATGAGGAAGATCCTTGTTGGGTTGTTTGGTCAACAAATGGATCCTACAATGATTTACTATGACAATAAGAGTTGTATCAAACTCTCTGAGAATCCAGTTTTTAATGATCGGTCCAAGCATATTGACATCCGGTATCACCATCTATGAGATTCTGTGCAAAGGAGAATCATCTTGCTGGAGTACATTCCTACAGAGGTGTATGATGCATATATTTTGACAAAGGCATTGTCAAGATGGAAATTCGAGTTTCATAGAGGTGGGGTCGGGGTAGCAGGTAATCCCTTTCTTGTTGAGAGGGGGTGTTGAAAATGCAACAAGAAAATACTAATTTAATTCTGTCCTTGAATTAAATTGTAATTATAATTCTCATAGCGACTTGTAATAGTCAACTAAATTAATTGGACTTAGTTGGCACGGTTAATTTGAGTTGGGAGTCGATATAGAGTCATGTAAAGTGGTTCCTAAATTTTAGGGGCCCAGGTTGAGTTCTTTTGAGTTGTAATTATTTTTCAGTCAAACTTAGTTAAAGTTAGTTAAACTAGTTCCAAATTATATAGGAATTAGTGGGAGATCTAGTAGTGAGGTGTAACTTGTAGTAGTGGGGTGTAACCAACACTGCTCAACCAGTAAACTAAAGATTCAATCATAATTAACTCATGCATGTTATATTAGAGAAAGACTCAATCGAGATTGGAGTTCAGGGACAATGTACTATCAGTTGTATAATCATATGAATTGTACAAGTGGTGCATGCGATCAGAGGAAGGTCTGTTACTGCTCAAACTAACAAGGGACCTAAAGGGGATCACTAAAGGAGAAATGTTAGAACATTGGAAACAAATGGAGGCTTAGCGCATTGTCACCTTAGCTAAGGCTCCCTTCTATTTACAGACTTTCACCAATGAGAGGAGACCCGATATATTATGGAGTCACCAATGAAGGATAAATCAATGAATGGATGTGGAGTGGCCCAAATAATCCCTTTCCAGAAGAGTTCAAAATATAGAGCTTTCTTGCTTTCTAAGCAAGGTACAATGTCTTATAGGAGAAGGAAGGGACGATTTGAGGGTTAGGTTTGTGAGATAATAATTGTGAAAGAGTTTCCCAATACCTAAAATCCTTATTGTAATTGGTATGCCGAATGGTTAATGAAGATTTGTCTTTTCAAAGGAATAGGACCATGTGGGACTAAGTGGACATAGTCTAAGATAGGGGGAATGAGTATATAAACCAATGATGTTCTTACCTTAGATAAGGTGGGGAAAGGTTCAAAGAAATAATCTTCACTTGAAAGTGTTTATTTGATCCTATGAGGTACTAACCTTTGGGGATGCTAGGTAAAAGGTTGATCTTAGAGCTAGGGCTTGGCTTTTCTCACAACTCCAACGTCGGAATGGCCTCAAATTTAGAGGAGGTCTTGAAGAAACACAAAAGCAGGAGGGGTTAGGAGATCAAACTTTTTGGAGGGCTAGTTCACTGGGAAAATGATGCCCTAGGTGACCCAACTTGGCTAGACCCAGGAAAAAGGTGAAATAAGTTGGTTTAAGGTGACCGATTTTTGGTATATCAGTGCCTTAGTCTTGGGAGAATGGAGTCTATGATTCATATGAGTGAGTACCTTTGGTTCTTGGTCAAGGAGGCCTCAAGACTACTTCGCTAACATTCTAGGTCCAAGAGAAGTAATCTTGCAAATTTTATACTTCGATGTGAAAAAGGAGATGGCTTATCAAGTTAAATTCATTAATAGAATTACCCCTAGGATATTTTTTTCACATTACATGGCCCATACATTGAGAAGTGCTATAATAGGACAAAATTTCACAATTTAAGCAGTAAATGCATGCAACAATTAGCCCTAAGAATAGCGAAAATCCAAGTCCAATGTATGTGACAAAGTAAAACAAGAATACCATTAAAATCACGTACTTACATGTAATAGAATATATCCAACCATCCACAATTTGAAAAGAGACAAGCTCCAAGACAAGAGAGACCAATATCCACACATCAAAATTCATCCATAAAGCTCCAATTCATCCACTAAGAAAAAGTTCGATATTCTCAAGAGAGAGAAGAGAGATCCAATCCAAAGTGATGATGAGAAAATTAACTCATCTCACTTGTGTTTATACACTAATGAGGGGTTAAAATTAGACTCCTTGGCCTAGATAAGCCCAAAAAATAAAATAATGTTCTAATAATCTAACGTTTGGTTACAAGCCACTCAAACTAGCTCATAAATGAAAGAATAAGCCTCTCAAAAGGTCAAATAATAATATATGCATGTCGTAGGGCCCTCTAAGAGTCCCAATGAGGTACATGGGTGCTACAATGAAGAGTAGGACCTTCAAAAGTGATGGATAAGCAGTTGGCCCCTTGTCCTCTAAACAATAAACCCATGGTGCTCCCAATGTGTTTGGGGGCACAAGAATAACCTCATGGGTTTCTAACTGAGTCGAAGATGAATGTAGATCATCTGGAAGGACTCCGATGATTATGCAGGGGATTCCACATCATCCTACAAGTCCTGGTTCAACTTCCAAGTGCATGATAAATCTTTGGGGCCGGTTGGGAAAAGATGAACCAGGTGCATCTTCCTCGTCCAATGGGAGCATCTAGAGCATCTATGACCATCCTCGGGGATCCATGGAGTGTAGTCTACTATTATTGAGGCCTATGGATCTCAACACACACCCTACATGTGCTAATGTAGCCCACTGAATCATTAGGACTCTGTATAGGGAGATCAAACCCAAGATGGAGACCATCTGCAATCTTGCATAAGATCCAATGCGTCCCCTAGCCTTCTAGTACAACAAGTCATTAGAGAAATCATGTAAATGAGCTTACCAATCATGGACCACATGTGGGGACTTCATAATGGCCTGCCCTTCCATAAATGGCTTTGGTATGTGCCAATGTCTCCTAAATTCCAAATGGGGTTAACCAAGTATCTTATTAGGTGGTTTCTACTTCTAAAGGGGATAATGTGTTCAAGGTACATCCTTCAAGAGGTGGTGGCATGTGATAGATAGGTGAATGAAGTAGGGGATGAGAAGTGACAGTCTTGGGTCGCATCCTAGGGTATATGGGTAGCTAATAGGAGGGAAGCCCACACTTGGGTTTACAATGTATAGGAGGGAGCAATCATGGTACATGAGGTGCCCCGACCTTGATTTTTCCACCCTTCTTTATATGCATTTTTTCTTTTTATCATTTTCTTTGATTAACTGATCAGGGCTCAACAGGTAAGAGCATGATGCATAAGATATAGCAATGAATATCCCCTTTTAGGGCAGGGAGGTTCATTCCCCACCAGGGGTTGGGACAATCATGGGTTCCTATATGATGAAGGAGGTTCATACAACCTGTAGGAACCAGGGTGATGGCCATGATGATGGGGTATGGCTCATGTGTTGGCTTTTTCCCACGTGAAAATGTGTTTGTCCTGACTATATTTTTCATTTCGTGGTACATTTTCTTGTTGAATGTGGCCAAATATGCTTTTATCTTTCTTTTTAGCTGCATCAACCTCCGGGGCATCATTCCAAGCTTGACCCAAGGTGTGGGCAAGGGGAAGGGCAGATCTAACACTATGTGGACCCAGGTGGGAGAAATGATGAATGGGGTAACGATGAGTGGAAAAGGGTAATATAAGCGTATAAGGGAGCTGGACCACCCAACCAAAATCAGGGTTTCCCATGAAATACCATCCCTAAAGACAAATGGTCAGTAAAAAAGATCCCACAATACTATAATCCAAGGTTAATATCTAAAGGGGTATATAGGACAAGAGCACAAACCTAACCCATTCTTTCCACCTAACCCACCATTAATCCATGCCCAGAAGTGTCCATGATAAGAAAAATACAATAATTAATTACCTAATGACAAGGCATACCTTTAGGTTCGGGAGGCCCACATTCAAACATATGATCATGGAAGATGGGTGTGGGACCACATGGCTGGCTCAGGTGGCAAAGAAATGACACAATGAGCTAGTTGATGGCTGCAATGGGCTATTGGCTTCTAGTTGTGGACCATTTTGGAGAGAAAAAAAAAATCTCCTTGAGATATCACCCACAAAATGGTGGGTAACATCTGTCTCCAACTGGGACGTGATCTCTCGAAGAAGTGGGAAAAGCTACTCGAATAGGAGGTCATGAGAACTCCATCAGTCTCTTGGTCACTGTAGACCTATCACCTACACCTATAATATATGGAATAACATGGGGCAGCAAGCTTTCGCGACGTCTCATGATCGCACATGCTATATGTCAGGCCATAAAATTAACAAAAAATAAAATATGAAATATGCATCTCTCTACCATGATAAATATCATATGACGTTAGTTCTAATGTGGAAATCTACATGTGATGCATCCTGTTGTACCATGCAATTGATACAATGTCAACTACTAGGTATAATCATATACCCAATGCAACCAATATGTCAATTGATAAATGTAAGAATGCATGCTTCCATGATTATTTTCGAAATGAACTTGACAATATAAATGGGAATAGTGATGTGTGGAGTCACGGGGGCGGGAGGTGGGAAAATAGGAGACCCATATGATATAGAAGGGAACCCTAGAAGAAGGGGAAGACATCAAGAGAGAAGATTGAATTTGGTCCTCTAACTAGGAGATAGAAATATCAATGATCAAGTACATTAATCTTTGATGAAGATCCATCTCAGGCCTATCACCCTCTAGGTAAGAATGATTGAATGTCTCTAACATATTTAGGATGATGCCATTTTGGTCATTGGGAAAACAAGAAGTGGACTCGTCGTTGTATTTGGGAAAAAAAAATGATTCTTGGTTCTTCAAAGGGGAAAGCAAATCTTCATCAAGCCTAGGGGAATGAACATCATCTCAAACCTCTATTTCCAGTGCAGGGGAGGAACGCTCAAACATACAGAAAAACCCTTTATCGGGAGCATGACCTAAGGAAGCATCTTCCTTAATTTCTTCTATATTAGAGTCATCAGAATTTCCCACAATCTTGGAAGGCTCTTCTTTGATTGAATCATCTTGGAACATAAAGAAGAGACCTTTCCAATCACTGGGAAGGGCTTCATAAGGACCAACATTGTTATTTAGAAGGGGCAGAGCATTTTCTTCTTCCTTGATCTCATTCTTATGGAATTGAAAAGCCATGGGGTCTTCATTTCTATAATCATACTCAATTCCCTAATCAATATCCCAAAAGTTGCTCGTAGATTCTTCGTTTATTCGATTATCATGATCTTCCTTAGAATATTTAGAGGACATGCTTTCCAATTCATGAGTATCTCCTTTGGTACCATCATTAAAGTATGCATCAACAAGAGGTTCTTCCTCAAGCATAAAATCATATTCAATAACTTCCTCCTCTCGAAGGGCCATATATAATATTTGGTATATGCCTTCATGAGATTGGAAACTCGTCCCTTCATGCAACAAGAAGTGCGTAGTCAACACTGGAAGAGAAGGAATGTTTTTAGGTTTACATGACTCAAGACAATCAATAGTTGGGGCAATGGATAGGACAAACAATTCCATTTGGTCACAAGGTTGAGTTATATTTTTCTTTGAAAGGGACCTTATGAACCTTACCACATGAGTGGTTGCAGAATGTGGATCCCCATCGAACATTGACATATTCTTCATGGATTTAGATGAAGGATATCTTGGGGTCCATGTAATATCTATGGCGGGAATATATGTGGTGAACATGTTGCTAAGTCCTTAATGACATGGGAGTCGCCAAGGTGAATTAAATTTCCTTAACAAATTCTTGCTTCACCCTACACGCATTGACTTTGAAGTTCAATGAAGAACTAGGGCTTTGTTATTCCAATGGAGTCACTAATAATGATATGTCAATATGACATATGGGGGAAAAAACACGTTTTGTGTCCCCAAAAACGACGCCAAAATGTTACCGTTCAAACTAGCAGGGGACCTAAAGGGGATCCCTAAAGGAGAAATGCTAGACCAAGGGTAACAAATGGAGACTTAGCCCACTTTCATCTTAGCTAAGGCTCCCTTCTATTTACGGAATTTCACCGATGGGAGGAGACTCAGTGTATTATGGAGTCATTGATGAAGGATAAATCAATGAATGGATGTGGAGTGACCCAAATAATCCCTTTCCAAAAGAGTTCAAAAGATAGAGCTTGCTTTCTTTCTAAGAAAGGTACAATGACTTCTAGTATAAGGAAGGAAGGATTGAGGGTTAGGGTTATGAGATAAGACTTGTGAAGGAGTTTCCAATCCCTAAAATCCTTATTGTAATTAGTATCCCAGATGGTTCATGAAGAATTGTATTTTCAAAGGAATGGGACCACACAGGACCATGTGGACCTAGTCTAGGATAGGGGGAATGAGTATAGAAAACAATGATGTTCTTACCATAGACAATATCTGGAAAGGATCAAACAAATAATCTTCACTTGAAGGTGTTGATTTGATCCTATGAGGTACTCGCCTTTGGGTATGCTAGGGAAAAGTTTGATCTTGGAGCTAAGGCTTGGATTTTCTCACAGCTCCCCCATCAGAATGGCCTCAAATTTGGAGGAGGCCTTGAGGAAACACCGGTGCAGGAGGGGCTAGGAGATTGAATTTTTTGGAGGGCTAGTTCACTGGGAAAATGATGCCCTAGGTGACCCAACTTGGCTAGACCCAGGAAAAAGGTGAAATAAGTTGGTTTAAGGTGACCATATTTTGTTAGATCAATGCCTTAATCTTAGAAGAATGGAGTCTATGATGAATATGAGTGAGGACCTTTGGTTCTTAGTTAAGAAGGCCTCAAGACTACTTCGCTAGCCTTCTAGGTCAAAGAGAAGCAATCTTGCAGCATTTATACTTCGATGTGCAAAGGGAGATGGCTTATCAAGGTCAATTAGTTGATAGAATTACCCCTAGGATATTTTGTTCACATTACATGGCACATACATTTAGAGATGCTATAATAGAGACAAAATTCCACAATTTAAGCATTAAATGCATGCAACAATTAGCGCTAAGAATAGCGAAAATCCAAGTCCAATGTATGTGACCAAGTAAAACAATGAAAACATTAAAAGAATGTACTTACATGTAATAGAATATATCCAACCATCCAAAATTTGAGAAGGGAGAAGCTCCCAGATAAGATAGACAAATATCCAAACATCAAAATTCATCCATAAAGCTCCAATTCATCCACTAAGAAAAATGCAAAATTATCAAGAGAGAGAAGATACCTAATCCAAATTGATGATGAGAAAATGAAGTCATCTCACTTGTATTTATACACTAACAAGGAGTTCGAATTAGCCTCCTTGGCCTACATAAGCCCACAAAATAAAATAATGTTCTAATAATATAACTTTTGGTGATAAGCCCACCAAACTAGCTCGTACATTAAAGAATAAACCTGTCAAGAGGTCAAATAATAATCTATGCATGTCATAGGGCCCTCTAAGAGGCCTAATGAGGTCCATGGGTGCCATAATGAAGAGTGGGACCTTCAAAAGTGATGGACAAGCAGTTGGCCCCTTGTCCTCCAAACAATAAACCTGTGGTGCTCCCAATGTGTGTGGGGGCATAACAATAACCTCATGGGTTTCCAACTGAGTTGAAGATGCATGTATATCATTTGCAATGGCTCTGATGATGATGTAGGGGATGCCACATTGTCCTACAAGTCCTGGGTTAGCTGCCAAGTGCATGATACATCTGTGGGGTCGACTGGGCAAAAATGAACCAGGTGCATCTTCCTCATCCAATGGGAGCATCTTGAGCATCTCTGACCATCCTCGGGGATCCATGGAGTGTTTTCTACTGTTGTGGAGGTCCATGGCTCTCAAAACACACCCTAAATGTGCCAATGTATCCCTCTAAAGGATTAGGACCCCGTATAGGGAGACCAAACCCAAGATGGAGACCATATGCAATCCTCCATAAGATCCAATGCGTCCCCTAGCCTTCCAGTACAACAAGTCATTAGAAAAATTAAGTAAATGAGCTTACCAATCATGGACCACAGGTGGGGACTTCATAATGGCTTGCCCTTCCCTAATGGGCTTCGGGATGTGCCAATGTCTCCTAAATTCCAAATGGGATTAGCCAAGTATCCTATTAGGTGGTTTCTACTTCTAAAGGGGATAATATGCTCAAGGTACATCCTTCAAGAGGCGGTGGCATGTAATATATAGGTGAATGAAGTAGGGGATGAGAAGGAGCATCCCTGGGTCACATCCTGGGGTACAAGGGTAGCTAATAAGAGAGAATCCCACACTTGGGTTTATAATGTATAGGAGGGATCAATCGTGGTACATGAGGTGCCGCGACCTTGATTTTTCCACCCTTATTTATATGCCTTTTGCCTTTTTATGATTTTCTTTGATTAACTACTTAGGGCTCAAGGGGTAAGATTATGATACATAAGATATAGTAGTGAATACCCCCTTTTAAGTTAGGGTGGTTCATTTCACACCAGGGGTTGGGACAATCATGGGTTCTTATATGATGAAGGAGGTTCATAGAACTTGTAGGAACCAGGGTGATGACCATGATGATGGGGTATGGCTCATGTATTGGATTTTTCCCACGTGCTGAATCTGTTTGTCCCTACCATATTTTTCATCTAGTGGTACATTTTCCTGTTGAATATGGCCAAATATGCTTTTATCTTTCTTTTTAGCTGCATCAACCTCCAAGGCATCATTCCAAGCCTGACCCAAGGTGTGGTCAAGGGGAAGGGGCGCGCTAACCCTATGTGGACCTAGTGGAGGAATGTGGACCCAGGTGGGAGAATGATGAATGGGGTAATAATGAGTGGAAAGGGGGTAATATAAGAGGATAAGGGAGTGGGACAACGCAACCAAAATCAAGGTTTCCTGTGAAATACCATCCTTAAAGCCAAATGATCAGTAAAAGGGATCCCACGAGACTAGAATCCAAGGTTAATATCCAAAGGGGTATAGGGGACAAGAAAAAATACCTAACCCATTCTTTCTATCGAATCCCCCCATTAATCCATGTCTAGAAGTGTCCATGATAAACAAACTACATTACTCAATTATCAAATGGCAAGGCATACCTTAGAGGTTCAAGAGGCCCACCTTCAAACATATGATCATGGTAGATGGGTGAGGGACCACATGGCTGGTTCAAGTGGTGGAGAAATGACATAATGAGCTAGTTGGTGGCTGCAAGGGTCTATTGGGTGCTAGTTTAGGACCATCATGGAGAATTTTTTTTCTCCTAGGGATATCACCCACAAAATGGTGGGTAACAAGACCTATGATGGATTGTGCAGTTATGGATGAGGAATTTCCCAATTAAATATGGGCTAATTCCCTATGAAACCACGCAAGAAAATAGGAGCTTAGCAGGCTAAGTATTGGCTTGAGTTGGTTTGTGAAGCAGTGGGATAGATTGAGATAGTGCAAAGGTTGCTCGGGCTTGAGCAAAACATTGCAATATTCTCATATTTTCTTATTAATGCTATATACAGATAGAAGGGTTTTTTAGCTGTGGTTTTCCCCAAATTATTATTGTGTTATGTGTGATTGAATTCTTTCTCTTTTATGGTTTGTGATTTCATCGATCGTTTATTGTTTCCACTGATGAGTAGAGTAGATTCAAGTCAATTGTTTTAGCATAATACAGTCTACAGTTTGCGTCTACAAGGAATTTCTATAGGTAGAACATCTAAGAAGTAGGTGAAACCCACATAGATGGAAATAGCTTGGAAAACTATTTTTGGTGGTATGCATATGTTTTAAAATGGCCTCTTGGTGTGAAAGTTAGAGCCAATGAAATTTTGTGACCCCAAGTCAAATTATTACAGAGTTAGCAGAGGATGGATGAGCTTTAGCGCACAACTAAAGTTGGTAGAAATGCCAAACTCAGTGGAGATAGTGGTAGAGCCTCTACACAAATCTATGGGATGACTTGGAGAGACAATGCAAGAGCGGGAAGCAGTGCACCTGGTGGTAATACCTGGACGGATATACCCTGGCAGTATGTAAACGGTGCACAGGTCTTAGCAACCAGGTATATGTGGCAAACAACATGTAGGTCTTAGTGACCGTGCATATGCGGAAGCCACAAAATAGAGGAGAGACTTCCCATAGGCCAAAGGGAGAGCCCATAGTATAGGCTGGCCCAATGGAGGCAACCCAAGAGGTGAACCCCAAATATTTTGTAGGGTGCAAACAACTAAGCACTAGGCCACGTGGAGGCTTCTTGATGGCACTGGAAATAACCCTTTAGACGAGCTTTGTGGTCATGGGAGGCAGTTTCCCGCATAGTTGATCACGTAGATCAATGACAGAGATCCACCCCGGGGGCACCCCTTCTAAAACCACAATCCGCTCAGGAGTGGTGTCGTGGAAAGTTATTGAACTTGGTGGTTTTTGGAAAAATAAAATCATAAAGGAAAATGGTCACAAAACAAGGCTTGAGAGGACCTTTCTCTCTTCTCTCTAATAGACGAAAGGGGGCAACATACGATTGGCCCAAAAAATAGAAAATGGTGATGTCAATAAAAGCCAACGGGAGTGTGACAGGTGGCAGGTAGATTTGGAATTTTTGGGCACCCTATTGGCCCATCTCTGGGTTACACGTGTCACCAATCATAGGTCGACACATGGCATGGTGACGTGATTGTAACGTCATCCCGCTGGACATAGCCCAGAAGGTTCACTATGTTATATAAAGAAAGTTTTCCAGGTAGCGAGCGTCGAGACACATCGAGACTAACATGAAAACAATGCTCATCCAATGAGAAGAGTGCTGGGAGGACCCCACAGGACAACCCATCCCATAGAATTTACCTCGGCGGGATTTATAACAGTTCTTAGTGGAGGCGGCTGGTAGCAGGCATCAAGACACGGAGGCAGAACAACAACCAATTATAAAGGGCATGGAGCGATCCCCACAGACACGCCGACCCGATGGGTTTACAAATGCACACACAAACGAAAGTGCCAGGACGTTGCGGGCTACGGGCTGAGCGCCTGCACCAAGTTCTATGGAATAGGTAGGATTCAAGGCAAAGAGATATAAAGAGTCGCGAAGGATCTATGAGTGGCTAAGCACCACTCCTTGGTCACCTCATGTAGAGGCGGGACCAATGACGTGAAGCTATTAACACAGGGAATTTTCTCACGTAGGGATCAAAGGGCTTAGCGCTAGGACTTGGCCCCTGGTTATTTCACGTAGAAACAAAGTAAATGGCGTGGAGCCATTTATACAAAGAAATAAGCTCGTGGAGGGCTTGACAAAGCTAAGCGCCCAATGGCCTAGCTGATGGTTGCGGAGACCTAGTCTTATGGTGAAAAAATGGTAAGGGAGCCAGAGAAAAGGGGCTTAAAGGACAAAAGATGGAACTATTTGTTTGGAAGTAGTTAAGCCAAATAAAAAAACAATTTAAATTGGTGAAGCTCTTCTAAAGCCTATTAAAAAGTCCATAATGCAAAAATATACAGAAGAACTCAATTTAAGTTGCAAAAAAAGGTGGTTAAGGTCAGTTTGACTAATTAACAAGACAAAGATAAAATTATTAATTCATGCAGTAGATTTAAAAAACAAGTTTATTAAAGATCATTCCAAAAAATAATAATGCAGAATTATTTATAGGCAGAATTCGAGTAGCATAAGTAAGGGGTTGCAGAGAGGAGTGTGTGGGTTGAGAGATGTTGGTGCAACATGATGCATAATAGTATGGGTATGGATCAAAGTTGAATCAAAGACCAATCTGGGTATCTGAAAGGTGTGTTAAAAAAAATGTTGCTCGTGTATAGAGCTTGGTGATTGGTGTATGATGTGTTCAGTAATGACAGATTGCTGAAAGTGGTGGTGTTTTGCATTAGTAATCAGAGATTGTTGAAGGTGTTTGCATTAGTAATGTGAAATTTTTGAAGGTGTTTGTATGGTGTCTTTGGTGAGTAGTTTCAGTGAGATTTTTTTTTTGAATATGAGGTAAGAGGTCTCTTATTTCTAGTATGAAAATGAATGAAAGATGTATCAACAAGACCAAGAAGTGGTAACTTGCATATCAGGGGTAGGAGCTCCTTCTAGTGGGTGCTAAAAAAAATTTGGGGGCAAGAGTCCCTTTCAACAGAGATTGATAAATGAGCAGGGGCAAGAGTCCCTTCCAATGAGTACTGGTAAATGAGCAGGGGCAACAATTCCTTTCAGTGGTAGCTGATCAACATGCAGGGATTGAAGTTCCTTTTAGTAGCAACTGATAAATCTACAAGTGGTAGCTTGTGGGGCCTTGATGTAATCAAGTTGAAGCTTGTAATAAAAAGAAGATTGGTGTCCTGTGTGTATGTTTCTCGTGTGTTTTATGTTTATGATGTTATGTTCTACATGATTGAGTTGTGTAGTTGATCCATGAATAATTTTTGAAGTGATTAAAAAGTGAAATTTGTGAAGAATTGTATAATTTGGACACACTATTAATTCACCCCCCCTCTCAGTAGTGTTATGGTTTCCTTCGTTTCTAACATTCCTCACATTTTGGGTGAGAGGAAATTTTGTAACCTCATTTCTATGATGAGACCTTGGAGGTTGGAATAACTATAAGCAACACCTCCAATTCGACTTGTATTAATCCAAGGGTGTGGGAGAGATAATTACAAATAATATGAATCAGATCAATATGCACAAGAATGCATTCTCTTCTATGTTATATTCCTCGCATTTCCACCGAGCATTCTACTACCACAATCCTTACTTGTAGGTAGTGCTCATCTGTGACAAGAACTTCAAGAATTTTAGACTTCAAATTTGATTTACATATGATAATGGTTGTAGCATGCATTGCATGTACTCTTATGTTGAGTGCATTGACTACGTTGTTCTCTTTTTCTTTAATGTGTTTAGTGTCAAAATCATACTCAAGTAAATTCAAACTGTATCTTTTGTTTAACATTTTGATTTTGTTGCTTAAATTGAGACCATTATGATATGCTATTAACACACTTCCAAAAAATAATCCCTCCACATCTTTATTGCATGCACTATAACAAGATAAAAATAATGTATGGCATAATTATTCTCATGTTATTTAAGCTTCTGAGATTCGTCTCACACCGTGTGTCACTTTTGGGTGAGATTTCCACCAACTCCTTTGGAAGCATTTGGGCACACGACAAATTATTCATTTGGATCAACAACTTTAAGAAACAATGCAATCGTTAGCTTTCTTAAGTACCTAGAAATTATCTATCCATTATTGAGTCCATTCAAATTGTTTCCCTTTCGTTGGAGAGAGGTAATTTGAAATGCAATATGAGAAATTTGTTCCACAAATCTTTTATATAACTTACAAGATTTAGGAATGACCTAACATCTAAACATTCATGGATGTAGGTTGTCCCATTAGAGCTTAAAATATTTTGGGGTCTAGCATTATTCCTTTCTCGTAAATAACATATCCCAAATATTGGATTTGCCTATGGTAGAATGAACTTGCACTCAATTGGGCATAGAGTCAACGTTCTCTCAATATTTTCAATACTAACCGCAAATGTTGTTCATGCTCTTTTCCTAATTTCCAGTAAATATGAATGCCATCAAAGAAAACAATTAAAAACTTGTCCAAGTATTGAAAAAAAATTCTATTCATATGATATTTGAAAGTAATTAGTGCATTTGTCAAGCCAAATGGCACAACTACAATTTCATAATGTCCATTTTTAGTTCCGAAGGTTTGTTTTACATATGCCTTCATCATTTTTCCTCACTTGATGGTAGCATAGCCTCAATTCTATCTTGGAAAATATCTTTACTTCCCTTAGTTGATCAAATAAGTCATCAATTTTGGGTAGATGATATTTATTTCTTATAGTGACATTATTCAAATAATTTTTGCTAATAAAAACCTCAAATTTCCATAAGTTCTTCTTTACAAACCATTGGTACTTCCAAAGGAGAACACTAGGGTGGTATATATGAGGAATTCTTCCAATTGTATTTGTAGCTCTTTCAACTCTAATGCACTCATAATATATGGAGTCTTATATAATGGCACAAATCTAGGAACAAAATTAATAGAGAAATCTCCAAGAACAAAATTAATAGGGATATCAATCCCTTTTTGGAGGATGATCCAAGAACTCCCTCTAGAAGCACATTTTCAAATTCTTGTAATGCTGGAAATATCACAAGACTTGGACCTTTTTCTTTTATGGGTTTAATAACATGTGTTGCATATATTTGACAAATTTTCTAAAGCATGTATTCAATTGTAAATTTGAATTACCTTATAGATATTGGCCTTGGAATGCCTTTCATTATCCTTTGGTTTTATTTATCATCTAGAGAAGTGAATATATTATTGTGATAACATAGATTAGTATAGTGTGGATCCAACCAGTCCATTCCAATGAGAATATAATGGGAACCAATTGGTGATGTAATCAAATCTACATTATAATGGAGTCCATTTGTCTCTGATCAATTCTTCACCATCTCACCATTTTCCCTTTTTTATCCAATAACTACTTGACCCAATTAGGACTTGTTATTCTTGCTTTGTTTAAGAAGAAAATTTTCAAATGCTTAGGAGTAACATAACTATGATTTTATCTTGGATAAATTAAAATTTAACTATATTGCTTTTCTATCTTACCTATAACCTTGATAAACTTTAATTGGTTTTCCACATATTGACCATCCAACGTTGCATGTATATAGGGAATGTTCCATTGTTGCATATATATAGGGAATGTTCGAATGTTGTATATATCCAAGGAATGTTCCCTACCACATTGTCCATTTTAGTTGTTTTTTTTGTATATTTTGCATGGTCCTCATTTTATTTCCACACTATGGGGATATTTTTACATATGTTGTCCTTTGCAACCCTAAAATTTCATTGTCTGCCTTTCCTTTTTCCATAAAGATTCAACCATCTTTGTTCCTCTTTGAGCTAGCTTATTTCATTGAAAGGATTTGAAACCATAAGATTCCCAAAGAAAGGAGTTTAAAACCCGTCTTCATTGGTGAGAAACACTAGCCGACAAGTTCCCTTGCGAGAAAATGGACGCCGACGGTCTCTGGAGATTCACCGTGGATCACAGCAAAGATGCTTCAGCACTCAGGGCCGAGCTGCCGTCAGTGTTGGGGAGTGCCCTTGATCCCACTCGGCTGGTTCTACAAGCTCTTGAGGATTTTTATGACCTAGGTACCGGGAAATCGGAGAAAAAGAACTCAGGTCTCGAAGACCAGAGACAGGTCTGTTCATTGTTGCTGGAATCGTCTCTTCCTTTCCTGGCAGATCCTATAATGAGCGTCGAGTGGCCCATCATGTCTCCGAGTACAAAGGAGCAGGAAAGGGTTATCACCAATGAGGGGAAGTCGTGGATCGATGTAGATGCAGATCCCGCCAATGTTGCCAAGCCCTTGGAGGCACATGCTTTCTTGCAGCTAGTAGCTACTTTCGGCTGAGTTTCCAACTGATGATGATCTCTATAAGCTTGTTCCTATAGTATCATGATGCAGGAAGATCCCGAAGCTCTGTGGTGCTCTCAGGCTTACAGAGAAAGTGCCAGATCGAGCCCTACACCAAGTAGATCTAGTCAAACCTGACCTGGATCTGATCCAAATATTCATAAAATCGCTAGAAGGAAAGAGTATCTACAAGAGAATCACGAGAGGGAGACGGATCCAAGACTTAAGACGCGAAATCCAGACACACTTAGGCATACCAACAAGCATGCAAAACCTGATTAATTCAGGACACAGTCTACAAGACAACCACACACTACAAGATTATGGTATTGACACAAACTTGAATATCATAGTCAATTTCCGGTTGCAAGGTGGATGCTCTAGTACCAGTTCAAAGGGCACAGGCACGTTTAAGGACACAATCAAAGGAAAAGAAAAAGCCCAAACCAAACCAGCATTAGCCCCTAAATTACCAGGGCCATACATAGTGGAGCAAAAATCTCAGAATCCCGCATTCGTAGTCTCAATACCTAAGGTAAATGGTTTGTATTCTGATTTTCTTACCAAAGCAGTCATATGCAGATTTAATGGGTTTTGGCCCAAATATGATCTTTTGCACCAATGGATTTTTGCTGCTTGGTCACCAACCTGTGAAATCCTTTTATGTTCCAAAGGGTTTTTTATTGTCAGATTCACCACAGTACAAGAAAAGGAATATATACTTAATAAAGGACCATGGTTCTGGGGCAATGCAGGGCTCTTCATGACCCCTTGGTTCCTAGAATTTGACACCAACACAATGGTGGTATCAAAAATGCCAGTCTGGGTCAGATTACACAACCTCCCATTACACTTTTGGCATCATCAAGTGTTAGAAGGTATAGGGAACTCCCTGGGGAAGTTCCTAAAGATTGATGTGGACAGATTCACAAGGGGCATATTCACTTTTTCCAGGATATGCGTCGAAGTAGACCCTAGTCAAGGACTACCTGACAGTATTACATTGATCTTCAATGATACACACTGGACGCAACCTCTAGATTACAAAAATACAACTTTTCGGTGCCGTGGATGTTTGCAGACAGGTCACCTTCACAGTGCCTGCCCACAAGCTAAAAAAGATCCCAAAAAGAACAAAAAGCAACCCAAAAATCCAAATGGCCGGCAATACACAGACATTTTGGGAGAAGACGCAGGACAAGCAGAAGCAGGAGAAAATAATGCAGAAAAGGATTACAGAAGGACCAAAACAACACACAAAAGGAGGAGACACACCCTACCACTGCCTGCATTTTGAGGCCCAACAACCCCTTATCGCTCCAGGAGTCCCAAAATACAGGAATGGAAGTACATAGCAGAAAAGAAACTCATGGATCAGAGGGATATGATTCTGACAAAGAATACCCTATACACACAGATGAAAATCAAATGTCCATTGTAACTTCCACTCCCAACACTGGAGGTTGGAGAAAAGTGGAAAAGAAGAAAGGTAGAAAAGAATAGGTTGCTATAATTTCTAGTTTCTCTTATGTATTATGTGTGAACAGAATCAACTCATTTTGCATATGCTATTTTGCATCTACAACATGTAATTTTGTGTTATGAATAAAATTACGATTTTTCCAAGGGGAAAAAAATCTCGTCTTTGTTTGAATTTAATTTTCTTTCTTCTTATCCTTCCAAGGTATTTGAAGATGTGTTTTTTCTTTGATCCAACCATATAAGTATTTTGATTTGTATATTGTTGCTTTAAGAGTCTTGGGTTCATCAAACTAAATCCTCTCCTTGTATATTGAAGGTAACCCATTTAAAAGACATTGTATTTTTACCTTCTCATCTCAGATGTGCTTAACATATCTCAATAGCTTTTAGAACTCCATCTCACACTCCTCCATGGACATGTTTTCTAGGTTGAGACGATGGGATACTTGCATTTTATTTTCATAGTAATAATTTGGAAAGATATTGCTACTAGAAATATTTATTGAACTACTTCCAAAAAATATTTCTGCTCTTTATCTAGTCACAATTGGTCCCATTAGATGGAAGCCTTCACGTTCCTTGAATTATTATGTAATAGGAAATACATTCTCATCCAAAGAACCAAGCTTCAACTGCCTATCTATATTTGTTCTCACCATCGATATTGGTGGCTTAATTTTACGAATCTCTCCTTGTAACTCATACATGCCTTCTTCTATGGTCTCGAACAAGATGTACATTTGGATTGCTTAATGGTTTTTTAGAACTGTATGGGCATTTTGTTGAAGTTTCTAGCTATGGGCGGTCTTCATATTATATATTTATCAGTGATGTACATGTAAAGCATGATCTTCATGTTCAAAATTATTTTTATTTATCAAAAGCTAGATTTAAATTTTATTTGAAGCCCCAAGTGTCCAATTTTTCCTCTCTTCTCCTCAAATCATATCCGTTCTCTTTGGCACCCATTCGACCTCATGTTTAGCTATAAATTACAGCGCTTTTTCCTCCTCAAAGACATAACTTGCACACGAACAATAAAAATTTGTCTGAGCATATACAAACAAGTATCGGGTGTCCGAATCAAGAAAAGAAATAGATAAAATAAGTTCTTTGGATTACAAATTATCTCTATGAAGGATGAAGCTATTATCTTGTCTCAGATCTGAAACTGTGGTGATACTTGTGAGTAGATACGATTTTGTGGTAACACTTGAGCAAATTTGAACCAGTGGTAAAGTTTGTGTGCAAATACGAACTTGTGGTGATACTTGTGAGTAGATCAGATTATGTGGTGATACTTGTGAGAAGATCCAAACCTGTGGTGATTGATAGAGATTCAGAGTTAAGTGCAGAAGTATGTGGTGACATATAAAAGAGAGAGATTTGAACTTGTGTTGACTGGTAACTAGATGAGATCCAAACCTACAGACAAAGGTCTCTCGTAACTTTTTTAATAGAGAGAAATCCAAACCTATGGTTAACAATTATGACAGAGGTCTGAATTGGAAACTTGGCGAGGCCGTTTACTTTGACTATAAATTGACTTTGATATCTCTTGTTGGATTAATTCTGTAAGGAAGGAAGTTGTTAGGTTTTCCCCTTGTGGGTTTTTCCGTAGCCTCTGGTCTATATATGATGTCTCTTGTTTATTGTGCACTATGATCTCTACTTTCTTGTCATTGCTATTAGTTGAATTTATGAAGTGTAATTATTTTATGAAGAAGAAAGATTAAAAGAAACCCTAATAATTCACAAATAATTATTAGTAGTTCAGAAATATTATTTGTACACATTGTACTTGGTTTCTCAACATGGTATCAAAGCTTTGGTGAAGATAGAAAGTTGAAGATCACATCTTGTTGAATTAATTTCTCTCTTGCTATAATGTTATCTCTATGTCCAAGACTTCTAAGAAAATGTCACCTATATGCAAGGAAGAAAACAAACTTGATGAAGCCTTTAACTTCGAAGGATGGAAAAAGAGAATTGACCTTTTCCTAGAAGAATGTGAAGTGTTGCAATATGTCCAAGGAAAAATTCCTAAACCAAATGATAATGATAATGGTTATGTGAAAACAAGGTTTAGAAAGCGTGAAGTCAAAGCTCAAAGAATATTATTTGAATCTATTAAGGATCATTTGATTTCATTTGTTTCAGAGTTAGCTTCATCAAAGGAAGTGTATGATACTCTTGTTAAATTGTTCTCAATCAACAACATTGGTCAAAAGATGTCTTTGAGAAATCAACTTTGTGATGCAAAAATGTAAATAGATGAACCTGTGGCCTCTTATTTCATGAGGATTTCTCACATAAGAGATCAACTGCAAAGTTTGGGTGAATTTATTTCTGAATCTAAATTAATCACTACTGCTCTCAATGGCCTACCATATTTATGGGATTCATTTGCAGTTAGCAAGTGTGCTAGAAATGATACTCCAAGCTTTGAAGAATTATGGACTAATTGTACTCAAGAGGAATTTAGAATAATTGCTAAAGGAAGATCCAAAGACATGATGAGGTATAATCTCAAGCCCTTTCTACAAAATCTAGGAGGAATAATGGTAACAAGAAGTTTGATATAAGATCCAATTCACAAGGAAAGAAAGATTTGTCAAAAGTCCAATGTTTCAAATGTCATAAATTTGGAAATTATAGAAATAATTATCCTGAAGCATCAAAAGATAAGAAGACAATTAGTAAGGATGATAATGATAATGAACATCCTCAAAAGAAATCCAAGAATGATTCTTCAGAATCTTTAACGTTTGATGCTTAAGACTTAAAATACTAGAATTACTGCAAGTTGTCTAGGAGAGAGAGGGAGTTAAAGGGGTTCCTCACACTGAATTAGAAGTTATTTAAAACCTTCTTAAATTCTATCCAATAGTCCCTATAAATTTGGAACTCTTGATAAGAAAGGTATAGGGTTTTTGGATAAAACCCTATATTTTAAACCTAGTTCAATGTTTCTGCTGAAAGATGTGACCCTAGCTCGTGAAAGGAAGGAACAAAGTCATTTACAAGAAGAATTAGATCAAGAGGAAGATGATATTTCTTTTAAAAAGATAAGTATATTATATCCCTTTATTATTATTATTATTGTCATTTTTACTACTAGTTAGTCTCTTGTTTTCTTGCTTGATTGTAATTATTCTTCCTTGGCCTTCTATGAGGATTGTAGATATTTAGTAGAAGCTGGCAAGAAAATGGTTGGAAGGCGTAGAAGAATGAAGTAAAATAAGAAGACTTTCCCATATTAACAACTTGTGTTAAGAAATATAGTACCATCTAATCTAAGCTCAGAGAGAGTAGCTTGAAGTATGCTTTGATCATCGTGTCTACAAGGTATAGTAATGGAAGGTTGTTCTAGTAAGAGGGAGGGAATCGTGAAAGACATTTGTCCCTGTTGTGAGAAGGAGAAATAATCTTAGCCTAAAAGGGAGCATCTAATTTGGGCATCCGAAAATAATTTGTGATCTTGTTAATAAAACAATTAATGGTCAACATGTGTTACTAGCATGGTACAATTAGTCATGGATATGTTGAAGACATAAAGCTGCAAGCTTAGATTGGGCTCGACGAGATTACCTCTATCATTGAGAGGGAGAGTTGATGAGAGTTCTTTTTGTTGAATAAAGTCTAACCAGGTTCGGTCTTCATAATGACATGATCTTTGTATTTGATGTAATAAAAGAGAAGAAATTATTTTTGTAATCTTGCTACATGGGTTTCATGAGCAAGAAGTGCCACTAGACAAAATACTTCTTCTTGATGTCTTTAGGATTTATTTTATATATCAAAGAGTCATGTCATGTGTATAAAAACTCTTCATGAGTTTGTGTAATTGAATACAAGTCTTCAACAAATGTAAGAGCCCTCCAAGATCAAGATCTATCCCTCAAAACAAGCCTTTCGAAGTCTGCAAGCAAAGCGATAAGGAAATACACCATGTCAGCTTCAATGAATAAACTAAATATATATATAAATGACACGTTGACTCAACACAAGGTCACGTCGGTTTAGAGGTTCACGACGGCTTGCATATATGACACAACCGCTATAAATACCCCATTGAGCGTATTCGCAAAGGAGCAGGACTAAACTAGCATAAAGGTGAAAACGCAGTCAAGTGAGGAGCCGTAGTGAAGGAGAAAGGAGCCGCCGTCAAGGAGAAAGAAGCTACAATCAGATACACATTAAGTTATATAGGTCTAAGGGTTTAAGCTACCTCCTCGGATGGGTATAAGGAGTAGCAGAACCAAGGCCTATCCCTTCTCGACATATCTATGATTTGAAGGAGATAAATTCAGATGAATAGAGGAGGGTTGTATGAGATCTGGGCATATGAAAATGATGAAGTAATGTCACTTTTTCATTCTTGGCATAACTATAGATGAGGTAAAACCATCTTCAAATGAGGACAAAATAGATGGACTATCCTCAGGCTATCTTGGCTCAATAAAGATCACGTTGGTAGCATTTACAATGGTGTAGATATATATTATCTCGGTAATTTTCCATGATTGCAGAAACCCTTTGCATACCTGTGGCAGAAACCCTTGGCATACCTGTGAGGAGAGACATACAGTCTCATTGGTTACCACAACATTCGGATTAAATGTGATACAGCCTTGACGTGCTACAAAGAGAAGTGATGGATATTGATCTTGCAGATCAATGATCTCAGTTTCGATGTAATGAGAAGGAGCAGCCTCGCCATAATGAAAAGAAGCATTGTCAAGGTCTTGGTGACTAAACATGATGATGAAAGGATCTCATCATAGTATAATATTATCTCAATCTAGATTAATGTACAAACATGACAATATTTCAGTTATGACCTTGTTCCTATAGATCATAACCTTGATGAAGAAATCATGGTGCGATAGTGACCTAGCTGGAGGAGCAGCAAGATGATGATCTCAGCAGTGCTTGAGGAAGAGGATTGATGGCTTGGTCTTGGAGAGGCAGATTATGTCAAGGGTCATGGTCTTGGTATTCGTCAATGGAATCTCTATAAGAAGAATTTACGCATGGGTTTTCCTCTCTAAGAGGGAGAGGTTTTGGCCCTGGAAAATAGCCAAACATTTGTGTTCTTGTCTCTTTTGTTTTTGATAGCAATTTGATGAAGTCAATATACACATGCTAATAATGAAGTAAACATCAAACTAAGATAAATTGTTTAAATACTTCACAAATTGTTATTATGTAGCGAATAATCAATGTAATTGTGCATGCCCTAGATTCTTCAACATGGTATCAGAGGGATGGTTTTAGCAGTCAAAAATAAGGGTAGAAAAGAGACATTCAAGAATCAAGACATCAAAGCAGTTGAAGATCTACATGGCAGAATCAAACCCTAGTCATGATCAAACCCTAGATCAGAGATCAGTATGCAACAACAAGGGTTTCAGATATCAACAGTCTTCAGATCTCAACAACAGTTTTGACAAGATCATCCACAATTCAGTTTGGATCCTTCTTTAGATATCAGATCTGAGAATGTATATGAACAATACTCAAATCATAAGCTATTCTATGGATCGTGACAAGCAACTTCAATTCAATATGTATCAACAGTTTGTTGGAGGGAAATCTAAGGATCTCAGCCAATATATCTACTTCAACTACTGCCAACATGATCAAGGTGAAGACTACATCTTCACAATCAAGTAAGTACCTTTTTCATAATCAAATTTTGTTTTATGACTTCATGATTGCAAGAAGATCTACATATTGGATGGGTCATCAAGGGTCTTGCATAGAATAAGGAGGATTGTCATTATCCTTAGAGAAGTCAGTACATCAAAGTCTCCTTTGAAGTCATAAGAACTCGTAGGGTTCTATGAAACAAGAAAGGAGACATAGGAAGAATTCATGAAATGCTAGAGGACATACTATCTGAAATGAAGTAAAGAATAAAGAAGAGATATCTTCATAAATGATGGATAAACAAACATCATTGATAAGCAAAGTGACCTATGTCTATGAACAAGAAGGTCACCTCGATCAATAGTTTGTGGTCTCTATGTCAGATAGAGAAAGACAAGTCGATAGGACTCAAATAAATGCAGATAAGTAAAGGAAGGTTGACAAGACAAAATAATACTATGATAGAGGAAGCTGGAGAAAGGATCAGGGAAAGAGGCAGTGATAGGTCTCTGTAATGAATGAGATGGTGTCCCTCTCAAAAGGATCCTATCAGAAGTCCCTACAGATTTGAACATAGTAAGAATATGCATCATGGCATCATGGAAGCAAGAGCTCGTATGGAATCATAAAGAACATAGTTCTTGGGAATCTCGTTGTACATTAAAGAAAAGGAAGAAGTCATTCAGGTCAAAGGAAACATTTTTGAGATGGGGACATACTAGATCCTGAAGGATCTCTGATAGAGATCTCAACGGAGGATCTCCTAGTCCGGGAAGGCAACAAATGTCTTGTCAGAAATTCCAACTCCTGGAACTCATGAGTTGGTGGTTCAATGACATGAAGAATGGAGTAGATCAAGGAATTAAAGATATTTTCAATCAAGGAAGCTGCAGGAAAATACCAGAAGGAAAACAAGGTATATATGATTGTATTATATTTTTATTTGATATTGTAATGCCATGACATGTGGTTGCAGATAAAATAGATCAAGTATGATCAAAAGGGAATAGATCTCCTCCTATGAAAGGATGCAGAAAGACAATTCAAATTAGATGAAATCAATATAATATGTCCTCATAATATGGTATGAGGTAGTTGGTGACCATTTAAGAACTATGAAATCTCTTGGGAATGAAAAGAGGATTGAAGAGATCATCAAGCATGCAACCATGCAATCAACATCCATAGGATCAGGAAGACATGACCAGGAAACCTCTCGGAATGATGTGAAGACTCTGATGGAAGTTTGAAAAGATGAGGACCCTTGACAGCAAATATAATTGGGAGATGTGTCAACATGTATGCATGATGATTGATGCCTACAAGGAGATGTCACTAGAATAAGGCCATCACCAAAAGGTAATATGTAATTTGTTTTTGGTGTCTAACTCTTGGAAAAGTCTAGGTGTGAGCGCAGGATGAAGGAAAGGAGAGTTGTGAACGATGTCACAACTATGTACCATGTGATCTATAGTAATCACTGTTGAGAAAAAGTGTAGAAATATGAGCTTATGAAGGAAGCCCCAAATGTAAAGACAAGAAGGATAATTTCCAGGAAAGAAGGAATGAGATGACAGAGGAAAGTGATGGATGGCTAAACCCTACATATGAATAAATTGATGACATCAAAGTCTTGAATCATTAGTCAACTAGAAGACCCTATAAAGCACTGATGATATAGTCCCTGGGTAAGAGGGAGCTCTGGGAAGTTCCTATGAGAAAAGGAACTCGAGCAAGTTTCTAAGTAAAGAGAAACTTGGAACTCATCCCTTATTAAGAGGGAGAGTCAAACACGACATTCTTGTCTTCAGTTTGGAAGAAAGAATGGAGGATTGTGTAATCATTTGGCATATGACACTCTTTGAGGACATGGTAGGGCATCCAAGACAAGGGTGGGCAAGAGGACCGATATTCTTGAGGCCTAGGAACCCAAGATGAGAATAGTCCTACTAGGCATACTCGGAGAACACCCTAGTGGGTATGACCCTAAGAGAGACAATGATGATGCATGTCTATTAGTCATTGGTCTTGCCAACATTGTGTGCTCTGATCTAAGTGGGAGATAGATATGTTAGTCAAGGCCTTGCTAAATGGAAACAATGTTGGTTGAAATGATGCTATAATAGATGGATTGCAAATCCGATTCTTCTTATGATAAATTCTTCAGATTGAGAATGACCAAGTACCATTATGAATACCTCCCTAGTTAAGAGGGAGTGTTGAACAAAGTATAACTAGGTTTAGTCTTCATAATTACATGATCTTTGTATTTGATGTAATAAAAGAGAATAAATTACTTTTGTAATCTTGCTGCATGGGTTTCATGAGCAAGAAGTGCCACTAGATAAAAGACTTCTTCTCAATGTATTTAGGATTTATTTTATATGTCAAAGAGTCATGTCATGTGTATAGAAACTCTTCATGAGTTTGTGTAAATGTATACAAGTCTTCAACAAATGTAATAGCTTCCCAAGACCAATATCTATGCCTCAAAAAAAGCCTTCCAAAGTCTGCAAGCAAAGTGATAAGGAAATACATCATGTCGGCTTCAATGAATAAATTAAATATATATTTAAATGACATGTCGGCTCAACACAAGGTCATGTCGGTTCAGAGGTTCATGTCGGCTTGCATATATGACACAACCACTATAAATACCTCGTTGGGGTATCCACAAAGGTGCAAGACTGAACTCGCATAAACGTGAAGCTGTAGTCAAGTGAGGAGCCGTAGTCAAGGAGAAAGGAGCCGCAGTCAAGGAGAAAGAAGCTACAGCCAGATCCACATTAAGTTAGATAGGTCTAAGGGTTTAAGTTTCCTCCTCGGATGGGTATAAGGAGCAGCGAAACCAAGGCATATCCCTTCTCAACATATACCTTCTCTGCATATCTATGATCTGAAGGAGTTAAATTCAGATGAATAGAGAAGGGATGGATGAGATCTGGGCATATGAAAATGATGAAGTAATGTCACTGTTTCATTCTCGGCATACCTATAGATGAGGAAAAATCAACTTCGAATGAGGACACAGTAGATGGACTATCCTCAGCCTGTCTTGGCTCAATAAAGATCACGTTGGTAGCAGCTACAGTGGTGTAGATCTATACTATCTCGGTAAGTTTCCATGATGGCAGAAACCCTCGGCATACTTGTGGCAAAAACCCTTGGCATACCTGTGAGGAGAGACATACAGTCTCATTAGTTACAACAACATTAATATTAAATGTGATACAGTCTTGATGTGCTACAAAGAGCAGTGATGGATATTGATCTTGTAGATCAGTGATCTTAGTTTCGATGTAATGAGAAGGAACAATCTCGCCATAATGAAAAGAAGTAGTGTCAAGGTCTTGGTGACTAAACATGATGATGAAAGGATCTCATCATAGTATAAGATTATATCAATGTAGATTAATTTATAGTCATGAAACTACTTCAACTATGACCTTGTTCCTGTAGATCATAACCTTGATGAAGGCTACAATAGTGAAGAAGACCTTAATGGAGCAATCATGGTGCGATAGTGACCTAACTGGAGCAGAAACAAGATGATGATCTCAACTGTGCTTGAGGAAGAGGATTGATGGCTTGGTGTTAGAGAGGCAGATTATGTCAAGGGTCATGGTCTTGGCATTCGTCAATAGAATATCTATAAGAAGAATTTACGGATGGGTTTTCCTCTCCAGGAGGGAGAGGTTTTGGCCCTAGCAGATAGCCATACATTTGTGTTATTATCTCTTTTGTTTTTTATAGAAGTTTTATGAATTCAATACACACATGCTAATAATGAAGTAAACATCAAGCTAAGATAAATTGTTTAAATACTTCACAAATTGTATCATGTAGCGAAGATCAACGTAATTATGCATGCCCTAGATCCTTCAACACTTTTTGGGTGGAAATGATCCCCGTGTCTTTATGACCTTGATTGGAGAATGGTTTGATATTCTCCGAGTGTCATCTTGACCTTGGTTGGAGAAGTTCTCTGTGTGTCATCTTGATCTTGTTTGGAGAATATTCTCCCTATGTAATTATGACCTTGGCTAGAGAATGGTTTGACAAACTAAATAACATCATGGACTGACATTCTTCCTATGTCATATACTATGACCTGATTAGGTAGGTTATCCCTATGTCAAGTACATAGACCATGGTTAAAGAATGGTCTTGCAGACTGACATTCTTCCTGTGTCACTTTGACCTTGGTTGGAAAATGAATTCTCCCTATGTCATTGTGACCTTGGTCTGAAGAATGGTCCAGTAGAGGATATTCTCCTATGTTAGTTAGATCTTGGTTGGAGAATAGTACTAGATGCCACTTAGATCTCTTTCCAAAGTGAGCAAGAGCCTCCCAACATCATGCTCAGATCTATTTATAGAGTGAGCTTGTTGGTGTTTCACCTAGAATATGTCTCTATTTGTTTAATGGTGAACCATGATTATGTTGATGCAAATGATTTTGATTTTGATGATGATACTGATCTTAATCTTGATATTTCCTTAGAGAATTTTTTCGAGCTAATATTATCTTGATAGTCATTATGAATACCTCCCTAGCTAAGAGGGAGAGTTGAAGTTTTTAACTATTTTTGGTCTTCATATTATATATTTATCATTGATGTACATGTAAAGCATGATCTTCATGCTTGAAATTATTTTTATTTATTAAAAGTCAGATTTAAATTTTATTTGAAGCCCCAAGTGTCCAAGTCGATCTCTCTTCTCCTCAAGTTGCCTCAGTCCCCTTTGGCACCCATTTGGTCTCGTGTTTGGATATAAATTGAATCTCTTTTCCTCAAAAGTAGAAATCACACAAGAACAATAAGAATTCGTCTGAACATATACAAGCAAGTACTGGGCATCTGAATCAAGGAAAGAAGTAGCTAAAAGTTCTTTGGATTACAAATTATCTCTATGAAAAACAAAGGCATTATCTTGTATTAGATCTGAACTTGTGGTGATACTTGTGAGCACATATGATTCTGTGCTAACACTTGGGTAGATCCGAACCCATGATAATACTTGTGAGCAGATCCGAACCTATGGTAATACTTGTGAGTAGATCCAATTATGTGGTGATACTTGTGAGCAGATCCAAATCTATGGTGATTGACAAAGATCCGAAGTTAAGTATAAAATTCTGTGGTGACGTATAATAGAGAGAGATCTGAACTTGTGTTGACTGGTAATTGGTAGAGATATGAACTTAAGGAAAGAGGTGTATGGTGACTTGTGCAATAGAGAGAAATCCAAGCCTATAAACAAGTCCAAACTTATGGTTAAA
Organism: Pinus tabuliformis; assembly: GCA_031772625.1. NCBI lineage: Eukaryota > Viridiplantae > Streptophyta > Pinopsida > Pinales > Pinaceae > Pinus > Pinus tabuliformis. The sequence goes on from CM062810.1 coordinate 783,147,858, forward strand.
AATTATGACAAAGGAATCACTTGGACACTTGGTGAGGCTAGTTACTTTGACTATAAATTGACTTTGATATCTCTTATTGGATTGATTCTTTAAGTAAGTAAGTTGTTGGGTTTCCCCCTTGTGGGTTTTTCCCTAGCCTCTAGCCTATCTCTGGTGTCTCTTGTTTATTGTGCACTATGATCTCTCATTAGGGGAATTTTGAGGTATAAAATGGGTCTCCTAAAAAAATGTACAACCAAAATAAACCTTATAAGAACCAATAAGATTCAAGATGATGATGTCAACCATGCGGGATGATCCACCATTTTTGGTGTAAAAAGTAAAAATACTAAAAAATAATAAAATAATAAAACTACTTTTTCAAATCGTATTTTCAACTTATCTCCCTAATGTTTTACTCAAATTTCAAGCAGGAGTACTTGTTGGACGAAAAGTTTAATTCCTTATCCAAGGAGTACGCATGTTGAATACTTCCGATGGACCTTGCGACATGAAAAATGAGAAATACATGAAAAAACATGATTGCAATCACATTTTCCATGTATTTCTCATTTTTCGTGTAGTAGAGTCCATCAAAAGTATGCAACATGGGGACCACTTGGATGATGAATCAAATTTTGCATCCAATGAGTGTTTCCGCTCGAAATTTGAGTAAACCCATAGGAAATAAGTTGAAAATATGAGTTGATTTTTTATTTTTATTTTTCCCTCTAAAATTTTATGATGTAATCTAATATTATTTTATTATTTCCACTATTATTTTATAATTTCCTTAGGATATCCATTTTAGACTTGAAAATTCCCCTAATGACTTTCTTGTCATTGCTATTAGTTGAATTTTTTAAGTGTAATTATTTGATGAAGAAGAAAGATTAAAAGAAGCCCTAATAATTCACAAATAATTATCAATAGTTCAGAAATAGTATTTGTACACATTGTACTTGGTTTCTCAACACATTTTTCGATCGTTTAGATGGAGAGGGATGATGCGTTTGATTACTAAAAGTTCTTGATTCTCAAGATTTTCTATGAGACCCTCTTTTGAGCAACCTTTTCTTCCTCGAACATCATGGGAAGCTTTTCCATGCTACAATGGTTTCTATAATTGGGTCAATCTTTGTATTGTTTGAGTATTTATTTGGTCTACCTTTATAAAGCTCTAATATTCTTTAATTATCTATTCTATAACTTTGGAATTTGACTCTTAACCTTCTCATTGTTTCCATCATATCTTGAAGTTATTTTGGGTTCCTATACCCATGAAACTATGTTTCCTTATTTCCCAAATTAACATCAAGTGCATTTACCTCTTCCTCATGATTGAAGGGATTTTCTCCACCATCCATCTTTCATTTCTAAGAGCTTGCTTTTTGACTTAGGTCTAACTATCTTTGATATACCATTGTATTTGAAAAATTGTTCATAAACAAGTTATCAACTTATCTTTCCCCATAGATAAAGTTCTTATAGGTTTGTAGAGGCAGTATGGCAATTTTTGTCAAAGCAAGTCTTTGGGATATTTTTTTCTCATTTACTAAAAAAACAAAGGAATTCCCCATATTTTAATTCTTTAATTGTATTCTCCTCTAGAATATCTTTCGTCTGTCACCTTGCCTAAATATGAGGTCAAAGTTAGAAGCTACATCATTAAAAAGAAAATATTTTCGACTATCACCTTGCTTAAATATGAAGTCAAAGTTAGAAGTCACATCATTCAAAATTTAACTCATGCTTGACCTGTACAATTTTTTAGCAATAAGTATTTTCTTACTAATGATACGACATTCACATATCATATACTTACATGTTAGACAACATGGGTGTCTACCCAAAATTCACATGTTCTTACCTTGACTTGCCATGTCGTCCTCTAACATGTTTGTGTATTCCACCTACATACGAGCCGACATGAAACCCCTTTGTACACTTTCACATTTTGTGTGAATAAGGTCTAATTGGCATACCCTTATGCATTTTAATAATGTTGTTTCCCTTTTTCTTTTATTATATTTCTTTCCTTCTCTCTCTTTTCTTTTTCATTCTTTGTTATGCTTTATTTTCTTCTATTTTCCTTATTTATTTTCTTCCTTATTTTCATTGTTTGTTTCCTTCCCCTTTCTTCTTTCTCTTTTTTCCCCTATTTTTTTCCTTTTGATTGACCTTAAGCATTATTGTCCTTGTGAATCCATTTGAGTAATAGTCTTATGAACCCCTCCAAGTAAGTCTTTGTTTAGATATAGTATTGGTTTCATTAGGTTTAGTCTCATGCAATGTCCCTTTGATTGATTTTCAAACGGTTGATCTTAAAACCCATCGATATAAAAAAGATTGAATTTGCCTCTATTTTCCCTCCTTTCATAGGCATATTTTTAGAGGAAGAAGATAAACAATCGAGAACCATCCCATTAGTATTAAAATAAGAATCCTGTTTAATTGATACAAAAGAGAAAATCCAAAATATCTCTGAATATATAAATTGGAAAAATATAACCATATGTGGAATGGATGCACACACATTTGTCACAAATGACTACGCAAGAAAGAGACATACTGATCATACACAAGTATATGTTGATCCAATTTTTTCTTCTATGAACACTCTAAATCTGAAAGTGCCATAAGTCAAAGGAGAATTAGAAGAAACCAAATATTTAGTTGAGAAAGAAAATACTACTACCACTAGAAATAAAGAATAATTAATGGAAGGATTTGAGACAACCTTTACAACAATAGGGAAATTTCTAACAAATATTGAAGAAAAATCTAAAAAAATCTAGAGCAAAGTTCAAAATATTCATAAAGGAATTCCACCAAAATACAAAGATCGAAGCATTCATCTTTCTCATTTGTTCCCTCATGTTGTGTCTCATTTAAGTGTTCATGCTTCTCAAAGGAGCATTGAGAAATTTTATCTATTTTCCTAAAGAACAAACTGAATCTTCGTCTAGTAAAACCAAAGAAGAACATTCTCTTGTTACTCATGGCCAACCTTCATGTGTCTTTCCTGCTAGAGAACCAATGCCATGGAACATGTCACAAACCACCTACTCTTGACCTATATGGGAAAGGTAAACTCCTAGAAGTACAATGTTTTACTGATGAGTGGTAATCAGAATGGAATATTGATGGTATGAATGTAGGCTAAATCAAACAAGTAATATATAAGATATATGTTTCATATAAGATCATGTGTATGAAAGTAAAATTGGAAATAAAAGCATGCAAATCTGTTATGCAATTTTTCATTGGTACTCTATCTAAATGGTGGAAAATTGAGTCATCTCTTGCATTATTGGACAAGATGGAAAAAGAAGACTTAAAGGATGAAAGTGGATATGTAATTTATCATGAGAATGACTTACCACAAAAAAATATGATTTGTATTCGAACCACTTTGATTCTTGAGCATCGGTGTGGGATTGAACAAGAAATTGCTGATAACATGCCTTAATCCCGATGAATATGAAATGAAAAAAGATGTCTCAATATGATGATTTCCACAGAGGATATATGAGGTGAAAGATATCAAGAATCTTCTTTGGAAACAAGTATATCTAGTTGCCATCCCAAGCAAATTTATTTAATATCTCAAAGCACAAGATGTTTTTAAACAACCTTATGAATTGCATACTTGGGGTGAAATATACTCAATTATAACTACTTCCTTAGTTTGTCTCTGCAAAACATGAAAGTTAGAAAGTCCATACAAAAAATGTCTAGACTTCTAGATAGAAAATCCATATGTGAAAAGTATGGATTAACTTTAGAAGACCCTGCCAAGAATAGAAAAAATGCCAAGAAAATATTGAAGAAAACCCAAAGGGAAATATAAATCAAGGCCTTACTCTCAAAAGTCATATTCTCAAAATAAAACACCTTAGAAGAAGGGCATATATAAACATTATCAAAGTACCCATTACTATTCTCTAAAGGATATCAAATTTAAAACTTTTATGCAACAAGCTAAGCAATCAATTGTATGTTGCCTATGTGGACAATCAAGACATTTTGTAAATAGATGCCCATAAGGTGAAACTTCAAAGAAAATAAGGGGTAAGGCTTATGAAGTCAAATAAAGGCATTCAAAAGAAAGGATGGAAAAGACACAACTCAAGTATGTTGTCCATTGTAACAGGTGTGGACTTGATAGACATGATGCAAGTCATTGCCCTCATCATCCTTTCCATATAAAAAGAGAAAAAGTTCATATAATGAATGAAGGTTTTTGTTCTTCCAGTACTAAAACATCATAATTTGAAAATGACTCGGAAGACTTTTTCATAATTAGAACAAGAATGATTGTTTATAACAAATGGCTGCAAATGCACAAATCAAGAAGTTTGTGATTTTAGCACAAAAGAAGCAATGAAAGTGATGATGAAGAAGAAAAAAAATATTATGAAGATATTGAACCCATCCAAAAATCAAAAGCCTATATAGCACAAGGAGCACCAAAAGGAGATGCACAAATGCTTGCTTAGATTAAGACACTTACAGAAGGACATCTGAAATTTTCACTTCTAGATTATTTTCTCAAAACCATGGTAAAGACTTATAAGATTGCAAAATTTACAGGTAAGAAGCCTTTTTGTGTAGATGCTTCTTTTGATAAAAATACTAGATCATTTATTAAATACAATAGAAATGAGAAACTCCAACCTCTGACAATAATGATCTAGGAAAAGAGATCAATTGGTTAAAAAGGGAAGTTGCAGAATTAAAAGGGAAAGTGAAAAAAATTGAAGAACAAGCAGATGAATATGGGTATAGAAAAAATTTATGGGCAAGACAATAAATCAAAGAGTTTAAAGGCTAAATCAAATTGCTTGAATCAAGGACTCCACCACTAGAAGAGTGCCTTTGGAAGAGGAAAATCCAAACATCATTCTGTTTCATACACACAACATTGAAGGAATGAATGCCATGAGAATAATGGAATTCCAACACCAAAAATACATGTGGTTATTAAGCTCAAAATTAAAGGTCATAATTTTACACTCAAATCCCTTTTTGATTCTGGTTCCGACTTGAATATATTACAAAAAGATATAATTCGTTCAATATACTGGCACAAACCCAACCATTCAATTATTGGCTTAGGAAATAAACCAATGCAGATTAATTTTGAGGTCCCTAAAGCTACCCTATGTTTTGGACATTTTTGGTTGGATATGAATTTTTTACTTGTAGAAGTTCTTGTTGCTTTTATCCTTGGTACTTCTTTCCTATCAGTAGTTGAGCCACATGGATTAATAATAACACCAAAAGGAAATTCGAGATATTTCATCACTAAACTAAGTATTAAAAATCAAGCGAGGCCAAGATTGCTACAACAATAATTCTTCCTTTTATCTCAACTCCTCAATTATCCACCATGGTATAGATGTTACATACAATCAAACAAAAGAAGCAAAAAATTGAAGAAATGAAACAAATGAGAACAAACAAAAGAATTGAAGGTCAACTAAAAAATAAAGATGTACATGCTGAAGTATGAAAACTTCAATCTTTGTTTGAAGAAGAAGTGTGTTCTGACAATCCTACTACCTTTTGGGAAAAAAATAAGTACTTTGTAGAACTTCCCAACAAATACTCATATGAAGGAAAACCCCACAAAATTCAAGCTATATTGGTGAATGCCAAATATCAGAAACTATGTGAAGAAGAGATTAGAAGACTACTGAAAAAATATTGATAAGAGAATCTACGAGTCCCTAGAATTGTTATGGTTTTTATGTCAATAAAAATTCTGAACATATTAGAGGAGTTCCAAGACTAGTCATCAATTACAAGCCTTTGAATCATGTAATTTTTTATGATACATATCCTATTCCTTAAAATTCTAGTTTGGTAAATTGAATCCCAAGGGCAAAGATATTCTCTAAATTTGATCACAAGTTAGGATTTTGGCAAGTCACAATAAAAGAAGAAGACAACTTCCAGACAACCTTCAATGTACCAACATGACACTATGAGTGGAATGACATGCATTTTGGACTTAAGAATGCCCCAACAAAATTCCAAAGGGTAATGGATAATGTTCTCAAATCATACTTTGATTGATTAATTGTTTATAATGATGACATATTGGTTTTTTTGACTCCATAGATCAACATTTGAAACACTAAGGAAATTCCTACAAGTGATTAAAGGTGCAATATTAGTTGTTATAATAGCCCTGGTGAAAAGTTCATGTAATAAAAGTTAATAAAGGCAAAATAAGACCACAGTTAAGGGACACTTATTCCAAGTTTAATGTTGGGCAAATATATCCTAGTGGCCATCATTAGATGCGTGTTTTGGCTAAGGAAAATTGGCAAAGGCATTAAAAGGCAAAAATGCATTTTTGGCACATTTATTTATGAAAATAAAGGAAATTAAGAGAAAATTAAGGTGAAAGGTCACAAGTTGCATGTGAGGAGGAAAATGAAGGAAAATAATGGAAAATGAAGAAATTAGAGGACTAATTAATAAAAAGGCTTATGAGGATCAGTTGGCAAGCTTTTGCTAACCTTTTGTTTGTTCAGTTTTGGAGCTCTCTCATTATTCTCTCTCTCTCTCTCACTCTTGGTCACTTAGAGTTTTCTTGGAGCACTCTAGTTTTGGATCAAGGAAGGAAATTCAAGCAAAGGGAAAGGAAGGAAAGAAAGTATCAAGGAAGGAAGAGTAGGATCAAGAAACTTCTGCAGGAATACTTGCAGGTAACCTTTTGCATGTGTGATTTCCTAGCTGGTTTGTACATGCATGGCTTTGCATGTTTGTGTATGGTTCTCTTGTTGTCAGTGGCATGGTTTTGTCGGGTTATGACAATGGTTTTTAGCCTAGCCTTGCCTTTTTCCATATGCCATGGTTTTGGGACGTTTATTTCGGTTTTTGAGCTTTGGCTTTCCGGATGGATTTCGGAATCCAGGGCGGAGGTGGTCTCAAGTTTCATTCCCAAAGGACTTGGAATTCCTTGATCGATTTTGGAGGGATACATGGTAAAGCCTGAGGGAGGAGTTTCGGTTTAAGGCTTAGTGTTCTAAGTTTAGATTGTAGTAAATCCTGAGAGACTGGTCTCGGTTTAGAGTGTAGTGATTCGGGCTTGGATTATAGTAAAGCTTGAGAGACAAGGAGACGAAAAATTCCTCAAGGATAGTGATGGATTCCTGATGGAATTCCAAGTTCGGTTGGGTTGTGATTAGAGTAAGAGTTTTTGTGTGATCGTGGTTTGATGAGGGTGGAGGTGTTTAAACCTTTGGATTCCCTTTGTTGTTCTTGGATTGGTTTTGCTATGAGATCCCACATTCATGCTTGGAATATGGCACGGGGGTGACTAGTTGAAAGAAAGATTTGGTTCAACGATGTCTATGGTCGGGTTGTCAATGGAAGTCCCGAACTTGGTCAGATTTTCCTATGATTAATGAAATCTAAGTTCTCTTACTTTTTCAGTTGTTTATATGTGGATTTTATGGCTATCATATCTCTGATATTTACATGGTTTAATGCTGGCTATAAGCATGGTTATATGACTGGTTCATGTCATGGTTATTTCCTGTATTTACTTGTAATTGTTAAAATGATGGATGCAAGACCTAATTGATGCTATAACAGTTCAATGGTGAAGGTGGTGATCCTTCTTGTTATGTTTCATAAGTGATTTCAGTCATTCATGCTCTGTCTTGTATCCTAGACCTGTAGGTTGTATTGATGTCAAATATTTTACATAATTTCAGTCTTGGTTGGGGATGCTCAGGCCTGGTCCCGAGGTTGATTTTGATTTGTTAGTCTTGTCATCATGTGTTTGATGGATTCTGGAAGTTGTAACAAATTCTGGGCACTGGCCGAAATTCTGGACTAAAAAAATGCCTTGAATTTAATGGATGCTAGGACAGGTCTGTTGGGAAAGGTCTTTGGATGCTGGTACACAGTCCTGTGAGAGTGACTCTAGGTTTATAGACACTGGCATGCCTATAACACGAGAGCGACCAGGGGTTAAAAGTCTTAAAATGTTGGCATTATGATATATATGTTGTACTTGATGGCAACCCACTCATCTCAGATGATAAATTATATTGCAGCAAAGTTCACGCACTTTCATGAAGAAAAAAGTTTCTTTCATGTAGAGAAAAGTTCACACACTTTCATGTAGAGAAAAGTTCATGCACTTTCATGCAGAGAAAAGTTTCTTTCATGTAGAGAAAGTTCACGCACTTTCATGAAGAGAAAAGTTTCTTTCATGTAGAGAAAAGTTCATGCACTTTCATGCAGAGAAAAGTTCCTTTCATGAAGAGAAAAGTTCACGCACTTTCATGGTTGGCTCATGGTATTAGTCCGACAGTTTTTGATCCTATGGTTTTGGTCCATGGTATTGCATCCAAAAGTGTTGACCCCAAGTATTGGGTTCATGGTATTGTGTTATTATGGTTTTGGACCGTGGTATTGAGAAAGGCCTAAGACTATAAAAGAGGAAGGAGATCATTTGGCAAAGCATCATCTGAATCAATTGAATATCTAATATGTGCTAGATCTGAAATATTTGTGATTGGGGTTATGGTGCAGATCTGGATCTGAATGAAGGAGGAACCTTAGCGCATAAAGAAGGATAAGTTCTATTGATGGGTCATAATCTTTAAGCTTGAATGATAGTATCTTTGTATGATTTTGATCTGTTATATGTGGCGCATGCTCGATCTATAAATCTGATAATCTGGGTTAATTAGTATCTGACTGTTTGAAAGAGTGAATTATCCTTTATAGATCTGTACGCAGGTTCAGTGAAGTGAAGGCGCGTATACACGCAGGTTCAGTAAAGGCAAACTGCGTATACGCAGGTTGCTCCACACACAGGAGCGTATGCACGCAGGTTTCAGGTTGTTTAAGTAGCGTATATGTATTTTATTGTGATCTAGCTGCCTCTGTTTGTTGCTGCAGTGTTCTGGGTTCAGAATTTGGTATATGGTTACTGTCACTATGTTCTGGGTACAACTATCAGAGAAGTGTTTATTGTGATTCAGTTTTTGTTCGGTGAAAAGGAGATTGGTTGAAGCAGAAATTTTTGATGTTCATGGATCCAGTCTGAAAATTTATGAAACGTGGTCCCTGGAAGAAAGAGAAGGTTGTAGCCTTCAGTAGGCCAGCACCTACGTACTAGTATCTTGGCTAGTACAAGAGCTAAGGGGGTTGTAGCTCCCTTCCAGGAGAAGTTGGAGAACGAGAGAGGGTTGTAGCTCTCTGCAGGTTGCAGCCTGCGTACTGGTAAAGGACTGCACCAGTACATTGTAAAAGGAAGTTTCTAATTAAAAGAAGATAGAGACGAATTGCAGCAGGTGGTTTTCACCCACATTGGGTTTCCACCTTATATCTTGTGTTCTTGTGTGTGATTGTCCTCTGCTCTGTTTTACTGTTTCTGGTTACTGGTTATTTGATTCTGATACACAAATTAATAATCATCATCTGAAAGATAAAGTAAATTATAAGTTTGCATTGTATACGCGGGTTTCCTTCTACATAGTTGCATATATACGCGGTTTTAATTAACTGAAGTAGCGTATATCATCTGGATTTGAAAAAGGAATATTTGACTTGATAATACTGATTCACCCCCCTCTCAGTATTATTTCCAACATAAAACATCAGTAGGACCAAGGGATAGGATGTTTGAGTGATTGATATGTCTCATGAGGGTATTGTTGCTGAGGTGGATGGATTTGGTTAATGCGTTCTGTCGATTCCATTTCCTTAAGGTCAACAAGGAGGTTGAATCCCTTATAGTGACCTCTCTCATTGCATGTTTACCCTGACTGGCTAGTTGCTTGGGTAGATGTGGGGGGAGTGGGTGTTATAGATTGGTATCAAAGCGTGGTTCCACTCTCCTTGGGTGAATGTGTTGGTCATGCATGCATGTCAATTGCATGTGTGTCTCTTACACTTGCATTCCATGTGCTTGTTGCATTGCATAATGTTGATCATGGTTGTAGTAAGGTTATCATGAGGAACTTGATGTTGATTTTATGGAATGCATCGTCAGGAGTATATGACTGGTTACATAATTATATGTCGCTTGATTACATCCTTGTATGTTAGGTTGCATTCTTGTATGTTTGATTACATGTATCAGTCTTGTAGGTTCGTTACAAGAATTGATCTCTTATGCTCGACTACATGCATTCATGCATATGCGTAGTTGATTAGGCATTGCTTATGCACGTTGATAGTTGCATGTGGCAATGTGTATAATGGAGTAATGGCCATTTTCATGCATGAGGTCATAACATGCATTGTTGACATGGCCTTGCATTGATGATTGGACCCTAACTAGAATGATGTTTATACATTGATGCACTTATTCGATATATGTCTATATGCTATTATGTTTATGTTATACATGTATAACAATGATTTGTTAATCTTGCAAACAAGGTATCCTCCCCGAATTATGTTAAGGTATGTTAGTTTATTGTGATTTGGTTTATCTAACATAGTATGCATTGCAGGAAAGAGATCAAATGGCTCGCAAGGTGGTAGACTACGTATAATCTCCCTATGAATAATATGAGTAGCGTGGTGTGGGGCACTTTTCTGATTTGGCAGACACATTGAAAAGCTTGAAGGAAGAAATAAGGAGTTGTAAGGTTGAAAATGATGGGATCATACAGGCACAAGAGAAACAAGCAGAGATTAATGTTCTACTTCTTCAAAGTTTGTCAGAATTGCAGCGACAAGGGCCACTTTGGATCAGCCATGGACAAGAGGACATAATTAATGGGGCATATCACAGCAAGTCTCCTGTTAGACACAGGTCAGATAGATTTGACATGGTGAGAGATGTAAGGTTGTTGGATACTCCAGATAGGAGAGGTGATAGACACAAGTACTATTCTAGTTCTGGTTCTGACATGCATCATGATCGTCATTGTTATCATCCTTACAGGATGAGTGATAGGGTATAATTTCGAGATGATTTTAAGAAAACAAAGCTACCTACCTTTGATGGAGAGATGAAGAAATCACAATATGTAGAGGCATGATTGCTTGGTATGAAGAAATTCTTTCGATTACATGATTATTCAGAAAACATGAAAGCAAAGATAGTTACTTTTAGTCTCAAAGGTAAAGTGAATATTTGGTGGGAAGACATGAAGAATGTCAAAGGTATACATGAGAAATATTTGACTTGGCATGAGTTTGAGAGGCTCTTCAAGAAGAAGTACTTGTCGGAGAGGTACTATGATGACAAGGGTAAGGATGTTTATGAGTTGCGGATGGGTTCTATGACAAATGAGGAGTATACTAGCAGGTTTTTGGAGTTGTTGAGATATGTTCCTTACCTCAGGGATGAGAAGGCCAAGGTTTAGAGATTCATCAATGTACTACTAGTAACATACATAAACCATATTGAGTTCGATGAACCTAGATCGTTGGAGGAAGCTAAATCATTTTTATGAGCAGTTGAAGCACAAAGTTGAGCCTAAGCATGAATTGAAAGGAAATGAGAAAGCTAAAGGAAAATTCCCAGCAAAGAGAGGAAGACCTCAAGATGCAAGTGAGAAAGATAATGTAGTTCTATACAAGAGATTTAATACAGCTGAGAAGGGACATGGAGAGCAACGAGTTAGAGGCGGTGGTAGGGAACCATTGCAATGTTGGATATGTGGTAAGGATTATCATAAGAGGGATTGTCCATAGTATCAGAGTGGTGGTAGACCCCAAATCTACATTGCTCAAGAGGCGCATACAATTGGTGATGTTGGTCATAACATTCCTTGGATCTATGCAGGTGTGGAAAATAGGCCGGCAGATCACCAGGCATCGATCATTGAGATGGATGGTAAGCTTTGTGATCAAGTTGTTTCTATTTTGACTGATCCTGGATCTAACTATAGTTATATTAATCCTGACCCGGTAACAAATATTTCATTAAATATGGAAGTATTCAGTGGATCTAGAATTTAGAACTTTAACTAGATTAAGTTTTTTCAAAATGAGGAATTAGAAAGTCACTTAGTTCACTAATTTTAATGTAGATATTCACCATTTTTGTGTAAAAATTATCATGATAAACTTTATAAAACAAATTTATATAAACTTGCTAAAGCAAATCTTTCACATTTTAATCTTGGATTCCTTACATTATCTATTTTAATATTTTTTATGGTTTATAGTAAAAGATAAGTTTGTTAAGGTTATTTTATGAAAATAATGATGCGTATGTTACTATTATTAACCCATTTAATTATAATTTGATATAGTAAATATCATGTATGTGTTAAGTCACGATTATTACTAAGGCAGTGTTGGCACAATTTAAAAGTCTATCACCTTTGCAACACTAGTTATATTATGGTTGAAGATTAAAAAACTCTCATAGATCATCCAGTTTATACTCGTATTGGAATTAAATTTCAAAATATTTGTGACGCTACCAACCTTCTTGATTGTTTAACTAAACAAAATTATGATGATCTTGAAACACTTCTTTTAATGCTTTTTGAGCATACCAATAAAATTTGAAATAACTTTTAATAATATCTTTTTATCTTCTTATTTACCATAGTTGGTCTTAGTGGATGATAATCCTCATTATCACCATCATAATGACATACTATTGTAGGAAGTTTGCACCATTTTAGAGTTGAGGAGAAAAATAAATTTAGGATCAAAATAAATGTTGAATGTGAGTAGTAGCATAATTTATTTATTATTTATTATTTTTACGTTTATGTTAATAAAGAAGTTGATTGAGGCTCGCTTTATGAATAATAGATTAATATGCAAGATATATATTAAGTATAAAGTTATTTAATGACAAATGAAATTTTTAGTAATGTGTCAATATATACCATTATTTAAAACTTTAACTAGATTAAATTTTTTCAAGATGAGGAATTAGAAAGTCACTTAGTTCACTAATTTTTATGTAGATATTCACCATTTTTTGTGTAAAAATTATCATGATAAACTTTATAAAACAAATTTATATAAACTTGAAAAAGAAAATATTTCACATATTAATCTTGGATTCCTTACATTATCTATTTATTTATATATATATTTTTAAGATAAGTTTGTTAAGGGTATTTTATGAAAACAATGATGTGTATGTAACTATTATTAACCCATTTAACTATAATCCGATATAGTAAATATCATGTATATGTTAAGTTACGATTATTACTAAGACAATGTTGACACAATTTAAAATATTGGAATTAAATTTCAAAATATTTGTGACGCTAGCAACCTTCTTGATTGTTTACCTAAACAAAATTATGATGATCTTGAAACACTTCTTTTAATGTTTTTTTAGCATAACAATAAAATTCGAAATAACTTTTAGTAATATCTTTTTACCTTTTTATATACCATATTTTGTCTTAGGGGATGATAATCATCATTATCACCATCATCATTACATACTATTGTAGGAAGTTTGCACCATTTTAGAGTTAAGGTGAAAATATTTTTTTAGGATCAAATTAAATGTTGAATATAATTAATTTATTATTTATTATTTGTACTTTTATGTTAAAAACAAAGTTGGTTGAGGCTTACTTAATGAATAATAGATTAATATGCAAGCTATATATTAAGTATAAAGTTATTTAATGAAAAATGATCATAGTAATGTGTCCAACATATACCATCATAGATCCATTTTAAGTGCACATGTAGGGATCAAATTTCTTCAAGTGCAAACATTTTTAGAGTGAAATATACAATGTGTTATTTTAATTGTTGAAACTGTATTTTTGAATGCTAAATAGAGTATATATACGAACAAATAATTAACCATAATGTTATTTATTGATTTATTTTTATATAGATATATATGAAGTTGATATTGACATAAATTAGTTAACATAAATCTTCAAATAGTTACTTTTGAAAAGTATCAGATTGAAACTTCTAATTACTTTACAAAATATTCTTTTTTATATTTTTCTATTTAGAACATAATTTTTATTTTAAAGGGGCACATACGCACAGACAAACTTACACATCCCCCCATATTGGGCTGTAAAATGAGCCTCTCGTCTCAATTACTAATCATTTTAATGATCAAAATCCATCATGAATTAGAATAGTAACAAAGTAGTGAAATTTGATTATTTTCAAATACAACAAGAAAGAGAGAAAAATGACTAAGATATTTATTACAAATGTTTAGTTTTTATCCCTGTAATGTTTAAGGATATTATATTGAAAATAACATATTAACATTCATCTAAAACTTAGATTCCTTACATTATTTCTATTATCATTATCATTTATATTTATGTATTAAATTTGACTCGTGAATACTAGATTGTGTAAAAAAAATCTTACCTATAAAGTTATTTAACAATATATTAATATTGTTTTTCTTACTATTATTGACCATTTTAAATTGACACTAACTACTTTTCCTAAGTTGAGTACAACTTAATTATACTAGTATAATGTTGGCAACACTTCAAAATCTATAAGAGGAAATATTTTATAATTCTAGTTGTGTTGTTCAATGATCATTTTTTTTTTTTTTAAATTAGAGTGCAACAAAATAACGAATTTGATTTATATCAATTATAATAAGGAAAATTAAGGAAAACTCACCTCAAACATTATATCAAGTGTCTAGCATTTATTCAATTTGTAATAGGAGTGGAATTCCCAGGGACGAAGATCTGGATCGCGCTCTGCTCTCGCCCTGCTAGATCACGCCGCTGCTGAGCTCTTTTGGCCTTCGGCCCTTAGCCATGGCCCCTCCGGATGCAACCTCGGAGGTGGTAGCTACCCAACATGCCTTCTCCGCCCTGGTCAAATCCTTGCCCCCGCAACGCCCTCGCCCAACAATCTCTAAGTTCGTTAAGAAGCTAGATGTCTTGCAAGAGGTAATCCTTCCTCCAGCACTTCCTTGCATGGCAACACTTTCACTAGCAGAACGAGGTCTTATCAGACAATTCACTGGTCTCTGGCCCTCTCCGAAGACAGTGCAAAGATGGGTCAAACGAAACTGGTCTGATAAAATACAAGGAAAAATCTCCATCCGCTTCTACGGGAAAGGGTATTTCACCTTCCATTTTGAATCAAGAGAAGACAAGGATCTAATCTTTAGAAACGGACCATATTTCATGGATTCCATAGGCCTATACCTCAACAAATGGACTCTGGATTTCGACCTCGAATTGGATGTCCCTAGTGCAGTCCCGACCTAGGTTCGGCTCCCTCACCTTCCTCTCCACTGCTGGGGAGACGAATCGGTTCGAGCCATCGGGAATGCTGTTGGAAGATTTATTGACCGTAGTGAACCAAAAGATAACATGCAAGCCTGCGCCCGCATTTGTGTTGAAGTTGATCTTCGCAAAGGTGTCCTTGAGGCCATCAAACTCAAAGTGGACGACTGGACGCACATCCAACAATTGGACTACGAGCAGATCCCATTTAAATGCAAGGTATGTCACGAATATGGCCATTTTTCCAATCGCTGCTCTAAATTAGTTAATGTTGAAAATGTTTCGCAAGATGAGCAATGGGAAACAGTCAAGAAAAAGAAGACCGGCCCCAACCCCAAGGCAAACCCTGATGCAGCCCCTCCCAAATCCAATGCTTCCATCCCCTCCACCTCATCTCTCCTTCCCCCTGCTTCTTCCAATCCTTTTTCCGCCATCGCTCCCCCTGAAGACAACCCCCCTTCCATTTCCCTTGCTGATGCCATTGAACCCTCTGAACCCCCTGAACCCTCTGAACCCCCACCACCCCCCTGCTTATCTCCTCCTCCTTTTCCCACGATCCTCCCTCTTCTAGATCTACCAGGAGTTCTTCTAAAGAGCATGGTGTAACTATGGACACACAAAAAAAACAAGGGCCAGGAAGAAAGTCTTCAAAGCAACAGAGAGACGAAAACGCTCAAAAGGATATTGCCATGGGTACTCAGAATCCCATAGAAACTTATATTTTGGGGCAAAATAATAAAGAAGCAGTGCACAAGGAGCAAGGAGGGCGAGCAACTCTCCATACCCCACACACTCAATGATGAAAGTTCTATCCTGGAATAATAGGGGACTAGGGCACCCCTCCAAAATAGTTGCCCTAAAAGATCTAATAACACATGAGAAGCCAAAAATCCTATTGCTACAAGAAACAAAACAAGGACACCAAGAAATGAAAGGAATCATTGGCCAGCTAAAACAGTATAATGGATGCATAAGTGAATCAAGGGGTGCCTTCGGGGGAATTGCAACCCTCTGGAACCACAACATTTGGAATCACATAACAGATACAGTTAGTCAGTACTGGATCAAAACCACTTTCGAGAATTTAACAGATAACCAAAGGATTGTCATCTATAACATCTATGCACCAATTCATTACAGAGACAAAGAGCAGTGCTGGACTTCCCTAAAAACAAACATAGATGAAGAAGGAAGCAACAATATTATTCTTGGTGGAGACCTCAATCTCATCCTCCACTCCAATGAGAAAAGAGGAGGTTGCTTCTCTCATGACCCCTACAGATCTCTGTTGGAGAACATCATGCAGGATCACGATCTAGTTGACATTGTTCCAAAAAATCGCAGGTTCACCTGGAGTAATCGCAGACTGGGCAAAGGTAATATCATGGAAAGGCTTGACAGGATTTTGGTGAATGTCACGCTCCTCTCATCTTACTCCACTGCTTATGCCACCGTTCTCCCTTACTTAGCATCTGAACATTACCCCACAACTCTTGTTCTCGAAACCCACTGCCCCTTAGGGCCCATTCCCTTTAAATATAACCCTCTGTGGTGCAACATTCCTAATGTCCAAGAGATTGTCAACAACACTTGGTGTGAGCACATAGAAGGATCGTCGGGGTACATATGGGAAAGCAAGTTAAAAAGGACCAAATACTCCTTGAAGGAATGGGCAAAAAGTTGCTACACAGAACCTGAGAAGGACAAATCTAAGATAAAAAGCAAATTGGAAAAAATCCACAACATAATTGAAGAATGAGGACTCTCCCAGGAATATAAAACTCTTGAAGGCGATCTTTACTTCCAGTTATATCGTGCCAATAGAGCGAAGGAGAAAAAGTGAAGAATAAAATCAAGGAAGCTATGGCTGCAAGGAGGAGATAAAAACTTAGTTTTTTTCATAAGCAGGCCACTGTTAGGAAAATTAGGAACAATATTACCTCCATCATCGATGCTGAAGGCAATCTCCAAACCACTCAAGGTTCCATTAGAAAGGCAGCCTCAGATCATTACAGTGCTCTTTTAACAGAAAAAAAGAGGTGGAAGATTATTCATATCTGCTGCAACACCTCCCCACTGAGATCAGCAAGGAAGTTAATGAAAAATTGATCAAGGAGAATGAAGAAGAAGAAATAAGAAGAGTTGTTTGGATGCTCCAACTAGACAAAGCTCCTGGCCCAGATGGTTTCGCCATCTGCATCTACCGAGCTTATTGGGGAATAATAATAAAATATTTGGTTAAGATGATAAAATGGAATCAATGCAAGGGTAAAATTGGAGGTTTCACCAGTGCCACCCATCTTGCCCTCCTTCCTAAAGAGAATCGACCTTCATCCTTCTCCAGATTTCGGCCCATTTCTCTTTGCAATTGTTCTTACAAAATTTTGACCAAAATCCTCTCCTCTCGTCTTAAACCTCTCCTCCCCTCGCTCATCTTTGAAAATCAAGGAGGTTTCTTGGCCAATAGGAAAATTTCCGACTCAATTCTCCTTGTCCAAGAAGCTATACACTCCAGCCAATCTAGAAAGGAAAAAGGTTTCATTCTTAAATTGGACCTAGCCAATGCCTTCGACAGAGTTAGACACTCATTCCTCCTTGCTGTTCTCAAGAAAATGGGGTTTGTTGCGCCCTTCCTTGATCTCATCAAAGCTTGCATATTTGGCCCTTAGATCTCTCCTCTTGTTAATGGCAGACTAGGACCATCCTTCCAATCCTCTCGAGGGCTAAGACAAGGTTGTCCCATTTCTCCTTACCTGTTCATCTTAATGGCTGAGTCCTTTAGTAAAGCCTTGGACTACAATCAGCGTGTCGGTCTTATCACAGGTATTAAATTTGGGAATGGAGTCAAAAACATAAACCACTCTCAATTTGCTGACGATACATTGTTAATGGGAGGAGCCTCCAATATAATAGCCCGCCAGTTCAAAGCCCTATTAGACAAATACATGGGCTACTCAGGAGGTATGGTCAATCATCTCAAAAGTTGCATCTATGGTTGGAACACTTCTGCTCAAGTCCTTCATAACATCGCCAACACTTTTGGGGTCCCTTGCAAATTAGACTGGGGGCATTTCAATTACTTGGGCATGCCAGTGAGCGCTGGTCCTCTGAAAGCTGAAGTGTGGGATACTATCATAGATAAAATGAAAAGGAAAGTGCAGCAATGGGGTTCCACTTGGCTCAATCCAGCAGGCCGCCTTGTACTCCTGAAAACAGGTCTCTCTTCCTTACCCTTATATCAATTCACGCTACTGCAAGCTCCTGCTATTTTTCATCACAAAATGGAAGTCATCCTCCGTCACTTTCTTTGGCAAGGGGGGGAAATGAAAAAAAGAAGTACAATCTTATAAATTGGAAGCAGGTCATTCAAACCCAGGATCGTGGAGGCTTAGGAATCAGATCTCCCAAAATCCTAAATCTGGCTTTTGGTGGCAAGATTGTTTGGAGATTCATCAGCAGCCAATCTGCTTGGTGGAAAAGTGTGTTGGAAGCTAAATATCTAAACCATCCAAGACATCACCTCTTGGATTACGATATCCCTAACAGAGTTTGCTCTAAAATCTGGAGGTTGTGCAAGAAAGCTATCCCCCTTCTCGCCCAAAACATTTCCAAAGTCCCCAAGGGCGGCACCAACATCAAAATCAGAGCAAACAGAATAATGGGACAACAACCCATCAGTAGAAAACCTGGAATGAATCAAATTCTCACTTTCTTTGACAACATAGGGCTTCATTACTTGGACCAGATATCTCAGTGGGATAACCAATCCGAGACTTGGACAGGATGGACCTTTCCAACCATACCCATAGACCTCGAAGCAAGTTTTGCTAACCTTCAAGCCCACCTTCATAACATAGCTCCAATTCAAAAAAATGACATCGATGGCTTCCATAGGGGCTCTTTAGGTTCCGATTACACAATCAAAGCTGCCAACCAACATTTATGTAACAACGAATACCCCATGCCCACTTGGCCGCACTGGAAAATCGTTTGGAAATTAGAGACCATTCCAAAAATAAAATTCTTCATTTGGGTCCTCCTAAAGGGGAAAGTACTCACTTCTGACAACTTGCAAAAACGAGGCATAATTAGTCCTTCCCGTTGCCCAAACTATCAAGCTAATGAAGAAACCATCTAGCATCTCGTCATTACTTGCCTCTTTGCCATTGCCTGTTGGAAAGAAATATTTTTTTACACCCATTTCCCCTGGGACCCCAAAAATCCATTGTTGAAGTTCTACATTTGGAAAAAGAACTATCTGTGGCAACGAAAGAAGCATAATATTACTAGAAGAGTTTGGGATGCTCTTCCCTATCCTCTTCTTTGGAACATATGGTTGGCAAGAAACCACATGGTCTTCAAAGTCAAAGAAACCAACACAAGGAAATTATGTAACAAGGCAAGGAGTCTTACTTTAGAAACCATTGCAATCAAGAGTCAAAAGAAAATTGACATCGCTGATCTCTGTGTTGATGAAAGGGATTTTATAGGGTATTTGTTCGATAAAAGTAACAACAACCAAAGAGGGAGTAACATCAACAGCCAGCTCAACAACTCTAACCATAGTTGGAAAATAAGATTGAAAGATGAGGAGTTCTTCACTTGGCTTAGAAACAGTAACACCCACTATCTCTTCTTTGATGGGGCTTCTAAATCTAATCCAGGAACAACAGGGGCTGGTGGAATCATCTACAATGCCAACGGAGACATCAAAATGACTTATGAATGGGGGTTAGGCCCCCTCTCCAACAACAGGGCTGAAGCTCTCGCCCTATACCAAGGGCTCATCCAGCTTCAAAAACTTGGCATAAACACTGCAATGGTCCTTGGAGACTCAGCCGTCATCATAAGTCTAATGGTTCACAACCGAAGTGCCTCTAATGTGCTCCTGCATCAAATTATCAATTGGTGTCAAGCTCTCTCACAGCAAATGATGGATATTCGTTTCTTCCATGTTCTTCGATCCTTCAATAAGGAGGCCGACACTTGTGCCAATAGAGCTTGCACCAGATCCATAGGCAATCTTTCATGCAACTCCATCGAATCCCAACATTATCTGCCATGATCAAAATTAAATCTATTCTTAGAAAGGCTCACAGCAAATCAATTCTCACTAACACTTGTAGCATCCTCAAGTAGACTTAGATCTTGGTTGTTGCCAGAATCCACATGGGAATTCACCATCATTATGATTTTACCCCCAAATCTCTGGAATCAATCCCCCTATCCCCTTCCTGTCCCATCACCCATTCTGCTCTACTCTGCTCCTTCCTCTCCCATGACCCACCTCGCATTTCTCCCGTGACCTTCACTCCATTCTCCCTTACCCTCTCGGCAGAGCCCGCCTACTTAACCGCTCTCTCCCTTGCTCAATATTGCATCTCATCTTCCTTCTGGCTGCACCCGCTTCATCTGTCGTTTGCTCTCGGCCATCCTTCTGCTCTGAGCCTTCACTTCCCTTCCCTTTATTCTACCCATCCTCCTTTCAGTTTATTCTACCCAGGCACGTTGGTTAAGCTCTTTTGCAGCGCTTTGTGCTCACAGCGCTCTGAGAACTCAGACTGATCATACGAAATGGCGAGAAATGAAGACTGCCTTCACTGCGCGGATCTGCAAGCAAAATTGGAACAAATCCGTGCTCATCAGAAGATTTTGGACACAAAAATTGACATCCATGCCAAGATCACTAAGGAGAAGCATGAGGCCAACCTCAATCTCTTTCTCCATAGAGTTACTTCCCTTCAGGAGCAGTTCAATGACCTCTCAAACAGATGTAGCCATGTCTAAGAGTCCATCGACATTCTGAAGTTCATCATGGAAAAGAATAACGCTCCCAGCACCAACTCTTCAAATCTAAGGAACGCAGAAGCTGAAGGCAATCCTGAAGAATCTACAACCCACTAAATTAGTCATATAAACATAGACTAAGCATGTCTTGCAAATTCTGTTTCTTACTGTTTCAGTTTATTATAATCTATACTTGTTCAGGTTTTCCAAAAGTCAAGCATGACAGAAGCAAAGAGGAATTTTGTCTTCCCTGTAATATTTCCTTACTTTGCTTCCCGGGCATAATTCCTTGTAACATAGGAGCTTAGCCTCCTCAATCTTCTTTTTTGAATACAAACAACAACTGATTATGTAAAAAAAAAAGTGTCTAGCATTTATTCATTAAGTGTTTAAATGGTTTATATTAAATAGAATACTAATTAGGTACTCCACTGTTGTTTTAATATACCAAGTTTAGAAGATGTTTTTAGGTGCATTATTGAATTTAATTATGCATATTTGATATGGTGAGAAGTCATGTTGGTCAAATAAAGCTTTGAAAACTTAAAATATTTTATGGCATTGTCATGTAATTTGTATAACACATGATTACATTGAAATATTAAATAATATAAAACTCCTTCAAAAAAAATATGAAGAGAATATTTATACAACAAATATGGAAAAGTGTGTCTGAATGTATATTAATAGATCCTTCAAAAAAAAATTACATTCATGAATCATACAAAACTACTCTTAAGATATTCACTCAAGTAGATCAAGAATGGCTTCTACACCATATTTATTTATCTTGGTCTTCTTGCAATGTTCTTTCTTTGGCATCCATGCCCACACTATGGTATTAATTGGAATAGAGTCAAGTTCTTTGTCATCAAGATTTGGTACCCAATATTGCTCTAAAAATTTTCCATTGTATTTCCCTGACATAGGCTTCCACCAGTCAACCTTTACATGAAGATTCTCACTTTCATTATCCCTAAAGATATCTAAGATGGATTTTGCCATCCAAATCATCTCGCCTGCATCCTCATTTCCTGATCTAACTAGCAACATCTTTCCTTTCTCAACATAAATCATCGGATTGAATGTTGGCTTTGGCTTGTTGCATTTGGGTCCAACATATATTGGTTCATCTATCGCATTATCAAAATCTCCATCCATAATACTTGAGATTACTTGGAGTGCATTAAGATCAACATCAACAATGTGCCTTGTCTTGGGCCAAAATTCTCAGAAGATGAATCACTTCCATCTATTATTCTATGATCATTATAGATTCCATATAATGTATCAAGAACTTTTTCCCAATACACTACTTTATTTTTCCATTCTTATGTAACAATTGGTGAATAGACATCATTCTGTTTGGAAACTAGGAAAGATGGCTTCCCTATGGGAATTATAGGTCGACCTTCATCATCTATATTCCATAACTCAACTGGTTATGACCACTCAATATATCTAATTGATTCTTTGTACCTTAGTTTCTGGAACATCATTGAGTATAAGAAATTGGAAGTATTGGACATTAAGATGTCCAACTAGTGCATTTTTTCCCTCCTTAATGTATCCATTAAGGAAACTTTTGAAGTCATAGACCTTGTCAATAAGTGTAGGTGGAAACACTCGATTTTCTTCAATTATGCGATATGTATCCATCATTTCAGGTAAAGAATAAATATCTTTACTTTTTAGGTTGGAAGACATTCTTCCATAGGTTCCATCTATGTCTTCATGGGTGTGCCCCACAGGCAAGAACCCAACCTCAATAGTGATGAAGACACCAAGTGCAGTTAAAAGTGATAAAAACATGAAAAGATAGCGATTCTTATTATCACTTACTGCATTGTCCAACTATAACAACAAATGTGGAGTAAGAGGTTTAAAATCAACATTTTGAATTTTTGAACTTCCATGAAATATAAAATCATCCTTGTACCCTTGACATTTTGAGTAAATAGAGGTGTAAAGTAATGCATTTGTAAGTGGGTTTCTTAAAATTCCACTTTCATAAAGTAGATCACCATACATATCCATTTGTGGGTCTTCAAGGTCCCTTAAGCACTTTGCGAGGGATGTAATAGTAAATTGTGATCCCATATGGACAAATGGGAAGGAGAAATGACCAAAACCTCCCGCCTTATGCCCATGTGTAAGCATACTTGTCAATGACAAACCTAAATTTGTTCCTACAATAGATTTTGATTTGACACGTAGCCTTGGGATTGAAGTCTTTGTTTTGTCCATTTTATCATGGATAATGCTCAAATACTCCTTTGGAAACTGCTCTGACATAATTCTATGGGCATAGTACAATATCTTCCACACATAACAATCTTGTTATGTTTCGTCAACCTACCTCGTGCCTTTTCTTCCAACTCTTTTGTAGCTGCTGACTTCATTTGTGCTTTCAACACAATACATTCACTGCATTTACTGAAGTTGGTGTTCTTTGAAAATGCCACATCTCAAAACTTAGTATTCCAGATCTTGCTCATTGCTGGCTGTGATATTGATGGGTAATTGAGCTTTTGAAGAGCCTCATTGATCTCTTTTAACAAAGAATTTTGTGTGTAAGTCGAAGGAAGCAATCTTAAAGGAGTAGATGTTCCATCTTCTTCAACTTGACGTGTTTGGTTTGGTGAAAAATCTAAATTATCCATTACAATTTTGTGCAATATTTCTATGGCTGCCACTGTGTGAGCTCGTGCTTTGCATGTGTTGGTGTTACCAAGAATAGCTTTGATCTATCCATGTTGGAAATAATGCTGGTAGTTATAGAATGTGATTTGAGGAATTTTATGTATCTTATACCATGCTTTCTTACAAATAATATTCCCATTAAATCTCTTGTCCTTTACATTTCTAGCAATAGGTGGTAGGCCATGGCCATGGCCATGGCCATGGCCATGGCCCTTTGACATGACTGTGTTTGACATGAGTGAATTCAAGACAATTTCTCTAATACCATTTGTATTTATTTGTCTCATACCCCTTCTAGAACCTGCAATTGCCTTCCTATCCACATGTTGAAGACAATCTTTTCTACAACATACATCCGCCGCCAAAAGTTGAATTTCTTTCTCTTCATATATTTTTGTTTGACATTTTTGCAATTTTTTTGTAGCCATAACTCATTTAATCCTTTTATATGGCCTTGTTACATGCATATCAATTGAGTTTCTATCTTTTTCATTACAAAGGTACCCATCCCATTTGCTTAAGGGATTTGTGTCCTCTATAACATCCCATATCACCATTTCTTTGGGTGGCTCCTTTAACTTTTCCTTGACCCTTAATATCACACCTTTGTTGTCCACCAACTTATTTATTGGCCATCTAACCAAACAGTGTATAGACTTATCCCCAATTCTGCATATCTCACAATTTCCATCTATCTCTTCTGTTAGCGCTTGGAATTCACCTAGGCTGAGATAGACAAACTCTCAAGGCTACATCAAACCATTTCACCTCGTAGCTAGCCCTACGAGGTATGAGAAGGCTCTCTCGGGTCAGATTTGATAGATATTTCAATATGATTAGGCTGACCAATTAAGAATAAAGATTTTAGGCTAGTAAATTGATAGGGGGGTTGATTTAATGATTTTTGGGGTTTTTGGTGGCAATTGGAGGGAGTACAATTCAGGGTGCGGGGATTGAGCATAGTTTTTGCAGGGGGATCTTTGGGGCAAGGTAGGAGTGAGCGCTGATGCCTTAATCTGAGATGGATGATCAAGGATGATAGAGGAGGAGCTAAAGAGGGCAAACAACCATTTTGAATCCTCTCTAGACAGTAGAAAACATAAATATTGAACAAACTAAAAAGCTGAGCATGTCAAAGCATGAATTCAAACTTTACCACTTCATCTGTCCAATTAGAAGCAAAAGAGAGATGTGGAATACATAAACAAACTTACAAGAACATGTAGAGAACACACCATCAACACATCAATCCACAAGAATCCACAATGATGTCTGCAAAATCCTGGCCTTCCTTTTCCTCAAATTGCAGAAAATACAAGTCAAAAATACAATAGCACTTCTCCCTCTAGAGTCCAACCCTGAAAATGAGAAAGAGAAGGCATAATATAGAAGGTCAAACCTCTTCCCCCACCTCTAGGGGTCGAGCTCAGCTTCCTAGGAGCTGTTACAACTAATTCTAAATCAGTCACTAGATAATAGGCCAGCACAACAACTTGCCTCTAAAAGTTAGGAAGCCTATCCATGCATTAAATATTAACTTTTTACATCAAATAAGCTTCTAGAAGAGGTAAAGAAGAGTAAAAGTATCTAATGCCATGAAATTTACACAAGAATCCATCAATTACATGCCTAAATAATCAACCCAAGTGAAAACTGTGCTTAGCTGGCCGAACTGGTCAAAAACTGGCAAATTTTGCTTGACTGGTCGCACCTCTGGCTTGACTAGTCGCACCTTTTGGCAGCGCTGTTTGAGGGCCTTCCCGAAGTCCAAATCAAGTGCAGGATAGCTCGTTGGAAAGGTCTGGAAGTCTACTTTCCAACCCAACCGGAATTTCTGAATTTGGAGTTGATTTGACTCCTAAAAAATCAAATCTCCCAAGACTGCTTTCTGCAACTCAAAAAAGGGGCAGAAAGTCAAAATTTGGCTGTATTTTGAGCTTTTGGCTGCCCAAATCTTCACAAAATTTGAAACCCTTCCATAGGCAAGTGTAATTTTACAAGACAAATCCAACCATGTAGAGTTTTCCCCGTTCTGAGCTGTATTGACGACTCGTCTCGTACGGGGTGAGACGAGTCGAGTGGCCAAAACCTGTAAAATTCCAAAAAAAATGCCAAAAATGCCTCAAAATCCTCAAAATTTCTTGGTTTTGCTGCTAGAAGAAGGCTAGTCAGTATCATGGTGAGTAAGAGAGGCCTCAGCCAAGATACGGAGCGGGTTGGTCTTTTTCCTCCTCTTGCGGGCCTCGGACAACTTCCTTTGGAGTATCTTCATTTTTGCCTTGCAAACGTGCAACCTTGCCCAGTAATGGTTCTTCATGTTTCGTAGCAGCCTTTTGTCTCGGTTGGCTTTCTCTAACAGCCTCTCCAAGTGGGCATTCACCTGAATGAGCATGGACTCCCGGTCAGCAGGCAATGGGTCCCCAGGCCTCCTACGGTTCAAGCCTCTATTACCATGGATCCTCCATAGCTCGTCAAGTTCTTTCTCCGCCTCTAATTGTCTGTTGCACTGCTCCAGATAAGTGATGGTCCATTGAGCCATTTCGAGCTTCTGCTGCAACACGAGGTTCTCCTCCTCTCTCTGTCTGATAAGCTCATAAAAATCAGAAGAAGGAGAATGAGCATCAAAATCAATGAAATCATGACGTGTATCGCCAGCTCTCTCATCCTCAATCATGGGCTGCTTGCCCCTCTCTGCTACCTGTGCTGCTGTCGGCAACGAGGCCCCTTCCACCTGGTGTGGAGATAACACTCGCTGATCTGATGATGACGACGAGACCCCTTCCACCTGATGTGGAGAAAATACTCATCGAGCTGCTGCAAACAAGGTCCTATGACCCCTCTGATATGTACACTGTAGTGGGGAAACAACATGTGTAGGCACAATAATCTCTGCCTGGCGTGATGGACCTCCCTCCTCATGAATGATCTGTGGCTCTGGCTGACCTCTCTGTGGCTCTGGCTGACCTCTCTGTGGCTCTGGCTGTGGCCGTGATGTCGCTGTAAAAACCTCATGAGAAATGAAGTCTGCCCATGAAATGCCCTGCTGCCTCAACTGATGGGAAACAATGAGCTGAATGAGACCATGATGGCACAGACTCCTATGCTGCTGGGCTGGGGTCCGCCTCTGAAATACGGATGACATCCTCTGAAAGTCCTGGCAGAAGAAAACCGGGATGTTCATCATCCTCACCCTGGTAAAGTGCATCAACATGCGAATATGACAAGTGGAGACCAGTGAAAATCTTCTGTCACATGTAAAGTATTGCATGATAAGCTTCATGATCGAAACATACTCCGCCCGGAGGAATCTGGAAGGAAAGATTCCTGACAAGTGGCTCACAAATGAGGGCTTGACATATGGCTCAAAAAAGATAAAGTCCAGCAGTTTGCGCTTGGGCCACACTTCCCCTACATTCGGTATCCCGGTAGCCTCTGAAATCATCTCTGGAGATAACACAAAATTCACCCCTGCAAGAGTGACCTTCCCATCATGAAGGTGCAAAACAAATAAACGTGCCAACTCACTATGATGCTAAATGTGAGCAAGCCTCTCACAGAACTGAAAACATGACATGTACCGAAAACCGTTCATTGCCAAAGGACAAGCCTGCAATGCTGCCAAAGAAGTAGGTTCCTGTCTCCTATGATGACCACCCCTCTTAGGAACCCTCTGCTGTACCACCACTTCTGTAGCTGATGAATGGTCATCACTAGGCTCATAACTCTCGGTGTCTGACATGGTTTTGGAACCAGATGAGCAAGCTGAAAGGTAAATAGAACTGCTGCCTCTGCCTACAAAATGCTGAGAAGTATGCTGTTTTCAAGGGGAAAAATCATAAGGGAACTGTTAGGGGAGGGATTTTTAATAAGGAATGGGAAATAAAAACAGGGATTTTTAGGAAAAATTCACAAAATGTAACACATACCATCTTATCATTTTTAAGAAATCATTTGCAACGAAACCATGTATGATAGGGACCAAGGGAAAGAACATATATGACAGGGGGTATGGGGCAGCATTATCCATTTGATTTTTATCCTTTAATGAAGCAAACTCTGCTATCTGGACGGGATTCATATGCATTTAGTGATAAGGGAAAGAGAGCTTCACTTGTATTTTTATCAAAAGGAGATTTGACAACTTCAAGGGAATGATAAAAAAGGGAAAACAGAGTTTATTTTGGGCAGCACAGCAACACGATTTTATAGACCAAAAACACAGCAATATGTCCATTATGAATATATACACAGCTGCAATCTTTGATTTTTCTTTTTATAAATTTCATAACAGCAGCTTGCCTCTTTTTTATACCCAATAATATCTTTGTTTTTCATATTTGGGTCATTTTGGCATTTTATTTTTATTTTTCTTTTCATATCAATTTTTATATATATATATATTTTTATTCTTTTTGTTTTATTTTCTTGCTGCAGGTCCATGTAATTTGCTTGCTGTGGGGAAGGAGAAGGGCAATTTAGGGTTTGTGGGAACATGAAGGATATTAGGGTTTAGCGAAGAAATTTGGGAAGGGAAAGATTTTGAAGGAATATGGGATGGAAACCTTGTATTTCTGGCAAACGATATAAATGAAATAATAAGATAAACATGCAGCAACATTTGTGAATTTAATTGCCAAGGGAACAAGGATGGGATAAGAGGGATTTTTACCTTGAAAAACAAACAAAACCCTAGCAGATTTGCCTACATTGGCAACATTTAAATTCACCATTTATCTTGCAAATTTTTGAAGAAGAAAACCATGAGACATGTCATCATTCACTTATTCCTTGTTATCACAGATGAATTTGGAGCTTACCTGGTCGATTTACCAATTTGGGAGGGCGATTTGGGTGATTTGGCACGTTTCTTGGCAAACCCAGCTCGACTAGTCGCACCCCTCTGACTCGTCGCTCCAGTTCAAAAATTACACTGTGAGAGCAGCTCTGACTCGTCGCACCTGCCCAACTAGTCGCACCTCCAACTCAACTAGTCGCTCCTCCAGAAATGACTAAAATCGCAGCCAAATCGCCTTTCTTTGCTTCTCTTTGTGTCTTGCAAGTTTGTCAATGCATAATGAGGCCATGAAGAGGGCTTTTTGGTCTTTATAGGTCCACATTTTAAAAAAAATTAAAACATCAAACCCACTTTCAAATGTTGCATGTTTTGGCATTTAATTTAACACTGTTTTTTAAGTTGCACTTTGCCTGAAATTGATTTTTTGAGTGTTTTCACTTGGTTCTTTTTGCAGGTTGATTCTCTGATGGATTCTGAGGAAACCAGGATTGTTGCCGGCATTCTGAAGATTTATGAAGATTTTCCTTATTTTTTCCATTTTCACATGACCTTGGGTTTAAAAACAGAGTTTTTAAAACCAAGGTAAAAATAAGCTGTAGCAGATGAAAACTATCAATAAAACGTAATGACAAACCTCCTTCTGGCTTGCTGAAGACCATCAGACTTTTGACTCATGACCTGGCAATGATTTTGACCGAAACCCTATACCTAGACTTGGAATTTCAAGACAAAAATGAAACAAGTGTGACACAAGGTTTTTTCAAATGGTATGACCTGATTCCAGCAAAGCCAAGAAGGGAACAAAGACCAGCCCTCCATTCAGTTTTATGGCATGCCTAGCGGGATGCAAAACTGACACTAATGAGACACCTACATATGCATATGCAAAGAGCTTTTGATCACTGATGGAGGGCTCAAGACCGACACTAACATCTTCTAGAAAAACACCAAAATCCATTTCACGTAGTGTTTCACCCTCAACAATGTCATCCTCGCGGACATGAACTAGCATTCCTTTGGCAATGGACATGCTTGTTCCCATGCATTCATGTGTAAGATAAACCTTTGCACATATGAATTTAACCCTATCTTGGGGAATATTTATGGCATGATCATGACAGTGAGGCTCCAAATCTGATTCTAGTCAAATTTCATAAGATTCTAATGCACCCCCAAGTGTATGCTCAAATCCTGTTGGATGTGGTGGAGGAGCATGTTTTAACACATTTTCAATTTTAACCACTATGCATCCTTTCTTTACCAGCTTTCCATGCACTTTATGCCCAAGCTCTGTATTGAATATGGAGCCCTCGCCCACCTTCACTCCATGTTGCAGAAGATTTGCCTCGTCTCCAATAGAAAATGTAGAAGAAACATTTGTACCTATAAACGAATGTAAATAATGTTAGTATTTACTAAAAAAAAACATTTATTATAGTATCAATAATATATAACACATGCTTCAATATTTTTATTTACCTATGTGGTGTCTCAAATCCACAATCTTCCATGGATGTATGTCCCCTTCATTAACATCGTCATCAATCAAATGTGGTTGAATGACATCAATTATCAAAATTTCAACATAACCAACATTAACCCTTTCTCCAACATAATAAGTTCCAGTCTCTGCAGATTCAACCCTTCCTAGCCCAATGACTTGATCATTAATAAGGAGAGCAACATAGCCCCCTTTTGCCAAAATTATATTTTCCATTGTAGCTTATATCAATTCTGTAACAAAAATTAAATCGTAACTTGTAATTAAAAGGATGAACTGTGTAAAGTGTGACTTTATATTTTCCCAAACACACACAACTTACGAAAAAGTAATATAGATGCAAAAATAAAAATAGTATGGTAGTCATATTGTATGTAATGAAACATTGTTTCCTCAAATGAAAGCTAACAATCAATATCATTCCTTCTACTACAAATAAAGCATATTGCTAGAAGCAACATTACATGGTCAAATAAATCTAGCACATGCTAGATTTCCTTCTAGCTGTCAGGCGGAAAGAGTCGATAGTGCGGACACAACCAACCTCCCTAGGAGCCTAAGACTCTCTAGTGACAAACAAGACAAACAAGAGCAATCCTTCTCTAAACATGCATTTACCATACAAGAAATCAAGTGTTTAGATCCTACCTGTAGTCCAACGCTGTTGTAGTAGTCCAGCCTCGCCGATCCGGATGAGCTCCTCCTTCACTTCGAAACCTGCATTCACTAACAATCAAACGATTAAATAGCACTTGATAATCTCATAAAATAAAACATATTTAACATATAGACCAAGGAGTACATGAAACAACTCATAAATAACAAGTTATTGAGAAGAATGGACTCATTTGCATTAATAGGAAACAAAAGGAACAATTACAACCTGAGCCTTGGTGTTGTGCAAGTCCCTCCTAGGGTCCATCAAGAGTTCTCCTTTACTTTGACAAAGCTTACCCACTTCCAAATGAAACAAGAAAGGATGGGAATCTCTCCTCACAAGTTTCTAAATGGGAGTCCTAATTCCAGCAGCATCTACCCTTAGAAATGTTTAGCTTTCAACCTCCCCTCCTTCTGGCCCAATGCCTGTATTTATAGTGCTCAAGAGGAAGTTAACCAGGTCCACCATCAATGGGATAATCCCCTCTTTGGATGGGATAGCTCCTCTCTTGATGGGATAAGTTCCTCTTTCATAGGGGTACATGAACCATCTGGAGGCGCTCAATACACGTCGAACAACCTTCTAGAATGCTCTAGAAATGACCACAAGTAACTTTTTAAAGATGAAACTCGCGCCTTTTGACCTTTACAGGGGTACGCACCTGCCCCTTTACATACAGAGCGTACAAGTACGCAGTTTTTGTGAACATTAGGTGCGTACACGCAGGTAAGGCTGAGAGAATCTGCGTACCCAGAGATAAACACATTTACAAAGACTTTCTCTCCTTTTGGAGTTTGACATGGAGAGCAGAGGCATAAGACTTGCTCAGGAGGATAGCAGGACTGTTGATAGAGCCATACTAACTGTAAATAGCCATGGTGACATTTTTTAGTGTAACAGATTGCCCCCTAAAGTGCGAAGCCTGTAGTAGATTAGGGTTTTGTATTATCTAGGAAGGGTGAAGCGCTTTATCATTTCAAGGATTATCTCGTGGAGAGCCTGGTCAGAACCTGCAATTTTCAACACAAAATACATGTATAAGATTATATCATCGCTGAGGTAGGCATTCCCATACTCAGATCAAAACTTTAACTAACAGACTAACTACTCTGATATAGGAATGATCTTGCAGTACATCATAATCATAGACTTGCGTAGACACAGTATGGACGCAACCATCTGTTTATAATTAGTCTACTATATAATGAATACAAAACTCCTCGCAGCCTGGATGGTGGGAACTAGATCCAGGGTCTTCATTTCTACTTCCCGAATTGGTACGATTCTAGCCATCCGAATAAATGAGTTGATGTCGAACATGGTAGAAACCACTTGATTACCAGTCGATGATGTAAACTGTTAACAAGTGTGAGAGAGACCACCAGTAATGTCAATGGTTCTCAAAGTACCTAGTACAATCCATGAGATGTGAATGAATGAGTTGATGTCGAACATTTCACGGAATCCTTCGATCGAAAGTCAATGATGTAAACTGTCGTCAAAGGCGAGAAACCTGCCATTGATGCATGCAGATTTCAAGGTACTGACGATTTCTAAGTCATCTCTCTAGATAATGTGCTGATGTCGATAGAAAGCGACCCGTTGCAGGCAAGCCCACAACACGAAATCATAGTTCAAGTTGGAGAAAATGTTGCTGTAAGGACTGACTCAGGGATGGTCAAAATGGATGACAAGTATTTTGCAGATGAAAGTTTTGTTTGCAGACCTCTTGAACACATAACGACACAACAGATGGCTTGGTAACGAATGACTCAAAGTTAATCCCTGGAACCTGGCTGAAGACTTTCAATGTGGTTTGATCAACTGTGAGGCAAAGGATTTCCCAACCCAGGTGAATGAAAAGTGTCGTGTTCAAGAGTGGTAATAAGGTTTCTTCTGAGACAAAGGATAACAAATAGGCTCATTCTTCTCTCTTTTCCCCCACCATTTCTGGCAAGTACCTCTTTATTTTTTACAAGCTTGAGGAGGATAACATATGCTTGATTATAAGCTCATCCTTCGGATGAGTCCAACCTAGTTTTGATTCGAACCCTAGGAAGGAGTGGTTCGTTCCTGTTTGTAATTGAACAGGCCCTTTACTGTGAAATTTTAACGAGCCCAGTATAGGAGAAACTCGGCGTTTTTCAATTTTAGAGAGTCTGAAAAACTTAAGAAGACTCCAGGTTGAACTTTTTCGTAAATTTGTGTCCCCCAAGCCCGAAAAAGTATAAAATAATACCTGGGAGAACCGCTTGATCTTGCGACCAAGGAGTACTTTCATGATTAGTGCCACTGACCTGAAAAGTAAAAAGCGATCAAGGACACGTCATTTTATTTCCAGTATCGAGTTTGAAACGACAAAAACCCGGCAATCTTTTCCTGTTTTTACGGTCAGAAAAGGGCTATAAGGGGACCGTCTTCTAATTCCATTTTAACGAGTGTAAAAGAAACGCTTGGCAATCTTTTCATATTTTTAGGAGTCAGAAAAGGGCTTAAAAGATGACTCTGATGTTTTGGTTCGTGAAAAATGACAATTTTCCCTCTAAATCCTTTTGTCCTGCACAAAAACAACACATTACTCATACCTGTTTAAGATAGGCAAAAATACATTGAAAAACATCTTTCCATGGTGAAAAATAAACAAACTTAGCATTCATTCATCCAAAAAACCTATAAAAAGACTTTTTACCATGTCATTTTTACCATTTTACTGTTGAGGTTGACAAAAGGGCTTTTGGCAAGAAACTTCCCGCGGACATTGCGGAAAATCCGACCGTCAGAATCGAGCGCCGTCTCTTTCAGGTATTCCACAACATCCTCCTCTTCAATTTCATCCGTTTAGAATTTCATTTCAAGTTCTAGTTTGATTTTTTAGGGGGTTTTAGGTTTTAGGGTCCGCTTTTCGGGGTACGCAGGTGCCCCATGGGTGACCTGCGTACCCCGACTTTTTCCTATATAGGAAAATGGTCGGAGTACGCAGCCCACCTTCAAAACAGCTGCGTACTGCCGCTCTGTATTCTGAATGCGGGGTGCGTACCCCGCAAAAGGTGGATTTTCAACCCCAAACCCCAAATTTAACCATTCAAATTTTGTTTCATGAATTCTAATCATTGTTTTTTGGTGTGTAGGGCACTCACCATGCTAGATTGGAGAGAAAGAGAACACGAAGACGTTGACTTGGCCGCAATTGTTCATCAACCTTCTATTGATGCGTTAAAAGCATGTGGTCTGTACAAATACTGGGCCATACCTGGCATGAGGGGCCAGGTGGCATTCCTTGAGTGGTTGGTTGAAAGGTGGAACATTCAGGATCAATGTTTCTACATCGGAGAGCACCATCTCGAGATAGAGCCCTCCGACATATATTTTCTCACTGGCTTGCCTAACAGGGGCGAGCAACTCTCTCTATTCGGGACTAGGCCGGGTGGCCAATCCCTTACTAGTCTCCGGCTAGAGTGGTGCAACAATCAAAACCAGGAGAAGGGGATAGAAATCAAATACATATCCCGACCTGAACTTATGGTGATAGCCTTTACTGTTACCAGACTTTGCGGCGCGGCCGCTTTGCACCATGCCACCGGGTCCCAAATGCGGATGGCTATAGATTGCTTCCAAGGCACCATTTTCAACTGGTGCGATGCTGTGTTGGCCAATATGAAGGGCCAACTGACTAGGGCAAAGACCGGACGATTGAAGACCTTTGGATATGGGCCTTTGGTTGTGAGCTTTGCCCTAGAGAGAGTTCCAATGCTGATCCCCCAGCATCTTACTGTTCCAGTTGGGGCTCCTCAGGAGCCTAAGTTGACGAGATGGGTTGTGGTAATGGCCCGGCATCCTGATGAGGGCGCAACAGTTGTTCGATTTCCTGATGGTTACTTTCACTGGTTGGAGAAGCAGGTCTTTGCTATTCAGGATTTTCCCTATGCCGGAATGGATTTTTGGAATGATCTGGACATGGTTCTTCCACAGGGAGAACAGTGGGATGACAGAGGTACTTCATTTTTCACAAGTTTTTAAATTATCTATTTTTTTTTTTATATATCGTCTCAAAACTGACAGTGGCAAATTTCCAAAATGCAGATGTAGGTCCACGGCGTCCGGCCAATCTCCGGGCTTTTGAGAGAAGAGTACCAGCTATACCAGCACCAGCCCCACAGGATGCGGCCGCAGAGACCTTAGCCGAGTTGGAACAGGATCTAGAGCGTCTGACGGCGGATATACCAGAGACCACCATAGATGACATTCCTATTCGACTTCAGCGCTATGTGGTCGCAGTCCCAGGACCTTTTAGGAGGTTCCTGTGTAGGGTAGCGCGGGCAGTGGTCTCGTATAGAGAGCACCATCAGTGATTGGCTAGTCACTCTTGTAGACACATATGACATTTTTGGTTTTTGTACTTATCATTTTTGCCGATCATAAGGTGTTTTTCAACCTATGATCGAAGACGATGTATATTTTTGACACACTCCTATCTATATATATATATCATTATTACCGGCTTATCTTGTTTAACATATGTGATGAAATGTTTTTAAATTTACTTGCATGATTATCGCAAATGTCTGTCCAACATTCGAGAAGCAATTGCATCTGCTAATGTATTTAAAGACCTTGGAATATGCTGATATTCAATGTAATCAAATTCACGTTCCAAGAGACGCACTCTCAAAAACAACCTTAATAACACAGGATTTCTAATGGCATATACTCTATTAAGCTGTAATACAATGAGTTCAGAATCTAACCTCACTATCAAACGTCGAATTCCAAATGAAATAGATTCAGACAATAATTCAACCACTGCACTGTATTCTGCAATGTTGTTCGTTGTTTGACCGAGGCTCACCCCATGCATAGAAACTAACTCGTCAGAGGGCGAATAGATAACCCAAGCTGCGGAAGAGATATTCCGTGTACTACGACAAGCACCATCGGCAAATCCAATGTACGTTTGGAGAGGCGTCGACATCTGCAATATCAAGAGTAAAACCAAGATAAGCCAGAATAACGACGAAAAACACACTTTCTAAGCTAAGCACACTATCTAAACTAACAAACATACTAGCTAGAAAGAAAACCTAACCTAACTAAAAATTCTCCATACCCATCATTTAAGCATAATACCTCTTAAGGTAAAGTCCATTTCTGGGTTTACCCAAAGAGTCCCCATCAAAATCTACCAGCTCATAGGCCCCTTTTGCTAGCTTTCGCTTTACAATGTAGGGTCCATGCCACATAGGAACGAATTTTCCAGCACCTAGCTTATCGTTAGCTTGATCATATAATAGCACTAGGTCTCCCTCCGAAAAACTTCGAGGGGTCACATTTCTATCATACTGAGCTTTCATTCGCTTCGCGTGAGTCTCGATTGCCAATGCAGCGTCACGTCGAGTCTCATCTAATTGAGCTAAGTATAATAAACGTTTCTCCTCTTCGGAAGTAGCTGGGAGTAATTCGACAGCCATTTGAAGTGATGGGATTTCGCATTCAATGGGTAACACAGCTTCCAAGCCATAAACTAGCTGGAAAGGAGTGAACCCTGTTGAAGTTTTCACTGAAGTTCGGTATGCCCATAGCGCTGAAAATAACATGTTGTGCCAATTCGACCGATGAATACCAATGATTCGTCGGATCATGATAACCAGAACTTTGTTGATAGACTCAACCAAACCGTTGGCTTGCGGATAATAAGGAGTAGAGCTATCGTGGCGCAAACCAAGCTGGCTTGTAAGCTCAGTCATCATGATGTTTCGAAAATGGCTCCCATGGTCAGTGATGATCACTTGCGGGACACCAAACCTAGTTATAATGTGATTGAATACGAAAACTGCAGCTGTTTTGCCGCTTGCGTCGAATGTAGGCATCGCCTCGGCCCATTTAGTAAAATAATCAACCGCAAGGATGATATACGCATGCCCCCCGACCGAGTGAGGGTTACAAGTAATAAAATCGATACCCCATTTGGCGAAAGGACCAACGGCAATTATAGGATGGAGAGGAGCAGGTGGTGCGCGCATCTTGCGATCAAACACTTGACAGTTGTGGCATTTTCGGACTGCAATGATACAATCTTTAAACATGGACGGCCAGAAATAGCCAGCACGCAACACCTTCTGAGCTGTGGCATACCCAGACATATGACCGCCACACGCTCCAGAGTGACAATCATTCAAAACCCTCTCAGCCTCTTCGTGAGTTAAACAACGTCGAAAAACCGAGTCTGCCCCCCGACGATAAAGTGTATCTCCAATAATTCTGTATTGCTGGGATTGAAACCGAATTTTTCGACGCTCCGACTTTGAAGCTTCAGGCCGAAAGGTTTGGGTTTGGAGATAGATGATTATATCCCCATACCACGGATCTAAAGTACTGATAAGAAACAAAGATTCGTCCGCAATGGACTCCTCTGCCACAGTTTCTGTGTCAGCACGCGGGAAATCACACATCAATTCCGCAAAAACTAAGGATTTCTTAGACTTGGACTTCTCGAACTCCAAGTCGAACTCTTGCAGGATAACGATCCATTTAGAGTACTTGCCCCCTAGCAGTTGTTTAGTCAAAATATAAATCATAGGGTTGCAATCCGAAATAACTGTAGTTTTACGGAGAAGAATGTAGTGACGAAAACGCTGGACAGCTTGAACGGCTGCCAGGGCCAATTTCTCCACATGCGAATATTTTAGCTCAGTGGGGTTTAACATCCTACTAAGATAATATATCACATGTTCCGTTCCGAATTCATCTTCTTGGACTAACACCATTCCAATAGTGGAATGCGAAGCTGCGAGGTATAAGAAGTAGTCCTGGTTGTAGTTGGGAGGATGCAACAACGGTGCATGGGTCAACGCGTGCTTAAGTGCATCAAAAGATTGTTGGGCAATCTCATCCCAAAAGAATTGAGCGTTCTGTTTCAACAACCGTGTAAAACCCTTAGTGACCTCGGCGTAGTTTGGAATGAATCGGCGTAAAAAGTTTGCTTTCCCTTGCAAACTTTGGAGTTGGCGCAAACTCGAAGGAGGAGGCAATTTGATGATAGCTTCGACTTTCGAGGGATCGACGCGAATGCCGACTTTTGAAACAACAAATCCCAGCAATCGACCCGCTTCTATACAGAATACACACTTGTGCGGATTCAACCGAATAAGATAATGCCTACACCTCATAAAGATTGCTCGTAAGTGGACAAGGTGATCAGCTCGATGTAAAGAATGAGCAGGCAAATCATCGAGGTACGGTTGCACAATGTGCTTGATGTCATGAAATGCATAAGACATCGCCCGTTGAAAAGTGGCTCCAGCATTCTTAAGCCCAAAAGGTAATTTGCAGTAAGCAAATGTCCCCCATGGACAAATGAATGCCATTTTTGGTTGATCGGCAGGTAGAATATTGATTTGATTATAGCCCAAAAAACCATCCATAAAGGAAAACATTTCACTTCCGGCACAATCATCAATTATTTGATCGATATAGGGCGTAGGATAGTTGTCTTTTGGACAAGCTCGATTTATATCCCTATAGTCGATACAGATTCTTATTGTTCCTTGTTTCTTGTTAACCAGAACAATATTCGATACCCAATCCGTTAACGGGATCAGATAAATGAAACCTGCTTTCAACAGCTTTTCGACTTCTGCTTTAATCGCAGCTGCTTTTTGAGGGTGAATCTGACGCAACCGTTGCCGGACGGGTTTAGCGTCCGGGTAGGTCTTTATTTCATGAACAACAATGGCAGGATCGATTCCTGGCATTTCCTCGTAAGACCAGGCAAACACATCGCGGAATTCTTGGAATAGGGCCTTGTAAGTTTGAATTTCATCTTCTGTACATGAGGCACCTATATGAATGTTTTCCTCAATTCCGGGCTTCACTGAAATGTCAATGGGAATAGTACGAGAAATATTCCCTAAATTCAACTCTGAATCAGGATGTTTCGTTGGATTTTGAGCGTCTTTGACATATTCAGCGGTAAAAATAGATGAAAAATCATTTTCAAAAACATCACCCTCAGGTAAAAACGAAGATCTATGATGGAGATCTTCCCATGGTAGATCGTCTACACTTAGGATTTCGCGAAGTCGCTCGTCAGATGACACGACTTCGGGAAATGCTATCCGTTCTGAGGTTGATGTGAAAAGTGATTCCTCACTGACCACATTCATTTGGTCGATTTGGGTTGAACGCGAGTCGATAAAAGACACGATGACTTCATAAGCAATTTCATATGGACTCAAAGGCATAGCATCACCGAATGAGTCTATCTCAGATTCAGATGGGACAATCCAAGGATCGTCGTAAATAATGGTGTCTGATGTAATCATATGAATTGATGCAAATGAAGGGTCTGCGTTGATTGGAGGGAAAGGAAAAGTTCCCAGTAAACCGGAATCTTTAACTAAACCTACGCCAACGTCCCTATAAGGGATTGTCGTCTTACCGACATGCTGGATACTCTCTGAAGAGGCTGGGTCGGATGAAAAGTATGTCAGCTGATCAATTGTCACGATCTTGCCGTTATGTGGAAACTTTATTACTCTGAAGACCGATGAAACAACCGCTGTCATAGCATATGACCAACTTCGACCCAAAAGAAGGTTGTAGTCTAGAGGGGCATCAACCACCTCCACATCCAGACTAACGGTTTTACCTTCTACCCCTATAGGCAATTCCTGTAGAATACCAAACGGACGGAACCCACGGCCATCAAAGGCCTTAAGGATGGTCGGGGATTGGTTCAGCGAAGGAGAACCAAGCGATCTCCAACACTGAATCGACATAATACACGTGGAAGCTCCCTCATCAATTACAGTCCGATGAATAGGCCTGTTTTTGACTATCACTGGAATCTGGAAAGCCATTTGATGGGGAAGGCGCGGTGTACTATTTTCTAGATCGAAGATTATCAGATTCGGGTCCTGAACATCAACAGCTCCGATAGCCGACAAAAGTAATTTTCGTTGTGCTGGGCATGATTGCAGCACTTCTAAAGCCGACATTGCTGAGGGTGAAACAACTAAGTCCTCAACAATGTTGTAATTCTGGGCCGCTCTCGCATGTGGATTGAAAGCAGACCTTCGAAGTACACCCTTGGCGGGCGGTTTGATTACTAAGTCCGGGTTAGGGTTTTCGATCTGTAGTGGATCGGAACCAGGAGCTGAGGTTGATGGATTAGAATGAGAAGATTCTGCTTCCTTACCATCAACAGGATTCTTACTACCATAATCTTGCGACCGAGTCGCAATCCTCACATGAGACATCATCAAAATGGGTTCTTCACTGGCATTCGAGGAAGAACCTATCATCTTACTCTCCTGCTTTGGAAATGGATCTTTCAACACAGCAGGAGTGGGAGAACCTTTGACTATTTTCACAACCTCGGCCCGATGAGGGCAATCTCTTGTAAAATGATCCTCTTCACAAATAAGACAAGGATATCGAGGTTTGCGCTTTTCGTCATTTGTTTCCGACTTTTCTGTTTTCTCCTTCGGAGCCTTGTCTGCTTTAGCCTTCTTCTTTCCTTTCTTCTTTCCACCGTTTTTTGATTTGGCCGTAGATGACTCTATAGCGTGAATATCGGCGGAAAGTTCAGGAGAAGACTCTCCTGTCGGGGAATCAGGCAAGGTGATTATAGGAGTAGTAGAATTCTTGGAAGACTTCTTCTTGCTCTTTGTGTTCACCGTACCAATCATACCATCAGCGGCATGAGATCCCGAAGGAGCAGCAACGATTTGATTCGATTTTGGAAGATCTGGGATCTTCTCGTGTAACGTACCCGACTAAGTATAAACTAAGTCAAGGTACTGCGCCTGAGCAATGACTTGCTCCTCAGTAACTACTCCGGCCTTAGCTACATCTTCAGTAATCTTCGGTAATAATGATTTAACAAACCATTCAGCTAAGATTTGATCCGGAATAAAAACTTTCACTAACATTCTTCGACGTCTCCACTCATGAATGTGATCGGAAATATATGTGGACGTCGATTGTTTTAGTGAAGTTAATAACTCCGTGCCGTTATCGTATCTGACCGACAACTGAAAGTGAGTTAAGAACGAGGTAGCTAACTGGCTAAAATTGTAAAAATAGGCCCGTGGTAACTCAATGTACCACTTGGCCGCGAGACCAATGAGTGTACGCTGGAAAAGACGTAAGCGGATCGAATCATCCGAGATAGAATTTGAAGCACACCAGAGGTGGTAAGTCATCACATGATTCGACGGGTCCTCTCCAGACTTACCTTCAAACTTGGGTATATCACTAGGCAACTTATTTGGCATTGCCGGCCAAAACGGAAGATAATTGATTGGATCGTTCGTTAGGCGCGACAAGTCTAGTAAATCCAAAGTTGCGATAAACGGCAATTGCCGGTTCGGATCCCTAAAACTTTGAGTCATGACACCAGCCCCAGGAGGAGGATATCCAGGATAACTTGGAATAGGCATTGCATTCAGGATATTGTATCCTCCTGGAAAACCAGGATGAACCGAACCGTACTGGGGTTGTTGAGGTTGTTGATAAGTGTACCCAGGATACGATTGATACTGGTAAACCAGCTGCTGGACAGCTTGCCCATATTGGTACTGTCCCTGGTACGGTTGATGAAAAAATTGTGGTTGAGTAGTGACAACCGTACTTATACCAGGGTGACCTACAGGCATCTGAACCGTAGTTTTAAGCGTAGATCCAGATAAGGGTAAAGATGTCTGAGGAGTAGTTACAGAGACAGTAGAAACAAGAGCTGTCGATACTCCAGAAGTAAGTGCGGTAGATGTTGCGGTAGTTGCAGCAGCCGTTTGAGATGGAGTACTAGGTGCAATTGGCGGCTGAGTAACTACCGAAGTTACAGAAGTTTGAACATTTGACTGGACAGGTTGCGGTTGCTGGGGTGAACCAGAAACTACGGGTTGTCCGGTTTGAGGTAACAACTGTATACTTGGCTGCAACACCTGTTGACCTTGTGATGGATCCCACACTATCATTCCGGGGTATTGACCCATAACAGGTTGAGGATACTGGGATCCATAACCGGATTGAGGATAGGATTGATAACTAAAAGGTACAGTTCCCATACCTTGAACATATGACTGACCTTGAGGTGGTTGATAACCTTGACTCGAGTATTGACCTTGAGGTTGATAACCTTGGGGTAAATACTGATACTGGGGTTGACCTTGACCTTGAGGTTGATACCCTTGAGGTTGATACCCTTGAGGTAAATATTGATACTGAGGTTGACCCTGGGGTACATATTGAGGCTGGGATTGACCTTGAGGTATGTATTGTACCATAGGCACATACTGGCCTTGAGGTTGCCCCCCAGACACAATTTGTGTACCTTGAGGTTGCCCCCCAGGTGTTAATTGAGGCTGCCCCCCAGGCGGTAATTGGCCACCTTGAGGTTGCCCCCCAGGTGTTAATTGAGGCTGCCCCCCAGGCGGTAATTGGCCACCTTGAGGTTGAGAAACGGGAACTGATCCTGACATCATGTAAATGTCCCCTACACCCAACGGTTTATTACCATTGTTTCCAGCTAATAACCCATGATCAATGGGTTGAGGAGATGCCCCCGCAAAGGTACCAGAAAGTGACTGATACCCGGTGGGAACAGAAGGACCGCCGTGTAAGAAAGATTCAGAAGATTGAGTGAACACGGACGACTAACCAGACATATTTACAGGAGTATAAATACCTCCAGGTGGAAAAGGAGTACGAGGTGGAGAAAAACTTAACCCTGAGTTGTCTAAATAGTTAGTTAACGAAAGGTACCAAGTAGTACTTCTAGGAGGACTGTAAAAGATAGATTCACGCTCCCTTAGATCAATAGTAGGTTGATCTTCAAGGTTAGAGACGCCTATTTCTTCCTCTGGAGCAAGTTCTTCAATAGCAATCAAACCAATAGGAAGATTTTCGGTGATAACTCGTTCTACTCTTGGTGAATTTGGAACACTAGAAGTTGTAGTAACAGGCTCAGATATTTCAGGTTCCTCACCTAAATCACTAGTAGATGAAAAACTACCAGCAAGCTCGGAAACTGTAACAGCTTCGGGATTATAACCTGTCTCTAGACTTTGGTAATCTGGATGGACTACCAAGGAAGACTCTCCTTCTTTAGGTGAACCTACTCTACTGCCACTAGGAGGAGTTACAAGGACCTTCAATCATTCGTACTGACCCGGGACGTCTTCAGGAGGTCCACCCCGCGATCTACGGAGTTTCCTCAACAAATCAGTTCCGGTAACAATCTTAGGTGACTTGCCCCGAAGTCTACGGGACTGTCTCGGTAATTCTGCCACAGCTAAAAACTTTTAACTACTACACACAAAAACAAAGTAAAATCTCAAATCAAACCACCTAAAGTCGCTAAAGAACCAAACAAATTTGAATCACACGCCTAAAGAATCTAGGGCGTCAAACCATACACAAACAGTAGCCTTCCGGACCGAAAACACTAGTTGGAGATGAAACCCAACATCGCCAAATTCAGTACAGAAGTGGAGGGTGGAACAGTTACCCCGGCAACCTGCTTAATGAATAGACCGGCACAAGTTCCTCCACTTTAACCGTCTCAAGTGAAGTGAACCCCCCGGAAAATCCAAGTGAGTCTAGCCGACGTCTGCTCCAGGTACAGTGGGATCTTCCCTCCACCGTCACCTTGGGTAGAATCCTAAGATTATGGCCACTAAGGTTACCAACAACGGCAAATACACCTGGGGGAACAGTCTAAACTCCGACAGCACGCAAGGGCAGAGTATCAAGCTCAATCCCCTTACCGGCTCCTTGACAACAATCCAAGGTTTACCGATAAGTGACCCCTGGCTCCTCGACAATGGTTAATCCGAGGTTTACCGTTTGTAATACGTGCGTGTCTGGCGTCGTTCCCAACGAGGGAGGATTGATCCCCTCACTGGTTCGGACACGAGCTCGTGCTTCTCCTTTAAGAGGAGCTTTCCCAGAGTATAAATGCAACAGTTGGATTTATTCTACCACAAGATAAGCTACTTGTTTGGTTTTGCTATCTTGGAGAGTTAATTACTCTCCTACTCCAAGACACTAGCCTGATCTATATTGGTGCTTCAGAGCCCTAGTAAAAGAAAAAGTTACTATGTTGATTTTACTTTAAGCGTTAATTTTTATGGTTTTCTTTAAAGACAAAAGGTAGCGGAAATGAAACCAATGGTGTGTAGACTCGACTCAAACCACTACAAAGATGCACTTAGGATGATTTACACTACTTTTCTT
Organism: Pinus tabuliformis; assembly: GCA_031772625.1. Classification (NCBI taxonomy): domain Eukaryota; kingdom Viridiplantae; phylum Streptophyta; class Pinopsida; order Pinales; family Pinaceae; genus Pinus; species Pinus tabuliformis. The sequence continues at coordinate 783,191,732 of CM062810.1, forward strand.
TTTCAAGGAAATTCTTAGCTAAGAAAGTTTAGAGAATGCAAATTTATATAAAAACAACTCTCTTGGCAACGATAATCAAAGAAATAAAACTCTTTATCTTTCCAAGCATACAAACATGACCACTCATTACGTGCACGAAAAATTCTTTCTCTTTCAAAATACTCCAAAAGCTACTTGAAGCAAAACTTTTCAAAGGAGATGTTTTTGTATTTTTTTTTTTTATTTAATAAAGCATATAAATCTATTTTAACGAAAATCAATCTCAAAATCTATAAAATCTATGAAAAATTGACTCACAAGCAAATCAAAAGGAAATTTACTCTAAAGAAAACCTAACGAGGCAAAAGCCTACAAGGATGATTCTAGGTTGTTTTACTTGACCACAATCAAGCGAAGGACCAGTTAATGCAGAATCAAAAACCAGTCAAAACAAAACTCAAATCTTTTTGTTCTTTTTGTAAAATGGAATTCAATACTCAATCAACAAGCACTTCGAAATTCGCCAAAGAGACAACTCAAAGGTAAGTTGCTCTCACAGGTAGACTTTATGACAAGTTCGACTCCTAAGAAGGCTGATAAAACCAGAGAGATCTAAGGCTTGACAACTTCTACCGCCAAAGTCACTGCAAGACCTACTCAAAAATCAAACCCTAGGGCTTAAACTTCTATGAAATCCACTAAAACACTCAATGCTATCGAAACAAGTTCAGGTGAAGATCTTTGACAGGAGACTAATGGATCTGGGCAGTAAAAACTAAGAAAAAGCAAAATCTAAGAGGAAAAATGTAAAAAATGGAAATTTCTTAATTTTTAGCAGGGTACGTAGGCAACCTGTTAAGACAGGTGCGGGCCCGCTCTGTGCACACAGCAACAGTGCGTACAGGTACGCACTGTACAATACTCAGAGGGTGCGTACTACTGGAAAAACCAAGAAAAACTAAATCTAATTTAACCCTAAGCTAGCCCACCCAAATACAAAGTCACACAGCCAAAAACCAGAAAATAAATGACTTTTCTCAGATCAAAGTTGCATACAAAGGAAACAACTTTCACATCAATGGAGTCCCCAGCAGAGTCGCCATTTTGTCAGGCGGAAAGAGTCGATAGTGCGAACACAACCAACCTCCCTAGGAGCCTAAGACTCTCTAGTGACAAACAAGACAAACAAGAGCAATCCTTCTCTAAACATGCATTTACCATATAAGAAATCAAGTGTTTAGATCCTACCTGTAGTCCAACGCTGTTGTAGTAGTCCAGCCTCGCCGATCCGGATGAGCTCCTCCTTCACTTCGAAACCTGCATTCACTAACAATCAAACGATTAAATAGCACTTGATAATCTCATAAAATAAAACATATTTAACATATAGACCAAGGAGTACATGAAACAACTCATAAATAACAAGTTATTGAGAAGAATGGACTCATTTGCATTAATAGGAAACAAAAGGAACAATTACAACCTGAGCCTTGGTGTTGTGCAAGTCCCTCCCAGGGTCCATCAAGAGTTCTCCTTTACTTTGACAAAGCTCACCCACTTCCAAATGAAACAAGAAAGGATGGGAATCTCTCCTCACAAGTTTCTAAATGGGAGTCCTAATTCCAGCAGCATCTACCCTTAGAAATGTTTAGCTTTCAACCTCCCCTCCTTCTGGCCCAATGCCTGTATTTATAGTGCTCAAGAGGAAGTTAATCAGGTCCACCATCAATGGGATAATCCCCTCTTTGGATGGGATAGCTCCTCTCCTGATGGGATAAGTTCCTCTTTCATAGGGGTACAAGAACCATCTGGAGGCGCTCAATACACGTCGAACAACCTTCTAGAATGCTCTAGAAATGACCACAAGTAACTTTTTAAAGATGAAACTCGCGCCTTTTGACCTTTACAGGGGTACGCACCTGCCCCTTTACATACAGAGCGTACAAGTACGCAGTTTTTGTGAACATTAGGTGCGTACACGCAGGTAAGGCCGAGAGAATCTGCGTACCCAGAGATAAACACATTTACAAAGACTTTCTCTCCTTTTGGAGTTTGACATGGAGAGCAGAGGCATAAGACTTGCTCAGGAGGATAGCAGGACTATTGATAGAGCCATACTAACTGTAAATAGCCATGGTGACATTTTTTAGTGTAACACTAGCACAAACACAAACACATTGCCAATAACAATATTCTAAGGCGAAGGAAATCCACCACATGCTAAATTTTCTTCTAACATAAATAGAAGCATATTACTCACAAAAAAATTTCAAAGTAAAAGAAATCTTACACATTCTAGAGTTTATTATAGCACAAACACAATCACATTGCCAAAAATAACATTGCAGTGTCGAAGATATCTAGCTTACGCTTGATTTACTTCTAGCACAAACAAAAGCACATTGCCAACAATAACATTGTAGGGCAAACAAAAGCCAACAAAATCCAACAACTTCTATCACAACATAATCACATTTCCAATAACAACGTCTCAAGGTAAAATAAATTTAACGCATGCTAGCTTTACATGTAGCATAAATACAAGCATACTACCGATAACAACATTTCATGCCAGAAGAAATCTAATGCATGCTATATTTCCTTCTAACACAAACACAAGCACATTACCAAGGTGAAGGAGATCTAACACGCGTTAGATTTCATTCTATAATAAACAACCAAATTGAAAACAACACTATTGCATAGCAAAAGAAATCTAGCACAAAATTTCCAAGAACATTGCCAAGGTGATGGAAATCTAACACTTGCTAGATTTCCTTTTATCATAAACAACCAAATTGAAAACTTGAAAAGCAAAAGAAATCTAGCATAGTTTCTAGCCCAAACACAAGCACATTTCCAATAAAAATATTGCAAGGTGAAATCTAGCATAGTTTCTAGCTTTACATGTGGCACAAATACAATCATACTACCAAGAACAACATTGCATCCCAAAAGAAATCTATTGCGTTTTATGTTTATTTTTAAAACAAAGCAACAAAGTGTAATGGTGATTCTTTGTTGTGAAGACGCATATGAAAAGTGGCGTAATGCTAATAAGACCAATGCAGTTACTGCAGGATACCCACTCACCTTTCCGTTTATCTTACAAAAAATTCCCAGGTGTGAAATCCTTTTTTGCCGAGTGTTTGCTTGTAAGAGGGGAAAGTAATGAATAATTTTTCCTGCTAGGATAAATTTCTTTGGGGAAAATAGGGTGGAAAACATGAAGCCTCATCTCCTTACCAAGAAAGTAAGGCTAACTAGGCCTGATTGATATCCATGCCCGATTGTTAAAATTGGCAACTAGGGCCAAACTCCATGTGGGTCATATTTTTTTTTTTAAACTACATGGTGAATCAGTAACTGCCAGTCCTAATCTATGGGAGACCTGGGATCAATCCTCCTAGCTGCCTCTATAACACCAGGAGTACATCCAACTACCTGCAAGTCGATATACTAAGATCCTATGATTTTAGCAAGAACAAGACTCTCGTGCCGCCAAGGTGGGGGTGGGGAATCTGCTCCTCGAGCCGCCACCACAGCAGGTCAGTGTACTCAATGATATTTGAACTGTGGTCTCCTGGGCTTCGCCCAAGTAGACTTACCATCAAACCACACATCACAGTACCCATGTGGGTCACCTTATTAATGGAAGCTGATATTTTTCTTGGATCCCTCTCATCGAGAGGTGTAGGATTGATCTAAAGATCATCCGATTCCGATAAGTATTCATGGAGATATGAATTTATTTGTGTTATAGGACAATTTGTCAAGGTCGGCTAACAACCAAGTAAACCCCACTTGTGCTCAACGTTTTAATATAAATAGAGGTGGCCTTCAAGTCATTTTAACACACTTTGGATCTCTTCCTCTCCACTTGTCTTTGGGTTTTAGTAGGAAGAGAGATCCTAAGGGATAACGCTACCCTAATCCAAAGGGCAGAAGCCGGAACTGCCGGGAACTGTCGGAACCACTAGGAATAGCCAGAAAAGCCGGAACTGTTGGGAATAGATGGAATTGCCGAGAATAGTCAGAACTGTCGAGAACAGCCGGAATTGTCGGAACAGCCGGGAACAACCTGAATTGTCAGAATAGCAGGGAAGCTGACGCAGAAGGCAGAAGCCAGAACTGCTGGGAAAAGTTGGAATTGCCAGGAATAGCTGGAAAAGAAGAAAAAGTTGGAACTGCTGGGAATAGCTAGAATTTCCGGAACTGTAGGAACTGCCAGGAATAGCCAGAATTGGCGGAATTGTCGGGAATTGTCGGAACTGCCGGAAAAGCAGGAATTGCCGGGAATAGTCGGAACTGCTGGGAATAGTCGGAACTGTCGAGAACAATGGGAAGTTGGGAACTGCCAAAACAACCAGGAAGATAACATAGAGGGCAGAAGCTGGAACTGTCGAGAAAAGCTGGAATTGCTGGAACTGTCGAAATTGTCGGTAATAGCCGGAATTGTCAGAATTGCTGGAACTGCTGGGAATAGCTGAAATTAGCGAAACTGCCGAAACATGCAGGAAAGTTGACGCAGAGGGAAGAAGCCAGAATTTCCGGAACTGTTGGGAACAACCAAAATTGCCGGAACTGTCGGGAACAGGCGAAATTGCCAGAATTGCAGGAACTATTGGGAACTGCCGGAAACTTCCGGAACAGCCAGAGAATTTGTCTCTGAAGGAGAGCAACATGCAAGGGACAACTAACTAACATTGGGATAGTTGTATGGTACTTAGCAGCCAATACACCAAGCATACAATGTTACAACTAGCATGCAAGGGATAGCTAGCATGCAACAACAAGCATGCTAAGGACAACAAGCATGCTAGGGACAACAAGCAAGCAAGATGCAGCCAGCACATAGGTCAATATGGCAACATGGTGCAACAATGGAACATAATGCAGTACAGTGATGGGTAGAGTCATGATTAATGAAGCATGATGAGATGCAGCATAGTGATGATGGGTACAACATGGTGCAGCATGGTGAGGTGCAGCATGATGATGAAATGTAGCACATCGATAGGTGAAGGAGTCACCTTGGAGAATTAGTTGAACCAGCATGTCTTCAACCGATCTCATGTATCATCTTATTATAGATGATCTATGCTCTTATCTAGATAAGTCAAAGTGTTGACTTCTATTGTAAACATATTATCTCTCTCTCTCTCTCTCTCTGCTGAAACATTGGGGTTTGTCCCTGGCTAGTGCCACATCTTGTGTCCTCTTGTCTTAGCTTGTCTTCTGCGATTTATGTTTATGTTCTATCTGCAGTTTACTTTAATGCTGATGTGATTGCTAATCTGGAAAAAGATATTGAGCTAACTGTGAAAATTGAAATAAATTTCTCTAAGCATAGAACATACCTAAAATTAACATGGAATCAGAGCTAAGGTGAAGGCAATGCCCAAGCAAGAGTGAAAGAACAATCACCAAAGATAGTTGGGAAAGAAAAAAAAAGGATCAATGGATTCCTCATCCCTCTTCAAATTCACCAAGGGTGAAGTCGAAGTAGAGAATATTATTAGAATGGCGCAGCAGAAGTTTTTGATGGCCTACCTAAAGATCACTTCAATGGGAAGTCCGGATCTAAGGGTGGAGGGAAAGGCAGATGCCTTGGTTGCAATAAGTTCGGCCATTATGAGAAGGAGTGTCCGAATGGTAGAGATACATCTCTTGATGAAGATAACAATCATTCCAGGGACATCTTCAATGATCAAAGGAATGACAAGTAATGCAGGTCATCAAGGAAAGGGTTGAATCTTCAAAGAAAGTAAGGAACCCCAGGAATGAAGAATCAAATGTTGTTTTTGATAAGATAAAGAAGTGTTATCTTGTATTGGCCCTCTCTTTTAGATTCTTTTGGAATATGGCTTATTGATTGTAGTGCTTCAAGGCACTTCATCAGATAAAAGGGTGCACTCTCTAATTTGGTAGAGATGGAAACAATCGTGGGATTATACTTGAAGCTGATGCCACCTATCCCGGTAAGGGTGTAGGGAATGTTACCCCTCAATTGAATGAGGGTAACTCGATTCATTTACATAATATCTTTTATGTACTTGATCGTAGGAAGAACCTGGTGTCCATTTCAACAATGGAAGTCAAAGGTTATAGGGTGGCACTCATCGATGGAAAGGTACGTGTTTGAAAATAGAATTTTCAAAGATGTTTTTGAGTTCAAGGTTGTATCAAGTTGCAGGAAGTCCATTGGGGACCATGTCCATTGACACATAGCGCTGAAGGTCGGTGAGTCAGATGGTGACAGGGATGCCTGAATTCAAAAAGAGCATGAAATTACATGTCTAAGATGTACCAGGGGACCATTCCCCTCATGTAGGAGGTCCATAGGTTTGGAACAACCCAAGGGGTTCAAGATTGATGATCAGTAATCTCACGTATGCAGGTGGAAGAAAGCCTTCTATGGCTTGAAGCAAAACTCCCTGGGCATAGTATGAGAGGATTGATAACTATCAGATGAAGCTGAGATTCATTAGGAATGAAACCGATCCAAACCATTACTCGAAGGTTGTGGATGATAGACCACTCATACCGACACCTTATGAGGACGACCTATTTCTGACAGGTGCAGACCCTCTCATTTGCAGAAGTAAGAGGGAGTTGGATTTCAGATGTGGAATGATAAACTGCAAGCCTGTGACTACCTCGAGGATCTTAACTTTCAGAAGTTATATGGTAGTGATGTCAGACTAGATTTGGGAAATGCCTCTGAGTTTCATAAACTCATTCACGTTGATGTTCTTGGTGAACTTCCGTCCAGACATATGTTTTGCAGTTAGCATGGTGAGCTCATATTTGGTTGAGCCTCACTGGATTGGTGCCAAGAATCTTCTGAGATATCTTCAGGGCACAATTTCTCATGGATTGAGATACACTGCCGGAAATATGAAACTGAATGATTAGTTCTCCCGTGGCAACTGTGAAACAGGATGATTAGTTCTCTTGTGGGCCGGGATGATTAGTTCTCCCGTGGTGACTATGGGACATGATGATTCATTCTCCTGTGGACAGGATGATTAGTTCTCCTGTCGAGGCATCCTACCCATGCAGTCTGGGACTCATGGGAAGTACCTCTCATCTGATCAATGAGCAGGGAAAAGGGGTTAGGGACCATAGTAGTACTATCGATGGACGCATCGTTGTATCTACCATACTCCCTATGTTAGGATGACCTCCATTGATATAGGATCAATGAAACTGATATGGGATCAATATGAGTGGTTTGAGACACTCTCTTGTGATATTGATCTGGGATCAATAAAACTGACTCCGGGTCAGTAAGAGTGATGTGACACACCCTCTTCAGATGAAACTGACTTTGAGTCAGTAGAGAATGGTATGAGTCATTCTCGATCAATTTTCTTCTTCATGGTTCAGCAGAGTAGAGAAAAGCAGAGCAGAGCTCAGCAAATCAGAGCAGTGCAAGGGACTAATGGCAGAGATAGTACAGTCAGACATATGGATCAACGGATGGAGTTCTCCCTAGTTGAGAGGGAGTGTTAAAATTGGCAACTAGGGCCAAACTCCATGTGGGTCATCTTATTAATGGAAGCTGATATTTTTCCATCGAGAGGTGTAGGATTGATCTAAAGATCATCCGATTCCGGTAAGTATTCATGGAGATATGAATTTATTTATGTTATGGGACAATTCGTCAAGGTCGGCCAACAACCAAATAAACCCTACTTGTGCTCAATGTTTTAGTATAAATAGAGGTGGCCTTCAAGTCATTTTAACACACTTGGGATCTCTTCCTCTCTACTTGTCTTTCGGTTTTAGTAGGAGGAGAGATCCTAAGGGATAACACTGCCCTAATCTAGAGGGTAGAAGCTGGAACTGCCGAGAACTACTGGAACTGCCAGGAATAGCCAGAATTACCGGAACTGTTAGAACTGCCGAGAATAGTCGGAACTGTCGAGAATAGTTGGAACTGCCGGAACATCCGGGAAGCTGACGTAGAGGAAAGAAGACAGAACTGCTGGAACTGCCAGGAAAAGCTGAAACTGGCAGAACTACCAGGAAAAGCCAAAAAATTTGGAACTGCAGGAACTATCGGGAATAGTCGGAACTGCCAGAACTGCCGGGAATAGTCGGAATTGCCGGGAATTGCTGGGAATAGCCAGAAAAGTTGGAAGTGTCGGAACTGACGGGAATAGCTGGAATTGCTGTGAATAGTCAGAACTGTCGGGAATAGCCAGAACTGCCGAAACAGACAGGAAGCTGACGCAGAGGGTAGAAGCGGGAACTGCCGGGAAAAGCTGGAAATGTCGGAACTGTCGGGAATAGCCGGAATTGCCGGAACTGCCGGGAACAACCAAAATTGCCGAAACTGCCAAAACTACCAGGAACTGTCGGGAACAACCGGAATTGCCGGAACTATTGGAACTGCTGGGAACAACAAAAATTGCCGGAATTGCTGGAATTTCCAGGAACTGTTGGAACTGTCGGGAACTATAGGAATAGCAAGAGCATCTGTCTCCGAAGGAGAGAAGTATGCAAGGGACAACTAAATAACATTGGGAATTGGGACAGTTGTATGGTACTTAGTAGCAAATACACCAAGCAAACAATGTTACAACTAGCATGCAAGGGACAGCTAGCATGCAACAACAAGCATGCTAAGGATAACATGCAAGCTAGGGACAACAAGCAAGCAAGATGCAGCCAACACATAGGTCAGTATGGCAACATGGTGCAACAATGGCACATAATGCAGTATAGTGATGGGTACAGTCATGATTAATGAAGCATGATGAGATGCAACATAGTGATGATGGGTGTAGCATGGTGAGGTGCAGCATGATGACGAAATGCAGCATAACGATAGGTGAAGGAGTCAACTTGGAGAATCAATTGAAGTAACATGTCTTCAACTGATCTCATGTATCATCTTCTTAGAGATGATCTATGCACTTATCTAGATAAGTCAAAATGTTGACTTTTGTTGTAAACGTACTATCTCTCTCTCTACTAAACTATTGAAGAACATATAAGAAGAATTGATCAAGGGTTTCCCCATATTGGGGTTTGTCACTGGCTAGAACCACATCTTGTGTCCTCTTGTCTTGGCTTGTCTTCTGCGATTTATGTTTATGTTTTATTGCAGTTTCCTTTAATGCTGATGTGATTGCCAATCTGGAAAAGATATTGAGCTAACTGTGAAAATTGAAATAAATTTCTCTAAGCATAGAACATACCTAAATTAACACTGATGAACTATATTAGTAGTAAAATTTGTTTTTTGCACTATGATTGGTAATGTACCTTGAAAGACAAACGTGCTATCATCTTCATAATGTTAACAGTTACACATCCATGACATCTCTGGTTCTTCCAACTTCTATGACATAATCAATGTAGTTGAAGCCTTCGAGATTTCTGGATCCAATGTTCTTAGAAGAATCTGGTAGGCTCAAAAGTTAGTGTCCAAACAGTTACTCACCTTTATCACAAGTTGACCAACTAGTTTTCCTATTCTAGATTACTCTCAAGATCTCCTTACATGCCACAAACAAAAGAAGGTATTGTAAAGACAATCTCTCTCCGTTTCTAAAGGAAAACAATCTCTGTTTAATGACAAAAGATATTTTTTTGTTATTTTTGGAACAATTGCCTTGAGAACATTGCCAGAGAAATCATAATACATGAAGAGTTTATATACTCTCAAAATATTCCAAGATCACATAATCACAATTGAGCCTCAGCAACTATACAATTATGAGGCAGCCTAACCCATATTCATGTAATCAGTTTTCCTTTAGATGATTACGTAATAAAAAAATATACAAAAAAATATGCATTCTATTGACAAGAATCTATATATCCCTATGAAGGTCTTACAAGGAAAGGAACATTTGTACCAGGAAGATCCACTTGAAGAAATCAATTCCTGCTGGCTCAACCAACAAAGGTCATTGTGCAATTTGTAGGTACCAAGCAATAATCCCACATAGTAGTGTCCAGGTTTTGCTAGCATCTTATTAAAAAAAGTTTCATTTCTCCCCATGTAGGTTGACCATACCAATGTAAAGTTTCATTGTTCAAAAGTTTAGGGCCTCCTTGGTAAAACCATGCATGTCATATTCAGTGACTATGGGATACTCTGAGGTAGATTCAGTAATAAATTTTGTTCATCAATAGAGTTTTGGCATTTTCTGGCTAAGTTAAGGCACCAACACCACAACTGTTATGAATGACCTAGTCAAGTCTCAAGAGAGAGCCTCTTTTGTCTCATCTCTATATCAATCCATGAAATGGTGGAGAGCCTAACAACCTTCTCTTTTAATCACTCAAGCTAGACCAAATTAATAAGCTGCATTCCTACCTAACCAAACATTTTCCATGTTTTTGCTTCCTCATAAAAATATATCAGTCTAGGGGATATCCTGATGCAAAATGTACCTCTCGGCAGACTATTTTAACACCTTGTTTTAGGAGATTAACCCACTGGCCTTTGTTCTGTGGTGACTTTCCAAAACCAATAGTTCCTACATAAGATTAATCTCGTAATGAATATAAAACCATTTAACTATGATTAATTGGTAGCACATACAATTTGCAAGGAAGGGTCACAGTTTCAGGTTTGGACCATTTAGTAAGGTTTATAGCTTAAATGGCAGTTTCATTCTTTGAGTTAAACTATCTTTGACATATATGATATAACTGACCTAGTCTATTTTTATGTCACTACTACAACAATGCATGAAATGTGCATGCAAGGTCTAAAATCAATGCTTAACTTGGCTTCCATAGTAATGTTCGACATTTGAATGGACTTCCCAAAAGAATGCATTGTGTTTATATAATGCTTCATGCATCTCTAGTAAAAACTAAAGGCTAGATGCCAAATTTGTTTGTCAGATGTTGCTTATGAATGCATAGATAAGATTGGTGTATTTCATATATTCTCAAGAGAAAGCCTCTTTTGTCTCATCTCTATATCAATCCATGAAATGGTGGAGAGCCTAACAACCTTCTCTTTTAATTTCTCAAGCTAGACCAAATTGACAAGCTGTATTCCTACCTAACCAAACATTTTCCATGTTTTTTCTTTCTCATAAAAAGATATCAGTCTAGGGGATATCCTGATGCAAAATGTACCTCCCAGCAGACTATTTTAACACCTTGTTTTAGGAGATTAACCCACTGGCCTTTGTTCTGTGGTGACTTTCCAAACCCAATAGCTCCTACATAAGATTACTCTCGTAATGAATCTAAAACCATTTAACTATGATTAATTGGTAGCACGTACAATTTGCAAGGAAGGGTCAAAGTTTTAGGTTTGGACCATTTAGTCAGGTTTATAGCTTAAATGGCAGTTTCATTCTTTGAGTTAAACTATCTTTGACATATATGATATAATTGACCTAGTCTATTTTTATGTCACTACTACAACAATCCATGAAATGTGCATGCAAGGTCTAAAATCAATGCTTAACTTGGCTTCCATAGTAATGTTCCACATTTGAATGGACTTCCCAAAAGATTGCATTGTGTTTATATAATGCTTCATGCATCTCTAATAAAAACTAAAGGCTAGATGCCAAATGTGTTTGTCAGATGTTGCTTATGAATGCATAGATAAGATTGGTGTATTTCATATATTCTCAAGAGAGAGCCTCTTTTGTCTCATCTCTATATCAATCCATGAAATGGTGGAGAGCCTAACAACCTTCTCTTTTAATCACTCAAGCTAGACCAAATTGACAAGCTGTATTCCTACCTAACCAAACATTTTCCATGTTTTTGCTTCCTCATAAAAAGATATTAGTCTAGGGGATATCCTCATGCAAAATGTACATCTCCGCAGATTATTTTAACACCTTGTTTTAGGAGATTAACCCACCGGCCTTTGCTCTGTGGTGACTTTTCAAACCCAATATCTCCTCCATAAGATTACTCTCGTATTGAATCTAAAACCATTTAACTATGATTAATTGGTAGCACATACAATTTGCAAGGAAGGGTCACAGTTTCAGGTTTGGACCATTTAGTCAGGCTTATAGCTTAAATGGCAGTTTCATTCTTTGAGTTAAACTATCTTTGACATATATGATATAACTGACCTAGTCTATTTTCATGTCACTACTACAAAAATCCATGAAATGTGCATGCAAGGTCTAAAATCAATGCTTAACTTGGCTTCCATAGTAATGTTCCACATTTGAATGGACTCCCCAAAATATTGCATTCTGTTTATATAATGATTCATGCATCTCTAGTAAAAACTAAAGGCTAGATGCCAAATGTGTTTGTCAGATGTCGCTTATGAATATGCATAGATAACATTGGTGTATTTCATATATTCTCAAGAGGGAGCCTCTTTTGCCTCATCTCTATATCAATCCATGAAATGGTGGAGAGCCTAACGACCTTCTCTTTTAATCACTCAAGCTAGACCAAATTGACAAGCTGTATTCCTACCTAACCAAACATTTTCCATGTTTTTGCTTCCTCATAAAAAGATATCAGTCTAGGGGATATCCTAATGCAAAATGTACATCTCAGTAGATTAGTTTAACACCTTGTTTTAGGAGATTAACCCACTGGCCTTTGTTCTGTGGTGACTTTCCAAACCCAATAGCTCCTCCATAAGATTACTCTCGTATTGAATCTAAAACCATTTAACTATGACTAATTGGTAGCACATACAATTTGCAAGGAAGGGTCACAGTTTCAGGTTTGGACCATTTAGTAATGTTTATAGCTTAAATGGCGGTTTCATTCTTTGAGTTAAACTATCTTTGACATATATGATATAACTGACCTAGTATATTTTTATGTCACTACTACAAAAATCCATGAAATGTGCATGCAAGGTCTAAAATCAATGCTTAACTTGGCTTCCATAGTAATGTTCCACATTTGAATGGACTTCCCAAAAGATTGCATTGTGTTTATATAATGCTTCATGCATCTCTAGCAAAAACTAAAGGCTAGATGCCAAATGTGTTTGTCAGATGTCTGTTTAAAATGCAACAATATGATGGAGCTTAGTGGAAAGGAGTCGCCTTCACTAAGTGGGCCCACAGGCTATTTTTGGCGCAAAGTCTATTTTTAGACTATGTCTATTTTTAGACATATGGATCATGGTCTATGAGTTGCAGGATGCTGTTTACGGATGATTGGTCATGTTGGGAAAAATAGATGGACTTCTATTTTTGGGTCACAGTGGAGTGATCAGAGTCTATTTTTAGATTGCCAGGCAAAAAATAGAAACAGTCAAATATTATTAGCCCTTAGTAATATTTGGACTCTAAACATTATCTTATTCTCTTGGAGCACTTCAGTTCGAGCTACGGATGTGGCACATGCAGCTGAAAGAAGGAATCACATGGTTTCTTATGTGTTAGTTGAGCTATTGCATGGATGACTTCAGTTAGAACTCATGCATGTGAGTTATGTGGAGTTGGATGTGGAGTTGATGGAGTTGTGTTCAGTTTGACTTAGTTGAACTAGTTGTATTTAGTCTAACTAAAGAATACACTAGCGATGAGTTGTGTGAATTGATTGTTAATTAATTCACTAATTATTAACTCATAAAGCAACTAAAGAATACATCAATTAACTCAGTGTATGGACAGTTCAACAGAGACAGGTGTTAGAGGTAAGTGAAAGGGTGAGTTGTGACTATCAATTGTGCATGAGATTTGCACATGCATGGGATTGAGCTATGCCAATGAGGTTTGCGTAGTGTGGGCCAATATCAAGGCAATTGTAGCTTGTGCTCACGTGATTCTCTTGCAGGGTTGTGCAGTGGAGGCAGAGAAAGCAGCGGAGGAGATTTGAACCTGTGACTTATTCGGATCTGAGCTAGTTTTGTGTGTAACAGGTGGAGATAGTACTGAGTACTTGTGAGGAGCATTGTACTATGTAATGTTACATGTTCTCAATCATTAATATACAGATAGTGTGGGGTTTTCAGCTGTATGCTTTCCCCTCACTTATGTGCTTAGTGTATTCAGCTGTATGCTTTCCCCTCATTATATAAACATTATATCAATTGTTATTACATTGCATTGTGTTTAATATAATGCTTCATGCATCTCTAGTAAAAACTAAAGGCTATATATGGGAAAACTCGCTTTAAACTTTACAAAATACATTAAGGCAGTTTCTGTTCGAAATATCTATCTATCTAGTTATGTGTATGTCTTTATGAGAAGTAAGAAAACCTTATGGCCAGGAGGTAGAGGGGAGACAGGAGAATGTCTATGATAACTTACAGTCTAGAAAATAGATAGCACATGTTGTTAATGATGTCAAGAAGAGTCTACCTCTTCTACATTCAGTAGTCTCAATAAAGGAACAATGTCATCTCTCAAAGGCCTCCAAGAAAAAAATGAGAATGGCAAGGAAGTAATTCCACTACTTGGGTTTGGTATTTTGTTTCTTCCACCTTGCAGAAATTAAATGATCAACATTGTTGTTTCATGGATTGTCAATAGGGAGTAGATCAAAGAGGAAGATGAATTATTTAACTATTCATGCAACTACTGAATGGGCACCTAGAATTAGCTATGATAGGAATCCATAGACTGTGCCCTTACAAGCTTGGGTGAAGATGGCTCAACTTATTTGTCAAAAGAACAATTATTTTCTTGGCCAATGAGGTAAATTGGATTCACCTTTATGATAGCATGAATACTAGTATTATTTCAGTGATTTCTGAGGCATTTCCATTCACATCTTATGATAAATAAATGTCTTTCAACTATTTGAATCACGGTACAATCACTACCTTGACTGCTTTAAAGGAAATTCACTACTCAAATGGATTTGGTTAGCCCTCCCTAAATACGATTGTGGGAAGATTTGCTTGGCATGAAATAGGGTTAATTAATAATTCTTACATCTAGCCTTAATCATCACAGAACATTCCAAATTGCTATTGGCATAGCATATCCAATCAAGGAAGTCCAAGCCATCAATTCTCCAAACTAGTACTGAATTGCACATAGTAGTAGTGCCATGCTGAAAACTAAATTATAACTGAAAACTGCCACGAACATATTAGTCGGGTCCTATTTTTCTGTCTTTCTATATACGATGTTCATATAATAGAGATAAATATCGAAATAAATAGATTGCTAATTGCTTCCGAAGACAACAAAAATAATTCAGAGACCCCAATTCACCAGCCTAATTAGTTCATTGGTCCAACTTCAGGGTTTTACCAAGTTGCAGATTTTCATTCTGGGAATATAAATGATAAATTATAATCAAGCGAATGTTGGCACACATCCGACCATACTACATCAATCCCTTTTTCTGTTCCTCCATAAATAATGCTGACATACTAGAGATAAAAATGAATATCAATAGGGTATTTATTATTTCCAAAGGTGGTGAACAAACTTTTTAATGGTTTATTGATTCCAAATGGAAATGGATATAATAAATCTGTAGATGGATATTCAACTCTTTTCAAAGCAAAATAGCCTCCGAGCATGACCTGTACAAATATGAAATAGCCATCAATTCTCCAAACCAGTACTGAATTGCACAAGGATTATAACAATATAAACTCTGTTCAAGGAACACTGAGCAACATTGTTCATAAAATGCCATTTCTCACCTCAGCACAAGCACAAAACCGAATCATCTCTGTGGTGTACACTTGTGCTAAAGAAGCCACAAATGCACATAAAGATGCACCCTAAATAGATGTGCTAATACCTTTCCGTTCATCCAATGAAGGTGGGTTGGCCCTCAGAGTTGTTTTGAGATTGCATGAAGAGAAGGCTGGTACTTTGCCACTGAATTTAGGATCATTCAGCCTATTTGGAAAGGAGAAAAATTAAAGAGGTATAGGAATGAGTTTGGCTATTGTGTTTTGTTGTTTAGAATGATCAGATGATATGTGTTCTCCAAAACATAAGTAGAAGAAGGCCTGACATTTAAACTTGTATTCTTGTAACTCTATTTTTTCTTCATATGATTAGATAATAAGCAACTATACAAAGTCAAACAACCTCTGCATTCCAATAAGAAGACTCTATATCCCCCTCTCCAAGTCTTGCAAGGAAAGGACATACATTGAGAAGAGTTTATATACTCTCAAAACCTTCCAAGATCACATAATCACAATTGAGACTCAACAACTTTACAGTTACGAGTCAGACTAACCCATATTCCTGTACTCTGCTTTCCTACATGACAAAGTGATAAACAGAGGAAATGAAGATTTTTTGAATATTTCCACCATTGATACAACCCATATGCAGTTCTAGGTAGGGAGAAACCATGTTTCTACCCCAAAAGATCAACCATATGAAAAGGATGATGAAGATCATGCTTTCCTTTCTAATAATTTAAATCCCGAATACACTTTTGAGATCATAGAAATATAGTTCATTAAACTAATCCTATTTTCACAGACACTAAAAGTAAGGGAGCTGTAGACTTTCATGGTAATACACTTGGCACCTCAACATTTCATTGTGAGTTTGAGGAGGAGTAATGTAACCCCCATGTTGCACTTTGATGTTGATCATGATCGTGTAAGAAATAAAGGGAAGTAATCATGGTTTCCTAGAGTTTGAGGTCAATATACTTTTTCAAAGCCAGCAAAGCAACAATGTGACCATTATGATTATATGAGTGAAGAAACAATTAATTTTATAGTTCAATCCTAAAAGATCCTATATCATGGAATCTGGCAGTCCTACTATTTTTTATGCCTACGATATGAATTTATTCCTCAAGCCAGATGGGATAGGGAAGTCTCATCCTTTTATTGTTAATACTCATCTGGAAGACAAAGTTATTGACATATGCGATGGATATTCCTTGGTATACAAACAAAGGGTATGTTATAAACACACAACTATTGAAGCTTTAAGTCATACAAATCCATTTCCACCTATAGATAGCTTTATTGTTGACAATAACAAAGTTGGACAACCCCAAAAGATTGATTAAACCTGTAATGAAACCCTCGATGACATATACAACTACAGTCCTGAGAATGAAAACGATGTCAAGAAAATCATTGATGAAGAATACAAGCTTGACCAAATAAAAGATTTCTCTCTGGACCACATCAAATGCAAATATGTTCTCTTCTCCATGAACATGTGGACAATCATTCATGCACTAGATTTTTAAAAGGAAATGTAAACAACAAACCTCTAACAAATCCACATGAAGTCAATGCCAAGGGACAATTTTGGGGCCTGGAAAAGGTGCCCTCACAGGGATTAAATCACAGTGAAGAGAGGCTCCTTCGCTGTCCCAAAAGAAGGTTCTTCATCACAGCGAGGAGGCTTCCATACGCTATCAAAGGAAGCTCCAAAAGAGCCCTAGTTGCAGTCTTCTAATCACAGCTAAGACGCAATCAAAGGGAGCCTAAATGAACCCCTAATCCACAATAAGAAAGAGACTCAACACACAATCCTAAAGGATGTGTTTTAGGTGTTGTTCAAGTAAGGAGACCTAGCATGTCTTAGCCGCATTTTTGATATCTAGCCACATTGAAGGGAGAAGTCTCTACAGTTGTCTTATGAGGAGGACCTATACGCTGTAAAAAGAGGTTCTAACCAGTATTTACGGAGGGCTCTACTATGCTGGCTAGAGGAACTATATACCACTATAAAGGAAGGCTTCACAGTTATGATGAGGTCCTAAGCCACATCAATGAGAGACCCCAATCCGCTGATGGGAAGAAGCCCTAACAGCATATCAAGACTTGAAGGATCAACATAGTATTTCAGTGGCAACATGATGATGACAACATTGTGATTGAAACTATTCTTGAGGATTGTTTATAAGGTTGGTAACCTACAGTAATATTATATTAGTGAAATCTGTCCTAGAAAAAAGTTCAAATCAGTACACTCAGATTGAGTCAAGTCCTTGTACGACTTATCCTACTGCATTGATATTATTTGTTGACTGAAGATCAGAGGCCAGACTTGTTGCTGGGCTAGACCACAGGCCATAGCTAGCAGCAAAGGTATTGACTTGAAAGTGTGACAATGGTGGAGCTGCACCTCGAAGTCATGGATTGGTAATTGTGTGAAGGAAGAGGATTGAATGTTGACGCCATATCATATAAAGCAGTTACAGCTAGTGCATCAAGCAGTTATCAGTGTTCCTGGGAGCTGTATTGGGTCAAGGGTTGACCATGTTCGACTCAGTTTGATGAGCATGCTATTGGTGCCATATGGATGAACTTACATTGATGTCAAAGTGTTAGCAAGGAAATTTGCAAATATCTTAACACAAAGAAACAAGCAATCAAATTCCATTAAAATACACTTAACTTTACATATGCTCAAAAGCAGAGGAAATAACTAAGTTGGAATCCAACCCAAGAAAATGCCCTGTATTATCATCCTGTGCTTAGTAAAGCTTACAAGGGAATGGGTTGGATATGTGTTTAAAGTTTGTACAATAAAAAAGATAGAATCTAAAGGTAGCCCCAACAATCTGAACAGGCAACAGGATATGATAATAATTTATTCAAAGATCTATTTTTTAATAAAACAAACAGAAAGCCTAAACACATACTTGTTGTAGGCAAAAACTATGGAAGATCGGCCTCACAGAAAAAAATGGTAGTAAATGCAGAGCTTATAAAACTGTCTTGGCAATCCGGAAGGGTTGTTGATAGAAGCACCTCACCTGTTAATGCTACAGGATACTCCCCGACCATATTGGAGATAATGTGTGCATCCGCTCCTCAAAGCACACGGATCACGGATTATCAAAGCACATGGATCATTGATTATCTGTCTGTTCAAAAGTTTCCCAAATCGTTGAATCACAGATTATCATGTGTTTCGTGTGAATTTGGGCAAGCTTAGAAGTCGGGTTACAAACTGCTACAAGTGTCCTTATTTTTCTACAAGAAACAGTCTAATGTGAAGGTGAATATGCTAAATGTGATATTGGATGGCAATGATGCTAATGAGAAGTTGGAAAATTGAAAAGTGCACATATCCAATGCATTAAAACAACTTGTGGTAGGGTTAATCTAACAAAATGCAAGGTTGTAGTGTTTCTTGTAGTTGCAAAATAGAGTAGAGTGTAAGAAACAATGAATAACACATAATGAACAAAAAATTAAAAATAGTAATGGAAATGAACTAAATTCAAAGTAAAAATTCTATACAACTAATGTAACAGTGCTACAACTATCATCAACAAATGTTAAGATAAGTTGTAAGAAAAAATTGCTCATAAACAAATGTGTGAACATAAATGATACAAGAGGGATATTGACCACCTAGGTCAATGGGCCTTAACACAAGGAAACTTAAAAACCTTAGAAGAAAGCTAAACTAAGAGCTGAAATCAAATATCACTTCGATTAACAAACATGTTGTTTGTACATGACAAAGTTACAAAAAATGCTTGGAATCTAAACCTCTCATATTATTCACATGTTTTCCTATGATTTTCTTCTAATCCTATTATGCTACTCAAGCCTATTGTTTGTACAAGTGGATAGGAGGAAAACTCCTTGAGTGGAGGAATGCTTTCCCTCCAAAAAGCAATAAAAACCCAGATCTTGTTTCCTAGATCACCACGTAGCAGTAGTAAGGAGGATTTACTATCCTTAGGAAGTCATGTTGGGTTTATTACTAAACCAACCAAAACCACTCATAGGCCCTAGGATGATAATGGTGTTTCTCCTTAGATGATGTCCAAGGCCCCAAACAAAGCCATCCTTGTGGGGCAAAAATTATCCTCACATTAACACCCATACAACATCTATATACCTATGGTTTATAATGATGGAAAATAGTGCTCCCCATCACCTAATTGTGAAAAAAGCCCCAACTAACCTAGATTCCATGTCAAACATGTCCTCGATATTAGCATATCATCCTACATTATCCATTAGCTCATGGAGATAGAGGGTTCAAGGACTCTCACTCCATGGTTGGGGACTATAGTCCATCGAGAGGTCAAATTTCGGGCTAACTGTATGAAGGACACCTCAAGGTCAACCAACAATAATTCAATGTATTAGTTGTTGGTACATCGACCTATCAAAATGTCACAATATTGGGTAGTAGACATTAGTAAGTAGGACACTAGCCACCAACAAGAAACCTTGATGTTGGCGATGAGCACCACTAGGCCAACCATTCACCTTAGAGGCACTGGGAGGTGGTTTTGTACCATGTGCATAGTCTGTATTATTAATAAACCAACCAAAACCACTCGTAGGCCCTGGGATGATAATGGTGTTTCTCCTTAGATGATGTCCAAGGCCCCAAACAAAGCCATCCTTGTGGGGCAAAATTATCCTCACATTAACACCCATACAACATCTATATACCTATGGTTTATAATGATGGCAAATAGTGCTCCCCATCACCTAATTGTGCAAAAAGCCCCAACTAACCTAGATGCCATGTCAAACATGTCCTCGATATTAGCATATCATCCTACATTATCCATTAGCTCATGGAGATAGAGGGTTCAAGGACTCTCACTCCATGGTTGGGGACTATAGTCCATCAAGAGGTCAAATTTCGGGCTAACTGTATGAAGGACACCTTGACAAGGTCAACCAACACTAATGCAATGTATTAGTTGTTGGTACATCGACCTATCAAAATGTCACAATATTAGGTAGTAGACATTAGTAAGTAGGACACTAGCCACCAACAAGAAACCTTGATGTTGGCGATGAGCACCACTAGGCCAACCATTCACCTTAGAGGCACTAGGAGGTGGTTTTGTACCATGTGCATAGTCTATATTATTACTAAACCAATCAAAACCACTCGTAGTCCCTAGGATGATAATGGTGTTTCTCCTTAGATGATGTCCAAGGCCCCAAATAAAGCCATCCTTGTGGGGCAAAATTATCCTCACATTAACACCCATACAACATCTATATACCTATGGTTTATAATGATGGCAAATAGTGCTCCCCATCACCTAATTGTGCAAAAAGCCCCAACTAACCTAGATGCCATGTCAAACTTGTCCTCGATATTAGCATATCATCCTACATTATCCATTAGCTCATGGAGATAGAGGGTTCAAGGAATCTTACTCCATGGTTGGGGACTATAGTCCACCAAGAGGTCAAATTTCGGGCTAACTGTATCAAGGACACCTCAAGGTCAACCAAAACTAATGCAATGTATTAGTTGTTGGTACATCGACCTATCAAAATGTCACAATATTGGGTAGTAGATGTTAGTAAGTAGGAAAATAGCCACTAACAAGAAACCTTGATGTTGGCGATGAGCACCACTAGGCCAACCATTCACCTTAGAGGCACTGGGAGGTGGTTTTGTACCATGTGCATAGTCTGTATTATTACTAAACCAACCAAAAACAATCGTAGGCTCTGGGATGATAATGGTGTTTCTCCTTAGATGATGTCCAAGGCCCCAAACAAAGCCATCCTTGTGGGGCAAAATTATCCTCACATTAACACCTATACAATATCTATATACCTATGATTTATAATGATCGCAAATAGTGCTCCCCATCACCTAATTGTGCAAAAATCCCCAACTAACCTAGATGCCATGTCAAACATTTCCTCGATATTAGCATATCATCCTACATTATCCATAATTTAGCTCATGGAGATAGAGGGTTGAAGGACTCTCACTCCATAGTTGGGGACTATAGTCCATCAAGAGGTCAAATTTCGGGCTAACTGTATGAAGGAAACCTTGACAAGGTCAACCAACACTAATGCAATGTATTAGTTGTTGGTACATCGACCTATCAAAATGTCACAATATTGGGTAGTAGACATTAGTAAGTAGGACACTAGCCACCAACAAGAAACCTTAATGTTGGCAATGAGCACTGCTAGGCCAACCATTCACCTTAGAGGCACTGGGAGGTGGCTTTGTACCATGTGCATAGTCTGTATTATTACTAAACCAACCAAAACCACTCGTAGTCCCTAGGATGATAATGGTGTTTCTCATTAGATGATGTCCAAGGCCCCAAACAAAGCCATCCTTGTGGGGCAAAATTATCCTCACATTAACACCCATACAACATCTATATACCTATGGTTTATAATGATGGCAAATAGTGCTCCCCATCACCTAATTGTGCAAAAATCCCCAACTAACCTAGATGCCATGTCAAACTTGTCCTTGATATTAGCATATCATCCTACATTATCCATTAGCTCATGGAGATAGAGGGTTCAAGGACTCTCACTCCATGGTTGGGGACTATAGTCCATCAAGAGGTCAAATTTCGGGCTAACTGTATCAAGGACACCTCAAGGTCAACCAACACTAATGCAATGTATTAGTTGTTGGTACATCGACCTATCAAAATGTCACAATATTGGGTAGTAGACATTAGTAAGTAGGACACTAGCCACCAACAAGAAACCTTGATGTTGGCGATGAGCACCACTAGGCCAACCATTCACCTTAGAGGCATTGGGAGGTGGTTTTGTACCATGTGCATAGTCTGTATTATTACTAAACCAACCAAAACCACTCGTAGGCCCTGGGATGATAATGGTGTTTCTCCTTAGATGATGTCCAAGGCCCCAAACAAAGCCATCCTTGTGGGGCAAAATTATCCTCACATTAACACCCATACAACATCTATATACCTATGGTTTATAATGATGGCAAATAGTGCTCCCCATCACCTAATTGTGCAAAAAGCCCCAACTAACCTAGATGCCATGTCAAACTTGTCCTCGATATTAGCATATTAACTAGATTTATTATTTCTTTGTGACTCAAGTTGAAAAGTGGAAATACAAAATATTTAATAAATGAGAGAAAATATTATTTCAAGGGTGTTACCAAGCATATTGCTTGAGGTTTTATATGAGACAAGTATATATTGCTAGAAAAATAGAGATAGGGAATAATTAATAAATTATTAAATTCCTTATTTGAAATAAAGAAAAAACTCTACTTTTAGTTTTTTTAATAATTACTAAATTCTTTATTTGAACTAATTCCTTATTTGAAATAAGGAAAAATCTCTAATTTTTTTTCTTTTAGTAATTTCTAAATTCCTTATTTGACATTAATAAAAAAAATAAAAAATTAGATTTTTTATGCATTCATATGGAACTTTTACTTACAATTCCATTCCAAATACCATTTTTTTTTCCAGAAATAGAAAGTATACATGATTTTTTAAAATTTCAGATTTTTCAATTGATATTATTTTACAAATTCACAAGCAGGATATCTACATGCACTATTTTGTCAGCAAATACATGCACGATTTTGTGAGTAAATATAGGCTGTTGAAGTAAGTGAAAGTAGTTAGTAAGAATAAAGTAGCTCATAGTAAACTAAGTGTTGACCCCTCCCCATCATCTGATCTGATCTCATCAGTCAGTATAAATAGAGCAGTTCTGATCCCAGGATTGATCCCACCACAACTAAGCTGTTAAACTTACTTCCATGCACGATTTTGTCTGATTTTCAGAAGAACAAATCTTCAAATTTACAAGCAGCACAAGTTTTTGGTTCATATTTTTCTCTTTTGGAAGCGAGAGTTCATGCAAAATATAGGTACTTATGATTGTATTCACTTTTTTAAACAGAGCACATCTTATATAGCCAATTGTACAATGACTGGCATTTTACAGACGTGATGTCTTAATTTTGGTTGATAAATGCTCCTGTTTTTGGTATATATATCATCAATTTGTGTAGTACATTTGATAATTTCATTGAAAATTCATTTCACATTGGTTGGTTAGTTGCAAATTTGTTTGCCTACAATAAGTTTTTTTTAGGAGTGGACTGAAGCAGTCTGAATTTATTTTTTGTTTGACATATACTGATATAGATCATCAGTTCGAGTAGTATTTATTTTTTGTTTGACATACACTGACACGGACGAAGGAGTGCCAACTTTCATGCTTCCTCTCCTTGGGAATCTGTATTAATGATGGTATTGAGCTGTAGAGGGATTTTCCTCCCCCTCGATACATACTCAGAGGGTTCCTTTGTCTTCTGAAACTACTTGCTTAGCCATCTGATTGACTTGGGAGTTGAATCTTTTTCTAACCTGAAAATAGTGGACTTATTTAAATGCATTGAGTAGCAGGACCATTTTATGATAGATGCATGCCAGGGCTTAGGAGGAGGGAGCTCTTTCCTACTTCAGTGATCTTGTGATTATGTTGGAGTCCTCAACAATAACCCAGGAGTATGGTTTGCCTAATGCAAATCTCTCGATGAGATCATATAGAAAGTATGATAAGCATGAGGAATTAACTTCTTCCAAGCCATTGTAATAGATAGGACCTTTGCACAAACTGGCATTAATGGCTTTGCTGTGGTGAGAAGACACTCTAGTGGTTTCAACTGTCTGTTAGCAAACTGTCCCTGTGCCTTCTTATTTGGTGAGCCAAACTCCTTTTGTTTCCATGTATCACAATTTGGGTAGAGAGTGCCACCTTTCATGCTTCCTCCCCTTGGGACTTTGTATTGATGATGGTATTGAGCTGTAGAGGGATTTTCCTCCCCCTCGATACATACTCAGAGGGTTCCTTTGTCTTCTGAAACTGCTTGCTTAGCCATCTGATTGACTTGGGAGTTGAATCTTTTTCTAACCTGAAAATAGTGGACTTATTTAAATGCATTGAGTAGCAGGACCATTTTATGATAGATGCATGCCAGGGCTTAGGAGGAGGGAGCTCTTTCCTGCTTCAATGATCTTGTGATTATGTTGGAGTCCTCAACTGAAACTGCTTTCTTAGCCATCTGATTGACTTGGGATTTGAATCTTTTTCTAACTTGAAAATAATGGACTTATTTAAATGCATTGAGTAGCAGGACCATTTTATGATAGATGCATGCCAGGGCTTAGGAGGAGGGAGCTCTTTCCTGCTTCAGTGATCTTGTGATTATGTTGGAGTCCTCAACAATAACTACATCCCTTTGCACAATGTCCTTGAGGAACCTGACTCCTTGATACATTGTTAGTGCTTCCGCTTGTTATTAGTTGCTTGTCCCTATCTCCAGGAAAATTTTAATTTCTAGGGACCTCTTCCACTTAGAAAAACACAACACAAGGTCTTGATCTCCATTGAATCCATTCCCTCTAGTTCCATAGTGTTGGCATAAATAATTTTAGCTACTGGCTACTCTTTGGGTATCCCTACAATTCGTATACCGTGGCTCATTACAGTGATGATTCAGACAAGTGTATAATGTGATTTGAAGGACACCTTATCTCATTTGCAGTGAACATTGATTTAAACTAGTGGGTAATGAGATTTCATGTTTCTTACTATAATCTGTCTTCAAATTTAAAAAAAATTCCTTCCTTCCACTTATGCCACAACACCTCTATCTTGGCACAAAATCACACATATTTCAAGATCATTGGCTTCTTAGGTTGGTTTTATTGAATTCCAGCTATGGAGGCATGCATTCTTTCAGCATGAGGAAGAATGTAAGAATGACAGGGAAAGAAATTCTCCAAGAAAACGTATATGTTATGTCTCCAATGCATGAGGATCACATGTCTTCCATTAACATTTTGAGTTTGTACTTGGAGCATATGATCAACTGGGTATATGAAAGAGCCTTTAATATAACGTGGTAAGAAAATTGGGATATCTGAGCCCAGGTCTTTACAAGGAGCTCGCAAAGCACAACCTTGTCTCCTTGAAAGAGAATTCTAGGATGAGAAATGAAGCAGGGAGAACAAAATCAATCCATCTACATTCTGGGTTAAGGAAGGTATGGTTTTCCTGATGCAAATCTCTCGATGAGATCATATAGAAAGTATGATAAGCATGAGGAATTAACTTCTTCCAAGCCATTGTAATATATAGGACCTTCGCACAAATTGGCATTAATGACTTTGCTGTGGTGAGAAGAAACTCTAGTGGTTTCAACTGTCTGTTAGAAAACAATCCTTGTGCCTTCTTATTTGGTGAGCCAAACTCCTTTTGTTTCCATGTATCACAATTTGGGTAGAAAGTGCCACCTTTCAGGCTTCCTCGCCTTGGGACTTTTTATTGACGATGGTATTGAGGTGTAGAGGGATTTTACTCCCCCTCGATACATACTTAGAGCGTTCCTTTGTCTTCTGAAACTGCTTGCTTAGCCATCTGATTGACTTGGGAGTTGAATCTTTTTCTAACCTGAAAATAGTGGACTTATTTAAATGCATTGAGTAGCAGGACCATTTTATGATAGATGTATGCCAGGGCTTAGGAGGAGGGAGCTCTTTCCTGCTTCAGTAATCTTGTGATTATGTTGGATTCCTCAACAATAACCCAAGAGTATGGTTTTCCTGATGCAAATCTCTCGATGAAATCATATAGCAAGTATGGTAAGCATGAGGAATTAACTTCTTCCAAGACATTGTAATAGATAGGACCTTTGCACAAACTGGCATTAATGTCTTTACTATGGTGAGAATACACTCTAGTGGTTTCAATTGTCTATTAGAAAATTGCCCCTGTGCCTTCTTATTTGGTGAGCCAAACTCCTTTTGTTTCCATGTATCACAATTTCGGTAGAGAGTGCCACCTTTCATGCTTCCTCCCCTTGGGACTTTGTATTGATGATGGTATTTGGGTGTAGAGGGATTTTCCTCTCCCTCAATACATACTCAGAGGGTTCCTTTGTCTTCTGAAACTGATTGCTTAGCCATCTGATTGACTTGGGAGTTGAATATTTTTCTAACCTGAAAATAATGGACTTATTTAAATGCATTGAGTAGCAGGACCATTTTATGATAGATGCATGCCAGGGCTTAGGAGGAGGGAGCTCTTTCCTGCTTCAATGATCTTGTGATTTTGTTGGATTCCTCAACAGTAACCCAAGAGTATGTGTTCCTGATGCAAATCTCTTGATGAGATCATATAGCAAGTATGATAAGCATGAGGAATTAACTTCTTCCAAGCCATTGTAATAGATAGGACCTTTGCACAAACTGGCATTAATGGCTTTGCTGTGGTGAGAAGACACTCTAGTGGTTTCAACTGTTTGTAAGCAAACTGTCCCTGTGCCTTCTTATTTGGTGAGCCAAACTCCTTTTGTTTCCATGTATCACAATTTGGGTAGAGAGTGCCACCTTTCATGCTTCCTCCCCTTGGGAATTTGTATTGATGAAGGTATTGAGCTGTAGAGGGATTTTCCTCCCCCTTGATACATACTCAAAGGGTTCCTTTGTCTTCTGAAACTGCTTGCTTAGCCATCTGATTGACTTGGGAGTTGAATCTTTTTCTAACCTGAAAATAGTGGACTTATTTAAATGCATTGAGTAGCAGGACCATTTTATGATAGATGCATGCCAGGGCTTAGGAGGAGGGAGCTCTTTCCTGCTTCAGTGATCTTGTGATTATGTTGGAGTCCTCAACTGAAACTGCTTGCTTAGCCATCTGATTGACTTGGGAGTTGAATCTTTTTCTAACCTGAAAATAGTGGACTTATTTAAATGCATTGAGTAGCAGGACCATTTTATGATAAATGCATGCCAGGGCTTAGGAGGAGGGAGCTCTTTCCTGCTTCAATGACCTTGTGATTATGTTGGAGTCCTCAACAATAACTACATCCCTTTGCACAATGTCCTTGAGGAACCTGACTCCTTGATACATGTTAGTGCTTCCGCTTGTTATTAATTGCTTGTCCCTATCTACAGGAAAATTTTATTTTTTAGGGACCTCTTCCACTTTGAAAAACACAACGCAAGGTCTTGATCTCCATTGAATCTATTCCCTCTAGTTCCATAGTGTTGGCATAAAGAATTTTAGCTACTGCCTGCTATTTGGGTATCCCTACAATTCGTATACCGTGGCTCATTGCAGTGATGATTTAGACAGTGTACAATGTGATTTGAAGGACACCTTATCTCATTCGCAGTGAACATTGATTTAAAATAGCGCGTAATGAGATTTCATGTTTCCTACTATGCTCTGTCTTCAAATTTAAAAAAAATTCCTTCCTTCCACTTATGCCACAACACCTCTATCTTGGCACAAAATCACACATATTTCAAGATCATTGGCTTCTTAGGTTGGTTTTATTGAATTCCAGCTATGGAGGCATGCGTTCTTTTAACATGAGGAAGAATGTAAGAATGACATGCGTTATTTCAGCATGAGGAAGAATGTAAGAATGATAGGGAAATAAATTCTCCAAGAAAACGTATATGTTATGTCTCCCATGCATGAGGATCACATGTCTTCCATTAGTATTTTGAGTTTGTACTTGGAACATATGATCAACAGGGTAGATGAAAGAGCCTTTAATATAGCGTGGTCAAAACATTGGGATATCTGAGCCCAGGTCTTTACAAGGAGCTCGCAAAGCACAACCTCGTCTCCTTGAAAGAGAATTCTAGGATGAGAAATGAAGCAGGGAGAACAAAATCAATCCATCTACATTCTGGGTTAAGGAAGGTATGGTTTGCTTGATGCAAATCTCTTGATGAGATCATATAGCAAGTATGATAAGCATGAGGAATTAACTTCTTCCAAGCCATTGTAATAGATAGGACCTTTGCAAAAAATGGCATTAATGGCTTTGCTGTGGTGAGAAGACACTCTAGTGGTTTCAACTGTTTGTTAGAAAACTGTCCCTGTGCCTTCTTATTTGGTGAGCCAAACTCCTTTTGTTTCCATGTATCACAATTTGGGTAGAGAGTGCCACCTTTCATGCTTCCTCTCCTTGGGACTTTTTATTGATGATGTTATTGAGGTGTAGAGGGATTTTCCTCCCCCTCGATACATACTCAGAGGGTTCCTTTGTCTTCTGAAACTGCTTGCTTAGCCATCTGATTGACTTGGGAGTTGAATCTTTTTCTAACCTGAAAATAGTGGACTTATTTAAATGCATTGAGTAGCAGGACCATTTTATGATAGATGCATGTCAGGGCTTAGGAGGAGGGAGCTCTTTCCTGCTTCAGTGATCTTGTGATTATGTTGGAGTCCTCAACAATAACCCAGGAGTATGGTTTTCCTGATGCAAATATCTTGATGAGATCATATAGCAAGTATGATAAGCATGAGGAATTAACTTCTTCCAAGCCATTGTAATAGATGATACCTTTGCACAAACTTGCATTAATGGCTTTTCTGTGGTGAGAAGACACTGTAGTGGTTTAAACTGTCTGTTAGCAAACTATCCCTATGCCTTCTTATTTGGTGAGCCAAACTATTTTTGCTTCCATGTATCACAATTTGGGTAGAGAGTGCCACCTTTCATGCTTCCTCTCCTTGGACTTTGTATTGATGATGGTATTGAGCCGTAGAGGGATTTTCCTCCCCCTCAATACATACTCATAGGGTTACTTTGTCTTCTTAAACTACTTGCTTAGCCATCTGATTGACTTGGGAGTTGAATCTTTTTCTAACCTAAAAATAGTGGACTTATTTAAATGCATTGAGTAGCAGGACCATTTTATGATAGATGCATGCCAGGGCTTAGGAGGAGGGAGCTCTTTCCTACTTCAGTGATCTTGTGATTATGTTGGAGTCCTCAACAATAACCCAGGAGTATGGTTTTCCTGATGCAAATCTCTCGATGAGATCATATAGCAAGTATGATAAGCATGAGGAATTAACTTCTTCCAAGCCATTGTAATAGATAGGACCTTTGCACAAACTGACATTAATGGCTTTGCTATGGTGAGAAGACACTCTAGTGGTTTCAACTATCTGTAAGCAAACTGTCCTTGTGCCTTCTTATTTGGTGAGCCAAACTCCTTTTGTTTCCATGTATCACAATTTGGGTAGAGAGTGCCACCTTTCATGCTTCCTCCCCTTGGGACTTTGTATTGATGATGGTATTTAGTTGTAGAGGGATTTTCCTCCCCCTCGATACATACTTAGAGGGTTCCTTTGTCTTCTGAAACTGCTTACTTAGCCATCTGATTGACTTGGGAGTTAAATCTTTTTCTAACCTGAAAATGGTGGACTTATTTAAAAGCATTGAGTAGCAAGACCATTTTATGATAGATGCATGCCAGGGCTTAGGAGGAGGGAGCACTTTCCTGCTTCAGTGATCTTATGATTATGTTGGAGTCCTCAACTGAAACTGCTTGCTTAGCCATCTGATTGACTTGGGAGTTGAATCTTTTTCTAACCTGAAAATAGTGGACTTATTTAAATGCATTGAGTAGCAGGACCATTTTATGATAGATGCATACCAGGGCTTAGGAGGAGGGAACTCTTTCCTACTTCAGTGATCTTGTGATTATGTTGGAGTCCTCAATTGAAACTGCTTGCTTAGCCATCTGATTGACTTGGGAGTTGATTTTTTTTCCAACCTGAAAATAGTGGACTTATTTAGATGCATTGAGTAGCAGGACCATTTTATGATAGATGCATGCCAGGGCTTAGGAGGAGGGAGCTATTTCCTGCTTCATTGATCTTGTGACTATGTTGGAGTCCTCAACTGAAACTACTTGCTTAGCCATCTGATTGACTTGGGAGTTGAATCTTTTTCTAACCTGAAAATAGTGGACTTATTAAAATGCATTAAGTAGCAGGACCATTTTATGATAAATGCATGCCAGGGCTTAGGAGGAGGGAGCTCTTTCCGGCTTCAGTGATCTTGTGATTATGTTGGAGTCCTCAACAATAACTACATCCCTTTGCACAATGTCCTTGAGGAACCTGACTCCTTGATACATTGTTAGTGCTTCCGCTTGTTATTAGTTGCTTGTCCCTATCTCCAAGAAAATTTTAATTTCTAGGGACCTCTTCCACTTAGAAAAACACAACGCAAGGTCTTGATCTCCATTGAATCCATTCCCTCTAGTTCCATAGTGTTGGCATAAAGAATTTTAGCTACTGGTTGCTCTTTGGGTATCCTTACAATTCATATACCATGGCTCATTGCAGTGATGATTCAGATAAGTGTATAATGTGATTTGAAGGACACCTTATCTCATTTGCAGTGAACATTGATTTAAACTAGTGGGTAATGAGATTTCATGTTTCTTACTATACTCTGTCTTCAAATTTAAAAAAAAATTCCTTCCTTCCACTTATGCCACAACACCTCTATCTTGGCACAAAATCACACATATTTCAAGATCATTGGCTTCTTAGGTTGGTTTTATTGAATTCTAGCTATGGAGGCATGCATTATTTCAACATGAGGAAGAATGTAAGAATGACATGCATTCTTTCAGCATGAGGAAGAATGTAAGAATGACAGGGAAAGAAACTCTCCAAGAAAACGTATATGTTATGTCTCCCATGCATGAGGATCATGTGTCTTCCATATAGTATTTTGAGTTTGTACTTGGAACATATGATCAACAGGGTAGGTGAAAGAGCCTTTAATATAGTGTGGTCAAAAGATAGAACCTCTGCAAGGGATACAGGGCAGCAATGAAATATTGGGTTATGAGAGGAAGCCCATCCTTTGATAAGAAAACACATGTGATGTTTTCGTATGGGGTTTCTAGATAACTCATGATAGATTTTTAGGTAACTCCCTTCTACCAGCTCCATGTAGAGGACCTCTTTTCCTTATAGAGAGACTTATCCCAGACCAAATCCATCTCTTTTACCCAACTTTCTATCCAGAGCCTGAGATGGTAGGATAGATTCTGTTTCCACTTTAGAGGAATACCCTCTGTTTGACAGTGGGAATTCGATGCATTGAGGCATTCAAGGAGGTATTTTTCTTTAAAAAAATTTGGTCAGTTAGTGAAGAGATGTAACTTGTTCATGAGCATGGAATGTGAAAACTTTGAAGTATGGATAAGAAGTCTTAGGATGTCTAAATTACTTGTGAGAATGGAAATCTTCTTAACTGGATAGCTTCTGTTTCTGCTTTAGAGGAATACCCTTTGTTTAACAGTGGGAATTCGATGCATTGAGGCATTCAACGAGGTATTTTTCATTAAAAAAAATTGGTCAGTTAGTGAAGAGATGTAACTTGTTCATGAGCATGGAATATGAAAACTCTGAAGTATGGATAAGAAGTCTTAGGATGTCTAAATTACTTGTGAGAATGGAAATCTTCTTAACTAACTTGTTCATGAGCATGGAATGTGAAAACTTTGAAGTATGGATATGAAGTCTTGGATGTCCAAAATTACTTGTGAGAATGGAAATCTTCTTAACTAAAACATGATACGAAGTGTTTAAGAAAAGTTATTTTTTTGAAATTGATGCATTGAGGATTTAAGTTTCTGAAATTGATGATGCAAAGGAAATGATGGCATATTTAGTCTCTGTTTTTCTGTTGAACATTTATTCTCTTTATAGTTATTCTTGGGTTATTGTTTCCTCTAAGGTTGCACCCCTTTCAATCCTCTTTCTTTTGTGAATATCACCAGTATAAACATCATTTGTCTTTGCATTTCCTTTGCTCATTTGATTTCCATGACCTTACGTCGTTAAAGCATTTTTTTCCCAAAAATAGCAACCTGGGTCAAATTCAATAATATCTGAAAATGAGAAATTTCTTATATTTCCTAAAATGTTAAGGAAAATTTAATTATTCTTTAAATTTATTTTAAGTTTTTATATACTAATTGATCTTGATTTGCGTTCACACTAGGTTATTCATTTTGTGAAGAGTTAGGAGAAAATATACAATTGTAACCATTTTCCCCAATTGTAGAATTATCAAACTAATCAATTTTATATTGCTTATTATATTTGAGAATAAGATTACATATTATTAAAAAAATATGTTTTCAATTAATTCTATGTTTTGAATTTATTTTAATTAGAAATGTAAAATCATAAATTTAATTAATTATATGTTTTAATTTTATTTTTATTTTTAAATTAAAAATATAAAATCATAAATTTAAATGGTTCAAATTACATTATAATGCACTTAATATTTATAATATGGTAGCCATTTCCAAATTTATACTTTTCATTATATATTAAATATTATCCATTAAAACGAAAATAAATATACAAATTTTAATAATAATAAAGAATTTGGTATGTTAATATTTTTTATTAGTAATTTTAAAATTATTAATTACAATTTTTGAAATTATATTAAATTTTCATGTATTATTGTATATAATATTTTTAAAATTAAATAAAATAACCATATATTTAATAAATTTTATTATTATTATCAATTTTTTGTTTTGAAATTTTTCTAAAATAAAAATATAAAATTATAATTTTAAATGGTTAAAATTTCATTGTAATTCACTTGATATTTATAATATTTATGGGCTTTTCCAAGTTTATGTTTTCTACTTTATATTAAATATTATTGATTAAAAAAAAAAAATATCTACAAATTTAAATAATTGCATGGAGAGACTTTAGTCCAACATGAATGATTACATGGGAGACTTTAGCCCAAAGTGAATGAGATGTTCTAAGGTTATGTAATGTTATTTAAACTTGTTAATTTAGTCAAATTACATAAATATAAAATAAAATAAAATAAGAATTATAATTATTAATAATTAAACCATTTTAGATTCATCTTAACTCTAGATTTAGATAGCCTACAAAGGGATCAAATTTCTCAAGGTGCAAGCTTTTCCTTTAGATCCATCTTAACTCTAGATTTAGTCAGCATAGAGAGGGAATTTTTTTCTTGATGATAATGTTAGAGTCTGTTCTATTTGCATAGTTTGGGAAATCTTACAAAGACCCAGGATTTCACACGAGTGAGAGAGACAATTTACTTAATGTGGTTTATAAACATGTATATGCATCTCCTAGATGGGGAGGAGCAAGTGGAGGGATATGGAGATGAGTATGAGATTGTTTTGTGTGAGAAATCCATCACAACTTGTTAGATTTCTCACTCTACAATGTTTCTATGTGCTTGAGTTTGTGCTAAAAGGAAATCTAACACATGTTAGATTTTCTTTTACATTGTAATGTTGTTAATCTAGCACACATTAGACTTATTTAGTCCTACAATGTTGTTATGTTCTTGTGTTTGTGCTTGAAGGAAATATAACATGTGTTAGATTTCTTTCAAATTAAATTGTGCTTGGGTTTGTGTTGGAAGAAAATTTAACACAATCTAGAATTCTTATACTCTACAATGTTGTTGTTGGCAACATGCTTGTATTTGTGGTAGACATAAATGTAGCACTTGTTAGATTTCTCACTCTACAATGTTGTTGTTGGCAACGTGCTTGTATTTGTGTTAGACATAAATCTAACAGTTGCTAGATTTCTCACTCTAGAATGTTTCTATGTGCTTGAGTTTGTGCTAAAAGGAAATCTAACACATGTTAGATTTTCTTATACATTGCAATGTTGTTAATCTAGCACACATTAGACTTATTTAGTTCTAAAATGTTGTTATGTTCTTGTGTTTGTGCTAGAAGGAAATATAACATGTCTTATATTTCTTTCAAATTTAAATTTTCTTGTGTTTGTGTTGGAAGAAAATTCAACACAAGCCAGATTTCTTATACTCTACAATGTTGTTGTTGGCAACGTGCTTTTATTTGTGGTAGACATAAATCTAGCACTTGCTATATTTCTCACTCTACAATGTTTCTATGTGCTTGAGTTTGTGCTAAAAGGAAATCTAACACATGTTAGATTTTCTTTTACATTGCAATGTTGTTAATCTAGCACACATTAGACTTATTTAGTCCTAAAATGTTGTTATGTTCTTGTGTTTGTGCTAGAAGGAAATATAGCATGTGTTAGATTTCTTTCAAATTAAATTGTGCTTGTGTTTGTGTTGGAAGAAAATTTAACACAATCTAGTATTCTTATACTATACAATGTTGTTATTGGCAACGTGCTTGTATTTGTGGTAGACATAAATCTAGCACTTGTTAGATTTCTCACTCTACAATGTTTCTATGTGCTCAAGTTTGTGCTAAAAGGAAATCTAACACATGTTAGATTTTATTTTACATTGCAATGTTGTTAATCTAGCACACATTAGACTTATTTAGTCCTAAAATGTTGTTACATTATTGTGTTTGTGCTAGAAGGAAATATAACATGAGTTAGATTCTTTCAAATTAAAATGTGCTTGTGTTTGTGTTGGAAGAAAATTTAACACAAGCTAGATTTCTTATACTCTACAATGTTGTTGTTGGCAACGTGCTTATATTTGTGGTAGACATAAATCTAGCACTTGCTAGATTTCTCACTCTACAATGTTTCTATGTGCTTGAGTTTGCGCTAAAAGGAAATCTAACACATGTTAGATTTTATTTTACATTGCAATGTTGTTAAACTAGCACACATTAGACTTATTTAGTCCTAAAATGTTGTTATGTTCTTTTGTTTTTGCTAGAAGGAAATATAGCATGTGTTAGATTTCTTTGAAATTTAAATGTGCTTGTTTTTGTGTTTGAAGAAGATTTAACACAAGTTAGATTTATTATACTCTACAATGTTGTTGTTGGCAACGTGTTGTATTTGTGGTAGACATAAATCTAGCACTTGCTAGAATTCTCAATCTACAATGTTTCTATGTGCTTGACTTTGCACTAAAAGGAAATCTAACACATGTTAGATTTTCTTTTATATTGCAGTGTTGTTAATCTAGCGCACATTAGACTTATTTAGTCCTACAATGTTGTTATGTTCTTGTTTTTGTGCTAGAAGGAAATATAACATGTGTTAGATTTCTTTCAAATTAAAATGTTCTTGTGTTTGTGTTGGAAGAAAATTTAACACAATCTAGAATTCTTATATTGTACAATGTTGTTGTTGGCAACGTGCTTGTATTTGTGGTAGACATCAATCTAGCAGTTGCTAGATTTCTCACTATTGAATGTTTCTATGTGCTTGAGTTTGCGCTAAAAGGAAATCTAACACATGTTAGATTTTATTTTACATTGCAATGTTGTTAATCTAGCACACATTAGACTTATTTAGTCCTAAAATGTTGTTATGTTCTTGTGTTTGTGCTAGAAGGAAATATAACATGTATTATATTTCTTTCAAATTTAATTTTGCTTGTGTTTGTGTTGGAAGAAAATTTAACACAAGCCGGATTTCTTATACTCTACAATGTTGTTGTTGGCAATGTGCTTGTATTTGTGGTAGACATAAATCTAGCACTTGCTAGATTTCTCACTCTACAATGTTTCTATGTTCTTGAGTTTGCGCTAAAAGTAAATCTAACGCATGTTAGAATTTCTTTTACATTGCAATGTTGTTAATCTAGCACACATTAGACTTATTTAGTCCTAAAATGTTGTTATGTTCTTGTGTTTGTGCTAGAAGGAAATATAGCATGTGTTAGATTTCTTTCATATTTAAATGTGCTTGTGTTTGTGTTGGAAGAAAATTTAACACAAGCTAGATTTCTTATACTCTACAATGTTGTTGTTGGCAACATGCTTGTATTTGTGGTAGACATAAATCTAGCAGTTGCTAGATTTCTCACTCTTGAATGTTTCTATGTGCTCAAGTTTGCGCTAAAAGGAAATCTAACACATGTTAGATTTTATTTTAAATTGCAATGTTGTTAATCTAGCACACATTAAACTTATTTAGTCCTACAATGTTGTTATGTTCTTGTGTTTGCTCTCAAAGGAAATATAACGTGTTAAATTTATTTCAAATTAAAATGTGCTTGTGTTTGCGTTGGAAGAAAATTTATCACAATCTAGAATTCTTATACTCTACAATGTTGTTGTTGGCAACGTGCTTGTATTTGTGGTAGACATAAATCTAACACTTGATAGACTTGTCACTCTACAATGTTTCTATGTGCTCGAGTTTGCGCTAAAAGGAAATCTAACACATGTTAGATTTTATTTTACATTGCAATGTTGTTAAACTAGCACACATTAGACTTATTTAGTCCTAAAATGTTGTTATGTTCTTGTGTTTGTGCTAGAAGGAAATATAGCATGTGTTAGATTTCTTTCAAATTTAAATGTGCTTGTTTTTGTGTTGGAAGAAAATTTAACACAAGTTAGATTTCTTATACTCTACAATGTTGTTGTTGGCAACGTGCTTGTATTTGTGGTAGACATAAATCTAGCAGTTGCTAAATTTCTCACTCTTGAATGTTTCTATGTGCTTGAGTTTGCGCTAAAAGGAAATCTAACACATGTTAGAATTTCTTTTACATTGCAATGTTGTTAATCTAGCACACATTAGACTTATTTAGTCCTAAAATGTTGTTATGTTCTTGTGTTTATATTTCTTTCAAATTTAATTTTGCTTGTGTTTGTGTTGGAAGAAAATTTAACACAAGCCAGATTTCTTATACTCTACAATGTTGTTGTTGGCAACGTGCTTGTATTTGTGGTAGACATAAATCTAGCAGTTGCTAGATTTCTCACTCTACAATGTTTCTATGTGCTTGAGTTTGCACTAAAAGGAAATCTAACACATGTTAGATTTTCTTTTACATTGCAATGTTGTTAATCTAGCACACATTAGACTTATTTAGTCCTAAAATGTTGTTATGTTCTTGTGTATGTGCTAGAAGGAAATATAACATGTGTTATATTTCTTTCAAATTTAATTTTGCTTGTGTTTGTGTTGGAAGAAAATTTAACACAAGCTGGATTTCTTATACTCTACAATGTTGTTGTTGGCAACGTGCTTGTATTTGTGGTAGACATACATCTAGCACTTGCTAGATTTCTCACTCTACAATGTTTCTATGTTCTTGAGTTTGCGCTAAAAGTAAATCTAACACATGTTAGATTTTCTTTTACATTGCAATGTTGTTAATCTAGCACACATTAGACTTATTTAGTCTTAAAATGTTGTTATGTTCTTGTGTTTGTGTTAGAAGGAAATATAGCATGTGTTAGATTTCTTTCAAATTTAAATGTGCTTGTGTTTGTGTTGGAAGAAAATTTAACACAAGCTAGATTTCTTATACTCTACAATGTTGTTGTCGGCAACATGCTTGTATTTGTGGTAGACATAAATCTAACACTTGCTAGATTTCTCACTCTACAATGTTTCTATGTGCTCGAGTTTGCGCTAAAAGAAAATCTAACACATGTTAGATTTTATTTTAAATTGCAGTGTTGTTAATCTAGCACACAATAAACTTATTTAGTCTTACAATGTTGTTATGTTCTTGTGTTTGCACTCAAAGGAAACATAACATGTGTTAAATTTCTTTCAAATTAAAATGTGTTTGTGTTTATGTTGGAAGAAAATTTAACACAATCTAGAATTCTTATACTCTACAACGTTGTTGTTGGCAACGTGCTTGTATTTGTGGTAGACATAAATCTAGCACTTGATAGACTTCTCACTCTACAATGTTTCTATGTGCTCGAGTTTGCGCTAAAATGAAATCTAACACATGTTATATTTTATTTTACATTGCAATGTTGTTAATGCTAACATGTTTCTGTTTAGGCTAAAAGAAAATCTAGCTTGTGCTAGATTTTTTTTGTCGTGTAGTGTTGTCATTGGAAATATTTATATGTTTGTGTTATAAGTAAATGTAATTCAGACTAAATTTTTCTCACCCTACAATGTTGTTATGTGATTATTTTCACATTAGAAGGAAATATAGTATGCATTATATTTCTTTCACCTTGTAATGTTGTTATTTGCAACGTTCTTGTGTTTTTTATAGGAGGAAATATTTGTACACTATCCCATTCTTAGACCACATATTCCATATGAAGGGCCTTCTAATCATTTCAGGGTTTAACATTTTTTATATTGTAACAATAGTCTATGTAGGCATGGAATAAAACCTCAGTCTTTAAAAGGCAAGGTCAAATGTCCCAAGAAATATTATTATTGCAATGATTTTATTGACATTGTGTTTATGTTTTTGCTTTACAATACAATGTTGTTGTTGGCAATCTTCTTTTATGCGATAGAATATATTCTAGCATGGGTTACATTTCCTCTGCCTTGCAATGTTTTTAATGACAATATGTTTGTGTTTTTGGTAGAAGGAAATCTAGCTTGTGCTATATTTATTTTGTTTTGCAATGTTTTTCTTGGAAATATGAATGTGTTCGTGCTAAAAATAATTCTAGCACGTGCTAGATTTCTTTCACCTTACAATGTTTTTTTTGACAATATCCATGCATTTGTAATAGAAATAAATCTAGGATGCGAATATTTCTTTTGCTTTGCAAGATTCTTGTTGGAAATATGCTTTTGTTCATGTTAGAAGTAATTCTATCACATTCTATATTTCTTTCACCTTGCAAAGTTGCTATGTGTTTGTCTTTGTGCTAGACGAAGATCTAGAAGAAAATCTAATGATCGCCATAGTTAATGTTCTTTCATTGTGTTTTTCTATTATTTTATCTAAAGCAAACTAAGAATATACATGACTATAAGAGATAAATTTTGTGTATATACGCTGTTGTTGTATTCTATACAATTGTTTTTATTTATTCACAATGTAATGTCTTTTGGAAATGTTCTTATGCTCGTGCTAGAAGGAAACCTAGTAGATGTTTGCTTTCCTATATTCACGATTAAAAGAACATAAAAAATTATTTGGGGGTGCCCTTTTTCTAACCTTGATTAGCTATTATTGTGAGTTATACACTTGTTATTGTTCTTGTTCATTTTGTTACACATATAATTATGCGAATAGTTATAGTATTTATAAATTCATATTTTCTTCAATAATTTGAAACTGTGATAACAATTTTTTACTTTATTTTTAGATACCATGGACTATGAAGCTAGTGAGAATTCAAAGGAAGCATCCAAGGAAAAAGGAAGTTCAAGAAACACGACACCAAATTCTTTAAATGGTATGACAATTTTAGTTTATACTTTGTTAAAATTGTTAGACATTGTGTTAATAACTGGTTGTTGATTAATAAAACCCATGGAAATAGCCTTAGGATTGGGGTTTTAATGAGGACAACCCATACTAACATGGGTATTTTTTTTCCAAGAAATTTTAACTATGTGATAACTTTTGGTGTCATATACTAAACTTGCATAACATATGTACTCATTTATTATTGTGCGTGTAAATGGAAATTGTGTATTATAAGGTTGTTTAATACTATTTGTTATTTCATGTCTTCCATTATATTTTTCTTTCTAGAAACTGTGGAAACTGGTGGGTGTGAAATTCAAAGTAAAGTAGCGAAGACAAAAAGAAAAACAAGTGATATACAAATGATGCCCCCTTCAACTGGTATGGTGGTTTTATATTTTATGTACTCTTTTAGAAATGGTTGGATTAGGTGGTTTCTTTTCTTAGCAGTTTTACCCAGGTGATAACTTTTGGTGTCATATAGTAAACTTGCATAGCATATGTACTCATTTATTATTGTGCATGTAAATGGAAATCATGTATTATAAGGTTGTTTAATAATATTTGGTATTTCATGTATTCCATAATTTTTTTTTCTAGAAACTGCAGAATCTGGTGTGCCTGAAATTCGAAGTAAAGTAGTGAAGAAAAGACAAAAAAAAATTGATATACAAACATTGCCTCCTTCAACTGGTATGGTGGTTTTATATTTTATGTACACTCTCTTAGAAATGGTTAGATTAGGTGGTTTTTCAGTATTTATAAGAACATTATGTGACAATATTTGAAATTATATTTTCATTTTGATTAATGCAAATATTTTTTTGCTATTATTTGCAAAATTGGTTGGCCCAAAAGCAAATGAAATGTTACAACCATCACTTAAGAAAAATAAAAGTTATTCAACTCAAAAGGCAGTATCAATAACACCTTCTACTTTTACTTTTGAAATGATTAAAAAATACAATACATATAATAAATATGAGTTCGTGCAAGATTGGTACATCCAAATAGAAACTCCCATGAATATGTTTCCTGATATGTACCTATTTGGATCAATAGATGGAAACGAACGAGAGATATTAGGAATAATAATTAATTGCTATGCTTGCAACGAAAATGACATTAAATTTCAAGTGAAAATGATTAAAGAAAATGAGGTAAAATTAATTTCATGTCAAGTGGAGTATACAAATTTTAGACTAGATTTGATTGAAGCTTCAAGTACTGATTCAAAAAATACGATAAAAAATTCAATGTTCAAGTTGGATAACTTTGAGAGCTTCTCTAAATTTG
Source organism: Pinus tabuliformis (assembly GCA_031772625.1). Taxonomy (NCBI): domain Eukaryota; kingdom Viridiplantae; phylum Streptophyta; class Pinopsida; order Pinales; family Pinaceae; genus Pinus; species Pinus tabuliformis. The sequence continues at coordinate 783,232,624 of CM062810.1, forward strand.
GACTAAATAGTTGTGCAGATCTTTTAAAATGCATTGCCACCGTTCTGAGATATCGCTATGTAAGAAGTAAAAAAACATCATCTGTACTTCTTCAATTACAACAAAAAGGTAAATTTCTTGATAAAATACCAAATGATAAAATTGATTCTCAATTACTTTCTTTGAGAAGAGTATATTTATCTGATTTGGAGGAAAACATAAAAGAAAGTGATTTCAAGCCCACTACAAAATTTCAAAAAACTAGGAAAGTTGAATTTGAGACAACTAACCTTGCAAATCAATGTGATGAGATTCATGAAGCCTTCAAGCATTGCTATCTATTTTCAAACTCCTTTAATAGAAAAGTAGCTGTTGAAAGTGTTAGACTCCGTCTTGTCAGTTCGCTGCAGCCAAATTTACCAAACAACTTTAAAAGCTCCTGTCCCTGCAAAAGCACAAGCATAAGTGATAGTTGTTGAAAGTTCGACCTCACTATTGGGTGCTGTGAAAGCTAGGAACATTTTTCCAGTAATTGTATTCAGAGGTGACTTGGAGCTGACTCTTATGATGAGAAGAAGAAGCACTTAAATTCAAGCGCTAACACACTTCACTAATGTTAATTTATTCAGGATTTTGTACCAGAAGCTTGGACAAAGCATCTTTCTCGTCACTTGGATAACACACCTCCATGACCTTTCTCTGAGGTTGAGTACAGTATTAGACAACAATTATTGAGATCTCTGCAGGGGCTTTCATTTGTCAAGGATAAGAATGGTCTTGTCCCTTTGGGTGTAGTATTTTCTCATGTGGAGAAAATACCAATTGCAGCAGCATCAATTGCACAAGTTCATGGTGGTTTTTTGAAAGATGGCACACGGATTGTTATAAAGGTGCAACACTTGCGAATAGAGACAATGATGCGTTATGATCTTCATAATCTTGCTTGGATAGTAAAAAAATACAATCAACCATTCCCTTGGAGTTTGACTTTGAACGAGAAACTTGGTTTATGGAGACAATAAAGAGGAACCTTGAAAAGAATAATTTCAGACATATTGTATGCCCTACACCATATTTAAACCTCTGTACAAAGCGCCTTATTGTCATGCAGAGATTGGATGGAATTCGATTCACTCAGGTGCTTTGTCCCAATGCAAGTTGTTATAGACAATTTTGTGCCTTACAGCAACAGGTATGAGTTGTCAATAATCCAAGGGATCCAAAGTTCCCTAAACATGATGTTCCTACCCCTAGAGGAACAAGGTCAGCAAACCAACAGCTCTCAGATCAGTTCTCCACCTGAAAATACTAAAAAACAAGCAATCCTGAAATCAAAGCAAGTGCTCCACTAGGCTTCTGCGCTGAAACACAACTCCTCCATGGTGTACCTGCGTTGCAAAGCAGGTAGAACAAAGGCCACCTGCGTTGAGCGAGTTTGGACATGTGGCACACTGAGTCATTGCTCTGGAATCTTCCAAAAATGACACTTGGATCAGGGATTTCGCCTTGTGATGAGTCAAAGGCTCTGTTTCTCCAAGTGGAAGCAAAGTTCTCCAAGTGGACTCAAGAACTGAAGATCAACTAAAGATTAACTGAAGAGAGAGAGGACATAAGGCAGCTACACATCAGTTGCAAGCTGACTCATCCTTTCTCAATTCATCTATATATTGAGCTCTCTCCTATGAGCTCAGGAGTCTGGAATTTTGTGCAAAGTAATGATATGCTGTTGGTTTCACTATAGAACTATTGGGTGATTGTTTGAGAGAGGTGAAGAGGAGAAATTCTTTCTGCTGGGAGGTGTTGCTGGGTTGGAGCCTTCAATGGTTGTAATACTCCCAGAACCTTTACTTCTTCATTAATAAAAGCTATTGAGGTTCTTCTATGTGCTCTTGTTTCAATAATATATTGTGATGATTGCATGTTTGGTTTACACTAATCCATGAACCAGTTATGATTGCATGCCTCTTGTAGTTTCCTTCTTTGTTATTTTGCAGGATCTCATTGTAGCTGGGCAAGCAAAAGAACAAGGAGTTAGGAGCAAGCGGCCAAAGAGAAGAGTTTGGATTCGACATTAAGCGCAAGGCAACGGTTAGTGCATTTCTCCATTCTCTTTTGCTTTCATAAAGAAGTAAACCTTAAGTAGTTTGTTTTACAGTTGTTGCTAAGGAACTATCACCCTTAGAGTGGGATAGGGTCATCCGAGTCGGATACTTTTCCCTACAACAAACTGGCGACTCCGCTGGGGATCGTATCCGTTTGATTGTGTTTGTAGTATTTTGCTATTCATTTCCTGAACAAAAGAGTACCAAATCGAAAAGCTTTTGACTATATCAAAAGCGAAGTAGAGGGCAGCTACTCTAGCTCATTTCTGAGCAAGTTCATGATTTGAAGAGCTGATCTACAAGGATCCTTGTAAGCTCTTAGTGATAGCTTTTCACCTTCCTAATCATCCCTTTGAGTGTGCTTGACTGATTGCTTCTGATTTGAGCAAAAACTGTGTTTTTTTGAGAAAATTGTGACCCGGAAACTGTGAAAACGCAACTTTCGTTTTCCAAAGCAGGTAGTACACAGGCTACCTGCTTTGCAACGCAGGTCCCGAAGGGGCTACCTACGCTGAGAGCCAGACTGGCTGTGCAGCACCTGCGTTGGCCCAATTTTGCCTAGTGCAGTTGGGGTTTCCTCCTTTTTTCTTGCCTGTGTTCACTATTGATTTGGCTGCCAGTTACCAGTCTTGCACCTGTTCTGAAACCAATATTACTTGCCATCATTCTGCCTCTGTTATATAACGAAATTGTACTTGTTCTTTGTATTTCTTACTCATTTACAATTTCCCATAACGAAGAGTAAACTAGTCTTGCTTTTGGCCTCTTAGATCTGAACCTGTGTTAGGCATTTTGCTGGTCTAAAGAGTTAGCTTGTTTGCTGTCCATAGCTGATTAGTCATTTACTTTCGTCATTATGGTTTGATTTCATGCATTTCCAGTGATTAAGCAAGTGAATCTTAAGGTGTCTTTTGATTTTGGACAAGCTTGTTTACTTTCGCTTTAAATCGAAATCAAAGTTATATAACAACTTTCTTTTTGTAACCCATCCACATTAAGAAAGGGAAAAGAAAATACATGCATTGTGCATTTTGCATTTGACTGTTTGCTTGACGATTTAGAAAAAATTTGCATTTAGTGTGTGCTCTATGATCTGTGTGAAAAGATTTGCCTTTCTTTTCCCTCAGTAGTTAAGATTTTCAAAGTTGAAAGATTGAAAAGTTTGCTTCTCATCTTAGACTGCATTCAGGAATTTGTTACATACATCTCGTGGTGATCCTTAAAGGCAAACTGCTAAGCAAGATCAACATTAAAATAAATCCAATTTACATAACAATGCTTTGTAACATAACGCAAACAAATAGAGGTCTAGGTAGAGACGTGTTCCGGCGTCGTTAAACATAGTGACTGTCGATCTCTACGAAGGTGGGTGATTCCTCCTGAGAGTCGGTGGCACTAATACGGACTTGTGCTCCCACGTACCGTCGCGTATATATTGGGAGACCCCTATAGGCAATTATCCTTTATCCATAGGAAGCCGTGTCGGCCGCCCTACTGATCGCGATGCAGTGAACACAGCATTCACGAAGATCGACCACCCGTACCGTAAAACGTATTCTGTGGTTTCGCGAAAAGTTTGGCACACCCTCTGCCTAGAACTCCAGAGAAGTTTCTTTTGGCCTTTTTCAAACTCTATAACTGAAAAAGTCCATCCGAGCATTTGTCACTTCGGGCTCGTTAATACATCGAAGGAGACTAGAGTCATCTTTAGCTTTTTCTCGACTCTTAAAACATGAAAAAGCAAGTTTGTGTCTAAAAGCATCGTTAATAAAATTTATTTTAAACGGAACATAATCACCTGTTATTCCCACGTTGATCTTTCAGTTGAAAAGTATGGAGCCCACCAACCAAGGAAGTAACCTTGGTGGAAGTCCAAATCCCTTCTCCTCTTGGGGAGATGTTGGTGCGCCTCATATGGCCACATTGTCACTTCCAGGATTGACAATTGGCCTACCTGTATGGCTCTTTTCAACTAATGTAGTTCAAATCGCCACTAATCCTGAGCAGTCGAATCAACAGTCAGACTAGTCTAGAACTACCCACTAGCCTTCCACTTCTTACAATTCTTCCTCTGATCCTTCATCTTCACAAGGTAGAGCCGGCAAAAGTCAGCCTCCCATGGAGAAGAAGGAAAAGAAGAAGAAAGAAAAGAAGCAGAAGGGGCCTATGGCGAAGGCGACTGGGGGCAAGCAAAAGACATCTGACAAAAATCCACACACTGCACCGACCGGGCCTAAATCGCCATGTGTCATTTGCAAAGGGACCCACTTCCATCGTGATTGTCCTTGTATTCCCCGGATACTAAGGGACTGGTCCCCCAGGTTGCACAATCCGGTAGCATCAACCTCTGGTAGTCATGTTGATTGCAGTCCATCAACTAGCGAGAGTGAAGGACGAAAAGGGAGACCAAGATCACCCTGTATGTTGTGTGAAGGCGATCATGCCATCCACCGATGTCCATTCTTAGATGAGGCGAAGAGAGTTTTGGAAGATCGTCCGGTATCACCGTTACGACTTCCTCCTGGATACCAAAAACTCGTGCCTAATCCCTCGATAGTTGAAAATCCAGCTGGCCCGCTCAAGTGGTCAGCTGAAGTGTCGGTCATTGAGAATGAACCAACTGAATCCAGACCAGACGAAAGTCTAAAGGTCGAAACGGCAGTTGACCCGGTTCTTCCTTCAGAGGTTTCATCCTCAAATGACACCGTTGTTGAAGATTCATCTTCAAATGACACCCTCACTGAAGAGAATAAGGATGACACCGTCGAGATTCTTTTCATCAACACAGACTCTGATGAGCATCAGGGCAATGCGCCCATTCCTTTATCGCAGGAAGGAACATCGTCAGGGTCGTATCCGGCCGTGTATTCGGTCCCACCACCAAGCAACCTAGTTGTATCCTTTGATTGGAATCAACTAGGCAGACCCCGGTTACCAGCCAGTATACCATTCAGAATCATTGTCCAAATCTATAGAATGGTAATGGCTGGAACCATCATTGATGAAGGGGCATCTGTGAGTATCCTTTCCTCTATTTCTTGGAAAGCACTGGGTTCCCTGACGCTTTTACCTGAGACAAGAAATCTATCAGGTTTTGATAAAGGAACCAGTCGCCCATTAGGGATTCTCCCCAATGTTCCCATTACATTGAGGAAGAAGACAGTTCATATGAATGTCATGGTCGTCCAAGGACCCTTGGATTATAACCTACTCCTTGGACGGGACTATATATATTGCATGGGAGCTATAGTCTCCTCACTCTTTAGAGTAATGTGTTTTCCACACGAAGGAAAGATGGTCAAGCTCGTAGACCAACTTTCATTTCCGGGATCTCGCATCGCAAATAGTCAAATACCAACCCTAAACGGTTTATTCACTCAAGAAATGCCTCCACCCCCGGTTCTACTTCCCGATGAATGCGAGTAATTCGGAAAGAAAGAACTGGGACCCAGGGGGCATGCACCCTGGCCTGCCTTGGGCAGAGAAAACCTTGGGTATAAAGTTAATTTCCGCAGAAGAATAGACTAGTCCGTACCCCGTCCGAAAAAGGAAGAGAGGGTTGTTCTAGGATAAAATTCTTTTGTCAAAGTTATGTGAGCGAAAAGATCGTCTCCCTTTGTCTAAAAAAGTAGGCTCTCCTAAGGAGGAGATCCATTTGTGGCAGCAAGTAGCCACCATCTTTGAATGTCAAGCCTCACCCATTAAAACAATATGTTTTGAAGGATAAGTAGGGGCAGTCTTCAAAGAAAGAGATGAAATTGCTGCAACAAGTAGTCACCATCCTTAGCAACCTAATGATAGACACCGCCGAAAAGAGAGTTTAGTTTGCGGCAGCAAGCAAAACCATTTTTCGGATAATAAGTAAGAGGCAAACCTCCCTCCGTAACACCAATGTTTTATCTGTTGCGATCTTGCAAAACCTAAAAGTGAACTGATGGGAAGACAAGTACCGTCGGCACCGAAAAATAACGAGAAGACAAGTATCGTTAAAAATATAGCAAGACGACAAGTAGAAAAACAGAGGTGGGACGGAGGAGGGGTAGCCTTGAAATTATATTTTATACCTGGGGGCATGCAAACCTTTTGGAGTGCAAGCTAAGAGCGGTTATTTATCTGTTTTTTGGATTAGTCGTTTCCGAACTAGCATGAAAAAAGGATGTGGGGCAAAAGTTAAAACTTGCCAAATTGGAGTAGCTAGTGAGGTATAGCTCCTTAAATAAGAATACCTCACCTGAGGCGTTTCTTGTATTATGACTGGTATGATCGAGCAGTTTTAGCACACAGTTCATGCTCGTTAAAAAATAAACGCAAGATTCGAGCAGTTTTAGCACATAGTTCATGCTCGTTAAAAAATAAACATAAGTTGTGAGCAATCTTCCCCTAGAGTTCAAGCTCACCCAGAAAAAATGAACCGGTAAATAACCTTGGTAAATGTAACCTTTGACAGCCATATTAAAGCCCTTGGTCGTGTTCTTGCAGTCTCACCTCCATCCGTTCACTTGGCCAATCGTTCATCTCCATATGTTTGTTTACCCATTTTGAGGAACAGCTGCGAAGAGTGATTTCACTTAGCCATCCTTGTGACACTGCCGTGATTGGAAAATTCCAACCTGTACCTGGAATCTGCTGCTGCCCTGTTCATCACTCGTTCCTCGAAAGACGAGTCGTCTTTAAGCTCTTTTCACTGACTCGTAAAATATGAAAAGATTGCTGAGTTTTGGCCTTCCAGCTCGTTAAAGCGACCGGAAAGCTATCCCTCCTCTAGATTTTAATCTTTTTGGACCTGAGGGATTATTGCACAAAAAGATCGAGCGCTTGTTTTGTTCGGCTCGTTAAAGCAATCGAAAATTCATCCCTTCTGTATTGTTTTATACTTTTTCGGACTTAAGGGATTAGAAGACGAAAAAGGAATTTTGGAGTTGACTTTACGTACCTTTTCAGACTCTCTAAAAATGAAAAGGACCGAGTTATCCTTGTCGTTAGACTCGTTAAATTCATTAAATAGTGACAAACTTGTCTTTAGACAAGAACGAGTTTCCCTATCGCTAGGCTCATTAAAACATAGCGATGGGCTTGCCCGAAGGGCAGGTTATAGAACAAGCATATGTTATCCTCCTCAAGCTTGACAAAAATAAAGAGGTACTGGTCAGCAATGACTGGGGAAAAATTGGGAGAATCTCACAGCATTAATGGTAGCAAGTCGCTCTTGAACATGACACTTTGTCCTCCGTATCACCTCGGGTTGGGTTGTTTCATTCACCGGTCTCATAACCATGGTCCTCGCCACACCATCCACAATTGGGGTAATGCTACCAATCCATCACATCAGTGTCGTTATATGTTCAAGAGATGTGGTTCTGCAAAGAGTCAACCGTGTCCCATCCACTGCCATACATTATCCTTCATCCACTTCATGACCGCCACCCTGAATCATACATCACAGTTTGTTTTCACCTCATCACAATCACTAGCTCCGTTCCGTGTCACTGATGTGGGATTCATTAAGGCCCTCCTTTGACGGATCGCTCCTTGTCGACATCAGCTCATTATCCAAGGAGTTGATCTAGGAACACCCCCTCCAGTACTTTGAAGCTTGCATGCCTCAATGGCAAGTTTCTCACTTCCGACGACAGGTATACATCAATGACCTTCGACCAGAAGATTTTGCATGGTGGTCGACGCCAAGTCCTTTATTCCCACCATGTGAATTGTACTGTCGTACCTTGAGGGTCATCATCCTTATCGGTGATTCCTCTCGCGCTTGTTAACGGTTTACATCATTGATCGGTAATCAAGCGATGTCTTTCCATGTTCGACGTCAAGAAATTCTCACGTGGATCGACTTGTACATCGAGTGAAGATCGGAAGAGATTGAAGACCCCGGATCTAGTTTCATCCATCCGGGCTGCGATATATATTCAGGATATAAAGACATTTGATATGTACATCATTGCAGCAGATGATCATCCTTCTCAAAGGATGATAATTTCAGCAGAGAATTATCAGTCTACAATCAGACGATCGTCTGTTCTATGTACCAAAATGTATTTATAAAGCTGAGCATGGGAATGCCCGCCTCAGTTAGATCATGAAAATGTATGAAAAATAATGTATTGTATTGTATCTTATTACAGGACACTTCTCAGCAGATCGAATGAACTTCGGATCCTCTCAATAAAGCATTTCACCCGATAAACGACCTCATACTTTAGGGGGCATCTGTTATAGACAATTTTGTGCCTTACAGCAACAGGTATGAGTTGTCAATAATCCAAGGGATCCAAAGTTCCCTAAACATGATGTTCCTACCCCTAGAGGAACAAGGTCAGCAAACCAACAGCTCTCAGATCAGTTCTCCACCTGAAAATACTCAAAAACAAGCAATCCTGAAATCAAAGCAGGTGCTCCACTAGGCTTCTGCGCTGAAACACAACTCCTCCATGGTGTACCTGCGTTGCAAAGCAGGTAGAACAAAGGCCACCTGCGTTGAGCGAGTTTGGACATGTGGCACACTGAGTCATTGCTCTGGAATCTTCCAAAAATGACACTTGGATCAGGGATTTCGCCTTGTGATGAGTCAAAGGCTCTGTTTCTCCAAGTGGAAGCAAAGTTCTCCAAGTGGACTCAAGAACTGAAGATCAACTAAAGATTAACTGAAGAGAGAGAGGACACAAGGCAGCTACACATCAGTTGCAAGCTGACTCATCCTTTCTCAATTCATCTATATATTGAGCTCTCTCCTATGAGCTAAGGAGGCTGGAATTTTGTGCAAAGTAATGATATGCTGTTGGTTTCACTATAGAAATATTGGGTGATTGTTTGAGAGAGGTGAAGAGGAGAAATTCTTTCTGCTGGGAGGTGTTGCTGGGTTGGAGCCTTTAATGGTTGTAATACTCCTAGAACCTTTACTTCTTCATTAATAAAAGCTATTGAGGTTCTTCTATGTGCTCTTGTTTCAATAATATATTGTGATGATTGCATGTTTGGTTTACACTAATCCATGAACCAATTATGATTGCATGCCTCTTGTAGTTTCCTTCTTTGTTATTTTGCAGGATCTCATTGTAGCTGGGCAAGCAAAAGAACAAGGAGTTAGGAGCAAGTGGCCAAAGAGAAGAGTTTGGATTCGACATTAAGCGCAAGGCAACGGTTAGTGCATTTCTCCATTCTCTTTTGCTTTCATAAAGAAGTAAACCTTAAGTAGTTTGTTTTACAGTTGTTGCTAAGGAACTATCACCCTTAGAGTGGGATAGGGTCATCCGAGTCGGATACTTTTCCCTACAACACAAGTGAAGATCTTCTTGCCAGGATACCCGAGATGGTGAGGAGTATCCAAAGTTTGTTGCAAGCCTATGGACAGATGCTGTTTGTATATGGGATTTTCCATGCCGATCCACATGCAGGAAACCTATTAGTGCTTCTTGATGGTAGGCTTGGATTGCTTGATTATGGACAATGAAAAGTACTTGATATGGAAACTCATCTCAAGCTAACAAAAATAGTGCTTGCTTTAAGTGATAATGATGACGATGAGATTGCCCAGACCTTGCTTGATGCTGAGATGGTCTTTGAAAATATCACTGGGGACAACATATGTGTATCTGATCTGTCCACAGTGGCCCGGATTTTATTTGATGTAAGCTATGTTGAAGAGGCCACTGTATCTCCAACCGCGCAGAATTCGATCTTGCGAAGAATTCCTTTGAAATCATTTAATCGGTCATTATGGCTGGTGGTGCATGCTATATTTATTCTTCGAGGTCTTTGTTTTAATGAAGATCGACACATCTGCTGCTACAATTTGGCGACCTTATGCTTTACTTGCCTTGCAAGCAGAACACTCATAATGTGCATTGATGATGGTTATTTTACTCACGGGTTTAGTCTCAATGATCCTGATGCAGACTCTGAGAAATGACTATGCAAAGTATGCTCGCAAAAAAGATGATTTGGGTAGCAACCACTGGCTCATGAATATGGCCCAAGAGCGCTATTCAAACGGAGCCAAAATACTTTAAATTGGAACGAAGATATACATCACAGCCGAAGAGTCAAGACATAGGATTCGATTCCTATTTCAAGACTTCAATTAATGATTCAAAGGGATCTGCGCTCCAGCATTTATCTCTTAATTGGCCATCAGAGGAATTCAAGGGAAACGATGCTCTGTTTTTAGAAAAAATGGTTTTTCATCGACCTATAGGGGAAAGGTTCTTGGTCTATTTACTATATGTAAAAATGATTTTGTTTCGAATAGTAACGTGGCTTGATTTTGCAATGCGCTTGTCAAAAAGGCGACCTCCACATTCCACATGCCATTTTGGTCTAACAGCAAAAGGAAATGGAAAGTATAACGTGGCAGTCCAGGTCGAAAACAAAATTAGAACGAAGACATCGATCGTGAGCAGAAAAATAGGGACATATTGCCTAACCTAGTCTTCAGTTATGATTTGGAGGGTTCACACTACAGCTTCCGCCTTTGTATTGGTCACAGATATGTATGCGCTGATCTTTAGGAACCTATGAGTGGCGTTTTACTATTTTTCATAGTGCCTGTTGAAAAAGTTCCATCTTTTCATGGATCGGTTTTCTTCTGAGCTGTTTATGGTATTAAAAAACATTTGTAAAGAGTGAAAGAGGGGAGAGAGTTCTGAGCGCTGGTGGAGGAGAGAGAACAGAGCTTTCATTGAACAGTCTTTGATAGGGATTTTAATGAAAATACCCAGCTCTGGCTTCTGAGATTCCTGTGGTATGAGATTTAACATTTGTGTCCTCTTTTGTTACATATGTAGCCTGTTATGTGCTCATGTCATTTCATGATTGTTTCCAATTGAACAAATGAAGTGTTAAGGTAGAATTCATATTTTGTATGCTCTGCCTTTAAGTTTGTTCATATTTAATGTTTTCTTCTGTTTGACAAGGATTCGTCCTCTATGCCCTTGTCAGCTCCTCAGCAGTCTTGCCATTCCATTTAATCTCAATTTGATGTTAAAATTTATTGCCTACCTTGCCTCAGGAGACAATTTGTGTTTTTGATTACATTTCTCTGTTCAAGCTGTTTCTTTGCCCCATGCAGCCCAGAAAAAACCCCATCATTTTATTAAAAACCCCTTTTTAATCAATTTACTAGCCTAAAATCAGTGTTCTTTATTGGTCATCTCAGCCCTTTGAAGACCTTTTGTCGAGATAGACCCGGAGAGAGCCCTCTGCTAAGTGGTTTGATGTTGCCTTGGATTTTGCCTTCTTCAGCCTGAGGCCAAATTCGAGCGCTAACATATTGGCGACCATACTGGGGAGAACATTCGACTTGTTGATTGTCTTGTCTCAGTACATGAAATCAAATTGCAGATCTGATGCTGATGGTGGACATCAGTCAGACAAATATGCAGGCTGAACCATTCACCTGGCCACTCCAATTCGATCCAGACAGTCCAGTGCTCGCTGATCCATTTACGCAATGGTAGGGTATGTGGCAAACCCTGCCCTGTGTGAAGCTGTAGAAGAAGTAAGAAATGAGTTAGCAGATTTTGAAATTGATGAAGATTTTTTCAGTGCCTTGCTTCATTGGTTGAAATCTCCAAAGTTCCCTTTTGAAACTAAAACTAGATTTTGTGAGTTAGTTGTTGAAAGAATCGAAAAGGAGATTCAATGTTTAGATGAGAAAATCCAGTCATATGATTTCCAAGACCCTAAAAAGTTCTTGGAAATCCTTCCTCCTTCGCAACAAGAAATCATAGAATTGCCTACAGATGTTTACATTGACAGTGTGTAGCTGGAGGTATGTATTGCAGAGTTGGGGCAGCCAACAGAGTCCTGCTTCCGCGATCCAATGGCAACATACATGGACACGTTTTTCAGTTTGATTGATAGATCAGGCTGTCTTGTACGTAACCAGGCTCATTACGTGCATGAAGGGCTGCCAGCAATTACATCTGTGTCTTGGCGGAAGCATTCTAGAGCGGCATCATTCTCAGGTTTACTTGAATGGTTGATCTGGCACTTCAGTATTACCTGATCTAGTGTTTTTACAGCAAAGTAGGGTAGATTTTGTAAATAAATAAGCAGCCAAAAGGCAGCATTTTGTTCCAGTTTCATTATAGTTTAGTTTGAAGTTTGCCGAATTAGTCTTTCAATCAATTCAGTCATTTTCCAGTTAACAAGTTGAGTCTTCAGTTGTGTTGATTTGTTGAAATAATGGACTCCATTGCCCAATGGATGGAGGCACTGTCTGCTCTCCCAAAGTTCTACGGTTCTTGGCACCTCCAAAAAGCAGCAGCTGCCATCCCTAGTGGAGCGGATGTTAGAATCCGTCTTGTCAGTCCGCTGCAGCCAAATTTACCAAACAGCTTTAAACGCTCCTGTCCCTGCAAAAGCACAAGCAGAAGTGATAGTTGTTGAAAGTTCGACCTCACTATTAGGTGCTGTGAAAGCTAGGAACATTTTTCCAGTAATTGTATTCAGAGGTGACTTGGACCTGACTCTTATGATGAGAAGAAGAAGCACTTAAATTCAAGCGCTAACACACTTCACTAATGTTAATTTATTCATGATTTTGTACCAGAAGCTTGGACAAAGCATCTTTCCCGTCACTTGGATAACACACCTCCATGACCTTTCTCTGAGGTTGAGTATAGTATTAGACAACAATTATTGAGATCTCTGTAGGGGCTTTCATTTGTAAAGGGTAAGAATGGTCTTGTCCCTTTGGGTGTAGTATTTTCTCATGTGGAGAAAATACCAATTGTAGCAGCATCAATTGCACAAGTTCATGGTGGTTTTTTGAAAGATGGCACACGGATTGTTATAAAGGTGCAACACTTGCGAATAGAGACAATGATGCGTTATGATCTTCGTAATCTTGCTTGGATAGTAAAAGAAATACAATCAACCATTCCCTTGGAGTTTGACTTTGAACGAGAAACTTGGTTTATGGAGACAATAAAGAGGAACCTTGAAAAGAATAATTTCAAACATATTGTATGCCCTACACCGTATTTAAACCTCTGCACAAATCGCCTTATTGTCATGCAGAGATTGGATGGAATTCGCTTCACTCAGGTGATTTGTCCCAATGCAAGTGAAGATCTTCTTGCCAGGATACCCGAGATGGTGAGGAGTATCCACAGTTTGTTGCAAGCCTATGGACAGATGCTATTTGTAGATGGGATTTTCCATGCCGATCCACATGCAGGAAACCTATTAGTGCTTCTTGATGGTAGGCTTGGATTTCTTGACTATGGACAGTGCAAAGTACTTGATATGGAAACTCGTCTCAAGCTAACAAAAATAGTGCTTGCTTTAAGTGATAACGATGACGATGAGATTTCCCAGACCTTGCTTGATGCTGAGATGGTCTTTGAAAATATCACTGGGGACAACATATGTGTATCTGATCTGTCCACAGTGGCCCGGATTTTATTTGATGTAAGCTATGTTGAAGAGGCCACTGTATCTCCAACCGCGCAGAATTCGATCTTGCGAAGAATTCCTTTGAAATCATTTAATCGGTCATTATGGCTGGTGGTGCGTGCTATATTTATTCTTCGAGGTCTTTGTTTTATGTTGAAGATCGACACATCTGCTGCTACAATTTGGCGACCTTATGCTTTAGTTTCCTTGCAAGCAGAACACTCATAATGTGCATTGATGATGGTTATTTTACTCACGGGTTTAGTCTCAATGATCCTGATGCAGAATCTGAGAAATGACTATGCAAAGTATGCTCGCAAAAAAGATGATTTGGGTAGCAACAGCTGGCTCATGAATATGGCCCAAGAGCGCTATTCAAACGGAGCCAAAATACTTTAAATTGGAACGAAGATATACATCACAGCCGAAGACATAGGATTCGATTCCTATTTCAAGACTTCAGTTAATGATTCAAAAGGATCTGTGCTCCAACATTTATCTCTTAATTGGCCATCAGAGGAATTCAAGGGAAACGATGCTCTGTTTTTAGAAAAAATGGTTTTTCATCGACCTGTAGGGGAAAGGTTCTTGGTCTATTTACTGTATGTAAAAATGATTTTGTTTCAAATAGTAACGTGGCTTGATTTTGCAATGCGCTTGTCAAAAAGGCGACCTCCACATTCCACATGCCATTTTGGTCTAACAACAAAAGGAAATGGAAAGTATAACGTGGCAGTCCAGGTCGAAAACAAAATTAGAACGAAGACATCGATCCTGAGCAGAAAAATAGGGACAGATTGCCTATCCTAGTCTTCAGTTATGATTTGGAGGGTTCACACTACAACTTCCGCCTTTGTATTGGTCACAGATATGTATGCGCTGATCTTTAGGAACCGATGAGTGGCATTTTACTATTTTTCATAGTGCCTGTTGAAACAGTTCCATCTTTTCATGGATCGGTTTTCTTCTGAGCTGTTTATGGTATTAAAAAACATTTGTAAAGAGTGAAAGAGGGGGAGAGAGTTCTGAGCGCTGGTGGAGGAGAGAGAACAGAGCTTTCATTGTACAGTCTTTGACAGGGATTTTAATGAAAATACCCAGCTCTGGCTTCGGAGATTCCCGTGGTATGAGATTTAACATTTGTGTCCTCTTTTGTTTCATATGTAGCCTGTTATGTGTTCATGTCATTTCATGATCCTTTCCAATTGAACAAATGAGGTGTTAAGGTAGAATTCATATTTTGTATGCTCTGCCTTTAAGTTTGTTCATATTTTATGTTTTCTTCTGTTTGACAAGGATTCATCCTCTATGCCCTTGTCAGCTCCTCAACAATCTTGCCATTCCATTTAATCTCAATTTGATGTTAAAATTTCTTGCCTACCTTGCCTCAGGAAACAATCTGTGTTTTTGATTACATTTCTCTGTTCAAGCTGTTTCTTTGCCCCATGCAGCCCAGAAAAAACCCCATCATTTTATTAAAAACCCCTTTTTAATCAATTTACTAGCCTAAAATCAGTGTTCTTTATTGGTCATCTCATCCCTTTGAAGACCTTTTGTCGAGATAGAACCGGAGAGAGCCCTCTCCTGTCCTCGTAGGGCTAGCTACGAGGCTAAGTGGTTTGATGTTGCCTTGGATTTTGCCTTCTTCAGCCTGAGGCCAAATTCGAGCGCTAACATGTTGGCGACCATACTGGGGAGAACATTCGACTTGTTGATTGTCTTGTCCCAGTACATGAAATCAAATTGCAGATCTGTTGCTGATGGTGGACAGCAGTCAGACACATATACATGTTGAACCATTCACCTGGCCACTCAAATTTGATCCAGACAGTCTAGTGCTCACTGATCCATTTACGCAATTGTAGGGTATGTGGCAAACCCTGCCCTGTGTGAAGCTGTAGAAGAAGTAAGAAATGAGTTAGCAGATTCTGAAATTGTTGAAGATTTTTTCAGTGCCTTGCTTCATTGGTTGAAATCTCCAAAGTTCCCTTTTGAAACTAAAACTAGATTTTGTGAGTTAGTTGTTGAAAGAATCGAAAAGGAGATTCAATGTTTAGATGAGCAAATCCAGTCATATGATTTCCAAGACCCTAAAAAGTTCTTGGAAATCCTTCCTCCTTCGCAACAAGAAATCATAGAATTGCCTACAGATGTTTACATTGACAGTGTGCAGCTGGAGGTATGTATTGCAGAGTTGGGGCAGCCAACAGAGTCCGTCTTCCGCGATCCAATGGCAACATACATGGACACGTTTTTCATTTTTATTGATAGATTAGGCTGTCTTGTACGTAACCAGGCTCATTACGTGCATGAAGGGCTGCCAGAAATTACATCTGTGTCCTGGCGGAAGCATTCTAGAGCGGCATCATTCTCAGGTTTACTTGAATGGTTGATCTGGCACTTCAGTATTACCTGATCTAGTGTTTTTACAGCAAAGTGGGGTAGATTTTGTAAATAAATAAGCAGCCAAAAGGCAGCATTTTGTTCCAGTTTCATTATAGCTTAGTTTGAAGTTTGCCGAATTAGTCTTTCAATCAATTCAGTCATTTTCCAGTTAACAAGTTGAGTCTTCAGTTGTGTTGATTTGTTGAAATAATGGACTCCATTGCCCAATGGATGGAGGCACTGTCTACTCTCCCAAAGTTCTGTGGTTCTTGGCACCTCCAAAAAGCGGCAGCTGCCATCCCTAGTGGAGCGGATGTTAGACTCCGTCTTGTCAGTCCATTGCAGCCAAATTTACCAAACAGCTTTAAAAGCTCCTGTCCCTGCAAAAGCACAAGCAGAAGTGATAGTTGTTGAAAGTTCGACCTCATTATTGGGTGCTGTGAAAGCTAGGAACATTTTTCCAGTAATTGTATTCAGAGGTGACTTGGAGCTGACTCTTATGATGAGAAGAAGAAGCACTTAAATTCAAGCGCTAACACACTTCACTAATGTTAATTTATTCAGGATTTTGTACCAGAAGCTTGGACAAAGCATCTTTCCCGTCACTTGGATAACACACCTCCATGACCTTTCTCTGAGGTTGAGTATAGTATTAGACAACAATTATTGAGATCTCTGCAGGGGCTTTCATTTGTCAAGGATAAGAATGGTCTTGTCCCTTTGGGTGTAGTATTTTCTCATGTGGAGAAAATACCAATTGCAGAAGCATCAATTGCACAAGTTCATGGTGGTTTTTTGAAAGATGGCACATGGATTGTTATAAAGGTGCAACACTTGCGAATAGAGACAATGACGCGTTATGATCTTCGTAATCTTGCTTGGATAGTAAAAGAAATACAATCAACCATTCCCTTGGAGTTTGACTTTGAACGAGAAACTTGGTTTATGGAGACAATAAAGACGAACCTTGAAAAGAATAATTCCAAACATATTGTACGCCCTACACCGTATTTAAACCTCTGCACAAAGCGCCTTATTGTCATGCAGAGATTGGATGGAATTCGCTTCACTCAGGTGATTTGTCCCAATGCAAGTGAAGATCTTCTTGCCAGGATACCCGAGATGGTGAGGAGTATCCACAGTTTGTTGCAAGCCTATGGACAAATGTTGTTTGTAGATGGGATTTTCCATGCCGATCCACATGCAGGAAACCTATTAGTGCTTCTTGATGGTAGGCTTGGATTGCTTGATTATTGACAGTGCAAAGTACTTGATATGGAAACTCGTCTCAAGCTAACAAAAATAGTGCTTGCTTTAAGTGATAACGATGACGATGAGATTGCCCAGACCTTGCTTGATGCTGAGATGGTCTTTGAAAATATCACTGGGGACAACATATGTGTATCTGATCTGTCCACAGTGGCCTGGATTTTATTTGATGTAAGCTATGTTGAAGAGGCCACTGTATCTCCAACTGCGCAGAATTCGATCTTGCGAAGAATTCCTTTGAAATCATTTAATCGGTCATTATGGATGGTGGTGCATGCTATATTGATTCCTCGAGGTCTTTGTTTTATGTTGAAGATCGACACATTTGCTGCTACAATTTGGCGACCTTATGCTTTAGTTTCCTTGCAAGCAGAACACTCATAATGTGCATTGATGATGGTTATTTTACTCACGGGTTTAGTCTGAATGATCCTGATGCAAACTCTGAGAAATGACTATGCAAAGTATGCTCACAAAAAAGATGATTTGGGTAGCATCAACTGGTTCATGAATATGGCCCAAGAGCGCTATTCAAACGGAGCCAAAATACTTTAAATTGGAACGAAGATATACATCACAACCGAAGACATAGGATTCGATTCCTATTTAAAGACTTCAGTTAATGATTCAAAGGGATCTGTGCTCCAGCATTTATCTCTTAATTGGCCATCAGAGGAATTCAAGGGAAACGATGCTCTGTTTTTAGAAAAAATGGTTTTTCATCGACCTGTAGGGGAAAGGTTCTTGGTCTATTTACTGTATGTAAAAATGATTTTGTTTCAAATAGTAACGTGGCTTGATTTTGCAATGCGCTTGTCAAAAAGGCGACCTCCACATTCCACATGCCATTTTGGTCTAACAGCAAAAGGAAATGGAAAGTATAACGTGGCAGTCCAGGTCGAAAACAAAATTAGAATGAAGACATCGATCCTGAGCAGAAAAATAGGGGCAGATTGCCTATCCTAGTCTTCAGTTATGATTTGGAGGGTTCACACTACAGCTTCCGCCTTTGTATTGGTCACATATATGTATGCGCTGATCTTTAGGAACCGATGAGTGGCGTTTTACAATTTTTCATAGTGCCTGTTGAAACAGTTCCATCTTTTCATGGATCGGTTTTCTTCTGAGCTGTTTATGGTATTAAAAAACATTTGTAAAGAGTGAAAGAGGGGGAGAGAGTTCTGAGCGCTGGTGGAGGAGAGAGAACAGAGCTTTCATTGTAAAATCTTTGACAGGGATTTTAATGAAAATACCCAGCGCTGGCTTCGGAGATTCCTGTGGTATGAGATTTAACATTTGTGTCCTCTTTTGTTTCATATGTAGCCTGTTATGTGTTCATGTCATTTCATGATCGTTTCCAATTGAACAAATGAGGTGTTAAGGTAGAATTCATATTTTGTATGCTCTGCCTTTAAATTTGTTCATATTTAATGTTTTCTTCTGTTTGACAAGGATTCATCCTCTATGCCCTTGTCAGCTCCTCAGCAGTCTTGCCATTCCATTTAATCTCAATTTGATGTTAAAATTTCTTGCCTACCTTGCCTCAGGAGACAATCTGTGTTTTTGATTACATCTCTCTGTTCAAGCTGTTTCTTTGCCCCATGCAGCCCAGAAAAAACCCCATCATTTTATTAAAAACCCCTTTTTAATCAATTTACTAGCCTAAAATCAGTGTTCTTTATTGGTCATCTCATCCCTTTGAAGACCTTTTGTCGAGGTAGACCCGGAGAGAGCCCTCTCCTATCCTCGTAGGGCTAGCTACGAGGCTAAGTGGTTTGATGTTGCCTTGGATTTTGCCTTCTTCAGCCTGAGGCCAAATTCGAGCGCTAACATATTGGCGACCATACTGGGGAGAACATTCGACTTGTTGATTGTCTTGTCCCAGTACATGAAATCAAATTGCAGATCTGATGCTGATGGTGGACAACAGTCAGACACATATGCAGGCTGAACCATTCACCTGGCCACTCCAGTTCGATCCAGACAGTCTAGTGCTCGCTGATCCATTTACGCAATTGTAGGGTATGTGGCAAACCCTGCCCTGTGTAAAGCTGTAGAAGAAGTAAGAAATGAGTTAGCAGATTCTGAAATTGATGAAGATTTTTTCAGTGCCTTGCTTCATTGGTTGAAATCTCCAAAGTTCCCTTTTGAAACTAAAACTAGATTTTGTGAGTTAGTTGTTGAAAGAATCGAAAAGGAGATTCAATGTTTAGATGAGCAAATCCAGTCATATGATTTCCAAGACCCTAAAAAGTTCTTGGAAATCCTTCCTCCTTCGCAACAAGAAATCATAGAATTGCCTACAGATGTTTACATTGACAGTGTGCAGCTGGAGGTATGTATTGCAGAGTTGGGGCAGCCAACAGAGTCTGGCTTCCGCGATCCAATGGCAACATACATGGACACGTTTTTCAGTTTGATTGATAGATCAGGCTGTCTTGTATGTAACCAGGCTCATTACGTGCATGAAGGGTTGCCAACAATTACATCTGTGTCCTGGCGGAAGCATTCTAGGGCGGCATCATTCTCAGGTTTACTAGAATGGTTGATCTGGCACTTCAGTATTACCTGATCTAGTGCTTTTACAGCAAAGTAGGGTAGATTTTGTAAATAAATAAGCAGCCAAAAGGTAGCATTTTGTTCCAGTTTCATTATAGTTTAGTTTGAAGTTTTCCGAATTAGTCTTTCAATCAATTCAGTCAGTTTCCAATTAACAAGTTGAGTCTTCAGTTGTGTTGATTTGTTGAAATAATGGACTCCATTGCCCAATGGATGGAGGCACTGTCTGCTCTCCCAAAGTTCTGTGGTTCTTGGCACCTCCAAAAAGCGGCAGCTGCCATCCCTAGTGGAGCCGATGTTAGACTCCATCTTGTCAGTCCGATGCAGCCAAATTTACCAAACAGCTTTAAAAGCTCCTGTCCCTGCAAAAGCACAAGCAGAAGTGATAGTTGTTGAAAGTTCGACCTCACTATTGGGTGCTTTGAAAGCTAGGAACATTTTTCCAGTAATTGTATTCAGAGGTGACTTGGAGTTGACTCTTATGATGAGAAGAAGAAGCACTTAAATTCAAGCGCTAACACACTTCACTAATGTTAATTTATTCAGGATTTTGTACCAGAAGCTTGGACAAAGCATCTTTCCCGTCACTTGGATAACACACCTCCATGACCTTTCTCTGAGGTTGAGTACAGTATTAGACAACAATTATTGAGATCTCTGTAGGGGCTTTCATTTGTCAAGGATAAGAATGGTCTTGTCCCTTTGGGTGTAGTATTTTCTCATGTGGAGAAAATACCAATTGCAGCAGCATCAATTGCACAAGTTCATGGTGGTTTTTTGAAAGATGGCACACAGATTGTTATAAAGGTGCAACACTTGCGAATAGAGACAATGATGCGTTATGATCTTCGTAATCTTGCTTGGATAGTAAAAGAAATACAATCAACCATTCCCTTGGAGTTTGACTTTGAACGAGAAACTTGGTTTATGGAGACAATAAAGAGGAACCTTGAAAAGAATAATTTCAGACATATTGTATGCCCTACACCGTATTTAAACCTCTGCACAAAGCGCCTTATTGTCATGCAGAGATTGGATGGAATTCGCTTCACTCAGGTGCTTTGTCCCAATGCAAGTGAAGATCTTCTTGCCAGGATACCCGAGATGGTGAGGAGTATCCACAGTTTGTTGCAAGCCTATGGACAGATGCTGTTTGTAGATGGGATTTTCCATGCCGATCCACATGCAGGAAACCTATTAGTGCTTCTTGATGGTAGGCTTGGATTGCTTGATTATGGACAATGCAAAGTACTTGATATGGAAACTCGTCTCAAGCTAACAAAAATAGTGCTTGCTTTAAGTGATAACGATGACGATGAGATTGCCCAGACCTTGCTTGATGCTGAGATGGTCTTTGAAAATATCACTGGGGACAACATATGTGTATCTGATCTGTCCACAGTGGCCCGGATTTTATTTGATGTAAGCTATGTTGAAGAGGCCACTGTATCTCCAACCGCGCAGAATTCGATCTTGCGAAGAATTCCTTTGAAATCATTTAATCGGTCATTATGGCTGGTGGTGTGTGCTATATTTATTCTTCGAGGTCTTTGTTTTATGTTGAAGATCGACACATCTGCTGCTACAATTTGGCGACCTTATGCTTTACTTTCCTTGCAAGCAGAACACTCATAATGTGCATTGATGATGGTTATTTTACTCACGGGTTTAGTCTCAATGATCCTGATGCAGACTCTGAGAAATGACTATGCAAAGTATGCTCGCAAAAAAGATGATTTGGGTAGCAACAGCTGGCTCATGAATATGGCCCAAGAGCGCTATTCAAACGGAGCCAAAATACTTTAAATTGGAACGAAGATATACATCACAGCCGAAGACATAGGATTCGATTCCTATTTCAAGACTTCAGTTAATGATTCAAAGGGATCTGCGCTCCAGCATTTATCTCTTAATTGGCCATCAGAGGAATTCAAGGGAAACGATGCTCTGTTTTTAGAAAAAATGGTTTTTCATCGACCTGTAGGGGAAAGGTTCTTGGTCTATTTACTGTATGTAAAAATGATTTTGTTTCAAATAGTAACGTGGCTTGATTTTGCAATGCGCTTGTCAAAAAGGCGACCTCCACATTCCACATGCCATTTTGGTCTAACAGCAAAAGGAAATGGAAAGTATAACGTGGCAGTCCAGGTCGAAAACAAAATTAGAACGAAGACATCGATCCTGAGCAGAAAA
The DNA here is from genome assembly GCA_031772625.1 of Pinus tabuliformis. Classification (NCBI taxonomy): domain Eukaryota; kingdom Viridiplantae; phylum Streptophyta; class Pinopsida; order Pinales; family Pinaceae; genus Pinus; species Pinus tabuliformis. The sequence continues at coordinate 783,254,520 of CM062810.1, forward strand.
ATAGGGACAGATTGCCTATCCTAGTCTTCAGTTATGATTTGGAGGGTTCACACTACAGCTTCCGCCTTTGTATTGGTCACAGATATGTATGCGCTGATCTTTAGGAACCGATGAGTGGCTTTTTACTATTTTTCATAGTGCCAGTTGAAACAGTTCCATCTTTTCATGGATCGGTTTTCTTCTGAGCTGTTTATGGTATTAAAAAACATTTGTAAAGAGTGAGAGAATTAGGGGAGAGAGTTCTGAGCGCTGGTGGAGGAGAGAGAACAGAGCTTTCATTGTACAGTCTTTGACAGGGATTTTAATGAAAATACCCAGCTCTGGCTTCTGAGATTCCTGTGGTATGAGATTTAACATTTGTGTCCTCTTTTGTTTCATATGTAGCCTGTTATGTGTTCATGTCATTTCATGATCGTTTCCAATTGAACAAATGAAGTGTTAAGGTAGAATTCATATTTTGTATGCTCTGCCTTTAAGTTTGTTCATATTTAATGTTTTCTTCTGTTTGACAAGGATTCATCCTCTATGCCCTTGTCAGCTCCTCAGCAGTCTTGCCATTCCATTTAATCTCAATTTGATGTTAAAATTTCTTGCCTACCTTGCCTCAGGAGACAATCTGTGTTTTTGATTACATTTCTCTGTTCAAGCTGTTTCTTTGCCCCATGCAGCCCAGAAAAAACCCCATCATTTTATTAAAAACCCCTTTTTAATCAATTTACTAGCCTAAAATCAGTGTTCTTTATTGGTCATCTCATCCCTTTGAAGACCTTTTGTCGAGATAGACCCGGAGAGAGCCCTCTCCTGTCCTCGTAGGGCTAGCTACGAGGCTAAGTGGTTTGATGTTGCCTTGGATTTTGCCTTCTTCAGCCTGAGGCCAAATTCGAGCGCTAACATATTGGCGACCATACTGGGGAGAACATTCGACTTGTTGATTGTCTTGTCCCAGTACATGAAATCAAATTGCAGATCTGATGCTGATGGTGGACAACAGTCAGACACATATGCAGGCTGAACCATTCACCTGGCCACTCCAATTCGATCCAGACATTCCAGTGCTTGCTGATCCATTTACGCAATGGTAGGGTATGTGGCAAACCCTGCCCTGTGTGAAGCTGTAGAAGAAGTAAGAAATGAGTTAGCAGATTCTGAAATTGATGAAGATTTTTTCAGTGCCTTGCTTCATTGGTTGAAATCTCCAAAGTTCCCTTTTGAAACTAAAACTAGATTTTGTGAGTTAGTTGTTGAAAGAATCGAAAAGGAGATTCAATGTTTAGATGAGCAAATCCAGTCATATGATTTCCAAGACCCTAAAAAGTTCTTGGAAATCCTTCCTCCTTCGCAACAAGAAATCATAGAATTGCCTACAGATGTTTACATTGACAGTGTGCAGCTGGAGGTATGTATTGCAGAGTTGGGGCAGCCAACAGAGTCCGGCTTCCGCGATCCAATGGCAACATACATGGACACGTTTTTCAGTTTGATTGATAGATCAGGCTGTCTTGTACGTGACCAGGCTCATTACGTGCATGAAGGGCTGCCAACAATTACATCTGTGTCCTGGCGGAAGCATTCTCGAGCGGCATCATTCTCAGGTTTACTTGAATGGTTGATCTGGCACTTCAGTATTACCTGATCTAGTGTTTTTACAGCAAAGTAGGGTAGATTTTGTAAATAAATAAGCAGCCAAAAGGCAGCATTTTGTTCCAGTTTCATTATAGTTTAGTTTGAAGTTTGCCGAATTAGTCTTTCAATCAATTCAGTCAGTTTCCAGTTAATAAGTTGAGTCTTCAGTTGTGTTGATTTGTTGAAATAATGGACTCCATTGCCCAATGGATGGAGGCACTGTCTGCTCTCCCAAAGTTCTGCGGTTCTTGGCACCTCCAAAAAGCGGCAGCTGCCATCCCTAGTGGAGCGGATGTTAGACTCCGTCTTGTCAGTCCGCTGCAGCCAAATTTACCAAACAGCTTTAAAAGCTCCTGTCCCTGCAAAAGCACAAGCAGAAGTGATAGTTGTTGAAAGTTCGACCTCACTATTGGGTGCTGTGAAAGCTAGGAACATTTTTCCAGTAATTGTATTCAGAGGTGACTTGGAGCTGACTCTTATGATGAGAAGAAGAAGCACTTAAATTCAAGCGCTAACACACTTCACTAATGTTAATTTATTCAGGATTTTGTACCAGAAGCTTGGACAAAGCATCTTTCCCGTCACTTGGATAACACACCTCCATGACCTTTCTCTGAGGTTGAGTATAGTATTAGACAACAATTATTGAGATCTCTGTAGGGGCTTTCATTTGTCAAGGATAAGAATGGTCTTGTCCCTTTGGGTGTAGTATTTTCTCATGTGGAGAAAATACCAATTGCAGCAGCATCAATTGCACAAGTTCATGGTGGTTTTTTGAAAGATGGCACACGGATTGTTATAAAGGTGCAACACTTGCGAATAGAGACAATGATGCGTTATGATCTTCGTAATCTTGCTTGGATAGTAAAAGAAATACAATCAACCATTCCCTTGGAGTTTGACTTTGAACGAGAAACTTGGTTTATGGAGACAATAAAGAGGAACCTTGAAAAGAATAATTTCAGACATATTGTATGCCCTACACCGTATTTAAACCTCTGCACAAAGCGCCTTATTGTCATGCAGAGATTGGATGGAATTCGCTTCACTCAGGTGCTTTGTCCCAATGCAAGTGAAGATCTTCTTGCCAGGATACCCGAGATGGTGAGGAGTATCCACAGTTTGTTGCAAGCCTATGGACAGATGCTGTTTGTAGATGGGATTTTCCATGCCGATCCACATGCAGGAAACCTATTAGTGCTTCTTGATGGTAGGCTTGGATTGCTTGATTATGGACAGTGCAAAGTACTTGATATGGAAACTCGTCTCAAGCTAACAAAAATAGTGCTTGCTTTAAGTGATAACGATGACGATGAGATTGCCCAGACCTTGCTTGATGCTGAGATGGTCTTTGAAAATATCACTGGGGACAACATATGTGTATCTGATCTGTCCACAGTGGCCCGGATTTTATTTGATGTAAGCTATGTTGAAGAGGCCACTGTATCTCCAACCGCGCAGAATTCGATCTTGCGAAGAATTCCTTTGAAATCATTTAATCGGTCATTATGGCTGGTGGTGCGTGCTATATTTATTCTTCGAGGTCTTTGTTTTATGTTGAAGATCGACACATCTGCTGCTACAATTTGGCGACCTTATGCTTTACTTTCCTTGCAAGCAGAACACTCATAATGTGCATTGATGATGGTTATTTTACTCACGGGTTTAGTCTCAATGATCCTGATGCAGACTCTGAGAAATGACTATGCAAAGTATGCTCGCAAAAAAGATGATTTGGGTAGCAACAGCTGGCTCATGAATATGGCCCAAGAGCGCTATTCAAACGGAGCCAAAATACTTTAAATTGGAACGAAGATATACATCACAGCCGAAGACATAGGATTCGATTCCTATTTCAAGACTTCAGTTAATGATTCAAAGGGATCTGCGCTCCAGCATTTATCTCTTAATTGGCCATCAGAGGAATTCAAGGGAAACGATGCTCTGTTTTTAGAAAAAATGGTTTTTCATCGACCTGTAGGGGAAAGGTTCTTGGTCTATTTACTGTATGTAAAAATGATTTTGTTTCAAATAGTAACGTGGCTTGATTTTGCAATGCGCTTGTCAAAAAGGCGACCTCCACATTCCACATGCCATTTTGGTCTAACAGCAAAAGGAAATGGAAAGTATAACGTGGCAGTCCAGGTCGAAAACAAAATTAGAACGAAGACATCGATCCTGAGCAGAAAAATAGGGACAGATTGCCTATCCTAGTCTTCAGTTATGATTTGGAGGGTTCACACTACAGCTTCCGCCTTTGTATTGGTCACAGATATGTATGCGCTGATCTTTAGGAACCGATGAGTGGCGTTTTACTATTTTTCATAGTGCCTGTTGAAACAGTTCCATCTTTTCATGGATCGGTTTTCTTCTGAGCTGTTTATGGTATTAAAAAACATTTGTAAAGAGTGAAAGAGGGGGAGAGAGTTCTGAGCGCTGGTGGAGGAGAGAGAACAGAGCTTTCATTGTACAGTCTTTGACAGGGATTTTAATGAAAATACCCAGCTCTGGCTTCTGAGATTCCTGTGGTATGAGATTTAACATTTGTGTCCTCTTTTGTTTCATATGTAGCCTGTTATGTGTTCATGTCATTTCATGATCGTTTCCAATTGAACAAATGAAGTGTTAAGGTAGAATTCATATTTTGTATGCTCTGCCTTTAAGTTTGTTCATATTTAATGTTTTCTTCTGTTTGACAAGGATTCATCCTCTATGCCCTTGTCAGCTCCTCAGCAGTCTTGCCATTCCATTTAATCTCAATTTGATGTTAAAATTTCTTGCCTACCTTGCCTCAGGAGACAATCTGTGTTTTTGATTACATTTCTCTGTTCAAGCTGTTTCTTTGCCCCATGCAGCCCAGAAAAAACCCCATCATTTTATTAAAAACCCCTTTTTAATCAATTTACTAGCCTAAAATCAGTGTTCTTTATTGGTCATCTCAGCCCTTTGAAGACCTTTTGTCGAGATAGACCCGGAGAGAGCCCTCTCCTGTCCTCGTAGGGCTAGCTACGAGGCTAAGTGGTTTGATGTTGCCTTGGATTTTGCCTTCTTCAGCCTGAGGCCAAATTCGAGCGCTAACATATTGGCGACCATACTGGGGAGAACATTCGACTTGTTGATTGTCTTGTCCCAGTACATGAAATCAAATTGCAGATCTGATGCTGATGGTGGACAACAGTCAGACACATATGCATGCTGAACCATTCACCTGGCGACTCCAATTCGATCCAGACAGTCCAGTGCTCGCTGATCCATTTACGCAATGGTAGGGTATGTGGCAAACCCTGCCCTGTGTGAAGCTGTAGAAGAAGTAAGAAATGAGTTAGCAGATTCTGAAATTGATGAAGATTTTTTCAGTGCCTTGCTTCATTGGTTGAAATCTCCAAAGTTCCCTTTTGAAACTAAAACTAGATTTTGTGAGTTAGTTGTTGAAAGAATCGAAAAGGAGATTCAATGTTTAGATGAGCAAATCCAGTCATATGATTTCCAAGACCCTAAAAAGTTCTTGGAAATCCTTCCTCCTTCGCAACAAGAAATCATAGAATTGCCTACAGATGTTTACATTGACAGTGTGCAGCTGGAGGTATGTATTGCAGAGTTGGGGCAGCCAACAGAGTCCGGCTTCCGCGATCCAATGGCAACATACATGGACACGTTTTTCAGTTTGATTGATAGATCAGGCTGTCTTGTACGTAACCAGGCTCATTACGTGCATGAAGGGCTGCCAACAATTACATCTGTGTCCTGGCGGAAGCATTCTAGAGCGGCATCATTCTCAGGTTTACTTGAATGGTTGATCTGGCACTTCAGTATTACCTGATCTAGTGTTTTTACAGCAAAGTAGGGTAGATTTTGTAAATAAATAAGCAGCCAAAAGGCAACATTTTGTTCCAGTTTCATTATAGTTTAGTTTGAAGTTTGCCGAATTAGTCTTTCAATCAATTCAGTCAGTTTCCAGTTAACAAGTTGAGTCTTCAGTTGTGTTGATTTGTTGAAATAATGGACTCCATTGCCCAATGGATGGAGGCACTGTCTGCTCTCCCAAAGTTCTGCGGTTCTTGGCACCTCCAAAAAGCGGCAGCTGCCATCCCTAGTGGAGCGATGTTAGACTCCGTCTTGTCAGTCCGCTGCAGCCAAATTTACCAAACAGCTTTAAAAGCTCCTGTCCCTGCAAAAGCACAAGCAGAAGTGATAGTTGTTGAAAGTTCGACCTCACTATTGGGTGCTGTGAAAGCTAGGAACATTTTTCCAGTAATTGTATTCAGAGGTGACTTGGAGCTGACTCTTATGATGAGAAGAAGAAGCACTTAAATTCAAGCGCTAACACACTTCACTAATGTTAATTTATTCAGGATTTTGTACCAGAAGCTTGGACAAAGCATCTTTCCCGTCACTTGGATAACACACCTCCATGACCTTTCTCTGAGGTTGAGTACAGTATTAGACAACAATTATTGAGATCTCTGCAGGGGCTTTCATTTGTCAAGGATAAGAATGGTCTTGTCCCTTTGGGTGTAGTATTTTCTCATGTGGAGAAAATACCAATTGCAGCAGCATCAATTGCACAAGTTCATGGTGGTTTTTTGAAAGATGGCACACGGATTGTTATAAAGGTGCAACACTTGCGAATAGAGACAATGATGCGTTATGATCTTCGTAATCTTGCTTGGATAGTAAAAGAAATACAATCAACCATTCCCTTGGAGTTTGACTTTGAACGAGAAACTTGGTTTATGGAGACAATAAAGAGGAACCTTGAAAAGAATAATTTCAAACATATTGTATGCCCTACACCGTATTTAAACCTCTGCACAAAGCGCCTTATTGTCATGCAGAGATTGGATGGAATTCGCTTCACTCAGGTGATTTGTCCCAATGCAAGTGAAGATCTTCTTGCCAGGATACCCGAGATGGTGAGGAGTATCCACAGTTTGTTGCAAGCCTATGGACAGATGCTGTTTGTAGATGGGATTTTCCATGCCGATCCACATGCAGGAAACCTATTAGTGCTTCTTGATGGTAGGCTTGGATTGCTTGATTATGGACAGTGCAAAGTACTTGATATGGAAACTCGTCTCAAGCTAACAAAAATAGTGCTTGCTTTAAGTGATAACGATGACGATGAGATTGCCCAGACCTTGCTTGATGCTGAGATGGTCTTTGAAAATATCACTGGGGACAACATATGTGTATCTGATCTGTCCACAGTGGCCCGGATTTTATTTGATGTAAGCTATGTTGAAGAGGCCACTGTATCTCCAACCGCGCAGAATTCGATCTTGCGAAGAATTCCTTTGAAATCATTTAATCGGTCATTATGGCTGGTGGTGCGTGCTATATTTATTCTTCGAGGTCTTTGTTTTATGTTGAAGATCGACACATCTGCTGCTACAATTTGGCGACCTTATGCTTTACTTGCCTTGCAAGCAGAACACTCATAATGTGCATTGATGATGGTTATTTTACTCACGGGTTTAGTCTCAATGATCCTGATGCAGACTCTGAGAAATGACTATGCAAAGTATGCTCGCAAAAAAGATGATTTGGGTAGCAACAGCTGGCTCATGAATATGGCCCAAGAGCGCTATTCAAACGGAGCCAAAATACTTTAAATTGGAACGAAGATATACATCACAGCCGAAGACATAGGATTCGATTCCTATTTCAAGACTTCAGTTAATGATTCAAAGGGATCTGCGCTCCAGCATTTATCTCTTAATTGGCCATCAGAGGAATTCAAGGGAAACGATGCTCTGTTTTTAGAAAAAATGGTTTTTCATCGACCTGTAGGGGAAAGGTTCTTGGTCTATTTACTGTATGTAAAAATGATTTTGTTTCAAATAGTAACGTGGCTTGATTTTGCAATGCGCTTGTCAAAAAGGCGACCTCCACATTCCACATGCCATTTTGGTCTAACAGCAAAAGGAAATGGAAAGTATAACGTGGCAGTCCAGGTCGAAAACAAAATTAGAACGAAGACATCGATCCTGAGCAGAAAAATAGGGACAGATTGCCTATCCTAGTCTTCAGTTATGATTTGGAGGGTTCACACTACAGCTTCCGCCTTTGTATTGGTCACAGATATGTATGCGCTGATCTTTAGGAACCGATGAGTGGCGTTTTACTATTTTTCATAGTGCCTGTTGAAACAGTTCCATCTTTTCATGGATCGGTTTTCTTCTGAGCTGTTTATGGTATTAAAAAACATTTGTAAAGAGTGAAAGAGGGGGAGAGAGTTCTGAGCGCTGGTGGAGGAGAGAGAACAGAGCTTTCATTGTACAGTCTTTGACAGGGATTTTAATGAAAATACCCAGCTCTGGCTTCTGAGATTCCTGTGGTATGAGATTTAACATTTGTGTCCTCTTTTGTTTCATATGTAGCCTGTTATGTGTTCATGTCATTTCATGATCGTTTCCAATTGAACAAATGAAGTGTTAAGGTAGAATTCATATTTTGTATGCTCTGCCTTTAAGTTTGTTCATATTTAATGTTTTCTTCTGTTTGACAAGGATTCATCCTCTATGCCCTTGTCAGCTCCTCAGCAGTCTTGCCATTCCATTTAATCTCAATTTGATGTTAAAATTTCTTGCCTACCTTGCCTCAGGAGACAATCTGTGTTTTTGATTACATTTCTCTGTTCAAGCTGTTTCTTTGCCCCATGCAGCCCAGAAAAAACCCCATCATTTTATTAAAAACCCCTTTTTAATCAATTTACTAGCCTAAAATCAGTGTTCTTTATTGGTCATCTCAGCCCTTTGAAGACCTTTTGTCGAGATAGACCCGGAGAGAGCCCTCTCCTGTCCTCGTAGGGCTAGCTATGAGGCTAAGTGGTTTGATGTTGCCTTGGATTTTGCCTTCTTCAGCCTGAGGCCAAATTCGAGTGCTAACATATTGGCGACCATACTGGGGAGAACATTCGACTTGTTGATTGTCTTGTCCCAGTACATGAAATCAAATTGCAGATCTGATGCTGATGGTGGACAACAGTCAGACACATATGCATGCTGAACCATTCACCTGGCCACTCATTTTCGATCCAGACAGTCCAGTGCTCGCTGATCCATTTACGCAATGGTAGGGTATGTGACAAACCCTGCCCTGTGTGAAGCTGTAGAAGAAGTAAGAAATGAGTTAGCAGATTCTGAAATTGATGAAGATTTTTTCAGTGCCTTGCTTCATTGGTTGAAATCTCCAAAGTTCCCTTTTGAAACTAAAACTAGATTTTGTGAGTTAGTTGTTGAAAGAATCGAAAAGGAGATTCAATGTTTAGATGAGCAAATCCAGTCATATGATTTCCAAGACCCTAAAAAGTTCTTGGAAATCCTTCCTCCTTCGCAACAAGAAATCATAGAATTGCCTACAGATGTTTACATTGACAGTGTGCAGCTGGAGGTATGTATTGCAGAGTTGGGGCAGCCAACAGAGTCCGGCTTCCGCGATCCAATGGCAACATACATGGACACGTTTTTCAGTTTGATTGATAGATCAGGCTGTCTTGTACGTAACCAGGCTCATTACGTGCATGAAGGGCTGCCAACAATTACATCTGTGTCCTGGCGGAAGCATTCTAGAGCGGCATCATTCTCAGGTTTACTAGAATGGTTGATCTGGCACTTCAGTATTACCTGATCTAGTGTTTTTACAGCAAAGTAGGGTAGATTTTGTAAATAAATAAGCAGCCAAAAGGCAGCATTTTGTTCCAGTTTCATTATAGTTTAGTTTGAAGTTTGCCGAATTAGTCTTTCAATCAATTCAGTCAGTTTCCAGTTAACAAGTTGAGTCTTCAGTTGTGTTGATTTGTTGAAATAATGGACTCCATTGCCCAATGGATGGAGGCACTGTCTGCTCTCCCAAAGTTCTGCGGTTCTTGGCACCTCCAAAAAGCGGCAGCTGCCATCCCTAGTGGAGCGATGTTAGACTCCGTCTTGTCAGTCCGCTGCAGCCAAATTTACCAAACAGCTTTAAAAGCTCCTGTCCCTGCAAAAGCACAAGCAGAAGTGATAGTTGTTGAAAGTTCGACCTCACTATTGGGTGCTGTGAAAGCTAGGAACATTTTTCCAGTAATTGTATTCAGAGGTGACTTGGAGCTGACTCTTATGATGAGAAGAAGAAGCACTTAAATTCAAGCGCTAACACACTTCACTAATGTTAATTTATTCAGGATTTTGTACCAGAAGCTTGGACAAAGCATCTTTCCCGTCACTTGGATAACACACCTCCATGACCTTTCTCTGAGGTTGAGTATAGTATTAGACAACAATTATTGAGATCTCTGCAGGGGCTTTCATTTGTCAAGGATAAGAATGGTCTTGTCCCTTTGGGTGTAGTATTTTCTCATGTGGAGAAAATACCAATTGCAGCAGCATCAATTGCACAAGTTCATGGTGGTTTTTTGAAAGATGGCACACGGATTGTTATAAAGGTGCAACACTTGCGAATAGAGACAATGATGCGTTATGATCTTCGTAATCTTGCTTGGATAGTAAAAGAAATACAATCAACCATTCCCTTGGAGTTTGACTTTGAACGAGAAACTTGGTTTATGGAGACAATAAAGAGGAACCTTGAAAAGAATAATTTCAAACATATTGTATGCCCTACACCGTATTTAAACCTCTGCACAAAGCGCCTTATTGTCATGCAGAGATTGGATGGAATTCGCTTCACTCAGGTGATTTGTCCCAATGCAAGTGAAGATCTTCTTGCCAGGATACCCGAGATGGTGAGGAGTATCCACAGTTTGTTGCAAGCCTATGGACAGATGCTGTTTGTAGATGGGATTTTCCATGCCGATCCACATGCAGGAAACCTATTAGTGCTTCTTGATGGTAGGCTTGGATTGCTTGATTATGGACAGTGCAAAGTACTTGATATGGAAACTCGTCTCAAGCTAACAAAAATAGTGCTTGCTTTAAGTGATAACGATGACGATGAGATTGCCCAGACCTTGCTTGATGCTGAGATGGTCTTTGAAAATATCACTGGGGACAACATATGTGTATCTGATCTGTCCACAGTGGCCCGGATTTTATTTGATGTAAGCTATGTTGAAGAGGCCACTGTATCTCCAACCGCGCAGAATTCGATCTTGCGAAGAATTCCTTTGAAATCATTTAATCGGTCATTATGGCTGGTGGTGCGTGCTATATTTATTCTTCGAGGTCTTTGTTTTATGTTGAAGATCGACACATCTGCTGCTACAATTTGGCGACCTTATGCTTTACTTTCCTTGCAAGCAGAACACTCATAATGTGCATTGATGATGGTTATTTTACTCACGGGTTTAGTCTCAATGATCCTGATGCAGACTCTGAGAAATGACTATGCAAAGTATGCTCGCAAAAAAGATGATTTGGGTAGCAACAGCTGGCTCATGAATATGGCCCAAGAGCGCTATTCAAACGGAGCCAAAATACTTTAAATTGGAACGAAGATATACATCACAGCCGAAGACATAGGATTCGATTCCTATTTCAAGACTTCAGTTAATGATTCAAAGGGATCTGCGCTCCAGCATTTATCTCTTAATTGGCCATCAGAGGAATTCAAGGGAAACGATGCTCTGTTTTTAGAAAAAATGGTTTTTCATCGACCTGTAGGGGAAAGGTTCTTGGTCTATTTACTGTATGTAAAAATGATTTTGTTTCAAATAGTAACGTGGCTTGATTTTGCAATGCGCTTGTCAAAAAGGCGACCTCCACATTCCACATGCCATTTTGGTCTAACAGCAAAAGGAAATGGAAAGTATAACGTGGCAGTCCAGGTCGAAAACAAAATTAGAACGAAGACATCGATCCTGAGCAGAAAAATAGGGACAGATTGCCTATCCTAGTCTTCAGTTATGATTTGGAGGGTTCACACTACAGCTTCCGCCTTTGTATTGGTCACAGATATGTATGCGCTGATCTTTAGGAACCGATGAGTGGCGTTTTACTATTTTTCATAGTGCCTGTTGAAACAGTTCCATCTTTTCATGGATCGGTTTTCTTCTGAGCTGTTTATGGTATTAAAAAACATTTGTAAAGAGTGAAAGAGGGGGAGAGAGTTCTGAGCGCTGGTGGAGGAGAGAGAACAGAGCTTTCATTGTACAGTCTTTGACAGGGATTTTAATGAAAATACCCAGCTCTGGCTTCGGAGATTCCTGTGGTATGAGATTTAACATTTGTGTCCTCTTTTGTTTCATATGTAGCCTGTTATGTGTTCATGTCATTTCATGATCGTTTCCAATTGAACAAATGAAGTGTTAAGGTAGAATTCATATTTTGTATGCTCTGCCTTTAAGTTTGTTCATATTTAATGTTTTCTTCTGTTTGACAAGGATTCATCCTCTATGCCCTTGTCAGCTCCTCAGCAGTCTTGCCATTCCATTTAATCTCAATTTGATGTTAAAATTTCTTGCCTACCTTGCCTCAGGAGACAATCTGTGTTTTTGATTACATTTCTCTGTTCAAGCTGTTTCTTTGCCCCATGCAGCCCAGAAAAAACCCCATCATTTTATTAAAAACCCCTTTTTAATCAATTTACTAGCCTAAAATCAGTGTTCTTTATTGGTCATCTCAGCCCTTTGAAGACCTTTTGTCGAGATAGACCCGGAGAGAGCCCTCTCCTGTCCTCGTAGGGCTAGCTACGAGGCTAAGTGGTTTGATGTTGCCTTGGATTTTGCCTTCTTCAGCCTGAGGCCAAATTCGAGCGCTAACATATTGGCGACCATACTGGGGAGAACATTCGACTTGTTGATTGTCTTGTCCCAGTACATGAAATCAAATTGCAGATCTGATGCTGATGGTGGACAACAGTCAGACACATATGCAGGCTGAACCATTCACCTGGCCACTCCAATTCGATCCAGACAGTCTAGTGCTCGCTGATCCATTTACGCAATTGTAGGGTATGTGGCAAACCCTGCCCTGTGTGAAGCTGTAGAAGAAGTAAGAAATGAGTTAGCAGATTCTGAAATTGATGAAGATTTTTTCAGTGCCTTGCTTCATTGGTTGAAATCTCCAAAGTTCCCTTTTGAAACTAAAACTAGATTTTGTGAGTTAGTTGTTGAAAGAATCGAAAAGGAGATTCAATGTTTAGATGAGCAAATCCAGTCATATGATTTCCAAGACCCTAAAAAGTTCTTGGAAATCCTTCCTCCTTCGCAACAAGAAATCATAGAATTGCCTACAGATGTTTACATTGACAGTGTGCAGCTGGAGGTATGTATTGCAGAGTTGGGGCAGCCAACAGAGTCCGGCTTCCGCGATCCAATGGCAACATACATGGACACGTTTTTCAGTTTGATTGATAGATCAGGCTGTCTTGTACGTAACCAGGCTCATTACGTGCATGAAGGGCTGCCAACAATTACATCTGTGTCCTGGCGGAAGCATTCTAGAGCGGCATCATTCTCAGGTTTACTAGAATGGTTGATCTGGCACTTCAGTATTACCTGATCTAGTGTTTTTACAGCAAAGTAGGGTAGATTTTGTAAATAAATAAGCAGCCAAAAGGCAGCATTTTGTTCCAGTTTCATTATAGTTTAGTTTGAAGTTTGCCGAATTAGTCTTTCAATCAATTCAGTCAGTTTCCAGTTAACAAGTTGAGTCTTCAGTTGTGTTGATTTGTTGAAATAATGGACTCCATTGCCCAATGGATGGAGGCACTGTCTGCTCTCCCAAAGTTCTGCGGTTCTTGGCACCTCCAAAAAGCGGCAGCTGCCATCCCTAGTGGAGCCGATGTTAGACTCCGTCTTGTCAGTCCGCTGCAGCCAAATTTACCAAACAGCTTTAAAAGCTCCTGTCCCTGCAAAAGCACAAGCAGAAGTGATAGTTGTTGAAAGTTCGACCTCACTATTGGGTGCTGTGAAAGCTAGGAACATTTTTCCAGTAATTGTATTCAGAGGTGACTTGGAGCTGACTCTTATGATGAGAAGAAGAAGCACTTAAATTCAAGCGCTAACACACTTCACTAATGTTAATTTATTCAGGATTTTGTACCAGAAGCTTGGACAAAGCATCTTTCCCGTCACTTGGATAACACACCTCCATGACCTTTCTCTGAGGTTGAGTACAGTATTAGACAACAATTATTGAGATCTCTGCAGGGGCTTTCATTTGTCAAGGATAAGAATGGTCTTGTCCCTTTGGGTGTAGTATTTTCTCATGTGGAGAAAATACCAATTGCAGCAGCATCAATTGCACAAGTTCATGGTGGTTTTTTGAAAGATGGCACACAGATTGTTATAAAGGTGCAACACTTGCGAATAGAGACAATGATGCGTTATGATCTTCGTAATCTTGCTTGGATAGTAAAAGAAATACAATCAACCATTCCCTTGGAGTTTGACTTTGAACGAGAAACTTGGTTTATGGAGACAATAAAGAGGAACCTTGAAAAGAATAATTTCAAACATATTGTATGCCCTACACCGTATTTAAACCTCTGCACAAAGCGCCTTATTGTCATGCAGAGATTGGATGGAATTCGCTTCACTCAGGTCCTTTATCCCAATGCAAGTGAAGATCTTCTTGCCAGGATACCCGAGATGGTGAGGAGTATCCACAGTTTGTTGCAAGCCTATGGACAGATGCTGTTTGTAGATGGGATTTTCCATGCCGATCCACATGCAAGAAACCTATTAGTGCTTCTTGATGGTAGGCTTGGATTGCTTGATTATGGACAATGCAAAGTACTTGATATGGAAACTCGTCTCAAGCTAACAAAAATAGTGCTTGCTTTAAGTGATAACGATGACGATGAGATTGCCCAGACCTTGCTTGATGCTGAGATGGTCTTTGAAAATATCACTGGGGACAACATATGTGTATCTGATCTGTCCACAGTGGCCCGGATTTTATTTGATGTAAGCTATGTTGAAGAGGCCACTGTATCTCCAACCGCGCAGAATTCGATCTTGCGAAGAATTCCTTTGAAATCATTTAATCGGTCATTATGGCTGGTGGTGCGTGCTATATTTATTCTTCGAGGTCTTTGTTTTATGTTGAAGATCGACACATCTGCTGCTACAATTTGGCGACCTTATGCTTTACTTGCCTTGCAAGCAGAACACTCATAATGTGCATTGATGATGGTTATTTTACTCACGGGTTTAGTCTCAATGATCCTGATGCAGACTCTGAGAAATGACTATGCAAAGTATGCTCGCAAAAAAGATGATTTGGGTAGCAACAGCTGGCTCATGAATATGGCCCAAGAGCGCTATTCAAACGGAGCCAAAATACTTTAAATTGGAACGAAGATATACATCACAGCCGAAGACATAGGATTCGATTCCTATTTCAAGACTTCAGTTAATGATTCAAAGGGATCTGCGCTCCAGCATTTATCTCTTAATTGGCCATCAGAGGAATTCAAGGGAAACGATGCTCTGTTTTTAGAAAAAATGGTTTTTCATCGACCTGTAGGGGAAAGGTTCTTGGTCTATTTACTGTATGTAAAAATGATTTTGTTTCAAATAGTAACGTGGCTTGATTTTGCAATGCGCTTGTCAAAAAGGCGACCTCCACATTCCACATGCCATTTTGGTCTAACAGCAAAAGGAAATGGAAAGTATAACGTGGCAGTCCAGGTCGAAAACAAAATTAGAACGAAGACATCGATCCTGAGCAGAAAAATAGGGACAGATTGCCTATCCTAGTCTTCAGTTATGATTTGGAGGGTTCACACTACAGCTTCCGCCTTTGTATTGGTCACAGATATGTATGCGCTGATCTTTAGGAACCGATGAGTGGCGTTTTACTATTTTTCATAGTGCCTGTTGAAACAGTTCCATCTTTTCATGGATCGGTTTTCTTCTGAGCTGTTTATGGTATTAAAAAACATTTGTAAAGAGTGAAAGAGGGGGAGAGAGTTCTGAGCGCTGGTGGAGGAGAGAGAACAGAGCTTTCATTGTACAGTCTTTGACAGGGATTTTAATGAAAATACCCAGCTCTGGCTTCGGAGATTCCTGTGGTATGAGATTTAACATTTGTGTCCTCTTTTGTTTCATATGTAGCCTGTTATGTGTTCATGTCATTTCATGATCGTTTCCAATTGAACAAATGAAGTGTTAAGGTAGAATTCATATTTTGTATGCTCTGCCTTTAAGTTTGTTCATATTTAATGTTTTCTTCTGTTTGACAAGGATTCATCCTCTATGCCCTTGTCAGCTCCTCAGCAGTCTTGCCATTCCATTTAATCTCAATTTGATGTTAAAATTTCTTGCCTACCTTGCCTCAGGAGACAATCTGTGTTTTTGATTACATTTCTCTGTTCAAGCTGTTTCTTTGCCCCATGCAGCCCAGAAAAACCCCATCATTTTATTAAAAACCCCTTTTTAATCAATTTACTAGCCTAAAATCAGTGTTCTTTATTGGTCATCTCAGCCCTTTGAAGACCTTTTGCCGAGATAGACCCGGAGAGAGCCCTCTCCTGTCCTCGTAGGGCTAGCTACGAGGCTAAGTGGTTTGATGTTGCCTTGGATTTTTCCTTCTTCAGCCTGAGGCCAAATTCGAGCGCTAACATATTGGCGACCATACTGGGGAGAACATTCGACTTGTTGATTGTCTTGTCCCAGTACATGAAATCAAATTGCAGATCTGATGCTGATGGTGGACAGCAGTCAGACACATATGCAGGCTGAACCATTCACCTGGCGACTCCAATTCGATCCAGACAGTCCAGTGCTCGCTGATCCATTTACGCAATGGTAGGGTATGTGGCAAACCCTGCCCTGTGTGAAGCTGTAGAAGAAGTAAGAAATGAGTTAGCAGATTCTGAAATTGATGAAGATTTTTTCAGTGCCTTGCTTCATTGGTTGAAATCTCCAAAGTTCCCTTTTGAAACTAAAACTAGATTTTGTGAGTTAGTTGTTGAAAGAATCGAAAAGGAGATTCAATGTTTAGATGAGCAAATCCAGTCATATGATTTCCAAGACCCTAAAAAGTTCTTGGAAATCCTTCCTCCTTCGCAACAAGAAATCATAGAATTGCCTACAGATGTTTACATTGACAGTGTGCAGCTGGAGGTATGTATTGCAGAGTTGGGGCAGCCAACAGAGTCCGGCTTCCGCGATCCAATGGCAACATACATGGACACGTTTTTCAGTTTGATTGATAGATCAGGCTGTCTTGTACGTAACCAGGCTCATTACGTGCATGAAGGGCTGCCAACAATTACATCTGTGTCCTGGCGGAAGCATTCTAGAGCGGCATCATTCTCAGGTTTACTTGAATGGTTGATCTGGCACTTCAGTATTACCTGATCTAGTGTTTTTACAGCAAAGTAGGGTAGATTTTGTAAATAAATAAGCAGCCAAAAGGCAGCATTTTGTTCCAGTTTCATTACAGTTTAGTTTGAAGTTTGCCGAATTAGTCTTTCAATCAATTCAGTCAGTTTCCAGTTAATAAGTTGAGTCTTCAGTTGTGTTGATTTGTTGAAATAATGGACTCCATTGCCCAATGGATGGAGGCACTGTCTGCTCTCCCAAAGTTCTGCGGTTCTTGGCACCTCCAAAAAGCGGCAGCTGCCATCCCTAGTGGAGCCGATGTTAGACTCCGTCTTGTCAGTCCGCTGCAGCCAAATTTACCAAATAGCTTTAAAAGCTCCTGTCCCTGCAAAAACACAAGCAGAAGTGATAGTTGTTGAAAGTTCGACCTCACTATTGGGTGCTGTGAAAGCTAGGAACATTTTTCCAGTAATTGTATTCAGAGGTGACTTGGAGCTGACTCTTATGATGAGAAGAAGAAGCACTTAAATTCAAGCGCTAACACACTTCACTAATGTTAATTTATTCAGGATTTTGTACCAGAAGCTTGGACAAAGCATCTTTCCCGTCACTTGGATAACACACCTCCATGACCTTTCTCTGAGGTTGAGTACAGTATTAGACAACAATTATTGAGATCTCTGCAGGGGCTTTCATTTGTCAAGGATAAGAATGGTCTTGTCCCTTTGGGTGTAGTATTTTCTCATGTGGAGAAAATACCAATTGCAGCAGCATCAATTGCACAAGTTCATGGTGGTTTTTTGAAAGATGGCACACAGATTGTTATAAAGGTGCAACACTTGCGAATAGAGACAATGATGCGTTATGATCTTCGTAATCTTGCTTGGATAGTAAAAGAAATACAATCAACCATTCCCTTGGAGTTTGACTTTGAACGAGAAACTTGGTTTATGGAGACAATAAAGAGGAACCTTGAAAAGAATAATTTCAAACATATTGTATGCCCTACACCGTATTTAAACCTCTGCACAAAGCGCCTTATTGTCATGCAGAGATTGGATGGAATTCGCTTCACTCAGGTGCTTTGTCCCAATGCAAGTGAAGATCTTCTTGCCAGGATACCCGAGATGGTGAGGAGTATCCACAGTTTGTTGCAAGCCTATGGACAGATGCTGTTTGTAGATGGGATTTTCCATGCCGATCCACATGCAGGAAACCTATTAGTGCTTCTTGATGGTAGGCTTGGATTGCTTGATTATGGACAGTGCAAAGTACTTGATATGGAAACTCGTCTCAAGCTAACAAAAATAGTGCTTGCTTTAAGTGATAACGATGACGATGAGATTGCCCAGACCTTGCTTGATGCTGAGATGGTCTTTGAAAATATCACTGGGGACAACATATGTGTATCTGATCTGTCCACAGTGGCCCGGATTTTATTTGATGTAAGCTATGTTGAAGAGGCCACTGTATCTCCAACCGCGCAGAATTCGATCTTGCGAAGAATTCCTTTGAAATCATTTAATCGGTCATTATGGCTGGTGGTGCGTGCTATATTTATTCTTCGAGGTCTTTGTTTTATGTTGAAGATCGACACATCTGCTGCTACAATTTGGCGACCTTATGCTTTACTTGCCTTGCAAGCAGAACACTCATAATGTGCATTGATGATGGTTATTTTACTCACGGGTTTAGTCTCAATGATCCTGATGCAGACTCTGAGAAATGACTATGCAAAGTATGCTCGCAAAAAAGATGATTTGGGTAGCAACAACTGGCTCATGAATATGGCCCAAGAGCGCTATTCAAACGGAGCCAAAATACTTTAAATTGGAACGAAGATATACATCACAGCCGAAGACATAGGATTCGATTCCTATTTCAAGACTTCAGTTAATGATTCAAAGGGATCTGCGCTCCAGCATTTATCTCTTAATTGGCCATCAGAGGAATTCAAGGGAAACGATGCTCTGTTTTTAGAAAAAACGGTTTTCCATCGACTTGTAGGGGAAAGGTTCTTGGTCTATTTACTGTATGTAAAAATGATTTTGTTTCAAATAGTAACGTGGCTTGATTTTGCAATGCGCTTGTCAAAAAGGCGACCTCCACATTCCACATGCCATTTTGGTCTAACAGTAAAAGGAAATGGAAAGTATAACGTGGCAGTCCAGGTCAAAAACAAAATTAGAACGAAGACATCGATCCTGAGCAGAAAAATAGGGACAGATTGCCTATCCTAGTCTTCAGTTATGATTTGGAGGGTTCACACTACAGTTTCCGCCTTTGTATTGGTCACAGATATGTATGCGCTGATCTTTAGGAACCGATGAGTGGCGTTTTACTATTTTTCATAGTGCCTGTTGAAACAGTTCCATCTTTTCATGGATCAGTTTTCTTCTAAGCTGTTTATGGTATTAAAAAACATTTGTAAAGAGTGAAAGAGGGGGAGAGAGTTCTAAGCGCTGGTGGAGGAGAGAGAACAGAGCTTTCATTGTACAGTCTTTGACAGGGATTTTAATGAAAATACCCAGCTCTGGCTTCGGAGATTCCTGTGGTATGAGATTTAACATTTATGTCCTCTTTTGTTTCATATGTAGCCTGTTATGTGTTCATGTCATTTCATGATCGTTTCCAATTGAAGAAATGAAGTGTTAAGGTAGAATTCATATTTTGTATGCTCTGCATTTAAGTTTGTTCATATTTAATGTTTTCTTCTGTTTGACAAGGATTCATCCTCTATGCCCTTGTCAGCTCCTCAGCAGTCTTGCCATTCCATTTAATCTCAATTTGATGTTAAAATTTCTTTCCTAACTTGCCTCAGGAGACAATCTGTGTTTTTGATTACATTTCTCTATTCAAGCTTTTTCTTTGCCCCATGCAGCCCAGAAAAAACCCCATCATTTTATTAAAAACCCATTTTTAATCAATTTACTAGCCTAAAATCAATGTTCTTTATTGGTCATCTCAGTCCTTTGAAGACCTTTTGTCGAGATAGACCCGGAGAGAGCCCTCTCCTATCCTCATAGGGCTAGCTACGAGGCTAAGTGGTTTGATGTTGCCTTGGATTTTGCCTTCTTCAGCTTGAGGCCAAATTCGAGCGCTAACATATTGGCGACCATACTGAGGAGAATATTCGACTTGTTGATTGTCTTGTCCCAGTACATGAAATCAAATTGCAGATCTGATGCTGATGGTGGAGACCAGTCAGACACATATGCAGGCTGAACCATTCACCTGGCGACTCCAATTCGATCCAGACAGTCCAGTGCTCGCTGATCCATTTACACAATGGTAGGGTATGTGGCAAACCCTGCCCTGTGTGAAGCTGTAGAAGAAGTAAGAAATGAGTTAGCAGATTCTGATTTTAATGAAGATTTTTTCAGTGCCTTGCTTCATTGGTTGAAATCTCCAAAGTTCCCTTTTGAAACTAAAACTAGATTTTGTGAGTTAGTTGTTGAAAGAATCGAAAAGGAGATTCAATGTTTAGATGAGCAAATCCAGTCATATGATTTCCAAGACCCTAAAAAGTTCTTGGAAATCCTTCCTCCTTCGCAACAAGAAATCATAGAATTGCCTACAGATGTTTACATTGACAATGTGCTGCTGGAGGTATGTATTGCAGAGTTGGGGCAGCCAACAGAGTCCGGCTTCCGCGATCCAATGGCAACATACATGGACACGTTTTTCAGTTTGATTGATAGATCAGGCTGTCTTGTACGTAACCAGGCTCATTACGTGCATGAAGGGCTGCCAGCAATTACATCTGTGTCCTGGCGGAAGCATTCTAGAGCGGCATCATTCTCAGGTTTACTTGAATGGTTGATCTGGCACTTCAGTATTACGTGATCTAGTGTTTTTACAACAAAGTAGGGTAGATTTTGTAAATAAATAAGTAGCCAAAAGGCAGAATTTTATTCCAGTTTCATTATAGTTTAGTTTGAAGTTTGCCGAATTAGTCTTTCAATCAATTCAGTCAGTTTCCAGTTAACAAGTTGAGTCTTCAGTTGTGTTGATTTGTTGAAATAATGGACTCCATTGCCCAATGGATGGAGGCACTGTCTGCTCTCCCAAAGTTCTGCGGTTCTTGGCACCTCCAAAAAGGGGCAGCTGCCATCCCTAGTGGAGCCGATGTTAGACTCCGTCTTGTCAGTCCGCTGCAGCCAAATTTACCAAACAACTTTAAAAGCTCCTGTCCCTGCAAAAGCACAAGCAGAAGTGATAGTTGTTGAAAGTTCGACCTTACTATTGGGTGCTATGAAAGCTAGGAATATTTTTCCAGTAATTGTATTCAGAGGTGACTTGGAGCTGACTCTTATGATGAGAAGAAGAAGCACTTAAATTCAAGCGCTAACAAACTTCACTAATGTTAATTTATTCAGGATTTTGTACCAGAAGCTTGGACAAAGCATCTTTCCCGTCACTTGGATAACACACCTCCATGACCTTTCTCTGAGGTTGAGTACATTATTAGACAACAATTATTGAGATCTCTACAGGGGATTTCATTTGTCAAGGATAAGAATGGTCTTGTCCCTTTGGGTGTAGTATTTTCTCATGTGGAGAAAATACCAATTGCAGCAGCATCAATTGCACAAGTTCATGGTGGTTTTTTGAAAGATGGCACACGGATTGTTATAAAGGTGCAACACTTGCAAATAGAGACAATGATGTGTTATGATCTTCGTAATCTTGCTTGGATAGTAAAAGAAATACAATCAATCATTCCCTTGGAGTTTGACTTTGAACGAGAAACTTGGTTTATGGAGACAATAAAGAGGAACCTTGAAAAGAATAATTTCGGACATATTGTATGCCCTACACCGTATTTAAACCTCTGCACAAAGCGCCTTATTGTCATGCAGAGATTGGATGGAATTCGCTTCACTCAGGTGCTTTGTCCCAATGCAAGTGAAGATCTTCTTGCCAGGATACCCGAGATGGTGAGGAGTATCCACAGTTTGTTGCAAGCCTATGGACAGATGCTGTTTGTAGATGCGATTTTCCATGCCGATCCGCATGCAGGAAACCTATTAGTGCTTCTTGATGGTAGGCTTGGATTGCTTGATTATGGACAGTGCAAAGTACTTGATATGGAAACTCGTCTCAAGCTAACAAAAATAGTGCTTGCTTTAAGTGATAACGATGACGATGAGATTGCCCAAACCTTTCTTGATGCTGAGATGGTCTTTGAAAATATCACTGGGGACAACATATGTGTATCTGATCTGTCCATAGTGGCCCGAATTTTATTTGATGTAAGCTATGTTGAAGAGGCCATTGTATCTCCAACCGCGCAAAATTCGATCTTGCGAAGAATTCCTTTGAAATCATTTAATCGGTCATTATGGCTAGTGGTGCGTGCTATATTTATTCTTCGAGGTCTTTGTTTTATGTTGAAGATCGACACATCTGCTGCTACAATTTGGCGACCTTATGCTTTACTTGCCTTGCAAGCAGAACACTCATAATGTGCATTGATGATGGTTATTTTACTCACGGGTTTAGTCTCAATGATCCTGATGCAGACTCTGAGAAATGACTATGCAAAGTATTCTCGCAAAAAAGATGATTTGGGTAGCAACAGCTGGCTCATGAATATTGCCCAAGAGCGCTATTCAAACGGAGCCAAAATACTTTAAATTGGAATGAAGATATACATCACAGCCGAAGACATAGGATTCGATTCCTATTTCAAGACTTCAGTTAATGATTCAAAGGGATCTGCGCTCCAGCATTTATCTCTGAATTGGCCATCAGAGGAATTCAAGGGAAACGATTCTCTATTTTTAGAAAAAATGGTTTTTCATCGACTTGTAGGGGAAAGGTTCTTGGTCTATTTACTGTATGTAAAAATGATTTTGTTTCAAATAGTAACGTGGCTTGATTTTGCAATGCGCTTGTCAAAAAGGCGACCTCCACATTCCACATGCCATTTTGGTCTAACAACAAAAGGAAATGGAAAGTATAACGTGGCAGTCCAGGTCGAAAACAAAATTAGAACGAAGACATCGATCCTGAGCAGAAAAATAGGGACAGATTGCCTATCCTAGTCTTCAGTTATGATTTGGAGGGTTCACACTACAGCTTCCGCCTTTGTATTGGTCACAAATATGTATGCGCTGATCTTTAGGAACCGATGAGTGGCGTTTTACTATTTTTCATAGTGCCTGTTGAAACAGTTCCATCTTTTCATGGATCGGTTTTCTTCTGAGCTATTTATGGTATTAAAAAACATTTGTAAAGAGTGAAAGAGGGGGAGAGAGTTCTGAGCGCTGGCGGAGGAGAGAGAACAGAGCTTTCATTGTACAGTCTTTGACAGGGATTTTAATGAAAATACCTAGCTCTGGCTTCTGATATTCTTGTGGTATGAGATTTAACATTTGTGTCCTCTTTTGTTTCATATGTAGCCTGTTATGTGTTCATGTCATTTCATGATCGTTTCCAATTGAACAAATGAAGTGTTAAGGTAGAATTCATATTTTGTATGCTCTGCCTTTAAGTTTGTTCATATTTAATGTTTTCTTCTGTTTGACAAGGATTCATCCTCTATGCCCTTGTCAGCTCCTCAGCAGTCTTGCCATTCCATTTAATCTCAATTTGATGTTAAAATTTCTTGCCTACCTTGCCTCAGGAGACAATCTGTGTTTTTGATTACATTTCTCTGTTCAAGCTGTTTCTTTGCCCCATGCAGCCCAGAAAAAACCCCATCATTTTATTAAAAACCCCTTTTTAATCAATTTACTAGCCTAAAATCAGTGTTCTTTATTGGTCATCTCAGCCGTTTGAAGACCTTTTGTCGAGATAGACCCGGAGAGAGCCCTCTCCTGTCCTCGTAGGGCTAGCTACGAGGCTAAGTGGTTTGATGTTGCCTTGGATTTTGCCTTCTTCAGCCTGAGGCCAAATTCGAGCGCTAACAGAAAGATGTAAAGAAGCCCCCAAAGTGTTCAAATTAAGATCACAAGATGATTTAAATGTTCAAGTATTAGTGAAATCATTCCTAGAAAAATTTCAAACCTCATTACCCGATGCTCTTCTGATTCCATTTAACATAAATGAGCCTGATCCATTGGTCAAATCTATCAAAATTATAAATGAGACAGATCTAAATTCTAAGAATATCAATTTTTGGATAGTTGATGGTCAACATACCATTCAAGCAGCGAAAGAAATTTTAACAAATCCTAAATATAATGTATTGAGAGAAGCGAAAAAAATATATAAAAAACGTAATGCTCGATTCTTGCATCCATCAGTTGAACCCACTGAGGTGATCCACATTTGTTGTTAATTAAATTCTGCAAATAAGGTATTCTTCAAAACTCCATTTATTGATTGTGTGCGCTCGGCAAGACATTTCTTAATTGCCAATGACAAATTAAAGAAAAGGAGGATTGGATGTTCTAAGACGGCTGAAGACAAGGTATGTAATTTTAATTATTTTTACATTTAACATTTTATTATTGTATCTACTTTTATTGTAGATAAATGACTAAAGCCGATAATATAAGTCATATTTTCTGATATTTATAATGATTTCTCATTAGATTATAACACCTTATTTAGTTTCATTTTTACATTGAATTCTTATTAGTTTATATTTATTATTTTATCAGGTTGATGATGAAATGTTGTGCTCATTCTTCGACTGTCCAATTACAAATTTTTCTGATAAAAAAATTCTCTTATATCTTGATGAACCTATTTGGGATAAATGGGACACTGTTTTTAACTATTACCAACTAGGCACATTAAAGTGTTCTCCAAGCCAACCTGATTTTGAGAACTACAAGAGAAATAGTCTACACAGTTTGACAATAGCTACTCTTCTCCCCCTTTAGGGATTAACCATGGAAGAAATTGCTTCAGTAGCAGATAAGCTATTGGATGGAACCATTTGGTTTTCTATTCCAATTAATCATCTAGCAAATGCCATAAAATTAAAAGATTATTGTTCTAAATTGAAAACCAATAGAACAATATTGGATGCAATGGTTACATATTGTCAAAGTCATGATCAGAACTTGAATGAGATGACTCTTACCACATTCAACATTCTTGAGCATTATGAAATTAATGATATCATATTTACCAATTTTTGCAACACGGTGGAGGGGTCTACTTATGTCAAAGGAACACGTAATACAAAGATAGAGTCCCTTTCTCAGCAAGCATGTGGAGTCCTTGACAGAATGATAAATGGATCAACAAGTGTTCAACAGGTTGATAACAATTTTGAATTTGGTTGTCATTTTGGGGGCCCTGATATTTTGTCAAAACTTTTTCACTCTTTTCCATGTCAGTTGCAACCGGTTTTACATACAAAACTTGTTGTTTTGGATACAATGGCTTTGAAAAAAGAACAATTCCACAAGGGATATTACATTGATTTTTTTCGATTTCTTATTAAAAAAAATGAGTTGAATGAATTTACTACAGTTCTCTTAGTAGAACTTTGGTTTTGTAATGATGTACGCCAGTCTTTGGAAATTTCCATAAAGAACTCCAAGTTCAACTATAAAATGACTAGTGGCATTTATGAATATAAGTCCCAAAACAATTATAGTTATGATATAGTTCTTACTATACATTTCTATACTTTAGAATTAAAAATTTTGGAGGCTATAAAATACTCTCACACATTTGAAGACACATTTGATGAAAATGAGAGAGATTATGATTTCTGGATGGATTTAGTGGAAAAACACCAACAATGTAGTGATGCAAAAGTGGTTATTTCTCTTTATGCGGGGAAAAATTTAATCAAGGCCTGTTGTACATATGGAAGAAGAATTTCATGTGTTCTGCAAATAGAGTCACAAAGGACAATCATGTTAAATAATTAAAAATCTTTTCAACTATCAAATCTGGTATCCATTAACTTCTTGGAAAATTCAGGTACTATAGTTCATTTATTTTTCTCTTATAATACTTTGGATACTATTTTTTTCATATTTCTTAATTGTCAAAGTGTTTACTAAAATGACTAATGATGGAGATTCTAAAATAGAGAATGATGAAAGTGGGAAGAAAAAAATTAATCAACATAGTGCTTATGTTGTTGAAAAAAGTATGGAGATGGAAACAGGAGGAGGAGGAGGAAAGGAAGAAGTTATCATACCAAGTACATAATTTATTTGGTTTTTTCTCTTGATAATTTTTCAATTTATTTAATTTCCATATTCATAACATTTTTGGATGACTATTATAGGGAATTATGAGATGAATGAAATTAATCAAGACAATGACCATGAAACGATGGAGATATAAATGGGTATTAATCATTGTAACTCTATCTTTTTATGTTATTATTATTCTTTTTTTTTTTGTGATTCATATCCATTTCATATGTTGATTATAGTTGGAAATAAAGAGAATGAATATAATGACCAGGGTACTGTCCCACAAAACTACAATCAAGACCAAAATATTATTATGGACGATTATAGATGATTCTTTTTTTTTATAGTTGTTTAATGAATTTTGTTCATTGTCACAATTTATAACATTTTTTTATGTTTATTATAGTGACAAGCAAGGAGAACCAAAACATTGATCAAATGAAAGTTAAACAAAACTTTAATCAAGAACAAAATATAACATCAGGTACTTATAATTTGTCCACTTGTTTTCCTTGTTATTTAATGATTCTATTCATTTTCACAATTCAAAATATTTTATATGTTTAATTTGGAAACAAATAAAGGTAACCAAGATGATGATGAGGTGCAACGTTACAAATATGAAGATAATGTCATATCAGATACTTATAACTTGTCTTCTTGTTTATCTTATTATTCTTCAAACTCAAATGCTTGTAACTACCATAACGTTGTATATTTTTATTATAGGAACAAATAAAAAGGATAAAATTAACAATCAAAATAATGTTAAAGGTGTGTGTGTGTGTGTTCCTTTTTAAAGGTTGCATTACTAATGTTTTTCTTGGTATTGGTATTTGATTGAAGGTTTAATGAGAAGTAAAATTGGTATTTGATTGAAGGTTTAATATGTTTACTCTAGGTCCTATCAAGATGATAAAAGAACTTATTGTTTCATCTATAAATAGTGCAAAAACCACTCAAGGTAAGTGTATAAGTTTCAACAATTTTTTTAGTAATTTTTGTAACATGAATAAAATGGTTTGACTATATTATTTTCCATTGTGTTTCAGCCAAAATAACTGAAAATAAACTAGTTATTTTTGAACTAAAGGACATTTTTTCTCATAGCATCGATGATGAAGCAACAAACAAAGGGCATATTGAGAAAATGGGAGCTGATGCTGATTACACAATAGAGAAAAAATTATTTTGGATTCATCCACATGCAAAATCATGTTTTGAAATGTGTTTCAAAAATGAATCTCTTGACATTGCAATTTGGACAACAGCTTTGAAACAAAGCACAACAAGATTTCTAAAAAAGTTAGTTTCATAAACATTACAAGATAAACTTGTGTTTAAGTGGACTGCTTCAGACTGTAAGCCACAAAAGGGACATAAGGTCATTGACAATCCAACAAAAGTTATACACACTAAATCATTGAAAAAAGTGTGGGAAATGCATACCCAATATGATGCAACCAATAATATTATAGTTGATTGTTTAATTGAGAGAGTGAAAGAGAATCCAAAAGAAAATGTGATTCTTGCCCCTCCATTCATTGGAGCAAATCAAGGGGATAATTGGTTGATCAATGAGCTATGGAGAATATTGAATAAACTCAACAAGGCTACAGATGTGCAAGCTATTTTGAAGGATGTTCAATTACATTTAGAAGTACCTTAAGATTACATATGTCTATATCATGCTATTATATGTATGACATCATGAATTATTACTTTTATTTCACAAAACTAATAAAATAATTGTTGATTTGGTTTTTCATTACTAAAAATAAAATAATTTTATTTTCTTTATTTTTGGTGAGATGAATGGTCATTTAATGTTTTCATATCAAAATTTCCCATGCTATATTTGTTGTTTTACAATGGATTACATTGTATGTAAAATTAATAGATAATTGGTCTATTTGTTTTAATTAGATCATTACAATTATTTGCTTTAAATGTGGTTTAAGTTATCGTTATACCTCTTAGAAATTAGTAATGTGAAGGATGACCCATTGCATTCTTATAACCCTTTTTATTCCATATAAGTTGAAAAACTATATTAAGTTGTATGTAGCACCAACAATAAACATACAATTTGTACTAAAAGAAGCACAAAAAAAAACTAAGGTAGAAACTCTATAAATTAACATATAATTAATTAGGTTTGAAATTTAAAAATTGTATTATATTGTATGTGAAAATTAATATAAAATTAGTTTGTTTACTTGCACTAGACCATTGTAATTATATTTTTCAATTGCAATTACATAAATCATTATAAGTCTTAAAATCAATGATTTAAATGGTGGGTCAATGCATTCTTATAATACTTTTATTCCATACAAATTAAATAAAGGTATTAGGCTGTATGTATAAAGTAAACATATTATTTGTTTGTTCATTTTAATGGGGCAATTGTATTTGTATTTTGTGATACTTTGAACTCATTGTAAAATTACTTTTGCATACAAATGGAAATAGTTCATAATAAATATTAACATTATTTTTAAAATGATAGGTTTTTATGTCCTTAAGCAATGAAGTGTTGAAGTCGAGATATGTTAATATCATACATGTGTTTGTAGTGCAGATGCAGATGAGAATTACTACAAGTCAAAAGATGTTGTTGATATTTGAAATGGAAGGAGTATTCTTCCAATCATACACCAAACATGAACAAGATTTTCGTATTCAAAGAGAACCAGATTGGCAGTTTGGTGATAGGTCCTATTCTTTAAGGCCTTTTCAGTCAGAAGTATTAAAATATTTCTTAAGAAATTATGATGTCATAATATGGACATTAAATGTCGCTGACAAGTACATCCGAAAAGTACTTGAAAAATCAAATATTGATATAGAGGACTTTAAATTTGCATGGGACAGATCTCATTGTCATTTGCAAACAAAATTGGAAGCAAGGAGAACAAGACAATTTTATGAGAAAAAGTTGATTGATGTGTGGTCCCAATATGGAGATAATTATGAAGAATCAAATGTATTGCTAATAGATACAGAAAAGCATACTTCTCAATTCATGGGATATCGATCAAACCACATCTTGATAAAATCATATGCAGGAAAAGAACAAGATACGTGGCTTATGCAAGTTTTATTCCCCTTTCTTAAGACACTTCATCGTATCAAACAAAAGCATGAGTACATTCGAATGTTCAATAGAACACGTACTTCATTGTAGCTCATGGAGATAATTTCTTTTATAAATTTGTTGAAAAGTACATTCCAATTTTTCAATACATTTTGGACATAGTTTTTGTTGAATCAATTTGTATGATTTTATATTTTTTGAAATATATGGGAATTGCCAATTATATTAATATGTATATTTCTTATTATTTATAAATGTTTTTGCAATGACTGTTGTATCAATTTTTTTCTAAGATGTGTGTGCGCGCGCATGTGTTCTTAAATGAATTGTTTTCCATTCAAATTATCTTACATGAACCATCGAGGCATGTTATTTTTAATGACTTATGTTTAATTATATGTATCAATAATCATATATAAATGTGAAATATAAGTTTTGAAATAGAACTCCTTGCAAACAAAGGTGCTATTCTTACTAAAGAAATTATAATAATTTACTTGATAAATGTTATGTGCATTATTCACTATTCACAATGCATTATTCACTATTAAGGTTAATGAGAAATGTGTCATAGGTAAATGATTTGATCTTTTTGAAGCATAAGATATGTGATTTCTCAATTGATAGTTTTCATAAATTTATATGCTTAAATCAATTAATGGTTGTAACTGCAATCATATCATATTGAAAATCAACAAGGCACAAAGTCAGTTATTCATTGTTTACATATAAAATGCACTAATATGAGTGCATAAATGTGATATGTAATTTTTTAGATAAAAATATATTGTAAATAATTTTGCATTTCTTAAAAAAACATATATATGAGGATAATGATTGATAAGTGGATTATCAAGGTTTGATTAGATACTATCATGGATGAATTATGTCATTGAACTGTAAGGCATCTAATTTCATTATTTAAAGTCATTTTTTTGTAAATTTGTCTTTTAAATAAACTGAAATCATATCACTTGAGCTATAATTATATTATTGACTTATGTCCATTAATATGAGTGTATAAATGTGATTTATAATAGCCATATACTATGATGCATTTTTTCGAAAAATAAGTCTTTTAATTTCTTGATAATAAGTATTAAGTGGACTATTTAGGCTAACAGATTATGGCTCATAAGTGAATACTACTCGTTAAATTGTAGGGCATTCAATTTTTAACCCATATTTTCTTTTTTCATATATTCCACAATCAACTATTTGTATATGCAATCATCTCATTTCATTTAATTTAATAAGGAATCCATTTATTGACTTTTATTTGTCTATCACGTAATCTATTAAGACTGTATTAATCTCATATTGTATTGTTTTGAAACAAAACTCTATGAAAAACAAAATTCTCTTCTTAATAAAACATGGAATAATTAATTAACAATGTGTTAAGTGGACCATCTAGACTCATTAAAGAGATGGGTAAAAAATGGTTGTATTTAAACTTTTTGCACCATAAGACATTGATTTTCCAATCCATATTAGCATTTTGTCATTTTCAATTCTTAAATAGTTTATTTCTGGTTTAAATAATTTCATAGAATCCAATATGACTTGAAGAATTCTATTTGGCTATATGCATTGATAGAAGTTCATAAATGTGATGCAATTTTTAAATGTAACTCTTAATGTAAGTAAATATTTACAAAACAAATTATAATTAATTGATAATGAGTTTTAAGTGGTCTATATAAAGCCATTTATCGACTTTTATTTTCATATCATGAGGTTTAATCTAAGTGTGTAAATGTGGCACTTTTTTTTTTTTATAAATAAAACTCCATGTAATATGAAATGTTTTTCCTAACAACACATGGAATAATTAATTGGTAATGAATGTTAAGTAGATTGTTAAAGTTATTTCAAGGTACGGGTCATAAATAAATGTATTTAAACTTTATGCAACATATGGCATTTGATTTTCCCACCTTTATTAACATTTGGTAAATTTCAATTCTTAAATAAATTATTTGTAATTGAAATAATCTCATAGAAACCAACAAGACAAGTATGTATTAAATTATATTTAGAATGTATGTATGTATAAATGGAATTTATTTTTGAAATAAAGATCTCAATGTAAGTAAAAAATATATTTTTTAGAAAATTAATAATTTAAAACCAATTATTTATGAGTTCTAACTGGTTTATTCTATTTTGAATTGACAACTTTTTCTAACTATGCATTATTAAATCAATTATTCCTATATGTAATCATGTCATATAAGTCAATAAGTCAAGAAAGCATTAATTGATTTTTATTTAACTATCATGTGGTTTAATATGAATGTATAAATGTGAAATTGCTATTTCTAGAATAAAAAACCATGTAAAGAAAATGAATTTTCTAATAAAACATGGATTAATGAATTCACCATGAGCATTAAGTAGACTATTTAAGCTCATTCAAGAGATGGGCCATAAATGGATGCCTTTAAACTTTTTACACCATATGACATGCTTTTCCCATCAATATTAACATTTTGTAAATTTCAAATCTTAAATAAACTATTTGTACTTAAAATAATCTCATAGAATCCAACAAGACTCATAAGTTATTTATTGAATTTTATTTAGTTATATGTATTCATATAAGTTTATAAATGTAATTTATTTTTGAAATAAAGCTATTAATGCAAGTAAAGATATATCTTATACAAAACTATTTAGGATTAATTGATAATCAACTTTAAGTGGTTTATTCAGGCTACATGAAAAATCAAGTGTCATAGATGAATGCCTTTTAATACACATTTAATCTTCAAAATCAATATCTTAATGATAATTTAAAAGTATTTACATTAAGTATTTAATAATTAAAGAACACAGGGACTTATATAAATTTCAACTAAAATACATGAGTTATGTTTCACATTTATTTCTTCCCCATTAAAAATGCTTATCATTTTCTCTTCTTAGTGAAAGTAATGGTCAATCATGGTTTTCCATACAATTGGTTGACACTAAATTTACATCGAGACTATTATTGGTTTTGACAATGTTTACAAGGAGAGATCAATATCCACACTACCATCAACTGTGCTAATATTTGAAAACCCTTGCCTCCACTACTTACAAGAATTCACCACTAAAGTTTCTTGTTTACTTCAATTTGTGACATTGTCCATCATAATGGAATGACTTGAATACCCATTTAAGAACTCTCATTTGATGTACTTGGATTTGAGTGGAGATAGACCAATGGTGCCTAACCTTCTTGAAATACCTAGATCAACAATGTATAACTTTTATAGTGGATGCCTGCATGCTATGAAGATGAATGATGACCCCCTCATTAGTGCTTCATAAAGGCACAAAGGGACCGTAGGAAATTGAGCACAAGAACATTTTACTAAGGTTTTAGTAGACTAGTTTCAATGCAATGCAAGGGACACCTATCCTTGTCATTTACAATAAGATCCTCACATCACCATCATTCAATCAACAAATCCCCCGTAGGTTGGGGGAAAGGGGGTCAGAGTTGCCAGACATAAAATTTAAACATTGAGAAATCTAGCATGTTATCCATAACTATAATATCTTTATTGGATGTTTGACATACTAATATGATTTAGCTTAAATCAATTTCTTCTAAGAGTTTGATTTCACACTCCTATTGTGTATTGATACTATTATACATAACAACCCCATGTTTGACCTATTCATGATCTCTAATTGGTTTGAAATTACTTGCAAATTATTTTAATGTTGAATCAAGTTAATATGGTGATTTACAAAAAAATGAATGTTGTTGAAGGCCTTGTAATAAAATACTTCCAAATTTAATGAAATATGTGTTTGGTGGATAAGTGTGGTTTGAGAAAAAAAGTGCATGCAGAATCTTAGTTGGTATAGATGGCTACAGGTAGAAAGAAGAGAGTTCACCATTGGGTAAGAGCTTACACATTTGAGCTAAATGGTATGCCTACAATAGCATACTTGAATGTATTGCCATTGTGATTGTATAATATGCTTTTGGGTATGGATTGGTTGTACCTTCATAGGAGCAAAGTAGTTTGCTTCAACAAGGCCATTGAGTGTGTGGATGATAGTGGGGAAAAGAGGACTTTGTAGGCGAATAAGAAGCCTACATCAATGAGGATGCTTATTGCTATGCAGGCTAAGCGTAGTTGCAAAAAATGTTGTGTGATGTTTACAGTATACATTTTTAGTGACAAAGGTGAGGAGGTTGAGGATGCATATGTTTTAAGCAGGTACCCAGTTCTGTAGTAGTTTCAGGATGTATTCCCTGAGGAAATTATGGATTTTCCACCTCATAGGGAGGTAGAATTTTCTATTAAGTTAGTGCCAGGGGCAGCTTCGGCGTCAAAATCACCGTACAGGATGAGCACACCTGAGTTGGTAGAGTTGAAGTTGCAGTTGAAAGAAATGTTCGACAAAGTATACATCAGACCCGGTGTACCACCTTGCAGTGCACCAATTTTGTTTGTAAAGAAGAAAGATGGTACTCTTAGATTGTGCATTGATTATAGGCAGTTGAACAAGGTAAAAATCAAGAACAAGTACCCATTTCCGAGGATTGATGATTTGTTTGATCTGTTGAAGGGAGAAGCAATGTTCTCTAAGATTGATTTGACATCGATATACCATCATGTACGTATCAAGGAAGAGGATCTCTTCAAGACTGCGTTTAGGACTAGGTATGGGCATTATGAGTTTGTTGTTGTTCCATTCAGTTTCACTAATGCTCTAAATACATTCATGTGTTTGATGAATAGTGTGTTGCATCCTTTTCTGGACAAGTTTGTTATTGTATTCATTGATGACATATTGGTATATTCTAAGAATGAGGAAGAACATGTCGAGTATTTAGAAACAATGTTGAGATTTCTAAGAGAGCATCAATTGTGTGCTAAACTTAGCAAGTGCATCTTCTTTTAGATTGAGGTACATTACTTGGGGCATGTTGTCTCCAAGGAAGACATAGCGGTAGATCCAAAAAGATAAGGGCCATCATGGAGTGGGCATATCCTAAGAATGTGGATGAGGTGATATCATTGATGGGATTAGCAGGTTACTACAGGAGGTTCATTAGGAACTTCTCACACATTTCATATCCTATCACATCATTGCAGTGAAAAGGTAAGAAGTTCGAATGGACATAAGAACGTGAGGCTAGTTTTGAGCAGCTTAAGAAGTTGTTGACACATGCACTAGTGCTAAATATTGCAAATCTAGAAAAGGATTTTGTAGTATGTACAGATGCTTGCAAGAGAGGACTTGACAGAGTTCTCACAC
Source organism: Pinus tabuliformis (assembly GCA_031772625.1). Lineage (NCBI taxonomy): Eukaryota > Viridiplantae > Streptophyta > Pinopsida > Pinales > Pinaceae > Pinus > Pinus tabuliformis. Next base: position 783,288,844 of record CM062810.1, read on the forward strand.
AAGAAGGACAGGTAGTGTGTTATGAGTCATGGAAAATGAATGAGCACGAGCAGAACTATTTGATGCATGATCTTGTGCTAGCAACGATCATACATGCATTGAAGATGTGGAGACTGTTAGAAAATTATATATTATAGAGCAATGGAACACATAAAATATTGTAGAAATATAAACACAGAAAACGCATAAAACAAGAGAGACACAGATATACATGTTTCACCCAATTTGGGCTATGTCCACGGAGAAACAGCCAGTCCTTCCTTTTATATTATCCAACAAACTAAAGAGATACAACCTACATCAAATCCGCTATAATTTTCTCTTCTCTCTCACTCAATCTCCTCTCTCTTCTTTCTCAGAATACAGATCTACATAGATGCAATATAATTCCCTCATATATAGCAAGGGGTTGCCTTCTAGGGCAAAAAACCCTAAATTAAGCATAAATTCTACTATCAGATCTCCGCCTAATGAACGACCCAGATTGACTACGAAACTACAACATTTTACAAGGCAATTTACATCTATTTTTAGCTTTGGGGGCGCTGCCCCTGATCCCCCCACCAGGGGGCTCCCAAAGGTCCACCCCTGGACCCCCCTTGCAGTGTATATTTTACGGGTAGTGTTGCCATCACATTACAAACTGGGTTCCAATGTGGAGATACCTCTAAATAAAGAATATAATCATGCTCCACACACAACAGAGACACTACCTTTTAGGTAGAAGATTTACATTGATGAGTGATCACATTGGGTTGAGGTATCTGTTTGACCAATCGAATCTAAATTCTAGGCAAGTTAGATGGTTGGCTACCCTTAGTGAGTTCGACTTCAAGATCATATACATCAAAGGTAAGGAGAACTGGGTTGTATATGCTCTTAGGAGGAAGGTATAGGTGAATCATATAACATCTATGAGCTCTTATGGGACAAAATTACATGATAGGATCTTGCAGGTAGGACAACGGGATGACCAGTCCATCCAAATCACGCACAGGTTACAACAGAGCACAGGTATAGGCACAATTGTAGGCACATGTACAACTGCTGTATTGCATGCTTCCGCCCACAAGTGAAGGGGTAGGCCCTGATCATGCAACATTGTCCGTGCAACAGGGACAATCGTTCTGTTCTTCTGCTCAACTATCCCGTTCATGCTGTGGGTTATGGGGAGCTATGAGCTCTCTACGAATCCCTTCTGCCTTGCAAAAATCCTTGAACTCGTCCGAGATGTATTCACCACCATTATCGCTCCTAAGAGCCTTCACCTTCTTCCCCGACTCCTTCTCGACTAGTGCTTTGAATTCACAGAACTTTGAATATGTCTCGCTCTTCTTATGCATGAAGAAGATCCAACACTTACGAGAGAAATCATCAACAAAAATCACATAATACCTGTGTTTTGCTGTCGAAGCAACTGAGAAAGGTCCACACACGTCTGTGTGAATTCTCTCAAGGATCGTCGTGGCACGACTATCCTTCTCGTGAAAGGTGGATTTCACAAACTTCCCCAAATTACACCCCTTGCACTGATCTGACTATGCAAGAGTGCCTTTAGGAAGCCCTGTAGTGATCTGCTACAGTATCTTCAAGGCTCCATGGTGAAGGTGACCCAATCTCCTGTGCCACAACTCGCCATCATCCCGGCTCACCAATCCTTCTGCCTTGCCCGCCATTGCTGCGCATCCATCTACATGCAACTGATAAAGGTTCCTCACTCGAACCCCTATCTTCCGGGTCTCACCAGTTGTCTTGCTGTGCAGGAAGGCCTTTCCCTCGTTGTAAACAACATCATACCCCTTGTCTTCTAACATCGCCACTGAGATGAGATTCTTCTTCAATCCTGGAACATGCATGACTTCCTTCAATACGAAGGGTTTACCAGACTCCCTCTCAAAGGAAATGGTACCGATACCAGTCGCATTGTATCTACCATCATTGCCCATCTCGATGTGCACTCCAAGATCTTTGTCCTCCAGATCAGAGAACAAATCTCTATCTCCTGTCATGTGAAAAGACACACCACTGTCCAAGAACCACATGGATCCCATCACACTTGAAACCAAGCATGCGATCAATGAAAAATCAAGCTCAAACTGATAGGCTAGAGCCTCTCCTGCTACCGATCCAGCAGCCTGCTTGTTCTTCTTCTTCTGCGGACAATTAGTGGCATAGTGTCCATGTTGGTGATAATGAAAACACTTCACCTTGGACATATCCTGCTTCTTGCCTTTTGCACCAGACTGAGAAGCTTTCTTTCTCTTCCCTTTCTTTGCTTTGGTAGCCAAAGTGCAATTCTCTTCATCAGCTCCCTTTGACGAAGATCCGTCCCTGGTACTCCGCCTGATCTCCTCCTGCACAAGATCTGACCATAGTCTTTCCCATCCTAGCAATTTCTCCTGACCATTGATAGAGTCTTGATAGGAATTCCAACTCTTCGGAAGACCAAGGAGATCCAAGCTCACCAAGTCCTCATCATCGACAGTAACCCCCACACTTCCCAGCTCATCTCGACATTGAGTGAACTTCGTGAGATACTTGGGCATACTGTCACCCTTCTCGCATTTGATGTTTCTGAGTTTATCTTTGAGCGCCAACTTCCTCTGATCGCTCTTGCTTTGGAATAATTCTGTTAATGATTTCCACATCAAATATGGAGTAGCCTTTCCATGGAGGCTGGACACAATGTGATCATTCACTCCCTCTAACAAAATCCTTCGACATTTTGCGGTCTTCTTTTGCCAAGCATCAGCTTGAGTAGCATCAGTAGGCTTTTGGACATCCGTATCTATGAACTCCTTCAGCCCGTTATCATCCAATACTGCCTCCATCCTGTCCTTCCATGCAATATAGTTTGAGTTGCCCTCAAGAGCATAATCCAATCGCAATCCGTTGAAAGACATTGCTGCGTTGCCACGAAGAAAACACTGCTGCAAATTCGAATTCCACCAGCAACCAACTCAACCGCCTCAGATCTAAGATTCGTGAGAACACAATATTTCTCGTACAGAGATTGACTGTATGGGCATTCACCGGATATCTCACCTTCCAAAGGAAGGATGAATCCAGAGGCTACCTGGCCCGATTACAGACTCTTCTTGAAGAAATAGAATGTAAACACTTCCTGAATAGTAGATCTGATGATCAACAGCTCTGATACCATGTAGAAATTTTGAATAATTTAACACATATTCAATGGAGATTATCCTGATCATGTACTATTGCGGAATACATACACAATACATAAGCTCCTCTACGTTGATCATCAATATAGCAGCATCAATAACAATAAAACATCAAGAGCATTCACACATTAACAGAGTATGTAACCTGGGGAAAGCATCTCGCTAAAAACCCCAACTATCTGTATATTAATGATTGAGACCATGTAACATTACAAAGTACAATGCTTATCACAAGCAATCCAGTACCAGCTCCACCTGTTACACACAATATAGCTAAGATCTAATCTCCAAATATATTCCATTGCTTGCCTGCCTCCACTGCTCAATACCTGCTCAAGAATGAATGAGAATGGTTTACCAAACTCGTATTTCACCTCCAAAGAATCACTCACACTGTGTTAGACGTGAGAAAAGGCTATATTACTGGGCAAATACATGAGAAAACTCATTGGCATACTCAATCCCTTGATTGTGCAAATCCTCATGCACAACTATAGTGACAATTGATAGCAATCTGATTCTCTAACACCTGTCCCTGCTGAACTGAACATGCACTGACATGCAACTGAGTTAACTGATGTATTATATAGTTGCATTATGAGTTAATAATTAGTTTAACAACTCATCATTAGTCAATTTGTAGTTAGACTAACTACAACTAGTTTAACCAAGTCAAACTGAACACAACTCCATCAACTCCACAATCAACTCCACCAAACTCAACTAATTGAGTTCTAACTGAAGTCATGCATGCAAAAACTCAACTGACTCATAAGAAAAACGTACTTCCTTCTGACAGCTGCATGGGCCACATCTGTAGCTCAAACTGAAGTGCTCCAAGAGAATAAGATCAAGTTTATAGTCCAAATATTATTATGAGACAATAATATTTGACTTTTCTATTTTGGACAGCCAGTCTAAAAATAGACTTTGATCACTCCTGCTGTGATCACTCCTACTGTGATCACTCCTGCTGTGGTCACTCCTGCTGTGATCATCCCTGCTGTGGTCACTCCTGCTGTGATCATCCCTGCTAGGATCCAAAAATAGAACTTGCGCCATAATTTGAATGCGGGCCCACTTAGTGAAGGCAACTCTTTTCACTAAGCTCCATCATCTTGTTGCAATCTCAACATATTTATGTATATGTATATAGATGTAAATACCACCATGAGCTAAGCTATAAAGATCCAATAAGTGGTATGGTTGCTATATTGTAATGTTGTCATGACATTTTTCTTTTGAGTAGGTCTTTCATTGTAAATATTGCAATGAGCTAAGTTATAAAGCTCCATGGGAAGTATATTTGCTTTTCAGCAGTTTTGCTGAGGTCTTGGTGTGGTTTAACACTGAGGACCGTTTTTGCCAAGGGGAGGGTTCTATAATAGCGCTGGTGAAAATTTCATGTAATAAAAGTTAATAAAGGCAAAATAAGACCACGATTAAGGGACACTTATTCCAAGCTGAATGTTGGGAAAAGATATTCTAGTGGGCATCATTGGATGCGTGTTTTGGCTAAGGAAAATTAGCAAAGGCTAAGGAAAAGGCATTAAAAGGAAAAAAGGCATTTTTGGCACATTTATTTATGAAAATAAATAAAATTAAGAGAAAAGTAAGGTGAAAGGTCACAAGTTGCATGTGAGGAGGAAAACAAAGGAAAATAATGGAAAATGAAGAAATTAGAGGCCTCATTAATAAAAAGGATTTTGAGGATCAGTTGGCAAGCGTTTTGGAGCTCTCTCATTACTCTCTCTCTCTCCCAATCTTAGTCACTTAGAGTTTTCTTGGAGCACTCTAGTTTTGGATCAAGGAAGGAAAAGAAAGAAAAGGGAAAGGAAGCAAAGCAAGGATCAAGGAAGGAAGAGCAAGATCAAGCAACTTCAGCAGGAATACTTGCAGCTAGCCTTTTGCATGTGTGATTTCTTGTCTGGTTTGGACATGCATGGATTTACATGTTGGTCTATGGTTCTTTTGCTATCGGTGGCATGGTTTTTCCGAGTTATGATAATGGTTTTCAGCCTAGTATCCTTACCTTTTTTCGGATGCCATGGTGTTGGGATGTTTATTTTGGTTTTTGAGCTTTGGTTTGCTGGATGGATTTCAGAATCCAGGGAGGAGGTGGTCTCAAGTTTCATTCCAAAGGACTAGGAATCCCTTGCCGGTTTTGGCAGGATATACTTTAAATCCTAAGGAGGAGTCTCGGTTTAGGGCCTAGTGATTCGGGTTTGGATTGTGGTGAATCCCGAGAGACTGGTCATGGTTTACAACCTAGTAATCCAGTATTGGATTTCCGTAAAGGCTGAGAGATAAGGAGACAAAAAATTCCTCAAGGATAGGGGTGGATTCCAGATGGCATTCCAAGTTCGGTTGGGTTGTGATCACAACATCAGTTTTGGTGTGATCACGGTTTGATGAGGGTGGAGGTGGTTTAACCTCTGGATTCCCATGGTTGTTCTTCGATTGTGTTTTCTATGAGATCCCACATTCATGTTTGGAATATGGCACGAGGGTGACTGGCTAAAAAAAATATTTGGTTCAACCATGTCTATGGTCGGGTAGCCTATGATTAAAGAAAGCTAAGTTCTCTTACTTTTTCACTTGTTTATATTTGGATTTGATGCCTGTCTCTGATATTTACATGGTTTAATGCTGGTTATATGAATGATTAGATGACTGGTTCATGTCATGGTTATTTCATGTATTTACTTTTAATTGTTAAAATGATGGATGCAAGACCTAATTGATGCTATAACAGTTCAATGGAGAAGGTGGTGATCCTTCTTGTTATGTTTCATAAGTGCTTTCAGCCATTCATGCTTTGTCTTGTATCCTAGACCTATAGGTTACATTAATGCCAAGTGTTTGACATAATTTCTGTCCCGGTTAGGGATGCTCAGGCCTAGTCTTGAGGTTGATTTGGATTTTTTAGTCTTGCCATCATGTCTTTGATGGATTCTGGAAGTTGTAACAGGTTTTGGGCAGTGGCTAGAATTCTGGACTAAAAAAAATGCCTTGAATTTCGTGGACGTTGGCACAGGTCTATCGGGAAAAGTCCCTGGACACTGGCACATAGGCCTGTGAGAGCGACTCTGGGTTTTTGGACGCTATCATGCCTATATCATGAGAGCTACCAGGGGTTAAAAGGCTTAAAAAATCAGTGGGAACCAGGGACAAGATGTCTGAGTGGCTGACATATCTCCTAAGGGTGTTGTTGCTGATATGGATGGGTTTGGTTGACGTGTTCTGTCGATTCCATTTCCTTAAGGTCACCAAGGAGTTTGAATCCCTTATAGTGGCCTATCTCGTCGAATTTTTACCCCGGTCAGCTGGTTTCTTGGGTAGATGTGGGAGGAGGGGTGTTATAGTTGTTTCTAAAAAGGAAAAATAATTGTTCAAGACTAGTGTAATATTCCTTGGCCATACCATTTGCATTGTTTAAATAAATTTATAGAATCATCTTGTCAAATTTGCCAACAAATTTCCTAATAAGATCATCGATAAGACTCAACTCCAAAGGTTTTTTGGGAAGCCTCAATTATGTCAGTCACTTCTACCAAGATTGTGCCAAAGACGGAAATATTTTGAATGCGAGGCTAAAGAAAGATCCACCCCCTAGTCTTCAGAACATACAAAAGCAATTCATAAAATAAAATCAAAGGTAAGAAATTTGATTATCCTATATGTTGTTGATGATGATTTTCCAAAAAGTATTGAAACAAATGCCAATAATATTGGATGGGGAGCAATTTTGAAGCAATAAAAGAAGGGAAAAAGTCAAGTGAAGAGATAATATAATTTGATTTTGATACGTAGTTAGAAGCAGAGAAGAATTATGTTGCTATAGATAAATAAATAAAAGGTGCTATAAATTCCATAACAAAAAATGATTTATTTAATTTAATTTATTTATTGAGGACAGATGCAACAACCATGAATAAACTTCTTCACAAGGAAGTTAGGAAAGCTAGTGAAGCTAAGTTTGCTAGCTGACAAGATTTATTTCAAACTTTGACTTTGACATAGAACATATTAAAGGTATTAACAATAATATTCCTGATTTTTTGAGTATAGATCATTTGAAAGAAAGCGAGTGTGGTCAAACTAGAGAGCATAGTCAGATGAGCATGACCAAAAGTGATTCCCACCAATGTATGATTATTGTCACTAAATGAAAAGATAATCAAGAAAAAGTAAGGGAGATTCTAGATAATATGAGTTGGCAACAATATTAGGAAAATTGGAGACCCTCTTGGTAGCTACATAATACACAAGTGCTTGACACTAATTTACAACCATCGGTTGCACTTATCAGACTAGTACCAAAAATATGAACACAACCAACATGCATTGTGGCCATTCCGATATGATCTACGGACAATCCATTGAGAAATTTTTTCCAGCAGGGCATGATCTTACATATATTTTTGATGATGTTAATTTCATTTAGAAACAAGTTATTTGGAGATAAGGACTATAGCATCAATACTACAACATCAACTGCCCTAGATCACATCTACTTTGGCCATAAAATTATCACTCTTTAAAATTTCTAGGTATTGTCGATGATTATAGACATTACAAACAACCATGGAGGGATTTCCTATGGAAATAAAAGAAGAACAAGACTTATTTCACCCTAATCAATTTTGGTTCAATTTTTACCTCTCTTTCAGGCCTCCAACCCAAATGGCTCATAGACTGGTGGAATACTTTTGACATTAATAGAAGCGTAGTGGAGGCTAACATTTTGGCACAAGAACATCAAACCCATGAAGTGAAACTGTGCAAGATTCATTATCTTCATGCATGTGAGGTAATGGATGAAAAATAAATGGCCGAGCCATTAATTGCACATCATCACTAGTGTCTTTTTAAAACAAAGATCATAGTCCAAGCTAAAGGCCGACCTTGAGGCACATCATCACCAAAGGTTGACCTTGCAACATTTAGATCGTGATATTTGTTTTGACAAGCCACTGGTGATTATGTGCAATCAATTCCCCTAGTATTTAATTTTCATCCATTACCTCACACTCATGAATATCACTAATCTTGTATAGTGGTACTCCTTGGGCATGATGTTCTTATGCCATAATTTTGGGGTCCACTGCACTTTTGTTGGTGCAAAATGTATTCAGCCAATCTATGAGCCATTTGTGTTGGAGGCCTCGAAGAGAGGTAAACACTGAACCAAACTTGAGTAGGGTGAAATAATTCTTCTGATTTTCTTTCCATAAGAAATCCCACCAAAATTGTTTGTACTATCTATAATCATAGTCAACATTTATAAAATTTTAAAGTAGGATTCCTTTTTGGCCAAATTAGATGTGATCTAGCGTGATTGATGTTGTGGTATCGATACTGTATTCCTTGTCTCTGACTCTTTTGTTTCCAAATCAAATTAACATCATGAAAATATACGTAATTGTGGTTTTCCTCACAAGCTTTCCTCAGGGATCATCCGTAGACCATATTGGGAAATACCATAGTGGATGTTGCTCATGTTAAGTTTTCTAGTACTAATCTAATAAGTGAAAAGGACAACTGCAAATTAGTGTCAAGATCTTGTGGACTACGTAGTTGCTGAGAGGGTCTCTAATTTGACTGATATTTCTGACAACTCATATCTAGATTTTCTCTTAGTTATTCTTGATTAACTTTATATTAAACGAGAAAAATCATACACTAGTGAGATTCCCTTTTGGTCAAGCTCATCTAACTATGCTCACTTGTTTGGCCACACTTGCTTGCAAATGATATCAACTAAAAAAACTAGGAATACTATTGTTGATACCTTTAATATGTTCTATGTCAAAGTCAAAGTTTGAAAATAAAGCATGTCATCTCGACAAGCTTTCCTAAATTCCTTATGAAGAATTTTATTCATGGCTACTACATCCATCCTCAATAGAATTTTTTATTGATAAAAAATATTTCAAATTTGTTTATGGAATTTAGAGAACATTTGACTTCCTTATATATAGTATCATAATTCTTCTCTACTTCTAACTAGGTACAAGAAGCACATTGGATTATCTATTCCCTTGATTTTTGCCCTTCTTTCCTTGCTTCAAAACTACTCCTCATCCAATATTATTGACATTCGTTTCAACAATTTTTGGCAAGTCATCATTAGCAACATATAGGATAGGCAAATTTCTTACCTTTGATTTCATTTTCTGAACTTCTTTTGTATGTTCTGAAGACCATGGGGTGGATCTTTCTTTAGCCTCTCATTCAAAATCTTTCTATCTTTGGCACAAACTTTGTAGAAGTGACTGAAATAATTGAGGCTTCCCAAAAACCTTTAGAGTTGAGTCCTATCACATGGTTATGTCAAGTTATTTGGTCATTTGAAATGGTATGGCCAAGGAATTTTATGTTGGTCTTGAACAATTCCATTTTCTTTTTAGAAACCTACATTTTTAGCCACTTATAGGATTTTTCTTAGATGTTTGAAATGTTGACATATGGAGTTAGAAAAAACCAATATGTTATCAATACAAATAGTTAACTAATCAAAGTATAGTTTGAGAACATTATCCATTATCCTTTGGAATTTTGTTAGGGCATTCTTAAGTAAAAAAGGCATGAAATTCCGCTCATAATGTATTGTTGGTACACTGAAGGCTATCATGAATTTGTATTCTTCTTTTACTACGAATTGCTAAAAACTTGACTTGAGATCAAATTTCGAGAACACATTTTCCCTTGTGATTTGATTTAGTAGACTAGACTTATGAGGAATAAGATATGTATCATCCACAATTCCCTGATTTAGATGCATGTAATTGATGACTAGTCTTGCAACTCCTTTGATATGTTCAAAATATTTATTGACATAAAAACCATAACAATTCCAGGGACTCATAGATTCTCTAATCAATCCTTTTTTCAACAATCCTCCAATCTCTTCTTCACATAGAATATGATATTTAGCATTCATTGATATAAATCATCTTTTCAGGGTTTTCCTTCATATGAGGATTTGTAGGGAAGTTCTACAAAGTAATTCTTTTTTTCCCAAAAGGCAGCAGGATTTTCAGAACACACTTCTTCTTCAAATAGAAATTGAATTTTTGATACTTCAACCTGTGTATTTTTATTTTTAGATGATCTTCAATTATTTTGTTTGTTCTCATCTTTTTTTTTTTAAAAGATCGAATAGTGGATATATTACCAAAATTTGGGGTGGAGCAAGCTCCTATTACATTCGACTATAACATAGATGGAAACTAAGCATTGAGAATGTGCTGGGAACGCAGTCCCTTATCCTATGCTTGTATTAAAAAATTCATAGATTTCTGTGGCTATTCTATAGTATTGCCTAACATATTGACCTACTAGTAAAGAAAATTTACATAACATTGATTCTCTTGTAATTTTTCATGGTTTGTAGACTGACTGCTCCTAAGAGGGCTATTTCTTCTTGTCATAGTGGATAGAGTTCTCGCCTTCTTGGCTCATGGTGGTGGTTTTGAAGTATTCTACCACCTCCTCTAAATGCTTGCATTTATTTTTAAGAGCCATGATCTCTTCTTTCTGAATTTCCATGTTCCTCTTCTAATAGCTATACTCCATTCTCATTTCAGACATGATATCTTTCAGTGATTCTTGGAGTCTACTAATCATAAATTTTCTCACTTTACATGCTGGACATGCATCATTCCTTGCTGCCTTTTCTATGGGGTTGAATTCCATTTGTTTTGCTTCCTTCTTTTTCCTTTTGAGTTGCTTGCTGTTCCTTGTGTTGTTGTGATTCATGTACCTTGTGTTGCCTGAGGTGGTCCTTCTTCTACTGTAGTTGCCTTCTAATATTTTGCAGTGAAAGTATTTGCTGCTTGCTGGAGAGAATGTAACTTGGTGATCCTAGGGAGATGTATAACAGACGGGGAGGGGGGAAATTGAGTGAGTGAGAGTAAACAAAGGGTGCAAGTAATTTCTAGTGGAGGAGTTAGCGGGATGAGAGGGATTGAGAAGACTGTAATTTGGCACTGCGACTGGCCTAGAACTGGCTGTGAACGTATTTGGAGTGAGGGCGATATGGAAAACAAGAGAGCGAGATTGGAGCAAGAGGGCTGGGCTCTTTTGCTGATAGATGATACTGGTGCACAGTAGAGGAGTCAAGAGGGAGCTCAGTGAGGGAGAAAACAAATGAAGCAGAGTAGAGGCGATGAGGGGTAGATGAAGCATGCGAGTATGCCTGGGATTGGAGGTGTGAGAGATAATGCCTTTCCGTATGTGATTAAAAAGGCTGAGAGTTATCCAGTACCTGTCCCTGATGAGATGAATTGCTGCGGATTTCATGTGTGCTTGATCATGATTGTCCTTGCTACTAGAACGCTTGATGTTTTTTTATTTCCTTTGATTTTTCCTCTGGAGTCTCGTGACCATCTGATTGTTTTTGTAGTGATATATTTTTGTTGAAATCTTGCCGTGTTTTTGATTTTTTTTTTTTGGAATGCTCGCTGTTTCTTTTTTTTTTGAAAAGATTCATGCTTCTTAACCTATGGATGGACTTATGGAACATAGGTGTAATATATCTCTTTATTTTGCCAGGTGCTCCCTTCAACTCTTTTAACTGCTTGGTTAGCATAATGATCTGCCTGTTGATTGTGAGTTCTTAGTATATGTCTAAAAATCACATCTCCTGAGCCTTCTAAATTCTTCCTGATCCTCCTATATACTCTGTTAATGAATTCATTGCTGGGATTTTTGTCTCGAGCCATTGCCTCTATTATTATGGCTGAGTCTCCTATTATAATGGGGTCTTGTATTATTATTGTTGCCATTAGCAGACTATAAGCTTCAGCCTTATTGTTTGAAACTTCTCCAAGTCCCCATTCATAAGTAATAATTTCTTTCCCATCCGGATCGGGGATGATTCCTCCTGCCCCTACTTTCTCTGGATTATGTTTTGAAGCCCCATCAAAGTAAATACAATGTCTTTTTTGATTTTTTTTCCATGTTGTGAATTCTTCTTCACTCAGTCTAATTTTCCAGCTATATGTTGGAGGTTTTTTCTTTTGTCCTATTTGACCATTGTTATTTGTTATGGCTTTGTTGAGCCAGTATTTCTCTTCTTGTTGAAGAATGTTGTAGTTTGTTGTTGTTGTTCCTTTAACATTTAGGATTTCATAAGTTAAACCCCATGTTTTGGTGAGAATTTTCCCTATTCTTGGGGTTTGGCTTTTGAAAATGCTTTTGTTTCTCATCAACCAAATTTGCTAACATAGAACTGTTGGGATGCATTTCCAGATCCTCTGTATTGTCACTTTCTTCTTTGTTGTATATGGGTAGGCCTTCTCCCAGACTTGGAGAAATTCTGGCAAAGGCTTTGCGAAATTTAGATTGATTTCAAGAGGACTTGTGAGTTGTTGCCAACACTCTTTGGCTAGAATGCAATCCTGGAATAAATGTTGTATGGTTTCTTCTACCTGCAAGCACATTGGACATCTAGAAGGACCTTGGAAGCCTTTTTTTTTTAAGGTTTCACTAGTGAAGATCTTTCCTTTTAAGAGTGTCCAGGTGAAGATTTTGATCTTATGCAGACTTTCAGATTTCCAAATTGTCTTCTAGAGACCCCAATCTTGTTGGTTTGGTTGATCTTGTAAAATTTTGTATCCAGTCTTGACTGTCTATCTTCCTCCACTTGGGTCCCAAAGGAAGTCATCTTCTTCATCATAGCTTATGGGTGCTGCCCATTTAAGAAGCTGCCTTAGTTTGACCCATTGCACTTTCTGATTTACAGGGATTGGTAAGTTTTGCCATTCTTGCCAATCTCTCTGATTCCAAAGAGATATTGAGTGTAGTGTATTAAGGATTTTTCCTCTCATCCATTTTTGAATGCCCTCAAGTTTTGAGTGAGTTTTTAAAGGTTCTTCCCCCATAATTCTATCATCCCAAATCAAAATTGTTTTTCCGTTGCCTGGGATTTTAGAAATATGATTGCTCATTAAAGGGATTGTCTTTTTCACGAGCTTCCAGACTTGAGTACATTGTCTTGATGGGATATTTCCATTTAGAAAACTTCTTCTAGAGTTGTCCATGTATTTTGAGGTGAGAGTTTTTTTCCACCAGCTCTCTTTTCTTGTGATCAGTCTCCATATTATTTTAATTCCCAGGGAAACATTCATGAGACCAGGGAGCCGTATTGATAAGCCTCCTTGTTCATATGGTAGTACTACTTGTTCCCACCTGACCAAACTAAATTTTTTGTTTTCTTGCTTCCCTCCCTGCCATAGAAAGCCTCTTAGAATTAACTCCATTTGTTTATGAGCACTTGCTGGAGCCAAGATTATTGCATATTGGTATATTGGGAGTGCTGCTAGAAGTGCTTTTATTAATATCACCCTCCCTACCATATTTAGCCACATCATTCCCCAACTTTGGATTTTTTGTTTTTTTTTTTTGTTTTTTTTTGTTTTTTTTCAATTTGTTTGGTCCATAGTTCTACCTTCATGTTTTCTTTGGAGACGGGGAGTCCCAAATAAAAGAAATGAGTCCATTTTTCCTGTATGGGGATGTTTAGGATTTGTGAAATACTTTGCATGGTTCTGGGAGAAGTGTTCCAAACATATATTTTTCATTTTGTGTTGTTTAAGAGCCCACCTGAAACTTGTAAGAAATCATCTGGCATTCTTTTGAATATTCTTGCAATTATTATAGAGGCCCTCCCAATAATAGAGTGTCATCCGCAAACAAGGAGTGGTTTATGGTCTTTACTCCTCTTGCTATTCGAAGCCTAGTAATATTTCTTTCTTTTCTTTGTTTTTCCAATGTTCCGCTTAGAGTTTCTGCCATTATAATATATAGGAAGGGGGAGAGTGGACATCCTTGTCTGAGGCCTCTTGTGATTTGAAAGAATTCACTAGGCCTTCCATTTATGAGAGGTACAATCCATGGAGTTGTGATGCAAGCTTGAATGACCTATATTATTTCTTTAGAGAATCCAAGTTTTTTGAACATTGCCACTAGATAAGGGGGGCTGACCCTGTCAAATGAGTTTGCCATATCCAGTTTGATAATGATTCCTTTTTCTTTTCTTTGCATGCTGGAGTGTACGACTTCCTGTACTGTAATTACATTATCTATGATTTGCCTGTTGGGCACAAAACCTCCTTGGCTTTCAGATATTATTGTTGGAAGAACTTCTTTGATTCTATTTGCAATTATTTTGGTGATGATCTTGTAGGAGGACTTGTAAAGGGAAATGAGGCGAAATCTATTGAAAGTGGAGGGGTTGGATTCTTTTGGGACTAATGCAAGATAGGAGGATTTTGTGTTGCTTCCATTTTTTTTTTTTTGAAAACATTTTTCACCATTCTTAAGAAATCCTTTCTTATTAAATTCCAATGAAGTTTGTAGAAAGCTATAGTAAAACCATCTAGCCCTGGGGCTTTATCTAGATGTAGGCTCCATATGGTCGCCACTACCTCTTCTTCCGTTATCTCTCTGCATATTTCTGAGTTTTGCTCTTTTTTTTTTTCTATATGCTGAAGGAAGCTTTCAAAATCAACTACCTCTTCACTAGCTGAAAGTAGATTTTTAAAATGCTTGTGGCTGCTTTTTTTAGATCCTTTGTACCTCTGCACCTTTGACCTCTTGTCCATCAACTTGAATTTTTTCTATCTGATTTCTTGTTGTTCTTATTTAATGGTATTGTGAAATAAGGTTGTATTTTTATCCCCTGCATTGAGCCAAAGGTTTTTGGATTTCAGTCTGGCCTCTTCCTCCTCTTTCCTATTTTCCCTGTATATTTCCCAAAAAATCTCCTCCTCTCTTAAATAATCCTAATTGTCTTCCTCTTTATTTTCTTTTTTAGTTTGTATGCTGTCCATTTTATTTTGCATCTTTGTTTTCTTTTTTTTTTTTTTTGATTTCATTTGCTCTTTCCCATTCCTTAAGCTTGGCTCTTAAATTTTTTAATTTTGTTTCCCAAATATATTGGGGTGATCTCGAGATTCTTGGTGCCCATGCTTCCTTGATTAGCTTTCTAAATTCTGCATTGTTGTCCCATATTGGGTTGTGTCTAAATGGAAGGGGTCCTTGGTTTTCCATTTTGCCCATCATTATTGCCACTGGCTTGTGATCGGATGCCGTGGTGTGAAGGATTTTTTTATTTAATTGAGCTGTAAACTACTGCTATGTTTTCTTGAATCAGAATTCTATCCAACCTTTCTTTTATATTATTTTTGCCCACTCTTTTGTTGCTCCAGGTATATTTTCCATTGTTTGGGGCAATATCTATTAAGTTGTATTGCTCCATTATTGCTTCCAATGCATCCCTGGATGGGTCTGTATGATATGTCCCTCCAAACTTCTCTTCTATACTTCTCACCAAATTTAAATCCCCTCCAAGGATTATTTTCCCAGTTTGTATTTCATTTAGTGCTTCCTTTATGGTGTTCCAACATTGCTCTTTTTCCTTGTAATGATTGGGAGCATATATATTTATGAAACTGTACTTCTCTTTTGTGCTTGTTTTCTTTAGATCTGATTGTATTTAGTGTTGATCCTTCTTTTGTTGTATCATTTCCCAGTGTCCTTTTTTTCGTATCGTGCAGATTCCACCTGAAGCTCCTATAGCCTGTATTGCTTCCCCTTCATAATTTTTGAATTTTTTTATTATTTTTTTAGTTTCTTGGCTATTTGTTTTGGTCTCCTGAATCATAAGAATGTCTGGATATTATTTTTCCAGAATGTCTCTTGTGGCATTTTCTTTAAAGGATGATCCCAATCCTCGACAATTCTAGGAGACCACTATCATTATTTATTTGTTGGATGGTGCAAGGGACCTTTCCCTCTCTCTTGGCTTTTGTCATTTTTTCCTGAGCTTCTTCCCAACAAGGAGTCCATTGGTTGTTGCGTACCTAGTGCCATTTCCTTTGCTACAACTTCATCCCTTAGCTCTTTGTTTGACTTCCTTCCTACCTTTTTTTGATGTTCAGTAGTTTTAAGAGTTTCCTTTGACTGATTTCTTGTTATAATTCTGTCAACTAAAGGAGGAGGTGGAGATTGGATGTTTGAGAGCAGAGGGGATGCTGGGGGGTTGAGAGTATGGGGAGGGGATCTAGGGGATGAAGGGGCTGTGGGGTCCAATGGCCCAAAAGGATTTAGGCTAATGAGAGAAGTGGTGTTGTCTTCTTTTGGAGATGGAGGGAGGGGGTCAGAGGAGGCAAGGGGCTGCGATGAAGAGTGAGGGGGTTGTTTATTGGATGTCTTCTTCCTTTTAGCCTACTCCCATTTGTTTTCTGAGTCTTCTGCATTTTCATTTTCATTTTTTTTGTACATCTATTAGAAAAATGACCGTATTCGTGACATACCTTGCATTTAAAAGGGATTTTCTCATAATCCAGCTGTTGAATGTGCATCCATTGATCCACTTTGATTTTGATCGCCTCTGGAATCCCTTTCCCTAGATCCAATTCTACATAGATTTTGGCACATGCATGCATTTTTTCCTTTGGTTCGCACCTGTCTATGTATTTCCCCACTGCATTTCCGATAGCTTTAACTGAATCATCTCCCCAGCAGTGAAGGGGAAGGTGCAGCAGCTTGACCCACACTGGGACAGTGCTGGGCACATCCATTTCTGGATCAAAATCTGGTGTCCATCTGTTCAGATACAGTCCTCTTGTATCCATGAAGTATGAGCTATTCCTAAATATCAAATCGTGATCCTCCTTGGTTTCGAAGTGGGAGGTGTAGTATCCTCTTCCACAGAACCTGAATGATATTTTCTCGTTTATCGATGTAGTCCAGTTCCTTTCAACCCATTTCTAGACTTTCTTGGGTGAGGGAAATAACCCAGTAAACTACCCAACTAATCCACGCTCAGCCAGGGATAACGTCGCTCTACGAGGGAGAGTAGGGGGGAGGGAGATTTCAGGGATGTCTTCCAATCTTTTAACAAACTTGGTTATTGACGGTCGATTTTTGGCGAGACCCATTGCAGAGATGAGGGAGGCGAATGATTTTGCAGTTTGTTCAGTTTCCTGTTGGCGATTTGGGAGGGGATCTCCATCCTTTGGAGGATCCATTGGTCCAAGGCCTCAGCAGCAGGAGGCCACTAAGGAGCAGCCACATATTGCGTTCTTCTGGCTAGGGCTGCGCAGTTCAACGCTTAGCAGCGGCAACGTTTCACGAGACTTGGGCGTTGAATAACAACTTTTTTTTATCATCTATTTCATTTATTTAATTTTCTTCTTATTTTGTTTGATTGTGTGCACCATCTGCACCATGGTGGATAACTAAGGAGTTGAGATAAAAGGAAGAATTATTTTTTTAGTAGCCTTGGATTTGTTTGATTTTTCAATACTTGGTATAGTGATGAAATATCTTGACTTACCTTCTGGTGTTCTTGTTGATCCACGTGGCTCAACTGCTATAAGGAAAGAAGTACCAAGGATACAAGCAAAAATAACTTCTGTAGTAAAAATTTCATATCCAAGCAAAAATGTCCAAAACATAGGGTGGCTTTAAGGACCTCAAAATTTATCTTCATTGACTGATTTCCTAAGCCTATAGTTGAGTGGTTGGTTTTGTGCTAGTATATTGAAGGAATTATATCTTTGTGTAAAATATTCAAGTTAGAACCAGAATTAATAAGGGATTTGAGTTTAAAATTTTGACCTTGAATTTTGAGATTAATAAGAAGATGGTATTTTTGGTGCGGGATTGCCATTATTCTTATGGCATTCATTCCTTCAATGTTCTATGTATGAAACAAATTGATGTTTGGATTTTCCTCTTGCAAAGGCACATCTTCTAGCGGTGGAGACCTTGATTCAAGCAATTTGATTTGGCCTTTTAGCTCATTGATTTCTTGTCTTTCCCATAAATTTGTTCTATAGCCATCTTCTTCTTCTGCTTATTCTTCAATTTTTTTCACTTTCCCTTTTAATTCTACAACTTCCCTTTTTAACCAATTGATCTCTTTTCCTAGATCACTTATTTTTAGAGGTTGGAATTTTTCATTTCTATTGTGTTTAAGAAATGACCTAGTATTTTTCTCAAAATAAGCATCTATAAACAAAGGCTTCTTACCTATGGATTATGTAGGCTTACAAGTCTTTACCATGTATTTGAGAAAATAATCTAGCAGAGCAACTTTCATATCACCTTCAGGAAGTGCCTTAATCTAAGCAAGCTTTTGTGCAACTCCATCTGATCCTCCTTGTGCCATAAAAAAATTTAATTTTTGGATGGGTTCAACATCCTCATAATCCATTTTTTCTTCTTCATCATCACTTTCATTGCTTTCTTTGTGCTACAATCACAAACTTCTTGGCTTGTGCATTTGAAACTATTTTTTTAATAAGAAATTCTTCTTATTATAATTTTGACAAGTCTTCTAAGTAATTTTTAAATTTTGAAGTTTCAATACTAGAAGAACAACAACCTTCATTCATCTTACGAACTTATTATCTTTTTATATGGAAAATATGACGAGGGAAATTGTTTGTATTATGTTTATAAGATCCACACCTATTATAATGGACAACAATGAGTTGTGTCTTTTCCATCCTTTCTTTTGATTGTCTTGCTTTGACTTTGGAAGCATTACCCATTGTTTTCTTTGAAGCTTCACCTTGTGGGTATCTATTTGCAAGATGTCCTGGTTGGTCACAAAGCTAACATACAATTGATTACTCAGCTTTCTAATTAAAAGTTTTAAGCTTGATATCCTCTAGAGAATAATAATGGGTTATTTGTTAATGTTTATATTTACCCTTCTATTGAGGAGTTTTTTTTTTCCGAAGAAAAAACAAAACTTTTTATTAACATAATAAAAAGTTTACATTCTGTAGGATCTTTGAACAGAGCTGATGGCTCATCTTGTGCTGATCTGATCTGTCTGAAAGTATGGTAAACAAGTTCAAAACTCAGTCCTGAGAAGACTGACTGTCTATCCTTCCCCTCTTCCGGAGGTCTTAGTACATTCTGTTCTGGAACACGACTTGGGGTCTCCTTCAATGAAGGAAAACAACCCCTTACATGATGCTGTCCACAAAAACTATACATCTGAAATTATATAAAGAGTTTTGAAGTTTTGTTTGCTAATAACCGTGCAGAATTTTTCAAAAAATATATATGTGGAAAGACTGTAAAAATATATACATTATGCCCAATGAGTAAAACTGTATGCAGAAAAAGAAAAAGGAGGATCCTCGCTCATTGAGGAGGAGCAAAAGGGGGCTGATGAGAAGTATTTTGCTGCCCCTGATAGTGTTCCTCTATTGACCAGTAGCCCAAATCCTGTTGTAAACCAGCTTTAGAAAGCTGATCTGCTTCTTCATTTTTATCCCTGTAGATATGACATATGTGAAAACTGTTAAAAGAGGCCTTTAAAAACAAAATTTCTTCTAACAGAGTCTTCAAAATCTGGTTTTGACAAGACGCATTTCCATTGACCCATTTTATGACATTCAGTGAGTCGCCGAAGATTTGAATAGTGGAGATGTTCCTCTGAAGTAGCCAGCAGAGAAGGAGGCGCAAAGCAGACAACTCAGCATAATTGTTTGTCCCAGAACCTAGTCCTACAGAAGCTTTTAAAAAATGATCAGGGTTTATATGAATGCATAACCCAGCTCCAGCCTTGTTATTCTGGGATGCTCCATCAAAAAAGGCCCAAGGTATGCCCTCCTTGATAATAACAGGCTTGTCACGGTTAGGAGGATTTTTTGCTTCAGGGGCCGGGATAGCAGAGTATATGGCTGCGCAATTTGTGGCTATGACTAATGAAGGGGTGACTTTGTCTTGAAACAAACATTTGTTTCTCGCAAGCCATACACCCCAAAAGAAAACCAGAGGTAGATTTCTCATGTTGCCGTCCGGGTATTTCTGCCACCATTTTCTCCAGGCTTCTTCCAAAGGTTCTGACCCCCACAGAGCCTTTACTTTGAGCAAACTTGTTAGCTCTTCCCATATCTTTAAAGAAACTGTGCATGATGATTTATTGAGGAGTTTTATTTTGAGAATAAGACTTTTTAGAGTACCGACTTGATTTATATTTTCCCTTTTGGGTCTTCTTCATGATTTTCTTGCCCTTTTTTCTTTTGTTGATAGGGTCTTCTAAAATTCATCCATACTTCTCATAAATGGATTTTCTATCTGGAAGTATTTGCATTTTCTATATGGAATTGCTAACTTTCAGTTTGTGCAGAGACCAACTAAGACACTAGTGATAATTGAGTACATTTCACACGAAGTACGCAACTCATAGGGTTGTTTGAAAACATCTTGTGCTTTGAGATATTCAACAAATTTGCTTGGATGACATTAAGGTATACTTCTTTCCAAATAATATTCTTACTATCTTTCATATCATATATCCTTTGTGGAAATCATCATATTAAGACATCTTTTTTCATTTCATATTCATTAGGATTTGGGCATGTTTATCAGCAATTTCTTGTTCAATCCCACACCAATGCTCAAGAGTTGAAGTGGTATGAGCACCAATCATGTTGCTCTATGGTAATCCATTCTCATGATAAATTACGTATCCACTTTCATCCTTTAAGACTTATTTTTCCATCTTGTCCAATAATGCAAGAGATGACTCAATTTTTCACCATTTAGATAGAGTACCAATGAAACATTGTATAATAGATTTGCATTCTTTTATTTATGATTTTCCTTTCATACACATGATATTATATGAAACATACATCTTATATATTACTTTTTTGTTTAGCCTACAATCACACCATCAATATTCCATTATGACTACCACTCATCACCAAAATAATGTACTTCTGGGAAGTTACCTTTCCCATATAGGTCAGGAGCAGGTGGTATGGAAATGTTCTGTGGCATTGGTTCTCTAGAAGAAAGGACACGTGAAGGTAGACTATGAGTAACAAGAGAATGCTATTATTTGGTTTTTCTAGAAGAATATTCAGGTTGTTCTTTAGGAAAATGGAGAGGAAAATTCTCCATTTTCCTTTGAAAAGTGGGAACACTATGTGAGGCACGACACAAGGGAAAAAAAGAGAAAGAAGAATGCTTCTATCTTTATCTTTTGGTGGGCTTCCTTTATGAATATTTTTAACTTTGCTCTAGATTTTTTTTTCTTCAATATTTGTTAGAGATTTCCCTATTGTTGTAAATGTTCTCCCCAATACTTCTATAAATTCTTCATGACTTCTAACAGTTGTAGTATTTTCTTTCTCAAATAAATCTTTGGTTTCTTCTATTTCTCCTTTGACTTCTGACACTTTCTAATTTATTGTGTTCATAGAAGAAACAATTGAATTAATAGATACTTGTAGATGATTAGTATGTCTCTTTCTTGCATAGTCATTTTTGACAAATGTGTGTTCAAATATTCCGTGGAGGGTTACGTTTGTCCAATTTCTTTGTTCATAGATAATTTGGATTTTCTTTTTTTGTATCAATTAAGCAAGGTTCTTCTCTTAATATTGAATGGGATGGCTATGGAATGTTTATATTTTTCCTCTAAAACTATGCCTTTGAAAGGAAATAAAGTAGAGGCATATTCAATATTTTGATCATATATACTCTTCCATTTATGTTTATGACTTTCTGATTCTGATTCTGTATTCTTACCCTTCTCTAATTCTATCATCCGCATATTTTGTTTTTTTCTATTTTGGCTTTCCATTCATAAAAAGATATTCAACAATCTTTTTATTTCATATATGTTTGCCATTGTGAGGTTAGATCCTTTTATTTATTTATTTATTTCATTTGAGACTGTGATAATGAATTCAACAGTTTGAATATGTGTGAATAAACCCAATTTAACATATTTTCCATCCATTCAGAGTTGACTTGCGACTGGTAGCATTCTCTCATCAAAGTTAAGAACTTATGTATTTTAGGGATAAATAGTTTCTTTTTCCTTTCAGGAAGTGGATTATTGAGATGGAACTCTGAGATGACTGAGTTTCCTTGTTCAATGTATCTAAGGCCATATATTGGTGTTCCAGGAAATCGATGATAACTAAATTATTTTTTGAGTCTTGGATATTTAGTCTCAAGTTTAGGGATATAATGCATCATAAGTATATGGTCATCATGGGGGAATCTTATGTCAACAAAATTTGGATTAGGGCATGATTATTTTGAAATAGATACATGGGGTTTATTTTTGTGAGGCTTGTGGTTTTGGTGTTGGAAGGCCCCCTTCCCCAAGGGGACAAATTCATAATTTGCACCAATTAAAAGGTTCCAATAACGTAAGTGGAGCCCTAATCATTGGTCTCAATTCCATTAGATGACCCAAATCTCACCGGAGTCAAGGATCCTTCTTTGTCAATGCACTACTTTAAAGCCTACACCAATCATGGTGTCCAAGTGTCCACCTTATGCATATTGGAAAAAACACTAAGTCACATGCATATTCACCCTCGATCTCTTCCCTACCATTGATCAGGAAATAATGAATAGTTAGGATTGTTGTAGGGCATAAGGATTCCTTATCCCCAATGTGAAACTTTCAAACCCACATAAATAAAATTATAAAAAAATGATATTTTGATAGCCTCTTTGTCGAAATATGTATCATGCAACTTCCCTATGCATTAAATTTCAACAATAAATCAACAATGAGAACTATAGTCTAAATGCTTACAGGTTGTAAAAATGACTTGTCGGTGCACATTTATTATAATGCACACCAATAGGGGCATGGTGCCTTTTTCACATATCCTTTTTTCCACTAACAAGTCCATCATTATAGTTTAGGATGAACCTTGGTTATTGATTTAGATTATGATGAAGGGCCCAAATCAATGTAGCTGGTAAAGGCCTCTCATCCATGGTACACGACTTTAGAACATGTACCGATGGGGAGGTGTCACGTGTTCACACCTTTGGCCCATTCTTTTATTATCTATCTAATTATTTCCTTGTACCAATGGGGATGTGCCATGCATTCACACTTTTGTGGCCCATCCTTTTATTATCTAGCCAACTATTTCCCTGTACCAATGGGGAGGTGCCATGTGTTCACACCTTTTTAACCCATTATTTTATTATCTAACCAACTATATGGTTAGTTTTTGTAGCATCGAATGTGTTCTAGCCTCGATGGAGAGGCTATAATACATGAGAACTTCATAACCCAGAAATCGTTTTTGGAAATTCCACATAGAAATGGCTTAATTAGATTATTAACCTATTTTTTAATGTTTCCTAAGTCTAAACTTAGGAAAACTGGTTAATTAATCATAATTAATTAATTTAAGGTGAAAATTCTTTAGAAACTCACAAAGATCGACTTCAATATGGTCTTAGACCTTTATTAAGTTTTAATCTTGGTCGTTGGAGCCCCAACAAAGAATTATAAGAAGAAGTTGATGGGAACTTGGAGAATACACTTGAGACACTTGTGGAGTTTGATTTTTTTGGGCAAATTGATTTCCAGAGAGCAGCAACAATTACCCGAAATCCAAAGAAGGAAGTAGAGATAGTGATGGGTAGGTATAGTGAGTCTAGAGGAATTTTTTTTTCCAAATCCGGAGAGTTAGCTACAGGAGGGTTGAGTTTCCTCAGTGAGGCTACATAGAGGTAGCACAAAAGCTTCAGAGGCAGAGTTCAATTTGGCAAACAAAGGGTCAATTTAGTTACTGGAGGCCGAGAAAATTTTCGGAAGGTGCCAATGACTCATTCTTAGAGGCTGGATTGGGTATACAGTTTGATCATTTGCAGTTCCAAGTAGAGAGTTCTAGTTCCTACGTAGGTTTGATGCAGAGACCAATGCAGGGGTTTCCTGGAGCCCATTCAGAGCCAGGTTCAGAGTTGGAATAGTTCCGGGTGAGACAAAATTTGTCTCACTAATTTTTTGTGGCCAATTTCTCCTATAGTGGATTGCCAGTTTGTGCATCCAGATTGTACTCAGAATTTCACTGCTACATAATAATAAAAACCCTCAATTGCTGCACCGGTTTTCCCGAGTTGGGTTTTTTCCGGGGACATTTGTCCAAAAATATCTGTGTCAAATTTTATGTGTGTGTGTTAGTACTTTCTTAGTTTCCAATGATATTTTCTTCCACAATTTATTTGTGAAGGTTGCGGAGTGAATTATTTGCTATTTTCCATAGCAGATAAAATTTTAAATTAATTAACAATTAGAAAATTAATTTCCAGTTGCTGCAATAGGATTTTAGACTTGAAATTTTGACACATATTGTTTGATTAACAAGGTCTGTAAGCACAAGAGTATTGGATTGTAAATCCTAACTTGGGGTGTGGAGGATGGTAGGATACATTGTACTTGTATGGCAAAAACAAGCACGAGTTTGGATATAAGTGTTTGTTATGTGACTCTTCATATCGAATCTAAAAGCTCCTATTTGCAGTTTGAGTATGTCACCTAGATGTTCATCAAAAGAATAAATAGAGAAGTTCGGAAAATAATCAAACTAAAATAGACCATGGATAGAGGTGCAACAATACCACCAATCAAAGAATCAATAAACTTGTTATGTGTGAGGTCATAGATTGTACAAAGGGAATAAGAATTAATTCCTCCATGTACTAAAGCATTAATCCCAACCCTTATGCAACCAAGAAGCAAATATTTGGTTTTATGACACTTTGCTTCAACTTGGATCTATTTGGGATAAAGTAGAGAAATTGTTTGAGTTGTGTCACAAATTAGGAAAGTCATTGACATAATGTATGTTTCATGAAAAATCATGTGTATCAACGGAAAGTTAGAAGTGGAGACTTGCAAATCCATTATTCAATGTT
Source organism: Pinus tabuliformis (assembly GCA_031772625.1). Taxonomy (NCBI): domain Eukaryota; kingdom Viridiplantae; phylum Streptophyta; class Pinopsida; order Pinales; family Pinaceae; genus Pinus; species Pinus tabuliformis. The sequence goes on from CM062810.1 coordinate 783,313,755, forward strand.
TTATGGCACTCTTGCAAAATGGTGGGAAGTAGAGTCATATCTAGCCCCAATTGCTAAAATGGAAGGAAAAAAGTTAAAGAATGAAGCTGGAGATATAATGTATCATGAAAATGGTGTTCCTTAGAGCAACATGATTGGTTCTCTAACTACAATTATTTTGGAACACTAGTGTGAAACAAAGAAAGAGATAATTTATAAACATGCTTTGATTTTAATGAACATGAAATGCAATAAAATGCCTGACTATCATGGCTTCCATAGAGAGTGGACACAAATAATATATGAATTCAAAGATAGTAAGAATCTACTTTAGAAACAAGTTTACCTTGTAGGAATCCCAAGTAACTTTGTAGAATATCTTAAAGCTCAGGAAGTCTTTGAACAACCTTATGAACTCTACACATGGGGATAAATATATTCCATTATTACAAGTTCCCTTGTAATTATTTGCACAAACATAAAGGTAAGTAAGTCCATCGAAAACATGTCTAGGCTTCTCGACAGTAAGTCCATTTGTGAAAAATATGGCCTGAGGAGTGAAGACCATGTCAGAAGAAGAAAAAGAGCCAAAAAGGTCTTGAAGAAAATCAATAAAGAAAAATATATCAAGACAAGGTCTCATTTCCAAAAAAAATATTCTCAAAAGAAAATAAAATATTATCCAAAGGCTCATTATTACTCTCCAGAAGATATCAAACTAAAAACATTCAAAAAATTAATTGTTTATTGGTTATGTGGCCAGACAACACATTTGGAAAATAGATTTCCACAAAGAGAAGCCTCAAAGAAATCAAAGTGAAAATATTCAGAACAAAGAGTAACCTAGGTAAGAGAAAAGTCATAAAGCTCAAGGAAAATGATAACAAAACATTGCAATAGATGTGGGTCTAACACCCATGATACAAATCATTGTTCACATCATCCCTTTCATATTAAAAGGAAAGAGATTCATGTATTCGATGAGGGATGATGCATGCCAAGTCCTAGTACTTATGAATTTGAATATGATTCTAAAGACTTTTCAGAACTATAAAAAGAAGTATTGTTTATCACAGATCGTTGTAGCTATAAAAATCCCCAATTCTATAATGTTCAAATAGAAGATGATAGTTTAGATACTAAAGAAGAATCAAAGATGAAGAAGTTGAATACAAAGTAAAATTAAAGGTTTGTGTGGCTTAGGGGGAATCATATGGTGATGCAAAAATTCTTGCACAAATTAAAGCGCTGCCAGAAGGAGAAATGAAGTATATGTTATTAGATTCATTCTTGAAAAAAATGGTGAAATCACATAAATATAAAGAGTCTGCAACTGGTAAAAATCCTATATTTTTTGATGCTTCCTTTGAAAATAATACCAAGTCATTTATTAGGAATAATAGGAATGATAAATTGCAACCCTTAACTATAAATGAGTTAGGAAAATAAATAAATTTTCTAAAAAGAAAAGTTGTAGAACTCAAGTAGAAAATGAAAAAAAATAGAAGAATAAGCAAAAGAAGAACATGGTTATATAACAAAACTTTGGGCAAGACAAGAAATTAGAAGGATACCAAATCAGATTTAGTTACTAAACTCTAGGCCGCCTCCTCTATAATACGTGCCCCAAGAAGAAAATCCTTATATCAATCTATTTTAAGCAAATAATATTGAAAGATTAAATTCTATGGAAACCTTATCCATTCAACATTAGAAATATCATGTTCTGATCAAATTAAAGATTCAAGGTCATATCTTCAAGCTTAAGGTTTTGATACATTATGGATCTAATATGAATACATTTCACAAAGATATTATAGCATCTATAGAATACATTTCACCTTCTTCCCCGACTCCTTCTCAACCAGTGCTTTGAATTCACAGAACTTTGAATATGTCTCGCTCTTCTTCTGCATGAAGAAGATCCAACACTTACGAGAGAAATCATCAACAAAAATCACATAATACCTGTGTTTTGCTGTCGAAGCAACTGAGAAATGTCCACACACGTCTGTGTGAATTCTCTCAAGGATCGTCGTGGCGCGACTATCCTTCTCGTGAAAGGTGGATTTCACAAACTTCCCCAAAGTACACCCCTTGCACTGATTTGACTGTGCAAGAGTGCCTTTAGGAAGCCCTGTAGTGATCTGCTGCAGTATCTTCAAGGCTCCATGGTGAAGGTGACCCAATCTCCTGTGCCACAACTCGCCATCATCCCGGCTCACCAATCCTTCTGCCTTGCCTGCCATTGCTGCGCATCCATCTACATGCAACTGATAAAGGTTCCTCACTCGAACCCCTATCTTCCGGGTCTCACCAGTTGTCTTGCTGTGCAGGAAGGCCTTTCCCTCGTTGTAAACAACATCATACCCCTTGTCTTCTAACATCGCCACTGAGATGAGATTCTTCTTCAATCCTGGAACATGCATGACTTCCTTCAATACGAAGGGTTTACCAGACTCCCTCTCAAAGGAAATGGTACCGATACCAGTCGCATTGTATCTACCATCATTGCCCATCTCGATGTGCACTCCAAGATCTTTGTCCTCCAGATCAGAGAACAAATCTCTATCTCCCGTCATGTGAAAAGACACACCACTGTCCAAGAACCACACGGATCCCATCACACTTGAAACCAAGCATGCGATCAATGAAAAATCAAGCTCAAACTGATAGGCTAGAGCCTCTCCTGCTACCGATCCAGCAGCCTGCTTGTTCTTCTTCTTCTGCGGACAATTAGTGGCATAGTGTCCATGTTGGTGATAGTGAAAACACTTCACCTTGGACATATCCTGCTTCTTTCCTTTTGCACCAGACTGAGAAGCTTTCTTTCTCTTCCCTTTCTTTGCTTTGGTAGCCAAAGTGCAATTCTCTTCATCAGCTCCCTTTGACGAAGATCCGTCCCTGGTACTCCGCCTGATCTCCTCCTGCACAAGATCTGACCATAGTCTTTCCCATCCTAGCAATTTCTCCTGACCATTGACAGAGTCTTGATAGGAATTCCAACTCTTCGGAAGACCAAGGAGATCCAAGCTCACCAAGTCCTCATCATCGACAGTAACCCCCACACTTGCCAGCTCATCTCGACATTGAGTGAACTTCGTGAGATACTTGGGCATACTGTCACCCTTCTCGCATTTGATGTTTCTGAGTTTATCTTTGAGCGCCAACTTCCTCTGATCGCTCTTGCTTTGGAATAATTCTGTTAATGATTTCCACATCAAATATGGAGTAGCCTTTCCATGGAGGCTGGACACAATGTGATCCTTCACGCCCTCTAACAAAATCCTTCGACATTTTGCGGTCTTCTTTTGCCAAGCATCAGCTTGAGTAGCATCAGTAGGCTTTTGGACATTCGTATCTATGAACTCCTTCAGCCCGTTATCATCCAATACTGCCTCCATCCTGTCCTTCCATGCAATATAGTTTGAGCTGCCCTCAAGAGCATACTCCAATCGCAATCCATTGAAAGACATTGCTGCGTTGCCACCAAGAAAACACTGCTGCAAATTCGAATTCCACCAGCAACCAACTCAACTGCCTCAGATCTAAGATTCGTGAGAACACAATATTTCTTGTACAGAGATTGACTGTATGGGCATTCACCGGATATCTCACCTTCCAAAGGAAGGATGAATCCAGAGGCTACCTAGCCCGATTACAGACTCTTCTTGAAGAAATAGAATGTAAACACTTCCTGAATAGTAGATCTGATGATCAACAGCTCTGATACCATGTAGAAATTTTGAATAATTTAACACATATTCAATGGAGATTATCCTGATCATGTACTATTGCGGAATACATACACAATACATAAGCTCCTCTACGTTGATCATCAATATAGCAGCATCAATAACAATAAAACATCAAGAGAATTCACACATTAACAGAGTATGTAACCTGGGGAAAGCATCTCGCTAAAAACCCCAACTATCTGTATATTAATGATTGAGACCATGTAACATTACAAAGTACAATGCTTATCACAAGCAATCCAGTACCAGCTCCACCTGTTACACACAATATAGCTAAGATCTGATCTCCAAATATATTCCATTGCTTGCCTGCCTCCACTGCTCAATACCTGCTCAAGAATGAATGAGAATGGTTTACCAAACTCGTATTTCACCTCCAAAGAATCACTCACACTGTGTTAGACGTGAGAAAAGGCTATATTACTGGGCAAATACATGAGAAAACTCATTGGCATACTCAATCCCTTGATTGTGCAAATCCTCATGCACAACTATAGTGACAATTGATAGCAATCTGATTCTCTAACACCTGTCCCTGCTGAACTGAAGATGCACTGACATGCAACTGAGTTAACTGATGTATTATATAGTTGCATTATGAGTTAATAATTAGTTTAACAACTCATCATTAGTCAATTTTTAGTTAGACTAACTACAACTAGTTTAACCAAGTCAAACTGAACACAACTCCATCAACTCCACAATCAACTCCACCAAACTCAACTAATTGAGTTCTAACTGAAGTCATGCATGCAAAAACTCAACTGACTCATAAGAAAAACGTACTTCCTTCTTACAGCTGCATGGGCCACATCTGTAGCTCAAACTGAAGTGCTCCAAGAGAATAAGATCAAGTTTATAGTCCAAATATTATTATGAGACAATAATATTTGACTTTTCTATTTTGGACAGCCAGTCTAAAAATAGACTTTGATCACTCCTGCTGTGATCACTCCTACTGTGATCACTCCTGCTGTGGTCACTCCTGCTGTGATCATCCCTGCTGTGGTCACTCCTGCTGTGATCATCCCTGCTAGGATCCAAAAATAGAACTTGCGCCATAATTTGAATGCGGGCCCACTTAGTGAAGGCAACTCTTTTCACTAAGCTCCATCATCTTGTTGCAATCTCAACATATTTATGTATATGTATATAGATGTAAATACCACCATGAGCTAAGCTATAAAGATCCAATAAGTGGTATGGTTGCTATATTGTAATGTTGTCATGACGTTTTTCTTTTGAGTAGGTCTTTCATTGTAAATATTGCAATGAGCTAAGTTATAAAGCTCCATGGGAAGTATATTTGCTTTTCAGCGGTTTTGCTGAGGTCTTGGTGTGGTTTAACACTGAGGACCGTTTTTGCCAAGGGGGAGGGTTCTATAATAGCGCTGGTGAAAATTTCATGTAATAAAAGTTAATAAAGGCAAAATAAGACCACGATTAAGGGACACTTATTCCAAGCTGAATGTTGGGAAAAGATATTCTAGTGGGCATCATTGGATGCGTGTTTTGGCTAAGGAAAATTAGCAAAGGCTAAGGAAAAGGCATTAAAAGGAAAAAAGGCATTTTTGGCACATTTATTTATGAAAATAAATAAAATTAAGAGAAAAGTAAGGTGAAAGGTCATAAGTTGCATGTGAGGAGGAAAGCAAAGGAAAATAATGGAAAATGAAGAAATTAGAGGCCTCATTAATAAAAAGGATTTTGAGGATCAGTTGGCAAGCGTTTTGGAGCTCTCTCATTACTCTCTCTCTCTCCCAATCTTAGTCACTTAGAGTTTTCTTGGAGCACTCTAGTTTTGGATCAAGGAAGGAAAAGAAAGAAAAGGGAAAGGAAGCAAAGCAAGGATCAAGGAAGGAAGAGCAAGATCAAGCAACTTCAGCAGGAATACTTGCAGCTAGCCTTTTGCATGTGTGATTTCTTGTCTGGTTTGGACATGCATGGATTTACATGTTGGTCTATGGTTCTTTTGCTATCGGTGGCATGGTTTTTCCGAGTTATGATAATGGTTTTCAGCCTAGTATCCTTACCTTTTTTCGGATGCCATGGTGTTGGGATGTTTATTTTGGTTTTTGAGCTTTGGTTTGCTGGATGGATTTCAGAATCCAGGGAGGAGGTGGTCTCAAGTTTCATTCCCAAAGGACTAGGAATCCCTTGCCGGTTTTGGCAGGATATACTTTAAATCCTAAGGAGGAGTCTCGGTTTAGGGCCTAGTGATTCGGGTTTGGATTGTGGTGAATCCCGAGAGACTGGTCATGGTTTACAACCTAGTAATCCGGTATTGGATTTCCGTAAAGGCTGAGAGATAAGGAGACAAAAAATTCCTCAAGGATAGGGGTGGATTCCAGATGGCATTCCAAGTTCGGTTGGGTTGTGATCACAACATCAGTTTTGGTGTGATCACGGTTTGATGAGGGTGGAGGTGGTTTAACCTCTGGATTCCCATGGTTGTTCTTCGATTGTGTTTTCTATGAGATCCCACATTCATGTTTGGAATATGGCACGAGGGTGACTGGCTAAAAAAAATATTTGGTTCAACCATGTCTATGGTCGGGTAGCCTATGATTAAAGAAAGCTAAGTTCTCTTACTTTTTCACTTGTTTATATTTGGATTTGATGCCTGTCTCTGATATTTACATGGTTTAATGCTGGTTATATGAATGATTAGATGACTGGTTCATGTCATGGTTATTTCATGTATTTACTTTTAATTGTTAAAATGATGGATGCAAGACCTAATTGATGCTATAACAGTTCAATGGAGAAGGTGGTGATCCTTCTTGTTATGTTTCATAAGTGCTTTCAGCCATTCATGCTTTGTCTTGTATCCTAGACCTATAGGTTACATTAATGCCAAGTGTTTGACATAATTTCTGTCCCGGTTAGGGATGCTCAGGCCTAGTCTTGAGGTTGATTTGGATTTTTTAGTCTTGCCATCATGTCTTTGATGGATTCTGGAAGTTGTAACAGGTTTTGGGCAGTGGCTAGAATTCTGGACTAAAAAAAATGCCTTGAATTTCGTGGACGTTGGCACAGGTCTATCGGGAAAAGTCCCTGGACACTGGCACATAGGCCTGTGAGAGCGACTCTGGGTTTTTGGACGCTATCATGCCTATATCATGAGAGCTACCAGGGGTTAAAAGGCTTAAAAAATCAGTGGGAACCAGGGACAAGATGTCTGAGTGGCTGACATATCTCCTAAGGGTGTTGTTGCTGATATGGATGGGTTTGGTTGACGTGTTCTGTCGATTCCATTTCCTTAAGGTCACCAAGGAGTTTGAATCCCTTATAGTGGCCTATCTCGTCGAATTTTTACCCCGGTCAGCTGGTTTCTTGGGTAGATGTGGGAGGAGGGGTGTTATAGTTGTTTCTAAAAAGGAAAAATAATTGTTCAAGACTAGTGTAATATTCCTTGGCCATACCATTTGCATTGTTTAAATAAATTTATAGAATCATCTTGTCAAATTTGCCAACAAATTTCCTAATAAGATCATCGATAAGACTCAACTCCAAAGGTTTTTTGGGAAGCCTCAATTATGTCAGTCACTTCTACAAAGATTGTGCCAAAGACGGAAATATTTTGAATGCGAGGCTAAAGAAAGATCCACCCCCTAGTCTTCAGAACATACAAAAGCAATTCATAAAATAAAATCAAAGGTAAGAAATTTGATTATCCTATATGTTGTTGATGATGATTTTCCAAAAAGTATTGAAACAAATGCCAATAATATTGGATGGGGAGCAATTTTGAAGCAATAAAAGAAGGGAAAAAGTCAAGTGAAGAGATAATATAATTTGATTTTGATACGTAGTTAGAAGCAGAGAAGAATTATGTTGCTATAGATAAATAAATAAAAGGTGCTATAAATTCCATAACAAAAAATGATTTATTTAATTTAATTTATTTATTGAGGACAGATGCAACAACCATGAATAAACTTCTTCACAAGGAAGTTAGGAAAGCTAGTGAAGCTAAGTTTGCTAGCTGACAAGATTTATTTCAAACTTTGACTTTGACATAGAACATATTAAAGGTATTAACAATAATATTCCTGATTTTTTGAGTATAGATCATTTGAAAGAAAGCGAGTGTGGTCAAACTAGAGAGCATAGTCAGATGAGCATGACCAAAAGTGATTCCCACCAATGTATGATTATTGTCACTAAATGAAAAGATAATCAAGAAAAAGTAAGGGAGATTCTAGATAATATGAGTTGGCAACAATATTAGGAAAATTGGAGACCCTCTTGGTAGCTACATAATACACAAGTGCTTGACACTAATTTACAACCATCGGTTGCACTTATCAGACTAGTACCAAAAATATGAACACAACCAACATGCATTGTGGCCATTCCGATATGATCTACGGACAATCCATTGAGAAATTTTTTCCAGCAGGGCATGATCTTACATATATTTTTGATGATGTTAATTTCATTTAGAAACAAGTTATTTGGAGATAAGGACTATAGCATCAATACTACAACATCAACTGCCCTAGATCACATCTACTTTGGCCATAAAATTATCACTCTTTAAAATTTCTAGGTATTGTCGATGATTATAGACATTACAAACAACCATGGAGGGATTTCCTATGGAAATAAAAGAAGAACAAGACTTATTTCACCCTAATCAATTTTGGTTCAATTTTTACCTCTCTTTCAGGCCTCCAACCCAAATGGCTCATAGACTGGTGGAATACTTTTGACATTAATAGAAGCGTAGTGGAGGCTAACATTTTGGCACAAGAACATCAAACCCATGAAGTGAAACTGTGCAAGATTCATTATCTTCATGCATGTGAGGTAATGGATGAAAAATAAATGGCCGAGCCATTAATTGCACATCATCACTAGTGTCTTTTTAAAACAAAGATCATAGTCCAAGCTAAAGGCTGACCTTGAGGCACATCATCACCAAAGGTTGACCTTGCAACATTTAGATCGTGATATTTGTTTTGACAAGCCACTGGTGATTATGTGCAATCAATTCCCCTAGTATTTAATTTTCATCCATTACCTCACACTCATGAATATCACTAATCTTGTATAGTGGTACTCCTTGGGCATGATGTTCTTATGCCATAATTTTGGGGTCCATTGCACTTCTGTTGGTGCAAAATGTATTCAACCAATCTATGAGCCATTTGTGTTGGAGGCCTCGAAGAGAGGTAAACACTGAACCAAACTTGAGTAGGGTGAAATAATTCTTCTGATTTTCTTTCCATAAGAAATCCCACCAAAATTGTTTGTACTATCTATAATCATAGTCAACATTTATAAAATTTTAAAGTAGGATTCCTTTTTGGCCAAATTAGATGTGATCTAGCGTGATTGATGTTGTGGTATTGATACTGTATTCCTTGTCTCTGACTCTTTTGTTTCCAGATCAAATTAACATCATGAAAATATACGTAATTGTGGTTTTCCTCACAAGCTTTCCTCAGGGATCATCCGTAGACCATATTGGGAAATACCATAGTGGATGTTGCTCATGTTAAGTTTTCTAGTACTAATCTAATAAGTGAAAAGGACAACTGCAAATTAGTGTCAAGATCTTGTGGACTACGTAGTTGCTGAGAGGGTCTCTAATTTGACTGATATTTCTGACAACTCATATCTAGATTTTCTCTTAGTTATTCTTGATTAACTTTATATTCAACGAGAAAAATCATACACTAGTGAGATTCCCTTTTGGTCAAGCTCATCTAACTATGCTCACTTGTTTGGCCACACTTACTTGCTTGCAAATGATATCAACTAAAAAAACTAGGAATACTATTGTTGATACCTTTAATATGTTCTATGTCAAAGTCAAAGTTTGAAAATAAAGCATGTCATCTCGACAAGCTTTCCTAAATTCCTTATGAAGAATTTTATTCATGGCTACTACATCCGTCCTCAATAGAATTTTTTTATTGATAAAAAATATTTCAAATTTGTTTATGGAATTTAGAGAACATTTGACTTCCTTATATATAGTATCATAATTCTTCTCTACTTCTAACTAGGTACAAGAAGCACATTGGATTATCTATTCCCTTGATTTTTGCCCTTCTTTCCTTGCTTCAAAACTACTCCTCATCCAATATTATTGACATTCGTTTCAACAATTTTTGGCAAGTCATCATTAGCAACATATAGGATAGGCAAATTTCTTACCTTTGATTTCATTTTCTGAACTTCTTTTGTATGTTCTGAAGACCATGGGGTGGATCTTTCTTTAGCCTCTCATTCAAAATCTTTCTATCTTTGGCACAAACTTTGTAGAAGTGACTGAAATAATTGAGGCTTCCCAAAAACCTTTAGAGTTGAGTCCTATCACATGGTTATGTCAAGTTATTTGGTCATTTGAAATGGTATGGCCAAGGAATTTTATGTTGGTCTTGAACAATTCCATTTTCTTTTTAGAAACCTACATTTTTAGCCACTTATAGGATTTTTCTTAGATGTTTGAAATGTTGACATATGGAGTTAGAAAAAACCAATATGTTATCAATACAAATAGTTAACTAATCAAAGTATAGTTTGAGAACATTATCCATTATCCTTTGGAATTTTGTTAGGGCATTCTTAAGTAAAAAAGGCATGAAATTCCGCTCATAATGTATTGTTGGTACACTGAAGGCTATCATGAATTTGTATTCTTCTTTTACTACGAATTGCTAAAAACTTGACTTGAGATCAAATTTCGAGAACACATTTTCCCTTGTGATTTGATTTAGTAGACTAGACTTATGAGGAATAAGATATGTATCATCCACAATTCCCTGATTTAGATGCATGTAATTGATGACTAGTCTTGCAACTCCTCTGATATGTTCAAAATATTTATTGACATAAAAACCATAACAATTCCAGGGACTCATAGATTCTCTAATCAATCCTTTTTTCAACAATCCTCCAATCTCTTCTTCACATAGAATATGATATTTAGCATTCATTGATATAAATCATCTTTTCAGGGTTTTCCTTCATATGAGGATTTGTAGGGAAGTTCTACAAAGTAATTCTTTTTTTCCCAAAAGGCAGCAGGATTTTCAGAACACACTTCTTCTTCAAATAGAAATTGAATTTTTGATACTTCAACCTGTGTATTTTTATTTTTAGATGATCTTCAATTATTTTGTTTGTTCTCATCTTTTTTTTTTAAAAGATCGAATAGTGGATATATTACCAAAATTTGGGGTGGAGCAAGCTCCTATTACATTCGACTATAACATAGATGGAAACTAAGCATTGAGAATGTGCTGGGAACGCAGTCCCTTATCCTATGCTTGTATTAAAAAATTCATAGATTTCTGTGGCTATTCTATAGTATTGCCTAACATATTGACCTACTAGTAAAGAAAATTTACATAACATTGATTCTCTTGTAATTTTTCATGGTTTGTAGACTGACTGCTCCTAAGAGGGCTATTTCTTCTTGTCATAGTGGATAGAGTTCTCGCCTTCTTGGCTCATGGTGGTGGTTTTGAAGTATTCTACCACCTCCTCTAAATGCTTGCATTTATTTTTAAGAGCCATGATCTCTTCTTTCTGAATTTCCATGTTCCTCTTCTAATAGCTATACTCCATTCTCATTTCAGACATGATATCTTTCAGTGATTCTTGGAGTCTACTAATCATAAATTTTCTCACTTTACATGCTGGACATGCATCATTCCTTGCTGCCTTTTCTATGGGGTTGAATTCCATTTGTTTTGCTTCCTTCTTTTTCCTTTTGAGTTGCTTGCTGTTCCTTGTGTTGTTGTGATTTATGTACCTCGTGTTGCCTGAGGTGGTCCTTCTTCTACTGTAGTTGCCTTCTAATATTTTGCAGTGAAAGTATTTGCTGCTTGCTGGAGAGAATGTAACTTGGTGATCCTAGGGAGATGTATAACAGACGGGGAGGGGTGAAATTGAGTGAGTGAGAGTAAACAAAGGGTGCAAGTAATTTCTAGTGGAGGAGTGAGCGGGATGAGAGGGATTGAGAAGACTGTAATTTGGCACTGCGACTGGCCTAGAACTGGCTGTGAACGTATTTGGAGTGAGGACGATATGGAAAACAAGAGAGCGAGATTGGAGCAAGAGGGTTGGGCTTTTTTGCTGATAGATGATACTGGTGCGCAGTAGAGGAGTCAAGAGGGAGCTCAGTGAGGGAGAAAACACATGAAGCAGAGTAGAGGCGATGAGGGGTAGATGAAGCATGCGAGTATGCCTGGGATTGGAGGTGCGAGAGATAATGCCTTTCCGTATGTGATTAAAAAGGCTGAGAGTTATCCAGTACCTGTCCCTGATGAGATGAATTGCTGCGGATTTCATGTGTGCTTGATCATGATTGTCCTTGCTACTAGAACGCTTGATGTTTTTTTATTTCCTTTGATTTTTCCTCTGGAGTCTCGTGACCATCTGATTGTTTTTGTAGTGATATATTTTTGTTGAAATCTTGCCGTGTTTTTGATTTTTTTTTTGGAATGCTCGCTGTTTCTTTTTTTTTGAAAAGATTCATGCTTCTTAACCTATGGATGGACTTATGGAACATAGGTGTAATATATCTCTTTATTTTGCCAGGTGCTCCCTTCAACTCTTTTAACTGCTTGGTTAGCATAATGATCTACCTGTTGATTGTGAGTTCTTAGTATATGTCTAAAAATCACATCTCCTGAGCCTTCTAAATTCTTCCTGATCCTCCTATATACTCTGTTAATGAATTCATTGCTGGGATTTTTGTCTCGAGCCATTGCCTCTATTATTATGGCTGAGTCTCCTATTATAATGGGGTCTTGTATTATTATTGTTGCCATTAGCAGACTATAAGCTTCAGCCTTATTGTTTGAAACTTCTCCAAGTCCCCATTCATAAGTAATAATTTCTTTCCCATCCGGATCGGGGATGATTCCTCCTGCCCCTACTTTCTCTGGATTATGTTTTGAAGCCCCATCAAAGTAAATACAATGTCTTTTTTGATTTTTTTTCCATGTTGTGAATTCTTCTTCACTCAGTCTAATTTTCCAGCTATATGTTGGAGGTTTTTTCTTTTGTCCTATTTGACCATTGTTATTTGTTATGGCTTTGTTGAGCCAGTATTTCTCTTCTTGTTGAAGAATGTTGTAGTTTGTTGTTGTTGTTCCTTTAACATTTAGGATTTCATAAGTTAAACCCCATGTTTTGGTGAGAATTTTCCCTATTCTTGGGGTTTGGCTTTTGAAAATGCTTTTGTTTCTCATCAACCAAATTTGCTAACATAGAACTGTTGGGATGCATTTCCAGATCCTCTGTATTGTCACTTTCTTCTTTGTTGTATATGGGTAGGCCTTCTCCCAGACTTGGAGAAATTCTGGCAAAGGCTTTGCGAAATTTAGATTGATTTCAAGAGGACTTGTGAGTTGTTCCCAACACTCTTTGGCTAGAATGCAATCCTGGAATAAATGTTGTATGGTTTCTTCTACCTGCAAGCACATTGGACATCTAGAAGGACCTTGGAAGCCTTTTTTTTTTAAGTTTTCACTAGTGAAGATCTTTCCTTTTAAGAGTGTCCAGGTGAAGATTTTGATCTTATGCAGACTTTCAGATTTCCAAATTGTCTTCTAGAGACCCCAATCTTGTTGGTTTGGTTGATCTTGTAAAATTTTGTATCCAGTCTTGACTGTGTATCTTCCTCCACTTGGGTCCCAAAGGAAGTCATCTTCTTCATCATAGCTTATGGGTGCTGCCCCTTTAAGAAGCTGCCTTAGTTTGACCCATTGCACTTTCAGATTTGCAGGGATTGTTAAGTTTTGCCATTCTTGCCAATCTCTCTGATTCCAAAGAGATATTGAGTGTAGTGTATTAAGGCCTTTTCCTCTCATCCATTTTTGAATGCCCTCAAGTTCTGAGTGAGTTTTTAAAGGTTCTTCCCCCATAATTCTATCATCCCAAATCAAAATTGTTTTTCCGTTGCCTGGGATTTTAGAAATATGATTGCTCATTAAAGGGATTGTCTTTTTCACGAGCTTCCAGACTTGAGTACATTGTCTTGATGGGATATTTCCATTCAGAAAACTTCTTCTAGAGTTGTCCATGTATTTTGAGGTGAGAGTTTTTTTCCACCAGCTCTCTTTTCTTGTGATCAGTCTCCATATTATTTTCATTCCCAGGGCAACATTCATGAGACCAGGTAGCCATATTGATAAGCCTCCTTGTTCATATGGTAGTACTACTTGTTCCCACCTGACCAAACTAAATTTTTTGTTTTCTTGCTTCCCTCCCTGCCATAGAAAGCCTCTTAGAATTAACTCCATTTGTTTATGAGCACTTGCTGGAGCCAAGATTATTGCATATTGGTATATTGGGAGTGCTGCCAGAAGTGCTTTTATTAATATCACCCTCCCTGCCATATTTAGCCACATCATTCCCCAACTCTGGATTTTTGTTTTTTTTTTTTTTTTTTTTGTTTTTTTTCAATTTGTTTGGTCCATAGTTCTACCTTCATGTTTTCTTTGGAGATGGGGAGTCCCAAATAAAAGAAATGAGTCCATTTTTCCTGTATGGGGATGTTTAGGATTTGTGAAATCCTTTGCATGGTTCTGGGAGAAGTGTTCCAAACATATATTTTTCATTTTGTGTTGTTTAAGAGCCCACCTGAAACTTGTAAGAAATCATCTGGCATTCTTTTGAATATTCTTGCAATTATTATAGAGGCCCTCCCAATAATAGAGTGTCATCCGCAAACAAGGAGTGGTTTATGGTCTTTACTCCTCTTGCTATTCGAAGCCTAGTAATATTTCTTTCTTTTCTTTGTTTTTCCAATGTTCCGCTTAGAGTTTCTGCCATTATAATATATAGGAAGGGGGAGAGTGGACATCCTTGTCTGAGGCCTCTTGTGATTTGAAAGAATTCACTAGGCCTTCCATTTATGAGAGGTACAATCCATGGAGTTGTGATGCAAGCTTGAATGACCTATATTATTTCTTTAGAGAATCCAAGTTTTTTGAACATTGCCACTAGATAAGGGGGGCTGACCCTGTCAAATGAGTTTGCCATATCCAGTTTGATAATGATTCCTTTTTCTTTTCTTTGCATGCTGGAGTGTACGACTTCCTGTACTGTAATTACATTATCTATGATTTGCCTGTTGGGCACAAAACCTCCTTGGCTTTCAGATATTATTGTTGGAAGAACTTCTTTGATTCTATTTGCAATTATTTTGGTGATGATCTTGTAGGAGGACTTGTAAAGGGAAATGAGGCGAAATCTATTGAAAGTGGAGGGGTTGGATTCTTTTGGGACTAATGCAAGATAGGAGGATTTTGTGTTGCTTCCATTTTTTTTTTTTTGAAAACATTTTTCACCATTCTTAAGAAATCCTTTCTTATTAAATTCCAATGAAGTTTGTAGAAAGCTATAGTAAAACCATCTAGCCCTGGGGCTTTATCTAGATGTAGGCTCCATATGGTCGCCACTACCTCTTCTTCCGTTATCTCTCTGCATATTTCTGAGTTTTGCTCTTTTTTTTTTCTATATGCTGAAGGAAGCTTTCAAAATCAACTACCTCTTCACTAGCTGAAAGTAGATTTTTAAAATGCTTGTGGCTGCTTTTTTTAGATCCTTTGTACCTCTGCACCTTTGACCTCTTGTCCATCAACTTGAATTTTTTCTATCTGATTTCTTGTTGTTCTTATTTAATGGTATTGTGAAATAAGGTTGTATTTTTATCCCCTGCATTGAGCCAAAGGTTTTTGGATTTCAGTCTGGCCTCTTCCTCCTCTTTCCTATTTTCCCTGTATATTTCCCAAAAAATCTCCTCCTCTCTTAAATAATCCTAATTGTCTTCCTCTTTATTTTCTTTTTTAGTTTGTATGCTGTCCATTTTATTTTGCATCTTTGTTTTCCTTTTTTTTTTTTTGATTTCATTTGCTCTTTCCCATTCCTTAAGCTTGGCTCTTAAATTTTTTAATTTTGTTTCCCAAATATATTGGGGTGATCTCGAGATTCTTGGTGCCCATGCTTCCTTGATTAGCTTTCTGAATTCTGCATTGTTGTCCCATATTGGGTTGTATCTAAATGGAAGGGGTCCTTGGTTTTCCATTTTGCCCATCATTATTGCCACCGGCTTGTGATCGGATGCCGTGGTGTGAAGGATTTTTTATTTAATTGAGCTGTAAACTGCTGCTATGTTTTCTTGAATCAGAATTCTATCCAACCTTTCTTTTATATTATTTTTTCCCACTCTTTTGTTGCTCCAGGTATATTTTCCATTGTTTGGGGGAATATCTATTAAGTTGTATTGCTCCATTATTGCTTCCAATGCATCCCTGGATGGGTCTGTATGATATGTCCCTCCAAACTTCTCTTCTATACTTCTCACCAAATTTAAATCCCCTCCAAGGATTATTTTCCCAGTTTGTATTTCATTTAGTGCTTCCTTTATGGTGTTCCAACATTGCTCTTTTTCCTTGTAATGATTGGGAGCATATATATTTATGAAACTGTACTTCTCTTTTGTGCTTGTTTTCTTTAGATCTGTTTGTATCCAGTGTTGATCCTTCTTTTGTTGTATCATTTCCCAGTGTCCTTTTTTCCATATCGTGCAGATTCCGCCTGAAGCTCCTATAGCCTGTATTGCTTCCCCTTCATAATTTTTGAATTTTTTTTATTATTTTTTTAGTTTCTTGGCTATTTGTTTTGGTCTCCTGAATCATAAGAATGTCTGGATTTTCTTTTGCCAGAATGTCTCTTGTGGCATTTTCTTTAAAGGATGATCCCAATCCTCGACAATTCCAGGAGACCACTATCATTATTTATTTGTTGGATGGTGCAAGGGACCTTTCCCTCTCTGTTGGCTTTTGTCATTGTTTCCTGAGCTTCTTCCCAAAAAGGAGTCCATTGGTTGTTGCGTACCTAGTGCCATTTCCTTTGCTACAACTTCATCCCTTAGCTCTTTGTTTGACTTCCTTCCTACCTTTTTTTGATGTTCAGTAGTTTTAAGAGTTTCCTTTGACTGATTTCTTGTTATAATTCTGTCAACTAAAGGAGGAGGTGGAGATTGGATGTTTGAGAGCAGAGGGGATGCTGGGGGGTTGAGAATATGGGGAGGGGATCTAGGGGATGAAGGGGCTGTGGGGTCCAATGGCCCAAAAGGATTTAGGCTAATGAGAGAAGTGGTGTTGTCTTATTTTGGAGATGGAGGGAGGGGGTTAGAGGAGGCAAGGGGCTGCGATGAAGAGTGAGGGGGTTGTTTATTGGATGTCTTCTTCCTTTTAGCCTAGTCCCATTTGTTTTCTGAGTCTTCTACATTTTCATTTTCATTTTTTTTGTACATCTATTAGAAAAATGACCGTATTTGTGACATACCTTGCATTTAAAAGGGATTTTCTCATAATCCAGCTGTTGAATGTGCATCCATTGATCCACTTTGATTTTGATCGCCTCTGGAATCCCTTTCCCTAGATCCAATTCTACATAGATTTTGGCACATGCATGCATTTTTTCCTTTGGTTCGCACCTGTCTATGTATTTCCCCACTGCATTTCCGATAGCTTTAACTGAATCATCTCCCCAGCAGTGAAGGGGAAGGTGCAGCAGCTTGACCCACACTGGGACAGTGCTGGGCACATCCATTTCTGGATCAAAATCTGGTGTCCATCTGTTCAGATACAGTCCTCTTGTATCCATGAAGTATGAGCTATTCCTAAATATCAAATCGTGATCCTCCTTGGTTTCGAAGTGGGAGGTGTAGTATCCTCTTCCACAGAACCTGAATGATATTTTCTCGTTTATCGATGTAGTCCAGTTCCTTTCAACCCATTTCTAGACTTTCTTGGGTGAGGGAAATAACCCAGTAAACTACCCAACTAATCCACGCTCAGCCAGGGATAACGTCGCTCTACGAGGGAGAGTAGGGGGGAGGGAGATTTCAGGGATGTCTTCCAATCTTTTAACAAACTTGGTTATTGACGGTCGATTTTTGGCGAGACCCATTGCAGAGATGAGGGAGGCGAATGATTTTGCAGTTTGTTCAGTTTCCTGTTGGCGATTTGGGAGGGGATCTCCATCCTTTGGAGGATCCATTGGTCCAAGGCCTCAGCAGCAGGAGGCCACTAAGGAGCAGCCACATATTGCGTTCTTCTGGCTAGGGCTGCGCAGTTCAACGCTTAGCAGCGGCAACGTTTCACGAGACTTGGGCGTTGAATAACAACTTTTTTTTATCATCTATTTCATTTATTTAATTTTCTTCTTATTTTGTTTGATTGTGTGCACCATCTGCACCATGGTGGATAACTAAGGAGTTGAGATAAAAGGAAGAATTATTTTTTTAGTAGCCTTGGATTTGTTTGATTTTTCAATACTTGGTATAGTGATGAAATATCTTGACTTACCTTCTGGTGTTCTTGTTGATCCACGTGGCTCAACTGCTATAAGGAAAGAAGTACCAAGGATACAAGCAAAAATAACTTCTGTAGTAAAAATTTCATATCCAAGCAAAAATGTCCAAAACATAGGGTGGCTTTAAGGACCTCAAAATTTATCTTCATTGACTGATTTCCTAAGCCTATAGTTGAGTGGTTGGTTTTGTGCTAGTATATTGAAGGAATTATATCTTTGTGTAAAATATTCAAGTTAGAACCAGAATTAATAAGGGATTTGAGTTTAAAATTTTGACCTTGAATTTTGAGATTAATAAGAAGATGGTATTTTTGGTGCGGGATTGCCATTATTCTTATGGCATTCATTCCTTCAATGTTCTATGTATGAAACAAATTGATGTTTGGATTTTCCTCTTGCAAAGGCACATCTTCTAGCGGTGGAGACCTTGATTCAAGCAATTTGATTTGGCCTTTTAGCTCATTGATTTCTTGTCTTTCCCATAAATTTGTTCTATAGCCATCTTCTTCTTCTGCTTATTCTTCAATTTTTTTCACTTTCCCTTTTAATTCTACAACTTCCCTTTTTAACCAATTGATCTCTTTTCCTAGATCACTTATTTTTAGAGGTTGGAATTTTTCATTTCTATTGTGTTTAAGAAATGACCTAGTATTTTTCTCAAAATAAGCATCTATAAACAAAGGCTTCTTACCTATGGATTATGTAGGCTTACAAGTCTTTACCATGTATTTGAGAAAATAATCTAGCAGAGCAACTTTCATATCACCTTCAGGAAGTGCCTTAATCTAAGCAAGCTTTTGTGCAACTCCATCTGATCCTCCTTGTGCCATAAAAAAATTTAATTTTTGGATGGGTTCAACATCCTCATAATCCATTTTTTCTTCTTCATCATCACTTTCATTGCTTTCTTTGTGCTACAATCACAAACTTCTTGGCTTGTGCATTTGAAACTATTTTTTTAATAAGAAATTCTTCTTATTATAATTTTGACAAGTCTTCTAAGTAATTTTTAAATTTTGAAGTTTCAATACTAGAAGAACAACAACCTTCATTCATCTTACGAACTTATTATCTTTTTATATGGAAAATATGACGAGGGAAATTGTTTGTATTATGTTTATAAGATCCACACCTATTATAATGGACAACAATGAGTTGTGTCTTTTCCATCCTTTCTTTTGATTGTCTTGCTTTGACTTTGGAAGCATTACCCATTGTTTTCTTTGAAGCTTCACCTTGTGGGTATCTATTTGCAAGATGTCCTGGTTGGTCACAAAGCTAACATACAATTGATTACTCAGCTTTCTAATTAAAAGTTTTAAGCTTGATATCCTCTAGAGAATAATAATGGGTTATTTGTTAATGTTTATATTTACCCTTCTATTGAGGAGTTTTTTTTTTCCGAAGAAAAAACAAAACTTTTTATTAACATAATAAAAAGTTTACATTCTGTAGGATCTTTGAACAGAGCTGATGGCTCATCTTGTGCTGATCTGATCTGTCTGAAAGTATGGTAAACAAGTTCAAAACTCAGTCCTGAGAAGACTGACTGTCTATCCTTCCCCTCTTCCGGAGGTCTTAGTACATTCTGTTCTGGAACACGACTTGGGGTCTCCTTCAATGAAGGAAAACAACCCCTTACATGATGCTGTCCACAAAAACTATACATCTGAAATTATATAAAGAGTTTTGAAGTTTTGTTTGCTAATAACCGTGCAGAATTTTTCAAAAAATATATATGTGGAAAGACTGTAAAAATATATACATTATGCCCAATGAGTAAAACTGTATGCAGAAAAAGAAAAAGGAGGATCCTCGCTCATTGAGGAGGAGCAAAAGGGGGCTGATGAGAAGTATTTTGCTGCCCCTGATAGTGTTCCTCTATTGACCAGTAGCCCAAATCCTGTTGTAAACCAGCTTTAGAAAGCTGATCTGCTTCTTCATTTTTATCCCTGTAGATATGACATATGTGAAAACTGTTAAAAGAGGCCTTTAAAAACAAAATTTCTTCTAACAGAGTCTTCAAAATCTGGTTTTGACAAGACGCATTTCCATTGACCCATTTTATGACATTCAGTGAGTCGCCGAAGATTTGAATAGTGGAGATGTTCCTCTGAAGTAGCCAGCAGAGAAGGAGGCGCAAAGCAGACAACTCAGCATAATTGTTTGTCCCAGAACCTAGTCCTACAGAAGCTTTTAAAAAATGATCAGGGTTTATATGAATGCATAACCCAGCTCCAGCCTTGTTATTCTGGGATGCTCCATCAAAAAAGGCCCAAGGTATGCCCTCCTTGATAATAACAGGCTTGTCACGGTTAGGAGGATTTTTTGCTTCAGGGGCCGGGATAGCAGAGTATATGGCTGCGCAATTTGTGGCTATGACTAATGAAGGGGTGACTTTGTCTTGAAACAAACATTTGTTTCTCGCAAGCCATACACCCCAAAAGAAAACCAGAGGTAGATTTCTCATGTTGCCGTCCGGGTATTTCTGCCACCATTTTCTCCAGGCTTCTTCCAAAGGTTCTGACCCCCACAGAGCCTTTACTTTGAGCAAACTTGTTAGCTCTTCCCATATCTTTAAAGAAACTGTGCATGATGATTTATTGAGGAGTTTTATTTTGAGAATAAGACTTTTTAGAGTACCGACTTGATTTATATTTTCCCTTTTGGGTCTTCTTCATGATTTTCTTGCCCTTTTTTCTTTTGTTGATAGGGTCTTCTAAAATTCATCCATACTTCTCATAAATGGATTTTCTATCTGGAAGTATTTGCATTTTCTATATGGAATTGCTAACTTTCAGTTTGTGCAGAGACCAACTAAGACACTAGTGATAATTGAGTACATTTCACACGAAGTACGCAACTCATAGGGTTGTTTGAAAACATCTTGTGCTTTGAGATATTCAACAAATTTGCTTGGATGACATTAAGGTATACTTCTTTCCAAATAATATTCTTACTATCTTTCATATCATATATCCTTTGTGGAAATCATCATATTAAGACATCTTTTTTCATTTCATATTCATTAGGATTTGGGCATGTTTATCAGCAATTTCTTGTTCAATCCCACACCAATGCTCAAGAGTTGAAGTGGTATGAGCACCAATCATGTTGCTCTATGGTAATCCATTCTCATGATAAATTACGTATCCACTTTCATCCTTTAAGACTTATTTTTCCATCTTGTCCAATAATGCAAGAGATGACTCAATTTTTCACCATTTAGATAGAGTACCAATGAAACATTGTATAATAGATTTGCATTCTTTTATTTATGATTTTCCTTTCATACACATGATATTATATGAAACATACATCTTATATATTACTTTTTTGTTTAGCCTACAATCACACCATCAATATTCCATTATGACTACCACTCATCACCAAAATAATGTACTTCTGGGAAGTTACCTTTCCCATATAGGTCAGGAGCAGGTGGTATGGAAATGTTCTGTGGCATTGGTTCTCTAGAAGAAAGGACACGTGAAGGTAGACTATGAGTAACAAGAGAATGCTATTATTTGGTTTTTCTAGAAGAATATTCAGGTTGTTCTTTAGGAAAATGGAGAGGAAAATTCTCCATTTTCCTTTGAAAAGTGGGAACACTATGTGAGGCACGACACAAGGGAAAAAAAGAGAAAGAAGAATGCTTCTATCTTTATCTTTTGGTGGGCTTCCTTTATGAATATTTTTAACTTTGCTCTAGATTTTTTTTTCTTCAATATTTGTTAGAGATTTCCCTATTGTTGTAAATGTTCTCCCCAATACTTCTATAAATTCTTCATGACTTCTAACAGTTGTAGTATTTTCTTTCTCAAATAAATCTTTGGTTTCTTCTATTTCTCCTTTGACTTCTGACACTTTCTAATTTATTGTGTTCATAGAAGAAACAATTGAATTAATAGATACTTGTAGATGATTAGTATGTCTCTTTCTTGCATAGTCATTTTTGACAAATGTGTGTTCAAATATTCCGTGGAGGGTTACGTTTGTCCAATTTCTTTGTTCATAGATAATTTGGATTTTCTTTTTTTGTATCAATTAAGCAAGGTTCTTCTCTTAATATTGAATGGGATGGCTATGGAATGTTTATATTTTTCCTCTAAAACTATGCCTTTGAAAGGAAATAAAGTAGAGGCATATTCAATATTTTGATCATATATACTCTTCCATTTATGTTTATGACTTTCTGATTCTGATTCTGTATTCTTACCCTTCTCTAATTCTATCATCCGCATATTTTGTTTTTTTCTATTTTGGCTTTCCATTCATAAAAAGATATTCAACAATCTTTTTATTTCATATATGTTTGCCATTGTGAGGTTAGATCCTTTTATTTATTTATTTATTTCATTTGAGACTGTGATAATGAATTCAACAGTTTGAATATGTGTGAATAAACCCAATTTAACATATTTTCCATCCATTCAGAGTTGACTTGCGACTGGTAGCATTCTCTCATCAAAGTTAAGAACTTATGTATTTTAGGGATAAATAGTTTCTTTTTCCTTTCAGGAAGTGGATTATTGAGATGGAACTCTGAGATGACTGAGTTTCCTTGTTCAATGTATCTAAGGCCATATATTGGTGTTCCAGGAAATCGATGATAACTAAATTATTTTTTGAGTCTTGGATATTTAGTCTCAAGTTTAGGGATATAATGCATCATAAGTATATGGTCATCATGGGGGAATCTTATGTCAACAAAATTTGGATTAGGGCATGATTATTTTGAAATAGATACATGGGGTTTATTTTTGTGAGGCTTGTGGTTTTGGTGTTGGAAGGCCCCCTTCCCCAAGGGGACAAATTCATAATTTGCACCAATTAAAAGGTTCCAATAACGTAAGTGGAGCCCTAATCATTGGTCTCAATTCCATTAGATGACCCAAATCTCACCGGAGTCAAGGATCCTTCTTTGTCAATGCACTACTTTAAAGCCTACACCAATCATGGTGTCCAAGTGTCCACCTTATGCATATTGGAAAAAACACTAAGTCACATGCATATTCACCCTCGATCTCTTCCCTACCATTGATCAGGAAATAATGAATAGTTAGGATTGTTGTAGGGCATAAGGATTCCTTATCCCCAATGTGAAACTTTCAAACCCACATAAATAAAATTATAAAAAAATGATATTTTGATAGCCTCTTTGTCGAAATATGTATCATGCAACTTCCCTATGCATTAAATTTCAACAATAAATCAACAATGAGAACTATAGTCTAAATGCTTACAGGTTGTAAAAATGACTTGTCGGTGCACATTTATTATAATGCACACCAATAGGGGCATGGTGCCTTTTTCACATATCCTTTTTTCCACTAACAAGTCCATCATTATAGTTTAGGATGAACCTTGGTTATTGATTTAGATTATGATGAAGGGCCCAAATCAATGTAGCTGGTAAAGGCCTCTCATCCATGGTACACGACTTTAGAACATGTACCGATGGGGAGGTGTCACGTGTTCACACCTTTGGCCCATTCTTTTATTATCTATCTAATTATTTCCTTGTACCAATGGGGATGTGCCATGCATTCACACTTTTGTGGCCCATCCTTTTATTATCTAGCCAACTATTTCCCTGTACCAATGGGGAGGTGCCATGTGTTCACACCTTTTTAACCCATTATTTTATTATCTAACCAACTATATGGTTAGTTTTTGTAGCATCGAATGTGTTCTAGCCTCGATGGAGAGGCTATAATACATGAGAACTTCATAACCCAGAAATCGTTTTTGGAAATTCCACATAGAAATGGCTTAATTAGATTATTAACCTATTTTTTAATGTTTCCTAAGTCTAAACTTAGGAAAACTGGTTAATTAATCATAATTAATTAATTTAAGGTGAAAATTCTTTAGAAACTCACAAAGATCGACTTCAATATGGTCTTAGACCTTTATTAAGTTTTAATCTTGGTCGTTGGAGCCCCAACAAAGAATTATAAGAAGAAGTTGATGGGAACTTGGAGAATACACTTGAGACACTTGTGGAGTTTGATTTTTTTGGGCAAATTGATTTCCAGAGAGCAGCAACAATTACCCGAAATCCAAAGAAGGAAGTAGAGATAGTGATGGGTAGGTATAGTGAGTCTAGAGGAATTTTTTTTTCCAAATCCGGAGAGTTAGCTACAGGAGGGTTGAGTTTCCTCAGTGAGGCTACATAGAGGTAGCACAAAAGCTTCAGAGGCAGAGTTCAATTTGGCAAACAAAGGGTCAATTTAGTTACTGGAGGCCGAGAAAATTTTCGGAAGGTGCCAATGACTCATTCTTAGAGGCTGGATTGGGTATACAGTTTGATCATTTGCAGTTCCAAGTAGAGAGTTCTAGTTCCTACGTAGGTTTGATGCAGAGACCAATGCAGGGGTTTCCTGGAGCCCATTCAGAGCCAGGTTCAGAGTTGGAATAGTTCCGGGTGAGACAAAATTTGTCTCACTAATTTTTTGTGGCCAATTTCTCCTATAGTGGATTGCCAGTTTGTGCATCCAGATTGTACTCAGAATTTCACTGCTACATAATAATAAAAACCCTCAATTGCTGCACCGGTTTTCCCGAGTTGGGTTTTTTCCGGGGACATTTGTCCAAAAATATCTGTGTCAAATTTTATGTGTGTGTGTTAGTACTTTCTTAGTTTCCAATGATATTTTCTTCCACAATTTATTTGTGAAGGTTGCGGAGTGAATTATTTGCTATTTTCCATAGCAGATAAAATTTTAAATTAATTAACAATTAGAAAATTAATTTCCAGTTGCTGCAATAGGATTTTAGACTTGAAATTTTGACACATATTGTTTGATTAACAAGGTCTGTAAGCACAAGAGTATTGGATTGTAAATCCTAACTTGGGGTGTGGAGGATGGTAGGATACATTGTACTTGTATGGCAAAAACAAGCACGAGTTTGGATATAAGTGTTTGTTATGTGACTCTTCATATCGAATCTAAAAGCTCCTATTTGCAGTTTGAGTATGTCACCTAGATGTTCATCAAAAGAATAAATAGAGAAGTTCGGAAAATAATCAAACTAAAATAGACCATGGATAGAGGTGCAACAATACCACCAATCAAAGAATCAATAAACTTGTTATGTGTGAGGTCATAGATTGTACAAAGGGAATAAGAATTAATTCCTCCATGTACTAAAGCATTAATCCCAACCCTTATGCAACCAAGAAGCAAATATTTGGTTTTATGACACTTTGCTTCAACTTGGATCTATTTGGGATAAAGTAGAGAAATTGTTTGAGTTGTGTCACAAATTAGGAAAGTCATTGACATAATGTATGTTTCATGAAAAATCATGTGTATCAACGGAATGTTAGAAGTGGAGACTTGCAAATCCATTATTCAATGTTTTATGGCACTCTTGCAAAATGGTGGGAAGTAGAGTCATATCTAGCCCCAATTGCTAAAATGGAAGGAAAAAAGTTAAAGAATGAAGCTGGAGATATAATGTATCATGAAAATGGTGTTCCTTAGAGCAACATGATTGGTTCTCTAACTACAATTATTTTGGAACACTAGTGTGAAACAAAGAAAGAGATAATTTATAAACATGCTTTGATTTTAATGAACATGAAATGCAATAAAATGCCTGACTATCATGGCTTCCATAGAGAGTGGACACAAATAATATATGAATTCAAAGATAGTAAGAATCTACTTTAGAAACAAGTTTACCTTGTAGGAATCCCAAGTAACTTTGTAGAATATCTTAAAGCTCAGGAAGTCTTTGAACAACCTTATGAACTCTACACATGGGGATAAATATATTCCATTATTACAAGTTCCCTTGTAATTATTTGCACAAACATAAAGGTAAGTAAGTCCATCGAAAACATGTCTAGGCTTCTCGACAGTAAGTCCATTTGTGAAAAATATGGCCTGAGGAGTGAAGACCATGTCAGAAGAAGAAAAAGAGCCAAAAAGGTCTTGAAGAAAATCAATAAAGAAAAATATATCAAGACAAGGTCTCATTTCCAAAAAAAATATTCTCAAAAGAAAATAAAATATTATCCAAAGGCTCATTATTACTCTCCAGAAGATATCAAACTAAAAACATTCAAAAAATTAATTGTTTATTGGTTATGTGGCCAGACAACACATTTGGAAAATAGATTTCCACAAAGAGAAGCCTCAAAGAAATCAAAGTGAAAATATTCAGAACAAAGAGTAACCTAGGTAAGAGAAAAGTCATAAAGCTCAAGGAAAATGATAACAAAACATTGCAATAGATGTGGGTCTAACACCCATGATACAAATCATTGTTCACATCATCCCTTTCATATTAAAAGGAAAGAGATTCATGTATTCGATGAGGGATGATGCATGCCAAGTCCTAGTACTTATGAATTTGAATATGATTCTAAAGACTTTTCAGAACTATAAAAAGAAGTATTGTTTATCACAGATCGTTGTAGCTATAAAAATCCCCAATTCTATAATGTTCAAATAGAAGATGATAGTTTAGATACTAAAGAAGAATCAAAGATGAAGAAGTTGAATACAAAGTAAAATTAAAGGTTTGTGTGGCTTAGGGGGAATCATATGGTGATGCAAAAATTCTTGCACAAATTAAAGCGCTGCCAGAAGGAGAAATGAAGTATATGTTATTAGATTCATTCTTGAAAAAAATGGTGAAATCACATAAATATAAAGAGTCTGCAACTGGTAAAAATCCTATATTTTTTGATGCTTCCTTTGAAAATAATACCAAGTCATTTATTAGGAATAATAGGAATGATAAATTGCAACCCTTAACTATAAATGAGTTAGGAAAATAAATAAATTTTCTAAAAAGAAAAGTTGTAGAACTCAAGTAGAAAATGAAAAAAAATAGAAGAATAAGCAAAAGAAGAACATGGTTATATAACAAAACTTTGGGCAAGACAAGAAATTAGAAGGATACCAAATCAGATTTAGTTACTAAACTCTAGGCCGCCTCCTCTATAATACGTGCCCCAAGAAGAAAATCCTTATATCAATCTATTTTAAGCAAATAATATTGAAAGATTAAATTCTATGGAAACCTTATCCATTCAACATTAGAAATATCATGTTCTGATCAAATTAAAGATTCAAGGTCATATCTTCAAGCTTAAGGTTTTGATACATTATGGATCTAATCTGAATACATTTCACAAAGATATTATAGCATCTATAGAATACATTTCACCTTCTTCCCCGACTCCTTCTCGACCAGTGCTTTGAATTCACAGAACTTTGAATATGTCTCGCTCTTCTTCTGCATGAAGAAGATCCAACACTTACGAGAGAAATCATCAACAAAAATCACATAATACCTGTGTTTTGCTGTCGAAGCAACTGAGAAATGTCCACACACGTCTGTGTGAATTCTCTCAAGGATCGTCGTGGCGCGACTATCCTTCTCGTGAAAGGTGGATTTCACAAACTTCCCCAAAGTACACCCCTTGCACTGATTTGACTGTGCAAGAGTGCCTTTAGGAAGCCCTGTAGTGATCTGCTGCAGTATCTTCAAGGCTCCATGGTGAAGGTGACCCAATCTCCTGTGCCACAACTCGCCATCATCCCGGCTCACCAATCCTTCTGCCTTGCCTGCCATTGCTGCGCATCCATCTACATGCAACTGATAAAGGTTCCTCACTCGAACCCCTATCTTCCGGGTCTCACCAGTTGTCTTGCTGTGCAGGAAGGCCTTTCCCTCGTTGTAAACAACATCATACCCCTTGTCTTCTAACATCGCCACTGAGATGAGATTCTTCTTCAATCCTGGAACATGCATGACTTCCTTCAATACGAAGGGTTTACCAGACTCCCTCTCAAAGGAAATGGTACCGATACCAGTCGCATTGTATCTACCATCATTGCCCATCTCGATGTGCACTCCAAGATCTTTGTCCTCCAGATCAGAGAACAAATCTCTATCTCCCGTCATGTGAAAAGACACACCACTGTCCAAGAACCACACGGATCCCATCACACTTGAAACCAAGCATGCGATCAATGAAAAATCAAGCTCAAACTGATAGGCTAGAGCCTCTCCTGCTACCGATCCAGCAGCCTGCTTGTTCTTCTTCTTCTGCGGACAATTAGTGGCATAGTGTCCATGTTGGTGATAGTGAAAACACTTCACCTTGGACATATCCTGCTTCTTTCCTTTTGCACCAGACTGAGAAGCTTTCTTTCTCTTCCCTTTCTTTGCTTTGGTAGCCAAAGTGCAATTCTCTTCATCAGCTCCCTTTGACGAAGATCCGTCCCTGGTACTCCGCCTGATCTCCTCCTGCACAAGATCTGACCATAGTCTTTCCCATCCTAGCAATTTCTCCTGACCATTGACAGAGTCTTGATAGGAATTCCAACTCTTCGGAAGACCAAGGAGATCCAAGCTCACCAAGTCCTCATCATCGACAGTAACCCCCACACTTGCCAGCTCATCTCGACATTGAGTGAACTTCGTGAGATACTTGGGCATACTGTCACCCTTCTCGCATTTGATGTTTCTGAGTTTATCTTTGAGCGCCAACTTCCTCTGATCGCTCTTGCTTTGGAATAATTCTGTTAATGATTTCCACATCAAATATGGAGTAGCCTTTCCATGGAGGCTGGACACAATGTGATCCTTCACGCCCTCTAACAAAATCCTTCGACATTTTGCGGTCTTCTTTTGCCAAGCATCAGCTTGAGTAGCATCAGTAGGCTTTTGGACATTCGTATCTATGAACTCCTTCAGCCCGTTATCATCCAATACTGCCTCCATCCTGTCCTTCCATGCAATATAGTTTGAGCTGCCCTCAAGAGCATACTCCAATCGCAATCCATTGAAAGACATTGCTGCGTTGCCACCAAGAAAACACTGCTGCAAATTCGAATTCCACCAGCAACCAACTCAACTGCCTCAGATCTAAGATTCGTGAGAACACAATATTTCTTGTACAGAGATTGACTGTATGGGCATTCACCGGATATCTCACCTTCCAAAGGAAGGATGAATCCAGAGGCTACCTAGCCCGATTACAGACTCTTCTTGAAGAAATAGAATGTAAACACTTCCTGAATAGTAGATCTGATGATCAACAGCTCTGATACCATGTAGAAATTTTGAATAATTTAACACATATTCAATGGAGATTATCCTGATCATGTACTATTGCGGAATACATACACAATACATAAGCTCCTCTACGTTGATCATCAATATAGCAGCATCAATAACAATAAAACATCAAGAGAATTCACACATTAACAGAGTATGTAACCTGGGGAAAGCATCTCGCTAAAAACCCCAACTATCTGTATATTAATGATTGAGACCATGTAACATTACAAAGTACAATGCTTATCACAAGCAATCCAGTACCAGCTCCACCTGTTACACACAATATAGCTAAGATCTGATCTCCAAATATATTCCATTGCTTGCCTGCCTCCACTGCTCAATACCTGCTCAAGAATGAATGAGAATGGTTTACCAAACTCGTATTTCACCTCCAAAGAATCACTCACACTGTGTTAGACGTGAGAAAAGGCTATATTACTGGGCAAATACATGAGAAAACTCATTGGCATACTCAATCCCTTGATTGTGCAAATCCTCATGCACAACTATAGTGACAATTGATAGCAATCTGATTCTCTAACACCTGTCCCTGCTGAACTGAAGATGCACTGACATGCAACTGAGTTAACTGATGTATTATATAGTTGCATTATGAGTTAATAATTAGTTTAACAACTCATCATTAGTCAATTTTTAGTTAGACTAACTACAACTAGTTTAACCAAGTCAAACTGAACACAACTCCATCAACTCCACAATCAACTCCACCAAACTCAACTAATTGAGTTCTAACTGAAGTCATGCATGCAAAAACTCAACTGACTCATAAGAAAAACGTACTTCCTTCTTACAGCTGCATGGGCCACATCTGTAGCTCAAACTGAAGTGCTCCAAGAGAATAAGATCAAGTTTATAGTCCAAATATTATTATGAGACAATAATATTTGACTTTTCTATTTTGGACAGCCAGTCTAAAAATAGACTTTGATCACTCCTGCTGTGATCACTCCTACTGTGATCACTCCTGCTGTGGTCACTCCTGCTGTGATCATCCCTGCTGTGGTCACTCCTGCTGTGATCATCCCTGCTAGGATCCAAAAATAGAACTTGCGCCATAATTTGAATGCGGGCCCACTTAGTGAAGGCAACTCTTTTCACTAAGCTCCATCATCTTGTTGCAATCTCAACATATTTATGTATATGTATATAGATGTAAATACCACCATGAGCTAAGCTATAAAGATCCAATAAGTGGTATGGTTGCTATATTGTAATGTTGTCATGACGTTTTTCTTTTGAGTAGGTCTTTCATTGTAAATATTGCAATGAGCTAAGTTATAAAGCTCCATGGGAAGTATATTTGCTTTTCAGCGGTTTTGCTGAGGTCTTGGTGTGGTTTAACACTGAGGACCGTTTTTGCCAAGGGGGAGGGTTCTATAATAGCGCTGGTGAAAATTTCATGTAATAAAAGTTAATAAAGGCAAAATAAGACCACGATTAAGGGACACTTATTCCAAGCTGAATGTTGGGAAAAGATATTCTAGTGGGCATCATTGGATGCGTGTTTTGGCTAAGGAAAATTAGCAAAGGCTAAGGAAAAGGCATTAAAAGGAAAAAAGGCATTTTTGGCACATTTATTTATGAAAATAAATAAAATTAAGAGAAAAGTAAGGTGAAAGGTCATAAGTTGCATGTGAGGAGGAAAGCAAAGGAAAATAATGGAAAATGAAGAAATTAGAGGCCTCATTAATAAAAAGGATTTTGAGGATCAGTTGGCAAGCGTTTTGGAGCTCTCTCATTACTCTCTCTCTCTCCCAATCTTAGTCACTTAGAGTTTTCTTGGAGCACTCTAGTTTTGGATCAAGGAAGGAAAAGAAAGAAAAGGGAAAGGAAGCAAAGCAAGGATCAAGGAAGGAAGAGCAAGATCAAGCAACTTCAGCAGGAATACTTGCAGCTAGCCTTTTGCATGTGTGATTTCTTGTCTGGTTTGGACATGCATGGATTTACATGTTGGTCTATGGTTCTTTTGCTATCGGTGGCATGGTTTTTCCGAGTTATGATAATGGTTTTCAGCCTAGTATCCTTACCTTTTTTCGGATGCCATGGTGTTGGGATGTTTATTTTGGTTTTTGAGCTTTGGTTTGCTGGATGGATTTCAGAATCCAGGGAGGAGGTGGTCTCAAGTTTCATTCCCAAAGGACTAGGAATCCCTTGCCGGTTTTGGCAGGATATACTTTAAATCCTAAGGAGGAGTCTCGGTTTAGGGCCTAGTGATTCGGGTTTGGATTGTGGTGAATCCCGAGAGACTGGTCATGGTTTACAACCTAGTAATCCGGTATTGGATTTCCGTAAAGGCTGAGAGATAAGGAGACAAAAAATTCCTCAAGGATAGGGGTGGATTCCAGATGGCATTCCAAGTTCGGTTGGGTTGTGATCACAACATCAGTTTTGGTGTGATCACGGTTTGATGAGGGTGGAGGTGGTTTAACCTCTGGATTCCCATGGTTGTTCTTCGATTGTGTTTTCTATGAGATCCCACATTCATGTTTGGAATATGGCACGAGGGTGACTGGCTAAAAAAAATATTTGGTTCAACCATGTCTATGGTCGGGTAGCCTATGATTAAAGAAAGCTAAGTTCTCTTACTTTTTCACTTGTTTATATTTGGATTTGATGCCTGTCTCTGATATTTACATGGTTTAATGCTGGTTATATGAATGATTAGATGACTGGTTCATGTCATGGTTATTTCATGTATTTACTTTTAATTGTTAAAATGATGGATGCAAGACCTAATTGATGCTATAACAGTTCAATGGAGAAGGTGGTGATCCTTCTTGTTATGTTTCATAAGTGCTTTCAGCCATTCATGCTTTGTCTTGTATCCTAGACCTATAGGTTACATTAATGCCAAGTGTTTGACATAATTTCTGTCCCGGTTAGGGATGCTCAGGCCTAGTCTTGAGGTTGATTTGGATTTTTTAGTCTTGCCATCATGTCTTTGATGGATTCTGGAAGTTGTAACAGGTTTTGGGCAGTGGCTAGAATTCTGGACTAAAAAAAATGCCTTGAATTTCGTGGACGTTGGCACAGGTCTATCGGGAAAAGTCCCTGGACACTGGCACATAGGCCTGTGAGAGCGACTCTGGGTTTTTGGACGCTATCATGCCTATATCATGAGAGCTACCAGGGGTTAAAAGGCTTAAAAAATCAGTGGGAACCAGGGACAAGATGTCTGAGTGGCTGACATATCTCCTAAGGGTGTTGTTGCTGATATGGATGGGTTTGGTTGACGTGTTCTGTCGATTCCATTTCCTTAAGGTCACCAAGGAGTTTGAATCCCTTATAGTGGCCTATCTCGTCGAATTTTTACCCCGGTCAGCTGGTTTCTTGGGTAGATGTGGGAGGAGGGGTGTTATAGTTGTTTCTAAAAAGGAAAAATAATTGTTCAAGACTAGTGTAATATTCCTTGGCCATACCATTTGCATTGTTTAAATAAATTTATAGAATCATCTTGTCAAATTTGCCAACAAATTTCCTAATAAGATCATCGATAAGACTCAACTCCAAAGGTTTTTTGGGAAGCCTCAATTATGTCAGTCACTTCTACAAAGATTGTGCCAAAGACGGAAATATTTTGAATGCGAGGCTAAAGAAAGATCCACCCCCTAGTCTTCAGAACATACAAAAGCAATTCATAAAATAAAATCAAAGGTAAGAAATTTGATTATCCTATATGTTGTTGATGATGATTTTCCAAAAAGTATTGAAACAAATGCCAATAATATTGGATGGGGAGCAATTTTGAAGCAATAAAAGAAGGGAAAAAGTCAAGTGAAGAGATAATATAATTTGATTTTGATACGTAGTTAGAAGCAGAGAAGAATTATGTTGCTATAGATAAATAAATAAAAGGTGCTATAAATTCCATAACAAAAAATGATTTATTTAATTTAATTTATTTATTGAGGACAGATGCAACAACCATGAATAAACTTCTTCACAAGGAAGTTAGGAAAGCTAGTGAAGCTAAGTTTGCTAGCTGACAAGATTTATTTCAAACTTTGACTTTGACATAGAACATATTAAAGGTATTAACAATAATATTCCTGATTTTTTGAGTATAGATCATTTGAAAGAAAGCGAGTGTGGTCAAACTAGAGAGCATAGTCAGATGAGCATGACCAAAAGTGATTCCCACCAATGTATGATTATTGTCACTAAATGAAAAGATAATCAAGAAAAAGTAAGGGAGATTCTAGATAATATGAGTTGGCAACAATATTAGGAAAATTGGAGACCCTCTTGGTAGCTACATAATACACAAGTGCTTGACACTAATTTACAACCATCGGTTGCACTTATCAGACTAGTACCAAAAATATGAACACAACCAACATGCATTGTGGCCATTCCGATATGATCTACGGACAATCCATTGAGAAATTTTTTCCAGCAGGGCATGATCTTACATATATTTTTGATGATGTTAATTTCATTTAGAAACAAGTTATTTGGAGATAAGGACTATAGCATCAATACTACAACATCAACTGCCCTAGATCACATCTACTTTGGCCATAAAATTATCACTCTTTAAAATTTCTAGGTATTGTCGATGATTATAGACATTACAAACAACCATGGAGGGATTTCCTATGGAAATAAAAGAAGAACAAGACTTATTTCACCCTAATCAATTTTGGTTCAATTTTTACCTCTCTTTCAGGCCTCCAACCCAAATGGCTCATAGACTGGTGGAATACTTTTGACATTAATAGAAGCGTAGTGGAGGCTAACATTTTGGCACAAGAACATCAAACCCATGAAGTGAAACTGTGCAAGATTCATTATCTTCATGCATGTGAGGTAATGGATGAAAAATAAATGGCCGAGCCATTAATTGCACATCATCACTAGTGTCTTTTTAAAACAAAGATCATAGTCCAAGCTAAAGGCTGACCTTGAGGCACATCATCACCAAAGGTTGACCTTGCAACATTTAGATCGTGATATTTGTTTTGACAAGCCACTGGTGATTATGTGCAATCAATTCCCCTAGTATTTAATTTTCATCCATTACCTCACACTCATGAATATCACTAATCTTGTATAGTGGTACTCCTTGGGCATGATGTTCTTATGCCATAATTTTGGGGTCCATTGCACTTCTGTTGGTGCAAAATGTATTCAACCAATCTATGAGCCATTTGTGTTGGAGGCCTCGAAGAGAGGTAAACACTGAACCAAACTTGAGTAGGGTGAAATAATTCTTCTGATTTTCTTTCCATAAGAAATCCCACCAAAATTGTTTGTACTATCTATAATCATAGTCAACATTTATAAAATTTTAAAGTAGGATTCCTTTTTGGCCAAATTAGATGTGATCTAGCGTGATTGATGTTGTGGTATTGATACTGTATTCCTTGTCTCTGACTCTTTTGTTTCCAGATCAAATTAACATCATGAAAATATACGTAATTGTGGTTTTCCTCACAAGCTTTCCTCAGGGATCATCCGTAGACCATATTGGGAAATACCATAGTGGATGTTGCTCATGTTAAGTTTTCTAGTACTAATCTAATAAGTGAAAAGGACAACTGCAAATTAGTGTCAAGATCTTGTGGACTACGTAGTTGCTGAGAGGGTCTCTAATTTGACTGATATTTCTGACAACTCATATCTAGATTTTCTCTTAGTTATTCTTGATTAACTTTATATTCAACGAGAAAAATCATACACTAGTGAGATTCCCTTTTGGTCAAGCTCATCTAACTATGCTCACTTGTTTGGCCACACTTACTTGCTTGCAAATGATATCAACTAAAAAAACTAGGAATACTATTGTTGATACCTTTAATATGTTCTATGTCAAAGTCAAAGTTTGAAAATAAAGCATGTCATCTCGACAAGCTTTCCTAAATTCCTTATGAAGAATTTTATTCATGGCTACTACATCCGTCCTCAATAGAATTTTTTTATTGATAAAAAATATTTCAAATTTGTTTATGGAATTTAGAGAACATTTGACTTCCTTATATATAGTATCATAATTCTTCTCTACTTCTAACTAGGTACAAGAAGCACATTGGATTATCTATTCCCTTGATTTTTGCCCTTCTTTCCTTGCTTCAAAACTACTCCTCATCCAATATTATTGACATTCGTTTCAACAATTTTTGGCAAGTCATCATTAGCAACATATAGGATAGGCAAATTTCTTACCTTTGATTTCATTTTCTGAACTTCTTTTGTATGTTCTGAAGACCATGGGGTGGATCTTTCTTTAGCCTCTCATTCAAAATCTTTCTATCTTTGGCACAAACTTTGTAGAAGTGACTGAAATAATTGAGGCTTCCCAAAAACCTTTAGAGTTGAGTCCTATCACATGGTTATGTCAAGTTATTTGGTCATTTGAAATGGTATGGCCAAGGAATTTTATGTTGGTCTTGAACAATTCCATTTTCTTTTTAGAAACCTACATTTTTAGCCACTTATAGGATTTTTCTTAGATGTTTGAAATGTTGACATATGGAGTTAGAAAAAACCAATATGTTATCAATACAAATAGTTAACTAATCAAAGTATAGTTTGAGAACATTATCCATTATCCTTTGGAATTTTGTTAGGGCATTCTTAAGTAAAAAAGGCATGAAATTCCGCTCATAATGTATTGTTGGTACACTGAAGGCTATCATGAATTTGTATTCTTCTTTTACTACGAATTGCTAAAAACTTGACTTGAGATCAAATTTCGAGAACACATTTTCCCTTGTGATTTGATTTAGTAGACTAGACTTATGAGGAATAAGATATGTATCATCCACAATTCCCTGATTTAGATGCATGTAATTGATGACTAGTCTTGCAACTCCTCTGATATGTTCAAAATATTTATTGACATAAAAACCATAACAATTCCAGGGACTCATAGATTCTCTAATCAATCCTTTTTTCAACAATCCTCCAATCTCTTCTTCACATAGAATATGATATTTAGCATTCATTGATATAAATCATCTTTTCAGGGTTTTCCTTCATATGAGGATTTGTAGGGAAGTTCTACAAAGTAATTCTTTTTTTCCCAAAAGGCAGCAGGATTTTCAGAACACACTTCTTCTTCAAATAGAAATTGAATTTTTGATACTTCAACCTGTGTATTTTTATTTTTAGATGATCTTCAATTATTTTGTTTGTTCTCATCTTTTTTTTTTAAAAGATCGAATAGTGGATATATTACCAAAATTTGGGGTGGAGCAAGCTCCTATTACATTCGACTATAACATAGATGGAAACTAAGCATTGAGAATGTGCTGGGAACGCAGTCCCTTATCCTATGCTTGTATTAAAAAATTCATAGATTTCTGTGGCTATTCTATAGTATTGCCTAACATATTGACCTACTAGTAAAGAAAATTTACATAACATTGATTCTCTTGTAATTTTTCATGGTTTGTAGACTGACTGCTCCTAAGAGGGCTATTTCTTCTTGTCATAGTGGATAGAGTTCTCGCCTTCTTGGCTCATGGTGGTGGTTTTGAAGTATTCTACCACCTCCTCTAAATGCTTGCATTTATTTTTAAGAGCCATGATCTCTTCTTTCTGAATTTCCATGTTCCTCTTCTAATAGCTATACTCCATTCTCATTTCAGACATGATATCTTTCAGTGATTCTTGGAGTCTACTAATCATAAATTTTCTCACTTTACATGCTGGACATGCATCATTCCTTGCTGCCTTTTCTATGGGGTTGAATTCCATTTGTTTTGCTTCCTTCTTTTTCCTTTTGAGTTGCTTGCTGTTCCTTGTGTTGTTGTGATTTATGTACCTTGTGTTGCCTGAGGTGGTCCTTCTTCTACTGTAGTTGCCTTCTAATATTTTGCAGTGAAAGTATTTGCTGCTTGCTGGAGAGAATGTAACTTGGTGATCCTAGGGAGATGTATAACAGACGGGGAGGGGTGAAATTGAGTGAGTGAGAGTAAACAAAGGGTGCAAGTAATTTCTAGTGGAGGAGTTAGCGGGATGAGAGGGATTGAGAAGACTGTAATTTGGCACTGCGACTGGCCTAGAACTGGCTGTGAACGTATTTGGAGTGAGGGCGATATGGAAAACAAGAGATTGGAGCAAGAGGGCTGGGCTCTTTTGCTGATAGATGATACTGGCTGTGAACGTATTTGGAGTGAGGGCGAGATTGGAGCAAGAGGGCTGGGCTCTTTTGCTGATAGATGATACTGGTGCACAGTAGAGGAGTCAAGAGGGAGCTCAGTGAGGGAGAAAACAAATGAAGCAGAGTAGAGGCGATGAGGGGTAGATGAAGCATGCGAGTATGCCTGGGATTGGAGGTGCGAGAGATAATGCCTTTCCGTATGTGATTAAAAAGGCTGAGAGTTATCCAGTACCTGTCCCTGATGAGATGAATTGCTGCGGATTTCATGTGTGCTTGATCATGATTGTCCTTGCTACTAGAACGCTTGATGTTTTTTTATTTCCTTTGATTTTTCCTCTGGAGTCTCGTGACCATCTGATTGTTTTTGTAGTGATATATTTTTGTTGAAATCTTGCCGTGTTTTTGATTTTTTTTTTTGGAATGCTCGCTGTTTCTTTTTTTTTTGAAAAGATTCATGCTTCTTAACCTATGGATGGACTTATGGAACATAGGTGTAATATATCTCTTTATTTTGCCAGGTGCTCCCTTCAACTCTTTTAACTGCTTGGTTAGCATAATGATCTGCCTGTTGATTGTGAGTTCTTAGTATATGTCTAAAAATCACATCTCCTGAGCCTTCTAAATTCTTCCTGATCCTCCTATATACTCTGTTAATGAATTCATTGCTGGGATTTTTGTCTCGAGCCATTGCCTCTATTATTATGGCTGAGTCTCCTATTATAATGGGGTCTTGTATTATTATTGTTGCCATTAGCAGACTATAAGCTTCAGCCTTATTGTTTGAAACTTCTCCAAGTCCCCATTCATAAGTAATAATTTCTTTCCCATCCGGATCGGGGATGATTCCTCCTGCCCCTACTTTCTCTGGATTATGTTTTGAAGCCCCATCAAAGTAAATACAATGTCTTTTTTGATTTTTTTTCCATGTTGTGAATTCTTCTTCACTCAGTCTAATTTTCCAGCTATATGTTGGAGGTTTTTTCTTTTGTCCTATTTGACCATTGTTATTTATTATGGCTTTGTTGAGCCAGTATTTCTCTTCTTGTTGAAGAATATTGTAGTCTGTTGTTGTTGTTCCTTTAACATTTAGGATTTCAGAAGTTAAACCCCATGTTTTGGAGAGAATTTTCCCTATTCTTGGGGTTTGGCTTTTGAAAATGCTTTTGTTTCTCATCAACCAAATTTGCCAACATAGAACTGTTGGGATGCATTTCCAGATCCTCTGTATTGTCACTTTCTTCTTTGTTGTATATGGGTAGGCCTTCTCCCAGACTTGGAGAAATTCTGGCAAAGGCTTTGCGAAATTTAGATTGATTTCAAGAGGACTTGTGAGTTGTTGCCAACACTCTTTGGCTAGAATGCAATCCTGGAATAAATGTTGTATGGTTTCTTCTACCTGCAAGCACATTGGACATCTAGAAGGACCTTGGAAGCCTTTTTTTTTTAAGTTTTCACTAGTTAAGATCTTTCCTTTTAAGAGTGTCCAGGTGAAGATTTTGATCTTAGGCAGACTTTCAGATTTCCAAATTGTCTTCCAGAGACCCCAATCTTGTTGGTTTGGTTGATCTTGTAAAATTTTGTATCCAGTCTTGACTGTGTATCTTCCTCCACTTGGGTCCCAAAGGAAGTCATCTTCTTCATCATAGCTTATGGGTGCTGCCCCTTTAAGAAGCTGCCTTAGTTTGACCCATTGCACTTTCAGATTTGCAGGGATTGTTAAGTTTTGCCATTCTTGCCAATCTCTCTGATTCCAAAGAGATATTGAGTGTAGTGTATTAAGGATTTTTCCTCTCATCCATTTTTGAATGCCCTCAAGTTTTGAGTGAGTTTTTAAAGGTTCTTCCCCCATAATTCTATCATCCCAAATCAAAATTGTTTTTCCGTTGCCTGGGATTTTAGAAATATGATTGCTCATTAAAGGGATTGTCTTTTTCACGAGCTTCCAGACTTGAGTACATTGTCTTGATGGGATATTTCCATTTAGAAAACTTCTTCTAGAGTTGTCCATGTATTTTGAGGTGAGAGTTTTTTTCCACCAGCTCTCTTTTCTTGTGATCAGTCTCCATATTATTTTAATTCCCAGGGAAACATTCATGAGACCAAGTAGCCATATTGATAAGCCTCCTTGTTCATATGGTAGTACTACTTGTTCCCACCTGACCAAACTAAATTTTTTGTTTTCTTGCTTCCCTCCCTGCCATAGAAAGCCTCTTAGAATTAACTCCATTTGTTTATGAGCACTTGCTGGAGCCAAGATTATTGCATATTGGTATATTGGGAGTGCTGCTAGAAGTGCTTTTATTAATATCACCCTCCCTACCATATTTAGCCACATCATTCCCCAACTTTGGATTTTTTGTTTTTTTTTTTGTTTTTTTTCAATTTATTTGGTCCATAGTTCTACCTTCATGTTTTCTTTGGAGACGGGGAGTCCCAAATAAAAGAAATGAGTCCATTTTTCCTGTATGGGGATGTTTAGGATTTGTGAAATACTTTGCATGGTTCTGGGAGAAGTGTTCCAAACATATATTTTTCATTTTGTGTTGTTTAAGAGCCCACCTGAAACTTGTAAGAAATCATCTGGCATTCTTTTGAATATTCTTGCAATTATTATAGAGGCCCTCCCAATAATAGAGTGTCATCCGCAAACAAGGAGTGGTTTATGGTCTTTACTCCTCTTGCTATTCGAAGCCTAGTAATATTTCTTTCTTTTCTTTGTTTTTCCAATGTTCCGCTTAGAGTTTCTGCCATTATAATATATAGGAAGGGGGAGAGTGGACATCCTTGTCTGAGGCCTCTTGTGATTTGAAAGAATTCACTAGGCCTTCCATTTATGAGAGGTACAATCCATGGAGTTGTGATGCAAGCTTGAATGACCTATATTATTTCTTTAGAGAATCCAAGTTTTTTGAACATTGCCACTAGATAAGGGGGGCTGACCCTGTCAAATGAGTTTGCCATATCCAGTTTGATAATGATTCCTTTTTCTTTTCTTTGCATGCTGGAGTGTACGACTTCCTGTACTGTAATTACATTATCTATGATTTGCCTGTTGGGCACAAAACCTCCTTGGCTTTCAGATATTATTGTTGGAAGAACTTCTTTGATTCTATTTGCAATTATTTTGGTGATGATCTTGTAGGAGGACTTGTAAAGGGAAATGAGGCGAAATCTATTGAAAGTGGAGGGGTTGGATTCTTTTGGGACTAATGCAAGATAGGAGGATTTTGTGTTGCTTCCATTTTTTTTTTTTTGAAAACATTTTTCACCATTCTTAAGAAATCCTTTCTTATTAAATTCCAATGAAGTTTGTAGAAAGCTATAGTAAAACCATCTAGCCCTGGGGCTTTATCTAGATGTAGGCTCCATATGGTCGCCACTACCTCTTCTTCCGTTATCTCTCTGCATATTTCTGAGTTTTGCTCTTTTTTTTTTCTATATGCTGAAGGAAGCTTTCAAAATCAACTACCTCTTCACTAGCTGAAAGTAGATTTTTAAAATGCTTGTGGCTGCTTTTTTTAGATCCTTTGTACCTCTGCACCTTTGACCTCTTGTCCATCAACTTGAATTTTTTCTATCTGATTTCTTGTTGTTCTTATTTAATGGTATTGTGAAATAAGGTTGTATTTTTATCCCCTGCATTGAGCCAAAGGTTTTTGGATTTCAGTCTGGCCTCTTCCTCCTCTTTCCTATTTTCCCTGTATATTTCCCAAAAAATCTCCTCCTCTCTTAAATAATCCTAATTGTCTTCCTCTTTATTTTCTTTTTTAGTTTGTATGCTGTCCATTTTATTTTGCATCTTTGTTTTCCTTTTTTTTTTTTTGATTTCATTTGCTCTTTCCCATTCCTTAAGCTTGGCTCTTAAATTTTTTAATTTTGTTTCCCAAATATATTGGGGTGATCTCGAGATTCTTGGTGCCCATGCTTCCTTGATTAGCTTTCTAAATTCTGCATTGTTGTCCCATATTGGGTTGTATCTAAATGGAAGGGGTCCTTGGTTTTCCATTTTGCCCATCATTATTGCCACCGGCTTGTGATCGGATGCCGTGGTGTGAAGGATTTTTTATTTAATTGAGCTGTAAACTGCTGCTATGTTTTCTTGAATCAGAATTCTATCCAACCTTTCTTTTATATTATTTTTGCCCACTCTTTTGTTGCTCCAGGTATATTTTCCATTGTTTGGGGCAATATCTATTAAGTTGTATTGCTCCATTATTGCTTCCAATGCATCCCTGGATGGGTCTGTATGATATGTCCCTCCAAACTTCTCTTCTATACTTCTCACCAAATTTAAATCCCCTCCAAGGATTATTTTCCCAGTTTGTATTTCATTTAGTGCTTCCTTTATGGTGTTCCAACATTGCACTTTTTCCTTGTAATGATTGGGAGCATATATATTTATGAAACTGTACTTCTCTTTTGTGCTTGTTTTCTTTAGATCTGATTGTATTTAGTGTTGATCCTTCTTTTGTTGTATCATTTCCCAGTGTCCTTTTTTTCGTATCGTGCAGATTCCACCTGAAGCTCCTATAGCCTGTATTGCTTCCCCTTCATAATTTTTGAATTTTTATTATTATTTTTTTAGTTTCTTGGCTATTTGTTTTGGTCTCCTGAATCATAAGAATGTCTGGATATTATTTTTCCAGAATGTCTCTTGTGGCATTTTCTTTAAAGGATGATCCCAATCCTCGACAATTCTAGGAGACCACTATCATTATTTATTTGTTGGATGGTGCAAGGGACCTTTCCCTCTCTCTTGGCTTTTGTCATTTTTTCCTGAGCTTCTTCCCAACAAGGAGTCCATTGGTTGTTGCGTACCTAGTGCCATTTCCTTTGCTACAACTTCATCCCTTAGCTCTTTGTTTGACTTCCTTCCTACCTTTTTTTGATGTTCAGTAGTTTTAAGAGTTTCCTTTGACTGATTTCTTGTTATAATTCTGTCAACTAAAGGAGGGGTGGAGATTGGATGTTTGAGAGCAGAGGGGATGCTGGGGGGTTGAGAGTATGGGGAGGGGATCTAGGGGATGAAGGGGCTGTGGGGTCCAATGGCCCAAAAGGATTTAGGCTAATGAGAGAAGTGGTGTTGTCTTATTTTGGAGATGGAGGGAGGGGGTTAGAGGAGGCAAGGGGCTGCGATGAAGAGTGAGGGGGTTGTTTATTGGATGTCTTCTTCCTTTTAGCCTACTCCCATTTGTTTTCTGAGTCTTCTACATTTTCATTTTCATTTTTTTTGTACATCTATTAGAAAAATGACCGTATTCGTGACATACCTTGCA
Organism: Pinus tabuliformis; assembly: GCA_031772625.1. Taxonomy (NCBI): domain Eukaryota; kingdom Viridiplantae; phylum Streptophyta; class Pinopsida; order Pinales; family Pinaceae; genus Pinus; species Pinus tabuliformis. The sequence continues at coordinate 783,356,342 of CM062810.1, forward strand.
TTTAAAAGGGATTTTCTCATAATCCAGCTGTTGAATGTGCATCCATTGATCCACTTTGATTTTGATCGCCTCTGGAATCCCTTTCCCTAGATCCACTTCTACATAGATTTTGGCACATGCATGCATATTTTCCTTTGGTTCGCACCTGTCTATGTATTTCCCTACTGCATTTCCGATAGCTTTAACTGAATCATCTCCCCAGCAGTGAAGGGGAAGGTGCAGCAGCCTGACCCAGACTGGGACAGTGCTGGGCACATCCATTTCTGGATCAAAATCTGGTGTCCATCTGTTCAGATACAGTCCTCTTGTATCCATGAAGTATGAGCTATTCCTAAATATCAAATCGTGATCCTCCTTGGTTTCGAAGTGGAAGGTGTAGTATCCTCTTCCACAGAACCTGAATGATATTTTCTCGTTTATCGATGTAGTCCAGTTCCTTTCAACCCATTTCTAGACTTTCTTGGGTGAGGGCCATAACCCAGTAAACTACCCAACTAATCCACGCTCAGCCAGGGATAACGTTGCTCTACGAGGGAGAGTAGGGGGGAGGGAGATTTCAGGGATGTCTTCCAATCTTTTAACAAACTTGGTTATTGACGGTCGATTTTTGGCGAGACCCATTGCAGAGATGAGGGAGGCGAATGATTTTGCAGTTTGTTCAGTTTCCTGTTGGCGATTTGGGAGGGGATCTCCATCCTTTGGAGGATCCATTGGTCCAAGGCCTCAGCAGCAGGAGGCCACTAAGGAGCAGCCACATATTGCGTTCTTCTGGCTAGGGCTGCGCAGTTCAACGCTTAGCAGCGGCAACGTTTCACGAGACTTGGGCGTTGAATAACAACTTTTTTTTATCATCTATTTCATTTATTTAATTTTCTTCTTATTTTGTTTGATTGTGTGCACCATCTGCACCATGGTGGATAACTAAGGAGTTGAGATAAAAGGAAGAATTATTTTTTTAGTAGCCTTGGATTTGTTTGATTTTTCAATACTTGGTATAGTGATGAAATATCTTGACTTACCTTCTGGTGTTCTTGTTGATCCACGTGGCTCAACTGCTATAAGGAAAGAAGTACCAAGGATACAAGCAAAAATAACTTCTGTAGTAAAAATTTCATATCCAAGCAAAAATGTCCAAAACATAGGGTGGCTTTAAGGACCTCAAAATTTATCTTCATTGACTGATTTCCTAAGCCTATAGTTGAGTGGTTGGTTTTGTGCTAGTATATTGAAGGAATTATATCTTTGTGTAAAATATTCAAGTTAGAACCAGAATTAATAAGGGATTTGAGTTTAAAATTTTGACCTTGAATTTTGAGATTAATAAGAAGATGGTATTTTTGGTGCGGGATTGCCATTATTCTTATGGCATTCATTCCTTCAATGTTCTATGTATGAAACAAATTGATGTTTGGATTTTCCTCTTGCAAAGGCACATCTTCTAGCGGTGGAGACCTTGATTCAAGCAATTTGATTTGGCCTTTTAGCTCATTGATTTCTTGTCTTTCCCATAAATTTGTTCTATAGCCATCTTCTTCTTCTGCTTATTCTTCAATTTTTTTCACTTTCCCTTTTAATTCTACAACTTCCCTTTTTAACCAATTGATCTCTTTTCCTAGATCACTTATTTTTAGAGGTTGGAAATTTTCATTTCTATTGTGTTTAAGAAATGACCTAGTATTTTTCTCAAAATAAGCATCTATAAACAAAGGCTTCTTACCTATGGATTATGTAGGCTTACAAGTCTTTACCATGTATTTGAGAAAATAATCTAGCAGAGCAACTTTCATATCACCTTCAGGAAGTGCCTTAATCTAAGCAAGCTTTTGTGCAACTCCATCTGATCCTCCTTGTGCCATAAAAAAATTTAATTTTTGGATGTGTTCAACATCCTCATAATCCATTTTTTCTTCTTCATCATCACTTTCATTGCTTTCTTTGTGCTACAATCACAAACTTCTTGGCTTGTGCATTTGAAACTATTTTTTTAATAAGAAATTCTTCTTATTATAATTTTGACAAGTCTTCTAAGTAATTTTTAAATTTTGAAGTTTCAATACTAGAAGAACAACAACCTTCATTCATCTTACGAACTTATTATCTTTTTATATGGAAAATATGACGAGGGAAATTGTTTGTATTATGTTTATAAGATCCACACCTATTATGATGGACAACAATGAGTTGTGTCTTTTCCATCCTTTCTTTTGATTGTCTTGCTTTGACTTTGGAAGCATTACCCATTGTTTTCTTTGAAGCTTCACCTTGTGGGTATCTATTTGCAAGATGTCCTGGTTGGTCACAAAGCTAACATACAATTGATTACTCAGCTTTCTAATTAAAAGTTTTAAGCTTGATATCCTCTAGAGAATAATAATGGGTTATTTGTTAATGTTTATATTTACCCTTCTATTGAGGAGTTTTTTTTTTCCGAAGAAAAAACAAAACTTTTTATTAACATAATAAAAAGTTTACATTCTGTAGGATCTTTGAACAGAGCTGATGGCTCATCTTGTGCTGATCTGATCTGTCTGAAAGTATGGTAAACAAGTTCAAAACTCAGTCCTGAGAAGACTGACTGTCTATCCTTCCCCTCTTCCGGAGGTCTTAGTACATTCTGTTCTGGAACACGACTTGGGGTCTCCTTCAATGAAGGAAAACAACCCCTTACATGATGCTGTCCACAAAAACTATACATCTGAAATTATATAAAGAGTTTTGAAGTTTTGTTTGCTAATAACCGTGCAGAATTTTTCAAAAAATATATATGTGGAAAGACTGTAAAAATATATACATTATGCCCAATGAGTAAAACTGTATGCAGAAAAAGAAAAAGGAGGATCCTCGCTCATTGAGGAGGAGCAAAAGGGGGCTGATGAGAAGTATTTTGCTGCCCCTGATAGTGTTCCTCTATTGACCAGTAGCCCAAATCCTGTTGTAAACCAGCTTTAGAAAGCTGATCTGCTTCTTCATTTTTATCCCTGTAGATATGACATATGTGAAAACTGTTAAAAGAGGCCTTTAAAAACAAAATTTCTTCTAACAGAGTCTTCAAAATCTGGTTTTGACAAGACGCATTTCCATTGACCCATTTTATGACATTCAGTGAGTCGCCGAAGATTTGAATAGTGGAGATGTTCCTCTGAAGTAGCCAGCAGAGAAGGAGGCGCAAAGCAGACAACTCAGCATGATTGTTTGTCCCAGAACCTAGTCCTACAGAAGCTTTTAAAAAATGATCAGGGTTTATATGAATGCATAACCCAGCTCCAGCCTTGTTATTCTGGGATGCTCCATCAAAAAAGGCCCAAGGTATGCCCTCCTTGATAATAACAGGCTTGTCACGGTTAGGAGGATTTTTTGCTTCAGGGGTCGGGATAGCAGAGTATATGGCTGCGCAATTTGTGGCTATGACTAATGAAGGGGTGACTTTGTCTTGAAACAAACATTTGTTTCTCGCAAGCCATACACCCCAAAAGAAAACCAGAGGTAGATTTCTCATGTTGCCGTCCGGGTATTTCTGCCACCATTTTCTCCAGGCTTCTTCCAAAGGTTCTGACCCCCACAGAGCCTTTACTTTGAGCAAACTTGTTAGCTCTTCCCATATCTTTAAAGAAACTGTGCATGATGATTTATTGAGGAGTTTTATTTTGAGAATAAGACTTTTTAGAGTACCGACTTGATTTATATTTTCCCTTTTGGGTCTTCTTCATGATTTTCTTGCCCTTTTTTCTTTTGTTGATAGGGTCTTCTAAAATTCATCCATACTTCTCATAAATGGATTTTCTATCTGGAAGTATTTGCATTTTCTATATGGAATTGCTAACTTTCAGTTTGTGCAGAGACCAACTAAGACACTAGTGATAATTGAGTACATTTCACACGAAGTACGCAACTCATAGGGTTGTTTGAAAACATCTTGTGCTTTGAGATATTCAACAAATTTGCTTGGATGACATTAAGGTATACTTCTTTCCAAATAATATTCTTACTATCTTTCATATCATATATCCTTTGTGGAAATCATCATATTAAGACATCTTTTTTCATTTCATATTCATTAGGATTTGGGCATGTTTATCAGCAATTTCTTGTTCAATCCCACACCAATGCTCAAGAGTTGAAGTGGTATGAGCACCAATCATGTTGCTCTATGGTAATCCATTCTCATGATAAATTACATATCCACTTTCATCCTTTAAGACTTATTTTTCCATCTTGTCCAATAATGCAAGAGATGACTCAATTTTTCACCATTTAGATAGAGTACCAATGAAACATTGTATAATAGATTTGCATTCTTTTATTTATGATTTTCCTTTCATACACATGATATTATATGAAACATACATCTTATATATTACTTTTTTGTTTAGCCTACAATCACACCATCAATATTCCATTATGACTACCACTCATCACCAAAATAATGTACTTCTGGGAAGTTACCTTTCCCATATAGGTCAGGAGCAGGTGGTATGGAAATGTTCTGTGGCATTGGTTCTCTAGAAGAAAGGACACGTGAAGGTAGACTATGAGTAACAAGAGAATGCTATTATTTGGTTTTTCTAGAAGAATATTCAGGTTGTTCTTTAGGAAAATGGAGAGGAAAATTCTCAATTTTCCTTTGAAAAGTGGGAACACTATGTGAGGCACGACACAAGGGAAAAAAAGAGAAAGAAGAATGCTTCTATCTTTATCTTTTGGTGGGCTTCCTTTATGAATATTTTTAACTTTGCTCTAGATTTTTTTTTCTTCAATATTTGTTAGAGATTTCCCTATTGTTGTAAATGTTCTCCCCAATACTTCTATAAATTCTTCATGACTTCTAACAGTTGTAGTATTTTCTTTCTCAAATAAATCTTTGGTTTCTTCTATTTCTCCTTTGACTTCTGACACTTTCTAATTTATTGTGTTCATAGAAGAAACAATTGAATTAATAGATACTTGTAGATGATTAGTATGTCTCTTTCTTGCATAGTCATTTTTGACAAATGTGTGTTCAAATATTCCGTGGAGGGTTACGTTTGTCCAATTTCTTTGTTCATAGATAATTTGGATTTTCTTTTTTTGTATCAATTAAGCAAGGTTCTTCTCTTAATATTGAATGGGATGGCTATGGAATGTTTATATTTTTCCTCTAAAACTATGCCTTTGAAAGGAAATAAAGTAGAGGCATATTCAATATTTTGATCATATATACTCTTCCATTTATGTTTATGACTTTCTGATTCTGATTCTGTATTCTTACCCTTCTCTAATTCTATCATCCACATATTTTGTTTTTTTCTATTTTGGCTTTCCATTCATAAAAAGATATTCAACAATCTTTTTATTTCATATATGTTTGCCATTGTGAGGTTAGATCCTTTTATTTATTTATTTATTTCATTTGAGACTGTGATAATGAATTCAACAGTTTGAATATGTGTGAATAAACCCAATTTAACATATTTTCCATCCATTCAGAGTTGACTTGCGACTGGTAGCATTCTCTCATCAAAGTTAAGAACTTATGTATTTTAGGGATAAATAGTTTCTTTTTCCTTTCAGGAAGTGGATTATTGAGATGGAACTCTGAGATGACTGAGTTTCCTTGTTCAATGTATCTAAGGCCATATATTGGTGTTCCAGGAAATCGATGATAACTAAATTATTTTTTGAGTCTTGGATATTTAGTCTCAAGTTTAGGGATATAATGCATCATAAGTATATGGTCATCATGGGGGAATCTTATGTCAACAAAATTTGGATTAGGGCATGATTATTTTGAAATAGATACATGGGGTTTATTTTTGTGAGGCTTGTGGTTTTGGTGTTGGAAGGCCCCCTTCCCCAAGGGGACAAATTCATAATTTGCACCAATTAAAAGGTTCCAATAACGTAAGTGGAGCCCTAATCATTGGTCTCAATTCCATTAGATGACCCAAATCTCACCGGAGTCAAGGATCCTTCTTTGTCAATGCACTACTTTAAAGCCTACACCAATCATGGTGTCCAAGTGTCCACCTTATGCATATTGGAAAAAACACTAAGTCACATGCATATTCACCCTCGATCTCTTCCCTACCATTGATCAGGAAATAATGAATAGTTAGGATTGTTGTAGGGCATAAGGATTCCTTATCCCCAATGTGAAACTTTCAAACCCACATAAATAAAATTATAAAAAAATGATATTTTGATAGCCTCTTTGTCGAAAATATGTATCATGCAACTTCCCTATGCATTAAATTTCAACAATAAATCAACAATGAGAACTATAGTCTAAATGCTTACAGGTTGTAAAAATGACTTGTCGGTGCACATTTATTATAATGCACACCAATAGGGGCATGGTGCCTTTTTCACATATCCTTTTTTGCACTAACAAGTCCATCATTATAGTTTAGGATGAACCTTGGTTATTGATTTAGATTATGATGAAGGGCCCAAATCAATGTAGCTGGTAAAGGCCTCTCATCCATGGTACACGACTTTAGAACATGTACCGATGGGGAGGTGTCACGTGTTCACACCTTTGGCCCATTCTTTTATTATCTATCTAATTATTTCCTTGTACCAATGGGGATGTGCCATGCATTCACACTTTTGTGGCCCATCCTTTTATTATCTAGCCAACTATTTCCCTGTACCAATGGGGAGGTGCCATGTGTTCACACCTTTTTAACCCATTATTTTATTATCTAACCAACTATATGGTTAGTTTTTGTAGCATCGAATGTGTTCTAGCCTCGATGGAGAGGCTATAATACATGAGAACTTCATAACCCAGAAATCGTTTTTGGAAATTCCACATAGAAATGGCTTAATTAGATTATTAACCTATTTTTTAATGTTTCCTAAGTCTAAACTTAGGAAAACTGGTTAATTAATCATAATTAATTAATTTAAGGTGAAAATTCTTTAGAAACTCACAAAGATCGACTTCAATATGGTCTTAGACCTTTATTAAGTTTTAATCTTGGTCGTTGGAGCCCCAACAAAGAATTATAAGAAGAAGTTGATGGGAACTTGGAGAATACACTTGAGACACTTGTGGAGTTTGATTTTTTTGGGCAAATTGATTTCCAGAGAGCAGCAACAATTACTCGAAATCCAAAGAAGGAAGTAGAGATAGTGATGGGTAGGTATAGTGAGTCTAAAGGAATTTTTTTTTCCAAATCCGGAGAGTTAGCTACAGGAGGGTTGAGTTTCCTCAGTGAGGCTACATAGAGGTAGCACAAAAGCTTCAGAGGCAGAGTTCAATTTGGCAAACAAAGGGTCAATTTAGTTACTGGAGGCCGAGAAAATTTTCGGAAGGTGCCAATGACTCATTCTTAGAGGCTGGATTGGGTATACAGTTTGATCATTTGCAGTTCCAAGTAGAGAGTTCTAGTTCCTACATAGGTTTGATGCAGAGACCAATGCAGGGGTTTCCTGGAGCCCATTCAGAGCCAGGTTCAGAGTTGGAATAGTTCCGGGTGAGACAAAATTTGTCTCACTAATTTTTTGTGGCCAATTTCTCCTATAGTGGATTGCCAGTTTGTGCATCCAGATTGTACTCAGAATTTCACTGCTACATAATAATAAAAACCCTCAATTGCTGCACCGGTTTTCCCGAGTTGGGTTTTTTCCGGGGACATTTGTCCAAAAATATCTGTGTCAAATTTTATGTGTGTGTGTTAGTACTTTCTTAGTTTCCAATGATATTTTCTTCCACAATTTATTTGTGAAGGTTGCGGAGTGAATTATTTGCTATTTTCCATAGCAGATAAAATTTTAAATTAATTAACAATTAGAAAATTAATTTCCAGTTGCTGCAATAGGATTTTAGACTTGAAATTTTGACACATATTGTTTGATTAACAAGGTCTGTAAGCACAAGAGTATTGGATTGTAAATCCTAACTTGGGGTGTGGAGGATGGTAGGATACATTGTACTTGTATGGCAAAAACAAGCACGAGTTTGGATATAAGTGTTTGTTATGTGACTCTTCATATCGAATCTAAAAGTTCCTATTTGCAGTTTGAGTATGTCACCTAGATGTTCATCAAAAGAATAAATAGAGAAGTTCAGAAAATAATCAAACTAAAATAGACCATGGATAGAGGTGCAACAATACCACCAATCAAAGAATCAATAAACTTGTTATGTGTGAGGTCATAGATTGTACAAAGGGAATAAGAATTAATTCCTCCATGTACTAAAGCATTAATCCCAACCCTTATGCAACCAAGAAGCAAATATTTGGTTTTATGACACTTTGCTTCAACTTGGATCTATTTGGGATAAAGTAGAGAAATTGTTTGAGTTGTGTCACAAATTAGGAAAGTCATTGACATAATGTATGTTTCATGAAAAATCATGTGTATCAACGGAAAGTTAGAAGTGGAGACTTGCAAATCCATTATTCAATGTTTTATGGCACTCTTGCAAAATGGTGGGAAGTAGAGTCATATCTAGCCCCAATTGCTAAAATGGAAGGAAAAAAGTTAAAGAATGAAGCTGGAGATATAATGTATCATGAAAATGGTGTTCCTTAGAGCAACATGATTGGTTCTCTAACTACAATTATTTTGGAACACTAGTGTGAAACAAAGAAAGAGATAATTTATAAACATGCTTTGATTTTAATGAACATGAAATGCAATAAAATGCCTGACTATCATGGCTTCCATAGAGAGTGGACACAAATAATATATGAATTCAAAGATAGTAAGAATCTACTTTAGAAACAAGTTTACCTTGTAGGAATCCCAAGTAACTTTGTAGAATATCTTAAAGCTCAGGAAGTCTTTGAACAACCTTATGAACTCTACACATGGGGATAAATATATTCCATTATTACAAGTTCCCTTGTAATTCTTTGCACAAACATAAAGGTAAGTAAGTCCATCGAAAACATGTCTAGGCTTCCCGACAGTAAGTCCATTTGTGAAAAATATGGCCTGAGGAGTGAAGACCATGTCAGAAGAAGAAAAAGAGCCAAAAAGGTCTTGAAGAAAATCAATAAAGAAAAATATATCAAGACAAGGTCTCATTTCCAAAAAAAATATTCTCAAAAGAAAATAAAATATTATCCAAAGGCTCATTATTACTCTCCAGAAGATATCAAACTAAAAACATTCAAAAAATTAATTGTTTATTGGTTATGTGGCCAGACAACACATTTGGAAAATAGATTTCCACAAAGAGAAGCCTCAAAGAAATCAAAGTGAAAATATTCAGAACAAAGAGTAACCTAGGTAAGAGAAAAGTCATAAAGCTCAAGGAAAATGATAACAAAACATTGCAATAGATGTGGGTCTAACACCCATGATACAAATCATTGTTCACATCATCCCTTTCATATTAAAAGGAAAGAGATTCATGTATTCGATGAGGGATGATGCATGCCAAGTCCTAGTACTTATGAATTTGAATATGATTCTAAAGACTTTTCAGAACTATAAAAAGAAGTATTGTTTATCACAGATCGTTGTAGCTATAAAAATCCCCAATTCTATAATGTTCAAATAGAAGATGATAGTTTAGATACTAAAGAAGAATCACAGATGAATAAGTTGAATACAAAGTAAAATTAAAGGTTTGTGTGGCTTAGGGGGAATCATATGGTGATGCAAAAATTCTTGCACAAATTAAAGTGCTGCCAGAAGGAGAAATGAAGTATATGTTATTAGATTCATTCTTGAAAAAAATGGTGAAATCACATAAATATAAAGAGTCTGCAACTGGTAAAAATCCTATATTTTTTGATGCTTCCTTTGAAAATAATACCAAGTCATTTATCAGGAATAATAGGAATGATAAATTGCAACCCTTAACTATAAATGAGTTAGGAAAATAAATAAATTTTCTAAAAAGAAAAGTTGCAGAACTCAAGTAGAAAATGAAAAAAAATAGAAGAATAAGCAAAAGAAGAACATGGTTATATAACAAAACTTTGGGCAAGACAAGAAATTAGAAGGATACCAAATCAGATTTAGTTACTAAACTCTAGGCCGCCTCCTCTATAATACGTGCCCCAAGAAGAAAATCCTTATATCAATCTATTTTAAGCAAATAATATTGAAAGATTAAATTCTATGGAAACCTTATCCATTCAACATTAGAAATATCATGTTTTGATCAAATTAAAGATTCAAGGTCATATCTTCAAGCTTAAGGTTTTGATACATTATGGATCTAATCTGAATACATTTCACAAAGATATTATAGCATCTAAGTATTGGGGTAAAACAAGTCATTCAATAGTTGGAATTGGAAATAAGACAACCGAAATGAATTATGAAGTTCCAAAAGCCATACTATGTTTTGGCCATTATTATCTGGATATGAAATTTCTACTTGCAGAAGTACTAGTGGCATGCATTCTTTGTACTCCTTTTTTCGTTGTTGTTATGCAACCCGCTCACAAAATAGAAGAAAAGATAAATCAACGACTTAAAAATTAGCCTCTTTGAGGGGGGAACCTCCTTTACATTACATAATGAAAAATTCTTGGATGATACAAATAATAAGATCTCCTTGGTCTATATAGGAGTCTAAGGGGTCATTGTTGAAGAAAATGTAACTAGGTTCAGTTTTCATGACATTGTAATTATGATTTATGTAAAACAAGAAAATAAATTTATTATTCCTTTTTGCATGGGTTTCATGAGCAAGAGGTTTTATAGATGGCTCCCACTGAGAGCCTTAGGATTTATATTTAAGTTCAAAGAGTCAAAGTCATGAATAATGAGCTCTTCATGATCCTATGTAAAATGTATACAAGCCTAAAGAAACCTTCCAAGACCAAGCATAATCCTCCAAAACATGCACAAAGAAGTCTGTAATAAAAACGATAAGGAGAAGATTATGTCGGCCTCAAATATATATACAAATGTCATGTCGGCTCATATAAAAGACATAACGGTTCACTTGTTAAATTCGACAAAAAAATGGAGACATAACCACTATTTATACCCAACTGGGGTATCCGCAAAAACTCAGATAGAATCTCGGACTTGTCTAACATTTTGGAGGTGTGGTACAATATCTCGGATGGCCCAGAAAGGACAATATCTCAGACAGGGTACAGGATTATAGCATCTCGGTTGAGCATCATAATTACAGTTTCGGTTGAGCATTTCGGATGATCATCATGATTACAATTTTGGCATACTAGGACAATCTTGGAATATATATCATGATAAGGATCCTAGTACAAGGAGCTCTCAGCTATACACACTAGACATCATTGAAGAATTCACATATCTTAGTATGGAAGTCTCATCAACATGATGATGATCTTAGTGATAAGTGCAATAATGATCTAAGAGAATATGGAGATATGGTGCAATAGCTATGTTCTCCTTATTGTGATGTATATCTCAGTGAAGGTGCATGAATGATGAACTCGGTGAAGCAACAATGTTTATTATAATATCAATAGTAAGAAGAAGGATTGGTGACTTGGTCATGGAGTGGCCTAGTAGGTCAAGGGTTATGGTCTTGGTGTTCATCAATTGGAATCTCTATAAGAAGAATTTTGTGCGGGTTTTCCTCTCCAAGAGGGAGAGGTTTTGGCCCTCGCAGAAAGCCAAACACCTTGTGTTCTTGTCTCTATGTTTTTGGTAGCAGTTTGATGAAGTAAACACACACACTAATAATATGAAGAAGATCAAGCTAAGATAAATTGCAAAAGCACTTCAAAAATTGTTATCAAGCCTAGAAGAATCCTACTAATACTGATTGCCCTAGATTCTTCAACATGGTATCAGAGCTAAGGTGCATAAGTCAAAGGAAGGGCAACAAAAGAGACATACAAGGATCAATCCTCAAGAAGGGAATCAAAGTAAGGTTAAGGGTTTTGTCCAGAATAAAGGATCAAGTCTACAACAAGTAGTCTACATCAACAAAGAACCTTTTCTCCAAAATCATCATCAAAAATGTCACTAAGAACCTTAGCAATATGACTAAAAAGCAAGATAACTCAAAGTCAAATATTATAATCTTGGAGAAGGTCAAAAATCCGAGAAGCAGTCCTAAGCTACACTACAACAAAAGGAAAACACAGTACCTTTCACAGTCTCAGAGCTAGCCTCAAAATTTGGGTGTCATTACAACCCATGTCACACCACAACAATCTTAATGATTTAAACAGTTTCGATGATTGGTATTGAACAATGCTCGAAGGCCACAAAGATATTTTCTCATCTTAGTGAACTCAAGCAAGGTTCTACCCCTGTAAGGAGAATTGCAACAAGGTTACAAAGATATACAATCACAACATACATTACAACAATATTACTTTAGAAGGAGAACACAATGCCACATCTCGGGTGGACATCATAACAGTGCTCTCAAAATTCTTGATTTCGATTCCATACCCTCACAATTAATGAATCAAATAATCTCAACATATCATAAAAGGCAGTAGTACTTAGTACTGAACAACGCAAGGAAGTCTCAAGAAAGGTTATGGAACTCTATTGTACCAGGCAACTCAAGCAAGAATCTCATTGAAAGAGATCATTCAAGAAAGCATCAAGGTGAAGATTTCATCTTCACATGACAAGTAAGTATCTTTTCATTCTATATTCAAGTTTGGTTAAATGACTTCATGATTGCAAGGAAATCTATGAATTGGATGGGTTATCAATATTCCTTTCATGAAGAAGGAGAATAGACATAGTCCTCTAAGTAGCTGAAGTCATAAAAAGGTATCCTCTGAATTTATGAAAAGGGATATTTATGAAATATTCCCTCACATAGAAAAATTGGAGACATCAAAGTGATGTCGATGATAAAATCATTCTCTTAAGGTGCAATAAAGAATTTCAATGAAATCTGATCTACATGAAAGTAAAAAGGAATCAAAGGATGTAGGATATCTTCACAAGGTCTTATATATTAGATCTAGGAATGAAGAGAACCATCAATGATGCATTGGCAAGGTAAAAAATATCCATGAACAAGAAGGTTACCTCATTCAACAATTTGTAGTCTCTACGCAATATAAAGAAGGACAAGTCAATGGCAAAAATATTGAAGGTTAAAATAACTCAACCACGTGTAGAAAAGGAAGGCAAGGTTAGTCCTCAAGCAAGACAAAATAAGTATAGTTAAGATTCAATGCTAAAGAAATATTTTGGAAGCTCATATCATCGAAAGATGGAGGAAGCTGAAGAAAAGGGCCAAGGAAAGAGGGAGTAACAAATCTCTCCTATGAGTAAGATAATATCCTTTACAAAGGGTCCTATCATAAGCTCCTAGATATTGTATTATAAGATATGACATTGACAATAAGACACATCATGGCATCATGGAAGCATTAGAATCAAGAGCTTATGACATCACCATGGGAATCATGAAGGAAAAAAGGGACAAAATCCATGGCAGTCAAACATGAAGGATATAGCTCTTGGGAATCTCATTGAACATTGAAGGAAAGACATATGTCATCTAGGACAATGCTCATCCTACATCAAGGAAAAAAGGAAACATCTACCATATGTGGATATGCAATATCCTCAAGGTTCTCTAATGGAATCCTCATTAGAGGGTTCACTGATCTAGAGAGGAAGCAAGTGTTTCATCAGGAACTCCAACTTATGGAATTCATGGGATGATGGTGTGATGACATGAAGCGGATCAAGGGATTGAAGATCTTTTCAATCAAGGAAGACACTGGAAGAAGCCTAGATGAGCTAAAGGTAAAATGAGGTATGTATTCTTGTATTCAATATTATAATATCATGCCATATGGTTGTAGGTAATATGGATCATTACTTCTATATTGAGAAGCATGATCAAGAGAAAAATGATCTTCTCCTCTGAAAGAATGCAGGAAGGCATAAGTCACACTAGATGAAATCAACATAATATGTCCTCATATGAAGTATGGGGTAGTTGACTAAGAAAATTTGATTGAATATCTTGGAAATGGAATGTGAGAGGAAGGAAGAGATCATGAGATATGCAACCATGATGAAGGCGATCAACATCCAAAAGACCAAGAAGACTTGACTAGGAAATCTTCTGGAAAGATATGAAGACTCTGATGAAAGTCTGAAAAAGATGAAGACCCTTGATAATAGATATCTTTGGAAGATGTGTCAATATGTATGCAGGATGATGATATCTATAGGAAGATGTCATGATGAAGAGCCATCTCTAAAGGTACTATTTGATTTAATGTTATGTTTTGATTTCTTGAATAATATCTGGATGAGTTCATGCAGGGCTACTGGCACAAGAGTTGTAAGTATAAGTACAACTAGCATTCATGTGGTGGATGGAAATTCCTGAAAGAAACATGATGAGGAAGAAGTAGCCATATGATGAAGGTTCCATATATGTATCAAAAAGTCCACTTTCCATGAAGAAATGAATGGCATAATGAACCAAGAAGGAAAGTGATTGATGGCTAATTCCCTACAAGGAAGAAGCCCAACTAAATATCATGACATTAAGGAGAGAATTTCATCAAGTAGCTGAAGGACCCACGAAGAAGAAGTTTTTGATATATAGAAGAGTCCCTAGCTAAGAGGGAGCTCTGATAGGTCCCTGATCAAGAGGGAGTTTGGATTAAATCACCCCTGGTTACAAAGGAGTGACAATTGTGTTTTTCTATTTCATGTGTCATGCCCTAGACCAGGACTAACAACTGTAAGTCTAGATGAAGGCCATGAATGGAAATGTAGACATATGATAGACACATCATTCTTGTCTTCACCTGGGAAGAAATAATGGAGGGTTGCGTAATCTTATGGAATCTGATACTCTTTGAGGATGTGTAGGGCATCCAAGATAAGAGTAGACAAGAGGACTGATATTCTTTGAGGGCTGGGAACCCAAGATAATAATAGTCCTAGAAGGTCATACTAAGTGAACACCTTGGTGGGTATGAACTTTGAGATACAATGATTAAGGTGTCTATAAATCATTGGTCTCATCAACATTGTAGCTCATGATCTCATAGAGAGATGGAGCTGTTAGTCAAGGCCTTGCACTATGACAGTGCTGATTGATATGATGCTATACAAATGGGATTACCAATCCGATTATTCTTATGAGAAATTGTTCAGATTGAGAATGACCAAGTACCATCATGAATACCTCCCTAGTTAAGAGGGAGTGTTGAAGAAAATGTAACTAGGTTCGGCTTTCATGACATTGTAATTATGATTTTTGTAAAATAAGAAACTAAACTTATTATTCCTTGCTGCATGGGTTTCATAAGCAAGAGGTTTCATAGATGACTCCCATTGAGAGCCTTAGGATTGATATTTAAGGTCAAAGAGTCAATTTCATGAATAAGGATCTCTTCATGAGCCTATGTAAAATGTATACAAGCCTAGAGCAACCCTCTAAGGCCAAGCACAATCCTCAAAAACAAGCACAAATAAGTCTTCAAGAAAAACGATAAGGAGAACATCATGTTGGCTCATATAAAAGACACAACGGTTCACTTGCTAAAGTCAGCTAAAAAAAGGAGACATAACCACTATTTATACCCAACTGGGGTATCTGCAAAAACTCAGATAAAATCTCGTACTTGTATAAAGATTCAGAGGTGTGGTACAAAATATCAGATGGCCCAGAAAGGACAGTATCTTAGACAGTGTACAGGAGTATAACATCTCAGTTGAGCATCATAATTACAATTTCGGTTGAGAATTTCGGATGATCATTATGATTACAATTTTGGCATACTAGAACAGTCTTGTCATATATATCATGATAAGGATCCTAGTACAAGAAGATCTCAGCTATACACACTAGACATCATTGAAGCATTCACATATCTCAGTATGGAAGTCTCATCAACATGATGATGATATCAGTGAGAAGTGTAGTAATGATCTAAAAGAAGATGGAGATATGGTGCAACAACTATGTTCTCCTTATTGTGATGAATATCTCAGTGAAGGTGCATGAACGATGAACTCGGTGAAGCAGCAACGTTGATGATAATCTCAACAGTAAGAATGATTGGTGACTTGGTCTTGGTGTGGCATAGTAGGTCAAGGGTTATGGTCTTGGCATTCATCAATTGGAATCTCTATAAGAATAATTTTGTGCAGGTTTTCCTCTCCAAGAGGGAGAGGTTTTTCCCTAGCAGAAAGCCAAACATCTTGTGTTCTTGTCTCTTTTTTTTTGGTAGCAGTTTGATGAAGTAAACACACACACTAATAATAAGAAGAATATCAAGCTAAGATAAATTGTAAAAGCACTTCACAAATTGTTATCAAGCCTATAAGAATCCTACTAATATTAATTGCCCTAGATTCTTCAACTGTCACAATATAATCAGAGCCTACATAACAATAATAATGTAATGGCACAACAATAACAATAGTGGGCTTCTATGGGACACAAAAATAACAACATGGGGGAAACATGGGCACAACAATAACAATAGGGGGCTACACTAATAATAACAATAAGGGGAACACACTAGTATTATATGGACCTAATATGACCCTCTCCTTCAAAAAAGGGTTGTCCTCAATGCTTGAGTAGTTTTGGATGCTTTTGTATAAAATTCTCATCCTGCCATGTGGAATATCCACTGGGCAAGTTCTTCCACTTAATGAGATACTCTGAAATTAATCGATTCCGTAACTTTAAATTTCTTGTTTACATGACTTCTTTAGGCTCAAATATGATTTTTCCTTCTTTGTCAAGTTCTAGCAACATAGTTTGAACTAGGAGCTTGTCACAGATAACCTTCTTTAAGCATGAAACATGGAAAACTGGGTGTACTTGGGAAGATGCAGGAAACTCCAATTTGTATTCCATAGCACCAATATTTTGCAACACCTTGTAATGACCATAGTACTTGGGTGATAATTTATTATCCTTCTTAGCTTGGTTGAGGGACGTTTGTTTGTATGGTTGTAGCCGTAAAAATATCCAGTGGCCTACATCAAAACTTCTTTCACTATGATTCTAATATGCTTGTTGTTTCATTTGATTCTACGCTAGAGTGAGGTTACCCTTTAAGAGTTGGAGAAGTTGTTGTTGATGGTCGATGTGATCTTCCACTGGTTCAACCTTAGAAATTTCTCTTAAATATGATGTGATGGATGGTGGATGATATCATAAAGTGCCATAAATGGGGTCATTTTTATTGTAGTATGGAAGGAAGTGTTATACCACCATTCAGCTAGAGGTTATCACTTGACCCATTGTGTTTGTTTATCAGTTACAAAGCAACGAAGATATCCTTCCAAACTTTTTTTCACTGTCTCAGTTTTCTCATCAGATTGAGGATGATAAGATGAGCTATGAACTAATTGAGTACCAAGACAAGAAAATAATTATGTCCAAAAATTTCTAGTGAAAATGGGATCTCTATCACTTACAATAATCTTTAGGTTTCTATGTAGCTTTTGAATTGTTTCCATAAATGCAGTAGAAAATGTATTGGATTTAAAAGGATGAGGGAATGCACAAAAGTGTGCATACTTGGTAAGTCTATCAATTACAACCATGATGACACTCTTTCCTTCAGACTTGGGTAAACCTGTGATAAAATTCATTGAGACCTCCTCCCAACATTGACTTGGAATTCCGAAAGGTTGTAATAGACCTAGGGTATCAATTTTCTCAACCTTATTTTGTTGGCAAACCAAACATTTTTCCACAAACTTCTGAATATCAGATTTAAGGCCATCCCAAAAAAATTCTTTCTTGAAACTGTTGTAAGTTTTAAAAATTTTGAGTGCCCTCCTAAGGGGGAGGTGTGTAATTCCAAATGATTTTTTTGCTTGATTTGGGAATTCTTACATAGATATAAGCGATCTTTGTACCACAATGAATCATTTTTCCAACTAAATGTATCATATGTGCTAGGTTCTTGCTGCAACTTTTGAATGAGTGTCCACACCTCTTCATCATTCTTCTATTCATCCCTTTCTTCGGTTATCCAATCAGGCTGGATAATAGAAATGGCACAAAGAAATGCTTCCACATCCTCATTATTTTTTGAGAGTGCATCTGCAACAAATTTTTTCTCCCCTTTTTTGTAGACGATTTCAAAGTCATAACCCATCATCTTTGTGACTATCATGATATGTTTTTACCGTGAAGTGTCTTCCCATTAGGTAAGGTATCCATTGCTTTAGTGCATGTAGTATTTCCAACATTTCCTTCTCATAAATAGGTTTGTGTAAATACTTTCCTTTGATTGGACGAATTTCAAAAGCAATGGGTCTTCCTTCTTGCATTAAAACAACACCAATTCCATTTCTTGAGGCATCACATTCCACAATAAATGCTTTTATGAAGTCTGGCACAGGTAAGACCGGTGCTTGGCACATTGCCTCTTTAAGAGGTTCAAAGGCCTTAGTTGCTTCTGGAGTCAGAGAAAATGCATCTTTCTTCAGTAATGTTATTAGAGGTGTTGATATTCTCTAGTAAATCTTAACAAACTTGCGATAATACCCTGTCAACCTGAGAAATCCTCGAAGATGCTTTATGGTTGTGGGGATTTTCCATTCCTTAATGGATTTAATTTTGTTAGGGTATAACTTAACACCCTCATGTGATATAATATGACCCAAATATTCCACCTTCTATACTCCAAAGAAACATTTGGAGGTTTTTGCATATAATTGTTTCTCCTCCTATAGTTTGAGCACCCTGTCAACATGTTGAACATGATCCTTCTAAGGGTGGGTTTGAAAATGGAATTCATCAAACCTTGAAATGTGGAAGGTGCATTAGTAAGGGAAAAAGGCATGACCAAAAATTCATAATGACCCTCATTAGTTCTGAATGTTGTTTTTGGAATGTCTTCAGTCTTCATTCTAATTTGATGATATTATGAATGAAGATCTAGCTTTGGGAAGTAAATTTCTCCATGTAATTCATCTAACAATTAATCAATGACAAGAATGGAAAATTTATCTTTAATAGTTAGATTTTTCAGCTCCCTATAATCTGGACATATACACCATAATCCATACTTCTTTTTCACCGATACTATTGGAGAAAAGAAATAAATTTAACTAGGTTGAATTATTCCAGCCTCTAGCATTTCTGCAACCATACGTTCAATTTCAATCTTTTGGAAATAAGGATATTTGTAAGGTATGATGTTTGAAGGAACACTTCTTGGAATCAAACGAATAGAATTATCATGATCACGAATATGTGGGAGGCCTTTGGGAGTCTCAAATACTTTGGAATGATTGTCCTAGACTTTTTGGAGATATGGAGAAATAGATGATTTCGATGTTTGAACTTCTAGTGAGCATAATTGTGAAATTACACCCCGTTGTATTTCTTTGGAAGCTTTTTCATGTCATTAGAGCTGATTATATTTCCTGGTTTCCCTGTGATACCCCTTAATTCAACTTCCTTTCCTTCCCAAAATAATTTCAAGAAAAGTTCTTGAAAATTGAAAACTATCATCCCCAAAGATTGTAACCATTGGACTCCTAGTAGAACATCAAAACCACCCATTGGAATGGAAAGCATTGGAATATTAAATACATATTATGCCATTGTTATCTTGATATTATGGCACTCTCCAGAGAAATTTATAGTTCCTCCATTTGCAACCAACACTTGACACTCTGGTGTTGGATATAGGAAGTAATTCAATTCCTTGGCTATCTTACAATGAATAAAATTATGGGTACTACTCGAATCAATCAACACTATTAAATTTATCTTCTTGATACATCCTTCTATATTGAGAGTTTGAGGAGTGTTAATTCCTGTCAATGCATTACAAGATATGGTCAGATTCATTTCTTCTTTCTCTGGGTTGGTTCTTGGTGTATATCCTCCTCTTTTGATGTTTCTTATTCCTTTTCTTCCTCCTTTTCACAATCTATGTATAATAATTTCTTCTCATCACACTTATGACCTTTAGTGTATTTGTTGTGACAACAATAATGAATCCCTTTTACTCTTTTTTCCTCCAATTGTTGTGGCGTCAACCTTGAAGGTTGTGGAAGGCTAAGAGAAACAACACCACTATCTTTATAGTTGTGAGTGGTAGACTTCCTTGTTGCCATAATTTTGCTTTCAACTTTTCTTGCCACCCTGAATGCCTTCTCCAATGAATCAGGTTCCAAAAGGTGAAACTCATGTTGGACGTTATCCTTGAAAGTCCCTATGAAGACATCAATCCTATGCTCCTCTAGAATATCAGTTTCCTTGATTTTCAATTTTTGGAAGTCTTCAATGTGCTCCACCACCGATTTTTTTTGTTTTGTTTTGTTTTGTTTTTTTTTTTTTTTTATCAATTGGATAAAGAAGGTGTTTCTCTTTGTATCCTCATAATTTTCTATCATTTCCTCCATAAAAATTGACGAAGTGACAAGTGGTTTATGAGAAAAATGTCATTGATACCATACAAACTGACTGGGTTCTAAATGTAAAGATGTAATGTGTACCTTTTGTGTGTGTTGCACATCATGGAGATCAAAATATTGCTCCATATGTAGTATCCATGTTACCATATCCTTGCCATCAAACTTCGTCATATCAATCTTTTGAATGTGGTGGATATTAAACCCAACATTGGAGTCTCTAAAATCATAATTCATATTCCTTTTGTTCTCCTCATGAGTTTCATGGAATACCTTTTCGCCATTAGGAAATATTTCTTGTAGTAACTTTGTCAAAACTTCCATGTCTGATTTTAAACCATTAATTTTACCTTTTATTTATTCTTTTAAACCATTCATGTTCCCTTTTAGTTCATCTTTGGTTACTCTTTGTTAGAGAGAAATTTGTTTCACTTGGCCTTGTAATTTTGATATATCATGTTGCAATTCTTCCTCTTCACGAGTCATAGTAGAGATTTTTGAGGGCTTAATGGGTGTAGAATTATTTTCTTTGGTTATAATTTTAGAACCATATACTGATATCTATGCTTCAATATGCCCTTTGAATCACTTCAAACTGATTTTTCAAACAAAAGTTATGCAAAATTTAAAAAAATACACACCTTTTTCTTGTTTTTTAGGAGTTCGATATTGAAGTTGTTGTATCTATGTAATTTATTATCTCCAAGGTCCGAAATTTTGTCTTGTGGTAGCCCTCTGAGTCATTTTTTCAACCCCGCAACTCAGACCTAGATTGGATTCTTCAAGAAATAGTTATTCCCAATATCCCACGATGACTAGTTCAGTAGAGTGAACCTGTATGAAGTGCCACATGTCACTGTTTCGACCTTCAAATCTGAAAATGATGCATGAAAAACTAAAGTCCGATTTTTTTTTTTCCAATTTGATGCTTGGAGAGAATGTTATGATGATTTCCCCTAGGTCACCTATTTGAGATGGAATTATGGAGCCTGCAAAAACCCTAAATTTTGAGATCATATCTTTGAAAATATAGCGAACCAAGATTTGAAATTCGTATACGAAGTTCACCAATATTTCAAATCCACCTGGTTGCAATTTTAGCTTTTGAAGCCTCGTAGAAAAAAATTATAGCTAAAATTCCAGGATGACCTGTTTGAAGAAGACCCTAGAATCCAAGGCTCTTATACCAAATGTTATTCAACCAACTCACAAAATAGATGAAAAGGTAGATAAACGACTTAAAAATTAGCCTCTTCGAGGGGTAAAACTCCTTTACATTACATAAATAAACAATGCTTGGATGACACAAATGATAATACCTCCTTCGTATATATAGGAGTCTAAGGGGTCACAATATAATCAGAGCCTAAATAATAATAATAATGTAAGGGCACAAAAAATAAAAATAGTGGGTTTCTTTGGGGAACAACAATAACAACATAGGGGATACATGGGCACAATAATAACAATAGGTATATATACTAATGATAACAATAAGGAGAATACACTAGTATTATAGGGACCTAACAATTGCTGTGGAACCCCACGATTTTGAAAGAATTCCTTATGGATGATCAACTTACTTCATTACCAGTCCTAATATTAGAGGCATAACAATACTGGTCAGGGTACCAAGATAATTTTTCCATTCATTTCTACTCCCCAATTGTCAATAATGGTATAGATATCCTAAGTAATTCAACAAAAAGAGAAAAAAGATAGAACATATGACTCAGATGAAATAAAATCAGAAGATTGATGATC
This sequence comes from Pinus tabuliformis, assembly GCA_031772625.1. NCBI lineage: Eukaryota > Viridiplantae > Streptophyta > Pinopsida > Pinales > Pinaceae > Pinus > Pinus tabuliformis. The sequence goes on from CM062810.1 coordinate 783,378,398, forward strand.
GATTGTAGAATCCACACGTCAAAGTCAAAATTTGAGGAATGCTCAATAAAATCCTACTGCTTTCAAGGAAAAGAAAAAAGATTTTGTTGAATTACCTTACAAGTTATCCTATGAAGAAAAACTGTGCAACAGTAAAGTAATCCCCATGAATGTAGAATACAAAAAGCTTTGTGAAGAATAAATCAAAGGTCTCTTAAAAATGGGACTCGTAAGAGAATCCACAAGTCCCTAGAATTGTTATGTATTCTATGTCAACAAACACTCTGACAAAGTTAGAGGTGTTCCAAGGTTAGTAATAAACTATAAACCTTTGAACCAAGTTATCGCCAGTGACACATATCCCATTCCACAAAAATCCAATCTAGTGAATAGGATTGTAGGAGAAAAAATATTTTCTAAGTTTGATTTTAAGTCTGGATTCTAGCAAGTAGCCATAAAAAAGAAGATAAATCAAAAGAACGTTTAGTGTGCCTACTGTATATTATGAGTGAAATTTCATGTCTTTTGGATTAAATAATGCACCAAGAAAATTCCAAAGGGGTATGGAAAATGTTCTTAAATCATATTTGACTGGTTGATGTATACATAGATGATATTCTTGTATTTTCAAATTGATTAGATCAACATTTCAAACATCTTAAAAAGTTCCTACAAATCATAAAGGATGTTGGATTGGTTGTCTAAAAAAATACGATGGAATTGTTTGAAACTTCTGTCAGGTTTCTTGCTCATACAATCTCAAATGGCCAGTTGATGTTACAACAACATGTCGTAGAGTTTGCTAACAAGTTTCCTAATAAGATCACAAAAAAGACCCAACTCCAAATATTTGTAGGTAGTTTGAATTATGTGAGTCACTTTTACAAAGACTATGTTAAAGACAAAGGAATAATAAATGACATGCTCCAAAAGGATTCTCCTCAGTGGACTCTAGCATATACCAAAGCAGTGCAGCACATCAAAGCAAAGGTAAAAACACTCCAGATTTTATATGTTGCAGATGATGACCTACCAAAAATTGTAGAGACAAATGCAAGCAACATTGGATTTGGAGCAGTACTAAAATAAGTGAAATAAAAATGATAAACCCAAAGAAGAGATCATCCAATTTTCTTTAGGAACATGGGAGGATGCAAAAAAATTATTCTGCAAGTGATAAAAGAATAAAGCTACTCTAAAAGCAATAAATAAGTTTGAGACATATCTGATCAGTAAAAGTTTCCTGTAAAGAAAAAATGTTGCAACTATGAAAAAAATCTTGCACAAATAAATTAAAAAGACCGATAAAGCAAAGTTTTCTAGGTGGCAAGCTTTATTCTCAAACTTTGTGTTTGATATTGAACATATAAAAGAAATGAAAATTTGTATTCCTGACTTTTTAAGAAGAGAACATCTACAACCAAGCGAAAATTCATTAAGTGAGCGTGTCAAACCACTAAGAGAGTGCGGTCAAGCGAGTGATGTCATGCAAGCTAGTACATGCATAATTATTTAACAAAATGGTGAACATTTAGGAGAAATTCCCGATGAAATGAGTTGGGTACAATATGAAGCCAACTAGAAGCCAACATGGAAACTATATAACACACAAGTATTAGATATGAATCTACAACCGACAACAAATCTAACTAGGCTAGTCCCATAAATCAGATACTATCCAAATTCTATTGTCAATGTTCCTGACATAATCTATGGACGCTCCCTAAAAAATGTTGCACAAGCAAGTAATGATTTGACCAATATATTTCGTGATATTATTATAATTTGGAAAGAAATAAAAAATCAACAAGGCCTTGTACATCAACACTATGTTATAAATCGACCAAGATCCTATGCACTGTGGCCAAGTCATAACCCTATTTTACAATTCCTAGGCACTGACATCGATTACAAACAATTATGGTGGGAATTCTTGCAGAAAAAAAAAAGAAAAAAAAAGAAAAAGAAAAAAAGATAAAACATATTTTACTCTACTTAAATTTGGGAGTATTTATACTTCCATAGGTGTCCTGTACCCAAAATGGTTAGAAGATTGTTCGCCAACATTTGGCATCAACCAAAGTGCAGTGGACCTAGGCTTATTGTCATGAGAACATGTAGCACATCGTGTTCCTTTCACCAGTATTTGAAATCTACATGAGTATGAGGTGATGGATGAGAATAAATTCCTTGGTATGTATATAGCCCATCATCTACAATGGCTAGTAAGAACGAGAACCTTTGTACAAATGCCTCAAGGGCGACCAATTGTGATTTGGAAGCTTTACTCCAAAGCATGGGAGATCAGATCATATGCATGAATATTTGGTACTGGAATGATATTTTATTAAGATTTTCTTTTAGAACTTCGACTATGTGGAGGGGTTTGTCCTCCCGAATAAATCTTTAATTAGATTTTCTTTCGACCACTTTTCGGACAGATCTTTGAAACTCAGAGCACTTCTCTGACTTTTGGTGTGATGTGACCCACATTGCAGATAATCTATAAAAAAGCCTATATATGTAATCTTTAGTCGTCATAATTTTGTCAGTCTTTCTTGTACCCAAGAGATTCCCTTTCGGAGATAAATAAGTAATCTGAAAAAAAATAAAAAAATCATATAAAAAAATACGTAAATAATTAACTTGAAGTTGTACAAGGAAAAAAAATACCGACAACGATTTTAAAATATAAAAAATGTAAAAATTAAATTAAAAAATTGTAAAAGTTAAATCTAATAAAAATTCATTATTTTTTTTAAGAACACATTAATAAAATGAAACTAACTAGAGAAACCAACTCGAACAAAATAAGGATAAAATGGATCTTCAAGTTGATTTCTAAGCATCTAAACTATAATCTCTTTAAAGGCGAGAGGATCCTTAAAGCACAGGGTGTCATGCACTATTAGCAAGCTGACTTGAGTGTTTTCTTTGTAAATATTCACTACTAAGGAAATAGGGAATGCAATTTTGGCTTCCCTTTATATATATATATATATATATATATATATATATATATATATATATATATATATATATATATATATATATATATATATAGATATATATATTTTTATGTTAAAATCAAAATTTACAAAGAGGGCCTTCCATCTATCAAACTTTTCTTCACTAGCCTTCTTGATTTCTTTAGTTAGTACTTTTTCATGGCTAAAGCATATTCCGTTAACAATTTTTTTTTATTTACAAGAAATATCTTGAATTTATTCACTGCATTGAGTGCAACTTTGATTTCTTTATCTATCATTGCATAATTCTTTTATTGTTCTTGCCAAGTTTTTGAAGCAAATTGAATGATCTCTTCTTTACTTTTCTTACCATTATCCCTCACCTAATTTGGGATAACTCCCCATCCTAGTTCACTTGCATCAGATTCAACAATTTTAGGAAGCTCATCATTAGCAACATAGAGTATAGGCAGATTCTTTACCTTTTCTTTGATGTTCCTTACTACTCGGGTGTGAGCTTCAGACCATACTCGTGGATACTTAGACTATATTTCATTGAGTATCTTCCTATGTTTGGCACAATCTTTGTAAAAATGGCTCACATAGTTTACCTTCTAAGGAATCTTTGTAGCTGAGTCTTATCTGTAATTTTGTCGGGAAACTTATTGATAAATTCAACTGCATGTTTTTGTAGAGCTATATGTCCATTAGATATCGTATGTCCCAGAAACTTGATTTAAGTTTTGAATAATTCCATATTTTTCTTTGAAACTACCAAACCTGCATATTTTATGACCTCATTTTTTTTTTTTCATGTCTCAAGTTCTGTTACAAAGAGTCTGAAAAAAAAAAGAATGTCATCTATCTACAAAATAAGCAAGTCAAAAATGGGTTTCAAATCATCATCCATTACCCTTTGAAATTTCGTAGGTGTATGTTTCAGTCCAAAGGGCATCACGTTCCATTCATAGTGTCCTATAGGAACACTAAATGCAGCCTTGAACTTATCTTCCTCTTTGATAGCTACTTTCCAAAACCCTGATTTCAAATCAAATTAGACTAAACTTTAGCTCCAACAACCCTATTTACAATGTTGGATTTATGGAGAATAGGATAAGTATCATCTTCTACTACCTTATTTCAAGGTTTATAATTTATAACTAGTCTAGGAACACTTCTAATATTTTCTGAATGTTTATTTACATAAAATCCATAACAATTCCAGGGACTCTTAGACTCTTCGATTAATCCTTTTTGTAAGAGTCCTCTTATCTATTCTTTTCATAGTGCCTAGTATTTGGTGTTCATTGGAATAACCCTACTTTTACAAGGTTTTCCTTCAAAGTAAGACTTGTATGGAATTTCAACAAAATTATTTTTCTCTTCCAAAATGTTGTTGGGTTTTCAAAACAAGCCTATTCTTCAAATTGTTTTTGTAGTTCTTGTACCTTTTACTTGATTTCTTTTCTTTGAAGTTGCTCTTAAATATTCATATTAGCCTTGAACTACTTGAGCTCTTTGATTTTCAATTGATTTCTTTGTATAGTTTCTGCTACTTGGACCATTGTGGACAGTTGTGGAGTGGATACAAATGGAAGGACGGTCTTAGTATTAGTTTTGGCCTTATTGATTCATGGATAGTGGGATTGTGATAACATATCCTTCTTTCCCATATTTTGTTCTGGTAGAAATCCATGGGGTTCTACTTCTACAAGGAATGATGTTCCTAAAATGTAGGCCGTTGGGATATCTGCAAGTAGAAATTTCATATCTGGACAATAGTGATCAAAGCATAGAGTTTCTTTAGATACTGCATAATCCATCTACATTGACTTATTCCCAAGCCCCATATCAAAATGATTTGTATGAACCCAGTAAATACCAGGGATGATCTCTTTGTTTAGAATGTTTAGTTCAAATCTTGAATCTATTAAAGATTTTAATTTAAAACTTTGTACTTTAATCTTTATTTTGATAAGATTATGATACTTTTGATGTTGTATGGAAAGTATCCTCATTGCATTAATTCCTTTTATATGTTGAGTATCAAACATACTAATATTTTGATTTCCCTTTTCATCAAAATCTTCCAATATAGATGTCATTTGTCCAAGTTTCCTAATTTGTTATTTTAATTCATTTATCTCTTGTCTGCTTCAGAGATCTGTTTGATTATTTTGTTCTAGCCTACAAACTTCTGCTCTTAGTTCTACAACTTTCTTTAAAAAAGTTATTTCTCTGCCTAAATCATTCACTGTAAGGGTTTCTTTTATCTCATATCTATTATGTCTTATGAATTATTTGGTATTTTTTTCAAAGCCAGCATCAACAAAATTAGGCTTTCTACGTATGGGGCCAAGAGTTAATGAGAACTTACAAGATTTCCCGATTATTTTAAGGAAAGAATCCAAAAGAGATGTCTTCATATCTCCTGCAAGCAAAGGTTTAATTCGAACCAGCATATGTGCATCTCCATCTCCTCTTCCTTGAGCTATACAAACCTTTAATTTTTGTCGAATAGGTTTTGGTTCTAAGTATTCTTCTTCACTACCACTAATATTTTTTTCATTGTTGCAGTTACAAATATCAGGATTTTTACAAGAAAAATGATTAGTAATCATCAAGGTTTCTTCCTCAATATCATATATATCTTCTGAATCCATTTCAAAGTCTGAAGTTCCTAGATCTGAAGAAAAACATCCTTTATCTAGAACATGGACTTATTCTCTTTTAATATGAAAAGGATGATGTGGACATTGATTTGTATTGTGTCTGTTTGAGCCACACCTATTGCAGTGAACATAGGGGATCTGTTGTGAAATTTATGCCTTTTCTTTGATCCTTTTATGTCTTTTTTGTGATGCTTTTCCTTTACCTCTTTTGGAGGCTTCTCCTTGGGGTCATCTATTTTTCTAGATGGCCTGATTTCCCACATAGACAATAGGTAAGGCTTTGTCTAGTCTTCATCTTATCTTATTTTAATTTTATATCTTTAGGAAAATAATAGTGTGTCCTTTGAATTGTCATAAATCTTCCTCTCCCTCTTGAATCCTTTTTCTAGAAGGATGACCTTGATTTATTCCTTGTTTTCTGAATTCTTTTCAGGATTTTTTGGGCCTTCTTCTTCCTTCTAACAGGATCATCAATAAACAAGCCATATTTTTCATAGATAGATTTACTATCTGGAAATTTAGACATATTTTGGATTGACTAACTAACTTTCATATTTGTACACAATCCAACCAGGGCATATGTAACTATACAATATATTTGTTGGAAATACGCCGCGGGGGTGTGTGTGTTGGGGTTGCGGTGAATTAAAATATTTATTTTACAATTGTTAAATTATGTTAGTTAAAATCACTTAAAAATAGAAAACATAATGAATAACAAAAATAACTTTATTAGGGTGGCGGTGAATCAATATTTATTTTACAATTGTTAAATTATGTTAGTTAAGATCACTTAAAAATAGAAAACAAAATGAATAACAAAAATAACTTTATTAACCAAAATGGCCAGGACTCCAATCCTCTTTTTACATTAATCAATTTATACAATAAGAATTATAATATCTTCAAAGATCCAACCCTAGAAGAAGACTGCAATCTTCAAATGAAAACTAGGCTCCAACCTATACCTCACCAAGCTCCAACCTAGTTTTCCACAAGACTCCAACCTTGTGTGAGGACTCCAATCCTCTTGGATTTAACCCTCTGCTTCAATTATTCAAAAAGGTTTTAGTACTTTCTTTATGATCTCCAAAAGTTTCTCCATAAGTCCAGAAGTTTCTATACAATGCTTACTGCTCCAACAAAGTATCACATACACCTCCAGGATCTGCTTTAACAAATTTTACAAAATGGTCCAGGGGCTAGTCCATCAATGTCATCTTCAACAAGCCTAGTATATGTCTCCAAGACTCTCCATGTCTACACAATCAATATTCTTTAAAGATACTTCATCAAGGTTTCAAAAATGCTCATTCTTCATAGATGACTTATTTAGGATTCCTTTTGATGGCGTTTTAACACAACTGTTGCAAAGGTGCGCAATAGGTCTTCTACAAACAAATATTCCACAATACTTCTACAAGGGTCTCAGTATCAGCTTCAAAAGTACTCCAAGATCTGCTCCACAAGATTACTTTCAGGTCTCCTTCAAATATTCTTCAAATCCGCTTAAGAAAAAAAGAAACATTGATCCAAATAAAGGTTCCCTGTCATAGTTTTATGTCCACTTAATGCTTAAAAATAATAGGTATTTGTTTTCCATAGTGCCTAAGTCTTTTCTCAAGACCGAGACCTGATGCTTTCACTCATCCAAGACAAGGCATGTAGCAGTGCCTTAATAAGGTTTATTCATAAGGAGAAAAACTCAAGCCAAAAACTAATCCAACCATAGGTATCGAGGACTTGATTCAAGGTATGCAATCATATATACTGAGCTATGTTTCAGGTTTGAAACTATAGAGCTCTATTTTCCAATGAATCCCACAAAACATATGTTATAGAAAATTCAGTTTCCCACCACAGATAATTCACTCTTTTTCTTCACCTTAAATATTATGTGTTCTTGTATTTGATCGAATACTTCTTGACGAATCTCTTCTTCTCTCTGTGATTTCTTCCTTCATATCCATGAAAAAAATGTCCATTACTTTTGTGTTCCATGCATGTTTCATATATATATGATTAATTGGAGTTGACTTATAATTTATATTGATTGACTTATGTTTTGTATTTGATTTTGTATGAGTTTTCCTATGTAGAATTGAAACTGACCTGTGTATTATATATATAAATATTTTTGAATTGTTTTATCCCCTGTTTACTACTGTAAAACCCTTATGTGGTTATAGAGTTGTAAGGTGACACTTTTCTTGGATCAATTGTGCATTGTTAACATTGACCATGCTTCCTTGATTACACTAGTCAATTATGTCTGCTAACATTTAATTTAATTCAGGGTTTTCATTTGAGACATTATGATCATATTTATGCAAAATACATAAGCATTTCAAATTTGGTAGCACTGCTTTCCATTTGAGCATCATTTCAAATTATTCCAACTATACTAATGCTTTGTACTGAGCCAACGCTTATTCATTGCTAGTTTAGAGAAGTCCTTTTGCTTGAGCCATGAATGACAACAATGACAACGTCTCAACAATCTCCCCCTTTGTCATTGATGTCAATACTCTCCCCCGTTCAATAATCTCTCTCCCTTTGTCATTAATGGAAAATGGGGTGCTCCTCTGTCTTCATCTTCTCTAGGTGACCTGTCAAATACTCCCCCTGTTGTTATTATCTCCTTTTTGCAAACTATCATTGTTGTCAAGTGTATTTGTATATTTAGTGTAATCATATAGACATTTCAATAATGGTATGCATTTTGAACAAATTCAATAGTTCTATTCACAATATCTATGTTGACTACTCCCCCTGATAATGATGATTTTTCTCAGTTTTGGATACATAAGCTTCTCGAAACTTTGTCTTCAGTTCATAAATAATTTTTTTGCAGTGTCTTTCATATCAATGGCCTCTTTTAATGGGGTGTTTACAACAACTTACCCATGTTTTCTAAAGATTCCTTCAATTGAACAAGAGTCATTCACTATTGGCACAAGAAAGCCACTTTTCTGAGGTGCTTAGCTGCCTATCACTTTGTCCAATAATATTATCATGTCCTAGGATTTGGTTCTTAAATCTTGATCCTTTTCCTGAATGTGCATCACCATGTGAAATGACAAGGACATGCATTACAGAATTTTGAGGTCTAAAATGGGCCTCAAAAGAAAAATATGCAATCAAAATCAACTTTATAAGAACTAATAATATTCAAGATGATGATGTCAACCATGGGGAATGATTCACCATTTTTTGAGTAAAAAAGTAAATATTGAAAAAAAAACAAACTATTATTTCAACTCGTATTTTCAACTTATCTCCTTATGGTTTTACTCAAATTACAAGCGGGAGCACTAGTTGGATGCGTAATTCACCATACAAGGAGTGCCCATGTTGCATACTTTTGATGCACCCTGCTTCACAAAAATGAGAAATATATGAAAAAACGTGATTGCAATTACGATTTTTCATGAATTTCTCATTTTTTGTGTGGCAGGGTCCATCGAAAGTATGAAACATGGGTACTCATTAGATGATGAATTAAATTATGCATCCAACGAGTACTCCCACTCATTTTTGAGAAAAACCATAGGGAGATAAGTTGAAAATACGAGTTGAAAAAGTAGTTTTTTCTTTTTTCCCTCTAAAATTTGATGATGTAATCTAATATTATTTTATTATTTTTGCTATTATATTATAATATTCCTTAGGAGGTCCATTTTAGACCTCAAAATTTCTCTAATGACTTGTCTGAATTGACTTTGAAGATATTAATCTGTTATCATTGGAAGCATCTTTGTTCCTTGTTGTTGTACCAATAAGAAATAGTGGTTGAGAGACTATAGAAGCCACAAAAGGAACTTATGAATTATCATTAGGTACATTTCTCCCATCAATAGAGGAAATTTCTGACACAACTGTAGATGGTGTTGTTGAAGTTCGTTTCTTTTGATCTGAGGACATAGTAAGCTTATGTGACAAAGTTGGATTGACATCTCCTTTGGTAGCTAATTTTACAAGATTTCTTTGTTTCCAAGCAACCTGATCCTTTGTGTTCAAGTCCTTTTATTTGGCCTTAATATATTTCTCTCTTTGTTCACGCAATCATTTAACATCTGCCTTTTAGGCCTCGCCTTAATAAAATCATCCACATCACTTGGGGTCTCAATGCTATACTTTTTTTTTAATGTGTACAATGTTGTTATAAACAAAATAAAAATATAGCTTTCTGTTTTCTTGCAATTTGGTCAGCAACCAATTGAACGTTCTTATGATCTCCCTAAATCTGGAAATTCCATTCTCTGTTACAAGTGATCCCAAGTCTTTTCTAGGAACACATTTGATCAAAATACTATTTTTTTGTCATAATCCAAGTGTGTAGAAGGTTAATGTTTTGTAAAAACATCAAGAATGTCTTTATGTTTAATCAAATCCTTAAAAATTTCCTTCTTGTGTAGCCCAATCATCTCTTGGATTGTAGTTAGGTACAAAGGAGTTCCAACTACCCCCAATTCCTTCACTACCATTCACAAGCATCATCAAAATAATTGTTCCCATACCTGCTAGCAATCTTATCCGTTTGTATATTCACTTTCTCATGCATTTGATTGTGAGATGACTAGTTTGGAAGGAGAGTACAATTTATTCCCATCCATTTTTTGAGAGCACACTTAAATTGTTCCTATTATCTTCATTCTCCCTCTATCAAAGTGTTGCCCATGTAAGCGTATCCTTTATTCAAGAATTTTTTCATGCTCGTTGTTCCTCTTTCTCTAAATCTTTTAGCAGTCTTCAAGGCCTCCTGCTGTCAATTTGCTTCAATTTTGTGTTTTCCAATGGTCATTGATATTCTTAGTATCATTATTCAATCTAGATATGTCACAACAAGGGAAAATATACACTCACGTGTGAGAGATATTGCTTGACATCTTTAATCTTCATGACAGATATAATATCATCTGAACATGGTGAAATATCTTAAACACTTAGGTTATATTTTACTTTCATCCATACCTTATATGTGAATGGCCTGAAAGAAAAGAAATCTTGTTACATGAACAAACCATCTTGACCAGCTTTGGTGGAAGCTTTAACATGTACTTTATATTTTACCAACATCCAAACTAATCTTTAGGACTAGAAATGAAAAATTTGGTGATCTCCTCTTGTGGAAAGGGATGAGCATGGACCATTCGACCTTGAAGATACTTCAATAATTCATGACAAAATAATGTACTTTTATTTTTGGTTCCTTTTGTTTCCTTCTCCAAACTTTGGTGGGATTTACATGTACCTTTTGTTCTTTAGTTTGTTTAGGAATCCATTTCATCTTCCTTTTGCAATCTCATGCTATATGACCAATATTGTGAAATTAATAACATTTAGTTTTGAACATGAACGAGGGATCACAATTTCTGTTGGTGAACACCTTGGAGCATCTTCCTGCAATTTTACTTCTGGGGAACTGATAAGAGTCATCATAAATTTCTTTATTATATGCCCTACAATCCTTTTCCATGTGCCCAAAAATTGTACAAGAGTAATAATAGCCAAAAAAATATAGTTTGATGCCTGGAAGATGAGGATTGTCTTGGTGCACTTATGAAGTTGTTCTACCTTGAGGTTCCTTTCTTTCATTTTATCTTCTTGGAGCAAAGGTTATTCAAATGTTATTTTGACTCCTCTCCTTTCTTCTGCTAGATATGGGAGTATTGGCACAAATTTCAAGCTTTTACACATTCTTATTCTTTGATGCTTTAGGTTTTTCATCACTTTTGCTAGAAGGCTCACCTACATATCCAAGACCGGATTTGTCAAGTAGTGATTTTTGATGACTTAGGATGTCATCCAAGGCTGGAGAACTCTTCAGATTCTTAGATAGCTTGTCAACTTCATTTCTTAAGGAACCAATCTCTTCTTCAAACCTCTCAACATCTCCTTCTTTCCTTTTCACCTGGATCTTCATTACTTATTCTTCTTTCTTTGCTTCCTAGACTAGTTGAACATTCAAGAAGTTGTCTTCTTCTTCACGTTGACCATTTTTTTCTTCAAATTTACTCAAGTCCTCAAATCTTTTGTTCTTTGGTTGAGATGACTTATCGAAATGCCTTCCCTTCTCTCTGCTTCTTCTAATTGAGTTGTCATGAAGGTGATTTATTCATTATGTCTCTTCTCATTCTGATGCAATTCTACCTCAAGCTTGTTGAGATCCTCATCTATTTCTTGTACTTGATGCTTTAAAAGGAGAAATTCTTCCTTAGTTTTGTCAAGATCATGACAAACATCCCGTAGCTTCTTCTTGAGTTCCTCATTTTCCTTTTTCAATCTACTTATCTCTTCTAGAGAAACCATGAGTTTTGCCTCGAGGTCTACTTCAAAAATTTCTTCATAATTACCTTCGTCATCATCCTTTTTTATTCAATTGGTGCCTTCATTTACCTCCTTTGACTCTTGATTGTCTTTGTTCTCTTGTTCCATATGATCTGGTACAACTGACACAAAAGAAAATTCTTCTATATAAAGTTTTTGTAGCTTTTCTATAGGTTTTAACCCCGTACAAAATTACTTGCATATGAATTCTAAAAATATAAAATAAACAATGGTGAGAGCATAAAACATAAAACAGATATACACAAAGATTTTCCCTTGGATCCCAAAATCTGGACTACCAGATTGATTTTTCATTATATTCATTTCAATGTTACAATACATATATATACATGCTGAAGCATCCATAAACCCCAATCCATTAACCCAGGATTAGAACATAACCGTAGTTCCGTTGACTGAATATACAAAAATATCATGGACAGAAGACCGTCATGCCCAAAACCATGTGCAAAAACCATGCAAAAAACCATAGGTAGGTTCACCCACCTAATATAGGGTCGAAAAGAAATTTCCTTGGGGCGTTGCCTCGGACCCCATAGAGGCAGGCTACCGCCCCCCTCAAATCCCTCGACAGGGGGGGTTGTCGCCCACCTATGAGCCCCTTGCTATGCCTGACACAATAAACAATAGGGCCTATCGGCCCCCCTGTGACCCACCCATGCATGGGGCTAGTCATGGAAAGAATATAACACACACCCGACATTCTCCCACTTGTTGTTTTCTTTCCAGAGGGGGCCATAAGAGAGCTTAGTCATTGGTCCAGCCTTGCAATGCCCATTGTTTCTCTACACCAGAGAACTTCTCAGTGCTCATATACTTTTTCAATGCATCTGCAGTATTCTTCAAAGTGTCTGCCTTTTCCAGCAACACCTTTTTGTCCTCAACCACATCCCTTACAAAGTGATATTGAACATCAATGTGATTTGTCTTTGAATAATAAGCAGGGTTCTTTTCCAAGAAAATTTCACTTTGGTTGTCACAATTTATCCTTATAGCTCGCTATACTAACCCCACACTTGAACACAATCTTTGCAACCAAAACTTCTTCCTTGCTTGCATGAGTGGTTGCCGTGTATTCTGCCTCTGTAGTTGAAAGTGCGACTATAGACTGTCTCTTGCTCATCCAATTGACTACACCTCCAAATAGGTTAAACACATACCCACTTTTAGATCTTCTATGATCTAGATCTCCAACCCATTCTGCATCAACAAAGCCATGTATATCCAAAACTCTGTCCAATCCTATTCTTACTTGGTAGCACAGACCATAATCACTAGTGCCACACAAATACCTAGAAACCTGCTTCACTACTGTCCAATGCTCCTTCCCTGGTTTTGACATAAACCTGCTCAATACTCCCACTGCATGTGAAATGTTTGGTCTAGTACAAACCATTTCATACATCAAGCTACCGACTGCACTTCAGTATGGAACACGAGACATTTCCTCTTCCTCTTTTTGTGTCTTGGGACACTGTTCAATAGATAAATTTACACTGACATGAATAAGAACCTTCACTGGTTTACTATCCTACATATTAAACCTCTGCAATATTGTCTCGACATACTTCCTCTGGTTTAACAAGAGCTTCCTTTTTGCCTGATCTCGTTTAATTTCCATGCCCAAAATATAGTTTGCAGCACTAAGATCTTTCATGTCGAATTTGGAGGACAATTGGGTCTTCAATTCCTGGATAATTTCTTTCTTATTTCAAATCACCAACATATCATCCACATACAAGAGAAAATAAATAACACGGTCACCAATTAATTTAGAATACACACAGTGATCTTCTTTGCTTCTAGTGAAGCCAAGTCCCCGTATATATGTATCAAATTTCTGATACCACATCCTTGCTGACTATTTCAACCCATACAATGACTTTTTTAACCTGTATACCAGTTCTTTCTTACCCTTGACCGCAAAGCCTTCAGGTTGCTTCATGTAGATCTCTTCTTCCAAATTCCCATGAAGAAATGTTATCTTCACATCCATCTGTCTACCTCAAAATCAAAAGCAACAACAACAAATAAAAGTAATCTAATAGAATCTACCTTCGCAACATGAGAAAAAATATCACCAAAATCAATTCTTGGCACCTGGGAATAACGTTTTTATACCAACCGAGCTTTGTATTTCTCCACCTTGCCTTATGCATTCATCTTCTTCTTAAACACCCATTTTCTGCCAATGGGTTTCCTTCCAGCCAACAACTCCACTAGATCCCAAGCCTCATTTTTGTGCAAAGATGCCATTTCGTCAACCATGACCTCTTTCCAGAGTTTTCCATCCTCTGAATCTACGCTTCCCTGACAGTTTTGTGATCATCATTAGTAATAGATAAAGACAAATTTGAACAAAAAGCAGCTAGACTATACCTTTTTGGTTTCCTTCTTTCTCGAACTTATCTTCTCACAACTGGAGTTTGTGGCTCTTCATATTCTGATTCCTCTTCTGTTGCAGAGTCGTATTCCTCCTCCTTTATCTCAAACTCTATCTTATTAGGTTCCTTTGGTAGGAATTCATGTTTAATAACATCTTTCACCTCTCTAAACACCACATCGTGGCTGTACACAACCTTCCTTGTTTCTGAGTTCCAAAGCTTATAACCTTTTAAACCATCCTTATACCCAATAAAGATGCACCTTTCAGATTTACTATCCAACTTGGTTCTTTTCTCATTTGGAACATGTACATATGCATCACATCCAAATACCCTCAGATGTGAAAGAGAGGGTTTCTTACCAGTATATACCTCTTGTGGAGTCTTATCCTCCAATGCTGATGAAGGTGATCTATTGACCAGGTAACATGCAGTCTCCACTGCCTTTGCCCAGAATTCCTATCCTAACCCGACACCACTAAGCATGCTTCTTGCCTTTTCCATCAACGACTTGTTCATTCTTTCTGAAACTCCATTTTGCTAAGGTGTGCATGGAGTAGTCTTCTAAAGTGATATACCGCACTTATTACAGAACTCTTCAAATTCCTTCTTGCAAAAATCTCCACCATTATTTGTCCTCAACACCTTTATCTTCTTCTCCATTTGGTTTTTCACCAGAAGCTTAAAGTCTTTAAACCTCTCAAAGAGTTTAGATTTATTCCCGAGGAAGTATATCCATGTATTCCTTGAGAAGTCATCTACAAATGATACATAATACACAAACTTACCCAGTGATGGAACTGACATAAGTCCAAACACACCACTTTGCACAAGCTCTAGTATTTGTTTTTCCCTCTTAGTACTAGAGGGGAAACTTACCTGATTCCGCTTCCCATATATGTGATTTTCATAGAAATAAAAATATAGAAAGAAATTAGACATACCTTCTACCATACCATTGCCATGAAGTATTCAAAGGCCCTTCTCTCCAATATGTCCAAGCCTTTGATGCCATATCATGGTCTTTTCTCCAGAGATCACTAGATTTTTTGCTCCACTTTTAGGAACCACAAAAATTTTGCACCCATCAATAACAATGCTACCCTGATTCTTGTACAGAGTTCCAATCCGAACTCCCCACATAAATACTGGTGCTCCCGAACGAAGTGTTCTAATCGTTCCACCTTGCAACTTCAACTTGACTTTCCCGTGACCAAATATTCTAGCCTTCCTGTCATCCCCTAAGAAGACATCACCACCATAATATTTATCATACTCGTAGAATCCACAAAATTACCATGGAAAGAAAACCATTATGCCCAAAACCATGTGTGAAAAGAATGCACAAAACCATAGGTAGCTTCACCCACCTAATATAGGGTTGATTTTTTTTCCCCTGGGTGCTGTCTTGGACCCCATAGAGGGGGGCTACCAGCCCCATCAAACCCCCTGACAGGGGGGCTTCCACCCCCATTTCTACGCCCAGCGCAATGAACAAAGGGGGCTATCGCCGCCCCACATGTGGGGCTAGTTGTGGAAAGAATATAACACACCCAACATTTTCCCAAAGACTCTTTGTTGAGGAACATTGACCTATCTTATTTTTTCTATCAAATCTGATAGAATTCTCAAGATTTCCTTCATAGATTTTGTATCAAATTCACTTGACTCTTCTAAAATTCATGTAGTTACTGATTCCCATACTTCAATACCAAGGGACATAAAAAAGAAATCCATTCTTGTGCTCCATAGTACATAATTTGTCCCATCAAATGAGGGGGATTTTCTGACTTCATTTGCATCTTCAGAAGGCTTGGAGGCTTTCTTCATTGAATTTTCAATTTTTTGTTTAAGGATATACCTTCTAGCTGTTAGGTTATGCGTGAAGGTACTAGCTCTGATACTGATTGTTGGAAATACTAGGCAGGGTGGGTGAATCAATATTTATTTTGCAATTGTTAAATTATGTCAGTTAAGATCACCTAAAAATAGAACACAAAATGAACAACAAAATTAACTTTATTAACCATAATGGTGAGAACTATAATCCTCTTTTTACATCAATCAATTTGTACAATAAGAATTATACTATCTTCAAGGCTCCAACCCTAGATGAAGACTCCAATATTCAAATGTAAACTAGGCTCCAAGTTGTACCTTGCCAAGCTCCAAATTGGTCTACTTGAGGACTCAAATCCCCTCACCAAATTTAGGACCCAACCTAGTTTTCCACAAGGCTCCAACTTTATGTGAGGACTAAAATCCTTTAGGGCTCCAACCCTTTGCTTCAATTCTTCAAAAAGGGTTTTATTACTTTCTTTAAGACTTCCAAAAGTTTCTCCACAAGTCTAGAAGTTTCTCAACAATGTTTACTGCTCCAAAAACGTCTCACATACACCTTCAAGATCTTCTTCAACAAATTTTACGAAATGGTCTAGGGGTTAGTTGATCAAGGTCGTCTTCAACAAGCCTAGTATGTGTCTCCAAGACTCTTCATGTCTGCACAATCAATCTTCTTTAAAGCTACTTCAAAAGGGATTCAACAACGCTCATTCTTCATAAATGACTTCTTTAGGATTTCCTTTGATGGTGTTTTCCAAACAAGTCTTCAACAATGCTCCTACAAGGGTCCCAATATTAGCTTTAAAATTACTCCAATATCTGCTCCACAAGATCACTTTCAAGATTTCTTTAAATATTTTTCAAGGTTTATTCAAATCTTCTTCAAAGTTTCTTTTTAAAAAGAGAAAAAAATAAATAAATAAAATTGACAAACATTGATCCAAATAAAGGTTCTCTACCATAGTTTCATGTCCACTCAATGCTTAAAAACAACAGTCTACATGTTCCATAGTGCCTAAGTCTATTCTCAGGACCGAGGCCTAATGCTTTCACTGGTTTGAGCTAAGGTTTGTATAAGTGCCTTAATAATTTTTGTTCATAAGGAGAAAACCTTAGGCCAAATATTCATCCAACCAAAGGTACCGAGGACTTGAATCAAGGCTTGTTTTCCAATGAACCCCACATAACTTATGTTATAGAAAATTTGGTTGTGTGCCACAAAGAATTCACTCATTTTCTTCACCTCGGATCTTATGTATTATTGTACTTGATCGAATACTTCTTGACGAAGCTTGTAACAACCTCTGGTTAAAAGTTCATGTAATAAAGTAATAAAGTAAAAATAATACCAAGGTCATGGGACACATATTCCAAGTCGAATGTTGGGTAAAACGTCCTAGTGGGTGTTCATTTGGTTTATTATGGCTAGGGGAAATTGACAAAGGCATTGGAAAAGGATTTGAAAAGGCAAAAAGACATTATTGGAATTTTATTTATGAAAATAATAGAAATTAGGAGAAAAGGAAGGTGAAAGGTCACAGGTTGCATGTGAGGAGGAAATTGAAGGAAAATAGAGGAAAAATGAAGAAATTAGAGGCATCAATAATAAAAAGGCATTAAAGCATCAATTTAGGGCCTTTTTTTGTTAGTTTAGTTTTAGAATTGGTTGTAAAGAGGATAAGAGCACCAAGAGGAGAAGGAAAATAAAGCAAGCAAAGGGAAGGCAAGGAAAGCAAAGGAATGACAAGGAAAGCAAAGGAAAGCAAGGATCAAGCAAGGAAAGGTTGGATCAAGTGGATTCAATAGGAATACTTGTAGGTAACATGTTGCATGTATGATTCCCTAGCTGGTTTTGGCATGAATGGTATATGAATGTGTGTATTTGGTTCATTTACTATCATTGGCATAGGTTTTGCTAGGTTTCGACAATGCCTCGCTATTTCTGGATAGCCATGGTGCGATGGGATTCTTTCTTGGTTAAGCTTTGGATTGCTGAAAGGTTTTTGATTCAGGTGAGGTGGTCTCAGGAAAATCCCAAGGTTTCGGGGTGGAGATTATTTTCTCAGGGAAGTCCTCAAAAGGTGGGTGGATATTATTTTCTCTGGGAAGCCCTCAATAGGTGGGTGGAGACAAGAAAATTCATCAAGGGATGGTGAAGGAACTATGAGGTATCCAAGCTCAGTTTGGTTTTGTGATATTGGGACCGATTTAGGTGAGATCACAATATGGTGAGGGTGGAGGTGGTTTAACATTTGGATTCCCTTGGTTGTTTACGGATTGGTTTATTCCATGGGATCCCACATTCATGCTTGGAATATGGAACAAGGGTGATTGGCTGAAAGAAAGATTTGGTTCAAACCAATCTATGGTTGGGTGGTGCATGGAAGTTTCTAAATTGGTTGGATTTTGCATATGGTTAATAAGAGACAAGTTTCTCTTATATTTTATGAGTAATTATACTTGTTATTATGTGGCTTTAATGGTTGTTCTATCATTGTTTTTTTTTTCTTCCTGAGTAAAGACTAATTCTATTAAGAAAAAGAAGAGTATAGTACAATCAAGCTTGCATGCAAGCGAAGTAGAAAAGCAAGGGAGCTTAAGGAGATAGGCTCCACCTTGCTCCTTGGCGAAGAACCATGAGAGGACTATAGAGAGCACGGAATAACAAAGAACTGGAACTAAGCAGAGAGAACTACCCTGAGGGGGCTGTTACTATCACACGACTTTTTTTTCCTTTTTTCTTGCTTACTTTAACCCATCCAGTAGAGTTTGGCTGAGCCGAAACAAGTTGAAGACTATTCTGCCCTGGCAGCGGAATATCCTTCCCAGAATCTGAGGACGAAGTAAGATGAGAACGTTTCTGGGATATCTGAGTGACGGAGGGGTTTTCCGGATCGTCCAAGGGAGCTTCCAGCGGAATTTCAACGTTCTGCCCATCTGCTAGAATTTCCTCCTCATCCGAACTGGAGGAATCTGAATCGTCCGTAGGGGGAGGAGGCACACAAGGATTCCAACTTTTGGACTTGGGCTTGCAGTTCAGATTCTTCTTTTTGTCAAGGAACTGGGGACAGGAACTTTGGAGGTGTCCTGTTTGATGACAATGGTGGCAACGGAAGGCTGTATTCTCGTAATCCAAGGTTTGGGTCCAATGGAAATCTCCATTCTTGAGGATAATCTGATCCAGCAGTCCTCTGCTAATATCTATTTCTGCATAGATTCTACCGTAGGTGTAGAGCCCATTTGCCTTCCGAGAAGAATCTACAGCCAGGTAGCGTCCTAAAGTTTCTGCAATGGCTATGAAGACCGAGATATGCCATAGATGCACCGGAAGGTTCGGGAGCCTGACCCAAATGGGAATCTTGGTGATAACAGTTGTAGAAGGGTTGAAGTCTGGAAACCAAGGAGTAAGAAAAAGCCCAGCCGAGCCCCAGAACCAAGGGCCCCCCGTTAAGGCTTTCTGGTAATCTTCATTTAGGTCAAAAACCACAATGAAGAATCCTTTTGAACATAAGTATATCTAGGTTTTTTTAGTCCAATTGTTATGAATCCATTGGTATAGATCTGATGCGCGAGGCCATAGCCCATTAAATATGCATACAAGTGCGGATTCTGCAAAAAGTTGATAGCGATCATCAATCCTAGGATGGGAGAGATTGATGGAAGGAATGTCCTCTGATTTATCTACTAGAAAAGGCTTTGGAGCCTCAGATGGATGGCCTGCTGTAGAAGAGGGCTGAGAATGGGTAGCATCTTTGCGGACAACATATTTGTAAGAGAAAGAAGGGGCAGAGGAGGTTTGCCTGAAGGAACCCCCTCTCAAACGAAAAGTAGTTGCAATAGAGGCGTCCCTCTGAATGTTGTAATAGGAGAGAGGAAGGGTATTCATAAGTTGCTTACCCTTGTATATTAGTCTGAGGCAAGATGAGGGGATCCCTAGCCGACATTCAATATTTTGCAAAAGGTCCTGCACAAGATCCGTTGCGCGTGCCCATTGCATTGTTGTCTTGCCCGAGAGGATGACTTGGATCTGGAAAACATGTAAATCTTCATGTAGATCTGGTTCAGATCTAGCCCTTGCTACCCGGCTCCAACAGGTCCAGGATTTCTTAGAACCATGGTGAGGATAAGGAGGGTTATTCACTAGCGATTTAGGTTTTGGTTCTTCTGCGGACTCCTTGCTCCATGGGTGAATGTCAGTGTCGCAGTCATTGATGGCGTAGTTGCCAGAAAACCTGGCAATAGAACCCCAGACGCAGACAGAGGCTCCCTCCGGAATAGGTCTCAAGTGCAGCCCAAAATCCGCAGTCATATTAGTTTTCTTTTCACAGTAAATAAACTGACCCGTGTTCATCTCTTCAGCCGCTACGAGGATCTCCTCCTGTTGCTTGAAACAGAATGGGTACCTGTATAGACTTGCAGAGAGAAGCGTCGCATCCTGGTTCACATATGTTGTCCGAGGTATTTCCCCTGTTGTGTCCAGTTTGTGCACTGTAGTTAGGGCACCCGAGATGAGCAGGTATCCTCCAGCGATGGCTGT
Organism: Pinus tabuliformis; assembly: GCA_031772625.1. Lineage (NCBI taxonomy): Eukaryota > Viridiplantae > Streptophyta > Pinopsida > Pinales > Pinaceae > Pinus > Pinus tabuliformis. Next base: position 783,399,132 of record CM062810.1, read on the forward strand.
GGGATTGAAAACAGAAACTGTTCCCTTTCTCTGTACATGGATAACACAACCCAGCTCGGTTCCCGCCTCTGAGTCGGCGCCAGATTTCGCCACTGCTCCGTCAGTTTTGTTCAATGACTGCTTCCATATTGCGGCTTCTACAGCATTAGCCTGTACAGAAACGACCTTTGGCGATGGCGGCCTCGCCTGTGCATCTTCAGGAATCTTCATCAAAGGAGTAGGGTTTGCTGCTGCGGCGGCCTTCATAGCAGAGCAGGGAGCCATTTTCCTCCTGCCGGTTGTTCTATCATTGTTATCTACCTAGTTATATGTTGGTTATAAGCATGGTTATATGGAATATTTAAGTATGGCTCTTATCACCCTTTTATTGATGAATGTCTGGTTAATGAATGCATGAACTAATTGGTGTTATGACAACTATTGTGAGAAGGCATTGGTCCTTCTTGTTAAACCTCAGATAAGTTTTAGATCCCTATGTTCAGATATGCATTCATGACTTGTAGGTTGCATGTTTATCATGTGTTTGACGGAATGCATGTCCTGGTTGGGAGGGGTCAGGTCAAGTCCTTGTTCAAGTTCTTGGTTTATAAGCTTTTTTTCTATATTATTCATCATTTCTGGAAGTTTCATTGAGTTGTGGGCAGAGACCCGAGTCCTATCCCTGGAAAAGTGTTTCAAAATTCGGGGTCTCTGACACAAGATTGACTGGAAAATTCCATATTTGTTGGGAAGCAGGCCTATGGGAGTGAATAGAGGCTTATATTTGTTGGGAAGCAGGCCTATGGGAGTGAATAGAGGCTTATATTTGTTGGGAGGCCTTGTCAAGGGAGCGAATGAGAGCCCAGGTCAGTGAAAAAGAGAGTTAGCTCAGGGGTTGCAAACCTGAAAGGGTTGGGTAGCTCCTAGAGGTCATGTAACACCTGAAGGAAGTCAGCAAAGTCTTAAGTTGTCAACTCCATTTCCTTAAGGTCATATAGGAGGTTGAGTCTTATCATAGTGAGCCTCATCTCATGTTTACCCAAGGAAAATTGGTGAAAGTAGGTAAATGTGGGAGGAGACAGTTACAGGGTGGTATCAGAGCATGGTTCCACGCTTGGACCAGAAGGGATATATGCATGTTGTTATGCATTAGTTATTATGGTTAATGTTATTGCATGTACTATATTTCATTATGTTGTTGTTGTTATTTTATGAGGATGACAATTTTTTCAAGATAGAGCATGAGATGCAGATTATCAAACTGAGGGTGCAACACTAGACCTTAGGGTAAGAGCAGATCATCATATAGGTTTATATGTTGGGCATGCAGGTATGTTGGTTACGGGTTGTTATATAAATTATGGTTATTTATATGCCTTCCATTATATTTTTGTTGTGGTTACATGCATGATAGATACTAGTCAATCAGTGCGGTCATATGCATGTGTATCGAATAGTCACGAATGATAGTAACTTGTTGTTGTATGCATTGCGGTCATATGCATGACGATTATGGTCATTTCATCTAAGAGATTGATAATAGATGTATCATGCTAATATAGATTGTCCTATGCATATGGTTATGGTTATGATATTCAGGTATGAGTCGATGTATTTGTGATACTGTGTCGTACTAGTTTGGACTAACTTGTGCAGATGTGATAGCCTCCCTTGAGATACATTGAGGTATAAGTTTGATTATGCCATCTATTTGGTTTATCTAATATGGTATGTTTACATGTTTTCTGAATGTTTGATTAATTGCATGATATGAGTTTGTGTTTACAAGATTGCATGAAGGAATTGTCTTGTCTTAAGATGGTTGTACTAACACCTTATGTGCTGAGACAACATATATGTACTTGAGTGCAAGTAGGTGCTAGTTGTAGTATTATGAATAATGACTATGAGTAGATTATGAAATGGTTGTTAACCTTGGTAAAGGTTTATTTCAAATTAATTGATACTATTTCTTGATCTTTGGAACATGTGTCTGACATGTGTGAATAGTTGTAGGGAAACATGCTTGGTATTAGTAAGACAAGGTAACAATTTATCTGGTTATATAACTAACAATTGGGTGATGTTGATAGTACATAATAATAATCAAGTGTAGCTTGGAAAAGGTAAAAGAAAGGAATTGGGTGAGAATTCCTTTGGCTATGTTTGGAAACTACAATTCCAAACAAATGAGTACCTTGCATGAATAGATGAAGACTTCTTAACCTTGACTTTGTCTAGCATTATGTAGATATATGCTATATTTTTGAACATGTATTTGACATGTATAACAAATGATTTCTAGTTATGGTTGGATTCGTCAAGGAGTTGGACTCCCTTGAAAGATGATATATGTACGTGTCCAGTTACAAGGAAATGTGCTTAGCACAACAAGGTAAGGTAACTGATATATTGTTATATTTATTTATACACTCAAAATTATGTGTTTATTGCAGTATGATGCAGGGAATTGCATGGCAAAAGAGACTGCCATGAAATCTTGAAGATGGCTCGGGTTGAGATTTCATTTGGAAGTATTGCAAGCCCATGGGGATTGGGTCATGGTGTTTGTTGTTAGTTTTGTGCTTTCAGTGTTTTGTGATTTGTTTACGCTTTACTTGCGCTTTGCTGGTGTCTAGTGCATGGCCAAGCCACTTTGTTTGTGCTGTCATATTGCTATTAGTTTTTCATGGTTCTCTTCTTGGTTGCTTTTGGTTCTTGCCTTTTATGTTTTGAGGGTATTGGGAATTGGTTGGGAAGGAGGAAGTTAATGGAGCTCATGGAGAGTTTTGTGGTACCCAACAAGTAATGTAAGACTCAAATGAATTTCATCACATGTATAATGGCAATTGAAGGTAAGAATATGAGTTGGTTGGACTAGTTTGGTCCATTGGGATAAATGGATGGTGGTAGAACAAACATGAGGAAGGCAACTAGGAAAAGTAAAGTGAATGGAATTGAGGTGTCAGATTCCTTGGCTATGTTGGGAAGTGTTGTTCTCAATGTTGTGCATGTTGTGCATGGATAAAGGGAGTTATCTTAACATTGATCTTATGATATCTAGTAATTACGTTGATGTTTATATAAGTATATATGCATGTACATATGGCATTATCTGATAGGTTTGTCAGGGATATGATTGTTTTATGTTGATATATATATATATATATATATATATATATATATATATATATATATATATATATATATATATATATATATATATATATATATCTATATCTATATCTATATCTATATCTATATCTATATATATATATATGTATATATATATATATATATATAGATATATATATATATATATCTATGTATGTATGTATGTATGTATGCCATTGTCTGACAGGTCATCAGGGATCATTCTTATGGAGGAATGATTGCTTATGTAGGTGAATGGCATGAGAAGGTTCCTGGTATCAAGTGGGAAGAGTAGCCCTGAAAGATCTATGAGGTTAGTATCATGTGGATATGATTTGATATTATGTGTTTGTACTATGCCTATGTTTATGTTATGGACAGGTAATGTTGAGGGATACATCAAAAGAATGAGAGCAGTGTGATTTGTGGCATGCTGGGAAAAACATAGATGGTGGAGAGACACTGGAAGTAAGGTTTCCTGGCAGAGACATTGCAATCTCTAGATGTGTGGTACTATTGTTGTGTATATGTTGTACATATTTTTTATGCAGTGCTGTGTATAGATGGTGTTGTGCGTATGTTGTATGTGATGTGTTTTGTACATATGGTGGAGTGCGCATGTTAGATATGCATAGCTATGTACATGTGGTGTTGTGTACATGTCGTGCATGTGGTGCTATGTACATGTGGTGTTGTGTACACGTTTTGCAGGTGACACTATGTACATGTGGTATTGTGTACACATCGTACATGTTGTGTTGTGTGTATGTGGTATGGTGCTACGGGCATTGTGTAGTCCTTGTATCACGATAGGTGTATTTGTGGTATTGTATGGTGTGTACATATATGTATTGTGTTGTACACTGGGTGTAGGTGTATGTGTCATGTTGTACACCAAGTGTAGGTGTATGTGTCATGTCATACATCGGGTGTAGGTGTATGTGTTGTGTTGCACACTGGGTGTGGGTGTATGCGTGGTGTTGTACACCGTATGTGGGTGTATGTGTGGTGTTGTACACTGGGTGTAGGTATATGTGTTGTGGTACACTGTGTATGTGTATGTGTTGTACAATGTGATGGGATAGGCTGGTATGGGAGTATCTAGGCCCTTGTTGTTTCTTTTGAGGGTTGAGATGGTTTAGATGCCCTTGTTTTTTATATTAGGGGTTGAGGCAGTGTAGTCTCGGGATACCCTTGTTTCCAATGAGGGTTGAGGCGGTTTAGTCTATGGATGCCCTTATTGTTGATATTGAGGGTTGAGGCAGTTTAGACTCGAGATACCCTTGTTTCCATTAAGGGTTGAAGCAGTTTAGTCTCTGGATGCCCTTGTTGTTGATATTGAGGGTTCAAGTTGTTTAGCCTTGAGATACCCTTGTTGATATTGAGGGTTGAGGCGGTTTAGCCTCGAGATAACCTTGTTGCTATTAAGGGTTGAGGCGGTTTAGTCTCAAGATACCCTTGTTGCTGATATTGAGGGAGGAGGCAATTTAGTCTCTGGATTCCCTTGTTGCTTAAAGAGAAGAGAAGGAATTGGTGCTTGATGGGTTTGGGAACTGATTCAACATGTGTACGGAAAGGATAAAGAACAAAGGTACAAGCAAAGAACCATTAGAAAAGATAAGTATTTTATTTTAGTTATGATTTTGGTTTATGATGGTTACATGTGATTTATAGTTTTTATTTATGACAGTTGTGTTTCGAGCTAATTGGATGTGATATGTTTATACATGATGATTTGATCAAAGAGTTAGTTTGACTTGTTGTGATAGGAAGTAAACAAAATTGCAAGTGTACTTTATTGATGGGCTACCAAGGAGGTATGATTTGAATTTATTTGAATTCCTTTTATTCTAATGGAAATTGTGTGCTTGGTATAGGAAGCCTAGATACGCCCAGTTTGGGTGGTTGAAATTCATGGTTTGGGGTGGTTGAAATTGAATGCAATAATTAATAGTAGCAAAAGGAATTGGAACAAGAAGTAGTATGCTAGTAAAGCACTTCAGGAGCAGGGCCATTGTGGGACATTGGTACCCAATAGTGTCCATTGATTTCCATGAGCATATTATGACCAGTATGATGGTTTTGAGGCAGGGATATGCCTTGGTTTTTGGACCTTCTGATGTGAGGAAAACTTGCCAAGGGATGGATCGCTCATAAAAAGGGATGCAAAGGAACTTGAAAGGTGAGTGACTACACGAAAGGGGGTGACTGTATTTCCCGAGGGATTGCGTAGCAGAGAAGGGAAAGTTGGGGAATGGATTTGTTTTGGTCATTAGAATTTCTAGATGGAACCAGTTGCACATTGGGAGTATTCCTTGGAACAATGAGCCAATAATTGTTCACTAAGAGGATAGGTAGTGCTAGGATTGTAGCGTTGGACATTGGATGCATTTTTAACTTTAGCAGTGGATTCCAGACTTCCTGGGAAGGAGGTGAATCTTGGTATCACTTTTGAGGGTGGAGATGTGAGCTTCTAGACTCCCTTGTTGATAATGTGGGATATGTATCCTTCATTGTTTGATGATTGAGGCAAAAGAGTTTTGGTATATGTACATATTTATGTATGGTTTTTATTATAAATGTCGTAATGAGTTGTGTTATAAAGATATAGTAAACGATATGATTTTCATGTTTTCAGCAGTGGTCATTGTAAATATGGCAAGGATTTGGGTTATAAAGTTCCATAAGAAGTATGTTTTTCTTTTTAGTGGTCTTTATGGTTGTAGGTGTCATAAAACACTGAGGATAGTGTTCCCATAAGGGGTAGGGGTTTGTAACAACCCCGACTTAAAATTTCAAGTAATAAAGTAATAAAGGAAAAATAATACCAAGGTCATGGGACACATATTCCAAGTTGAATGTTGGGGAAACATCGTAGTGGGTATTCACTTCATTTATTATGGCTAGGGGTAATTGGCAAAGACATTGGCAAAGGATTTGAAAAGGCAGAAAGGCAAGGCATTATTGGCATTTCATGTATGAAAATAAAGGAAATTAGGAGAAAAGGAAGGTGAAAGGTCACATGTTGCATGTGAGGAGGAAATTGAAGGAAAATCAAGAGAAAATGAAGAAATTAGGGGCATTGATAATAGAAAGGCATTAGAGCATCAATTTGTTGGGCACAGGATCTCCCAAGGGAAGTTTTGGGGCTCAGAGCCAAGATTTTGACCAAAGATTGTAATTCTGATGTAAAGACTCCGCATTTTGTGGGCGCAGAGCTCATAGTTTGTAAAAGAGTCATAAGGTTGTCTGCCCTTAGTTTTGTTATTTTAATTTCGGCTGTAGAAATCTACCCATGGTCTGTGGACCATGGGATTGTATAAATAGAGCGAGGCTCTAAGTAGTTAAGAAAGAAATCAATTGATAAGAAAATATGAACATATGATGTATGCGAGATAGATCTGTGGAGTAAGGTATAGTTTTTGGGTCGTAGAGTAGGAGAAGGCTCCGCAGCTGAGTGCGCAGAGGCTTAGTAGTCCGCAACTGAGTGCGTGGACCCCTGCAGCTAAGTGCACAGGACGAGTCCAGTTTGTAACAATTGGAAGTATTAATAAAGAGAAGTTTCCTATCATTTCTATGTATTTATTTCTTGTTTTACGCATCTATTATCTTGGGTATGGAATTCACTTCTAATACTTATATGATGTGCGAATGTGTATAATTGTATTGATTAAGTGAATGAAAGATAGAATATCTGTTTACGCGAAGTTAATTAAGACCTATTAAGGAGATAAGTAAGATACGTGGTGAAGTTTGGGGAAATAGTGCAGTTCTATCCCCTAGCAGCACGAAAGCATCTTAGTCCCTGGTTAGGGTTGCGCAAAAGATGATTATAACAGATCACGAAGGTATTGAAAGATGGAACAAGTGCATGAAACAACCTACACAAAGATAAATCTAGTTGGACTAAGTCGACATCTCAGACATCTCAAGGGTACGGAAACTTGGTTCCAGCATCCCCCCATACTGCTTTGGGTGAAAATTCAGTCTGCGCTCCGTGGGCTGATGCCACAAGGGCCAGTAGTGTAGGGATTTGTTTGGATAAATAAATCCGAACCTAGGTTAGGCCCCCATAAAACAACAAATGGTTCTGTTTCCAGGATTGGAATCTGCATAGAGATTTCTGATGTCGTATCATTGGAATCCAACTAAGAAGGAAATTGAAGGCTGGTTGGACAGAAGAGTCCACAAGTTCCCAGCATAGGAGAACAGGAACCCGCGACTGTCAAAAGAAGAGTGGTTAGACTGTTACCTGTACACGGAGATCCATGAAATCTTCTTCGTGTCCTTCCCTACTGAGTTATACGAGTGGATCAAGAAGCTAGCAGATAGCCAAGGAAGGTGGAAACTTGACGGTCTTATTGTGTGGACCCCAGAGTTAGTGCGAAGGTTGGAGGCATCGGAGGATAAGATCGCGTGCACTGTTGATCATTGGTTCGATCGTATTATAGGAGGATTCATTACTGAGTTCACGGTTGACACCTCAGTTAGCTACAATGAGGCAGAGCGACGCTTTCTCAAAGGATCGCGAGGTAAGTACGTAAAGTCTTTGAATACTTGGATTAAAAAGCTATTGTGTGAAAAGAGGGTTATGCAGTTACCTTGATGTTCGGGGCTACGCGAAGTGGAAAATCTTACAGGAACGAAGGAAATAAGGGACTAGAAACTAGCCCCTTGATTTCACCTCCGCGAGGGGACGAGGAAGAGCTTGAGAATGTCTCATCATGAAGTGTGATCCATCTGATAAGGCAAAGAATTCTGTGAATACCACCTCCACCCACATTGCCACCAGCTTCACCACCATCACCTCCATCTTCCCCGTACCACCTCCACCACCACCGCGATTTAATATGGCAAGCACAATGAAGTTGCTTGTGTTCAAACGTTTGGGAAATGAGGATCCAAACCAATTCTGGTTCGTGGTAAGCACTGTATGGGAAGAAAAAGGAGTTACAAATGATAATATAAAGAAAGCGACACTAGTTAGTGCCTTGTAGGACCACGTGTCGAACTGGTATATTAAGCACTCCAATGATAATCCAAATGCGGGAATCACGGATATCCAAGCAATGGTAAATAGAGAATTTAGCAGGCCGAAGTCTTAAGCACAGTCGATCATTGCATTCAAAGAGATCACGATGCTACCAGGCGAGACTCCTTGGGAGTTGGATCAGAGGTTGAAATGTATGATTAGCAAAGCTAATATGAATCTGACGGATGGACAACATCGTGAGTGGTTTGTAGCTTCACTAATGCCACATTTAAGGAGTGCACTATCGCAGCAGAAGATAACGACTCAGATGGAGACCTTAGAGATTGCTATGAGGCTACATGAGACCCCGATGCAGGATCCTAACTTAGGAGTTCAGTAGATCCATGTGCAACTGAAGAATTTATGCCTTGAGATGCAGAGTCTGAAACAGGACAGGACAACTCAACGAGAAGTGCGTGAAGAGGTATGGTGCGTAAAATGCAAGGGTCAAGGTCATGACAAGGACCATTGCTCAGTTTTCACAAATTACCTCGCAGGAGGAGGACTGATGCCCTTAAGACCGAAAGCGCAAGCAGGACCTAGCGCGACTCCTGTTATGTGGTGTGCGATTTGTTAAATAGAAGGAAAACATGCCACAAACAATTGTCACTTGTTACAGAAGTATACACAAAATTCGCAATAGTTGTTTTGCAACTTTTGTAGGTCAGTGGGACATGATGAGTGCACTTGTAGAAGCTATGAGTTAATGATGGATAGAACTCCCACCTACAGAGTTCAGGCTGAAACGCGGCCCCTTGACTAAAATGCAAGAATGGCGCGAACAGGATTTCAGGGGCACGGACGAGGCCGAGGCGGAGGAGGACCTGGAAGAGGTCACAGACAGTTGATATGCTACAATTGTGGAGGGCCAAGACATTATGCCCACGATTGCATGAATCCAACGTGCCCGTCATGTTTGTATTGCACCTTGTTTGATCATGAGACAGAAGATTGTCCTACACTAATAGCTAGGATATGCGACAAAGGAGCGCTACCGCCTCCCTCGACTCAGAACCTGCAGATGATGAGGTCTGAGCCGCGTGAGGAAGATCCGAATGTGAACATTGTGCTCCAAAGTGGAATCGCGATGGGAGATGACAAAGGAAAACAACCAGAAGATAGTACTTGGGTTCGCAAAGCTCCGACGAAAGAAGCAAAGTTTGATTTGGAGCGCACTCAGGAAACCTTCATGGAAGCTAAGAAGAGCTTCGCTGATGCCTCCACTTTAGGAAGAAAAGATAAACTAGAGCCAGAGATGGAACCATCTATGCTCAGAATGTTCCTGGAAACATGTATGAAGCTACTACACAACAGTAAGGCGATGAAAGGTCTACAAGAACTCATTAACAAATGCGCTGGGACTGCGCCAGGAGAACCACGTGTAGTCAGAAAAATCGGAAAACATAAGAAAAGAACAGGAAGAGACCTGAGACTAACTGCATAGATCAAAGAATATGAGATGGATCAAGTCATCCTAGATTTAGGATCGAATGCAAATGTTCTGCCGAAATAGACATGGGAGTGAATGGGGCGACCTGCGCTGCAGTGGTCTCCAATTCAGCTAAGGATGATGAATGAACAGAAAATAATACCCATGGGGTGATTGTAGGGAATAAGTATGGATATTGAGGGAGCAAGCGCGCTGGCAGACTTTGAAGTGATATAGATTTTTGATGACAACAATCCCTACCCCACGCTCTTAGGAATTGATTGGGCCACTGACATGAACGTGTGATCAATTTGAAAAAGTGAAAAATGATTTTTGAAAAGAAGTCAATACACGTAATTATACCCCTGGATCCTGCTGAAGGATCGCACTATTGATGAGCCTAGGTATTGCAGCAAGAATGCTGCAACTCCCAGGGCTACTAGCTTTACTTATCAACCGAGGATTTGTACAAAATTGGAGGTGACTGTGCTATATACACAAGTAGAAGTGAAGGTACGTCCTGTTTTCACTGCTCATTTGGCAAGAGACCCCAGGGGTTCCAAGCCAGACTTCTATAGGTTCAGAAGAAGCTTGTTTTTTATGGAAGGAGAGAAAACCTAGTCTAGGGGAGAGCTAATCTACTGAAAAAATGAAGAAAAAAACATGCAAACCTAAATCACCATATCTTATTAATCATGAAAACAGCTAGACTAAGCAGAATTGCTAAGCAACACTAATCTAATGCTAACTATCTAGGTTGCAGGAGTAAAGTAGCAAAACTAGACTAAGGGGGTCGGAAATGGAACTAGGCTAAGTCTGTGTATAAGTGGTCAGAGGTCAAAATGGTGAAAAGAGGACATAATGAGCAACATCGCATGAGGACCGTTGGATCAGGCAGGTGAAGGGTAAATGAATGGTTGAGATCAGACAGTAGGAGGGTACGTAGGAAAATGGGTGGACATGGTGGACTAATAGGATGGATGGTTGGGATTATATCACGGAGGCGATTGACAGATGAACGACGGAGATTGGCCAAGCCAGTTGGCGATTGGGTAAAGTGATAGCCATCGGATCAAGAGATAGATCGATGGTGGAGAGTTCAAAGCGATAAAGTGATCGGGTGATGCGACAGCCGTCAGATCTGGCTGGCAGATCGACAATAGAGATTGGAGCGCGAAAAGAAACGTGCGGAAATGACGAGCTGGTTTTGAGGGTGGTAAGCAGTATCTCGCATGTCCTCAAAGTTGTAAATGGTTTTGTAGAATTTTGCGGGATTAGCCTCCCTGGCCAACATGTATCACGGGGAAACCACCCATATCGTGTGCTCTCAGCTCGATAAGGGTCGGAAGGAAATCCACGCGATATGGCATGAGGGCCATCGGATTTGGCAAGGCAGATCTACAACAGAGATGTGATCAAGCAGATTGGTGAGCGACAACCATCAGATCTGACAAGTCAGAACGACGGTGGGGATTTAAAAGGAAGAAAGTCAAACGTGAAAAGTGGATTGGGTAGCGATTGGTGGGTTTTGCACGTGAAAGGAGATCAACGGTTAAAAACCATTTGAACGTGAATTAACAACTCTCAATAAGCATTTTATGCTGAAGGAGAATAATAGCATGAGAGATCTGGGAAGAGGGTGGAGGTCTAAATGACAGAAAGAGAGAGTGAAGGGGTGGATAATCATGAGAGGAATATAGTGACAACGTGATGAACTCAGTGACCGTGTTTAGACAACAAACCCTATGAAAACCAAAACCCTGTGTTTTTGGGCTTTCTGCAGGGTTTCTTCCTCACATCATGGTCCTAGAGGGAGGAGGTGAGGCCGAGACACCTGTGAGCATCCAGATGGATATTTTCTTTTCCAACCTACTGATTAAATGAAATCATAAATGGAACAGAATGAAACACAACTACTCTGTTCTGCACCACTGTAATGAAACTGCAACTATTCAAACAAATGAACAGAAAACAGGAAGCTACTTAAGTCAATGAGTAGGAAGGCCATGAATCTGTGTTGAACCACTAGAATGAACATGCATCTACTTAACCAAATGAACAATCAAACCATGCATCTATGCTACTGCTGTAACGGAAATGAATTGCTTAAGTTAATGAACATAAAGCAGGATTCTATGCTAGAATACAATACAAGAAAGAGGAGATTTTGTTGCTAGGGTCGGGACCTAACCCAAGAGCCTCAGCCCTCTGAGTTAACTCAGTGCTGGATCAAATCAAAACTCATCTTCATTATCAAAGAATACTGTATTACATCAAATTGTTACAAGTCAAAAGGTCCAAATACTTGCTAACCGACTGAATGACTATTGGTTAACTTCCTAGCTGACTAACTAAACAAACTGAGGTCCTAAGCCTCTTTATTTATACATTTGAAGTCTCGAAGACTTCCCTCAAAATTACGAAGGTACAACTCCCAACTTAATGGTATCTTGTCCTTTCACTTTCACTAGCTCGACTACCTTTTAGTAAAGAGGCTGCTTGTACTTCCACTTGCTTGGCTGTCTTTTAGTACTGCTGATTTGGCTATGTGTACTTTTAGTTGATGGAGGGATATTCGAATGGATGGGCAGTAAATGAGGAGGATTTACCTCTTATAATTCCTCTCCCTTGTCTCATCCGAGTTTTTACCAAGGTCTTTTACCATAGTTCCTTGCTTTTACCTTTTATCCCTGCATTTCCCTTACTTTTATCCTTTATTCCTACATTAAATGCACATTAGACCACAAAGCAAAATATCCAACTCTAACTCAACTCATAAGCAAAATATAATCAAAAGTATGCAATAAGTTGTGAGAATAGCTGGTTTGGCTAAGCTAGGAGGTGAATTAAGTCCAATTAAGGCCCATATAATTAATCAATGATGAGACACATCATCACCCCCTACTGAAAGTGTTTCTCATCCTTTGAGCAACTTAGTGGCTCTCGTAGCCTCTTTGACATCTCATTCTTTTGCTATGGTATTTTCTTCTTGTTTATAGCATCATGCTTTCCTTTCTTCTTCTTCCCCCTTTTATTCTTTGATATTCAAGCTATGTGGTAGTGTTTCATCTCTTTTAGAAGGCATGTATATTATCATTTCTTTAGCAGCCTAAACATATCCTCGAGATGTGTACTTGCTTGCCCTTGGGCAGCAATATATTTGAGTGTCAGCTGAGGATTATCTGTAATTAAATTATGGGTGCTGATTAAGGCCATGGGATTTTGATTGTTTAGTTGCTTCTCTATCCCTTAAGCCACTTAGCTCTTTTGTTTCTTACTGCTTGTTCTTCTTTGTTTAAATTCCTTCTTCCTCTTCTATTTCAACATCATGTTCCTTTGTATTAGTGTCTTCTTTATCCATCTAATCCCCATCTAGCTCTATATCTGTTGTTTATTGTTTTGTCTCCTCCTTACTGACAGAAGGAATAACACCATAGATGAAGGTTTTGGTGTCGTCCTCTATTGGTAAGTCATTGAAGATTGTCCATGTTATAGGGATCTTGAGGTTTTGGAGGGCATAACCTTTTTAGAGGAAACTGGCCACCCCTTTACTTACAAACCAACTACCTCTTAACCTTTACAACTTTTGATCACATGATGCAGCTGAGTGAGTGAGTAGGATACTTACCTGTGGCCTTAATGTCATGCTGCAAGTGTCAAGGATCAAAGGTGCTGCTGATGGTCATTCTTCTTCCTCCTCTGCTGTCTGCTGATGGTTTCTTGACTGTAGATCTGATGCTGCTGCTGTTGTGTAGCTCTTTCTTCCTCCTTTGCTGTCCATTGATGGTGTCTATGACTGCAGATTAGATGTTGTTGCTGCTACTATATGGAGGGAGTAGGAGTGTGTGTGAAGGCAAGGATGATGGTAATGGATGAGGTGATGCTGTGGAAAGCATAATCTTCTCCTGAATTGAAGTAGTGAAGTGAAAAAACAATGGAATTTATGGAGGGATGCATGGTAAGGAGTGGGGGAGATGAACATATGTGAGGTAGGTCTCCCTTTGGATCTTTTCTTTGTTCCTTGATTGTCTTTCTCATCCTCCTGTAAACAATAATTATGTTTTTTTTCTCTTCTTTTATTATTATATTTTTTGAAAAACACCTAGGCTGCCTCAGAGAGGTTTTCACCTAGGTATCTGGCCTAGGCGCCTCAAGGAAGGTTTTCACCCAGGGATCTTCTTTTTCTTTCCTTTTTTTCCTCATCCTTGGGCCACCTCATGGAGGTTTTCAACCCAAAGATGGGACTCAGGCACCTCATGGAGGTTTTCACCTGAATCCTTATTCTATTTTTTTCTTTCTTTTTCAGTGACCTGAAGAGGGAGGAGCTGAAACTTGCTCCACCATAATCACTGTATTATTGATGTTGTCAATGAACTCTTGTTTAGATTAAGGCCTCTTATATAATTTCAATCTGTGTCCATAAACTAGAAATGGAATGGCTTCTTCATCTATAGTCCTGATTTGCACTGAACCATTGTCATGGCATCTTTCCACCACATATGGTCCGACCCATCTTGTTCTTAGCTTTCCCTTGAAGTCCTTGTACCTTGAATCATATAATAGTTCCTAGTATCCTTCTTGAAATAACTTCTCCTTGATATTCTTGTCATGCCACATCTTTCTTTGGAGCTGAATTATCTCTATATGGAGGAGGGCTCGCATTCTGAATTCATTTAGGCCATTCAAATGGAACAACCTTTCCTTTTGTGCATGATTGAGATCTAAATCTAGTTGGGCTACCATCCTCAATGTGTTATATTCAAATTCAATGGACAAAAAAGCATTTTTTCCATAGACCAGCTCATAGGGTGTGAATCCAATGGTGGTCTTCCATGTTGTATTATAGGCCCAGGTGGCCTCAACTAGTCTCTTAGCCCAGTCCTTTCTGCTACTGTTCACTACCTTGGTCAGGATGTTCTCCAGTGCTCTATTGGTCACCTCCACTTTCCCATTATCTTGTGGATGATAAGGAGTGGAGGTCCTATGTTTGATCTTGTGATGCTTGAGCAGTTCTTCAGTCATGCTGTAGGTGAACTAGCTACCTCGGTCTGTGACTAGCTCTCTAGGGTACCCAAATTTGTAGAATATGTTCTCCCTTAGGAACTCAGCCACCTTTTCTTCTGTTGCTGCCTTGATTGCTTTGGTTTCTACCCACTTAGTCAAGTAATCGGTGCACACAATGATGTGTTGTTTTTGCTTTGAAGGAGGGTTGATAGGCCCAATAAAGTCAATGCCCCACTTGTCAAATGGCTCGAAAGTCACTTGAGTCTGTAGGGGCATTTAATCTCTTGGAGTCAGTTTTTCCATCCTCTGGCACTGATCACACTGACTAACATATTTCTTCACATCTTGATGAAGAGTAGGCCAATAATAGCTTGCTTGCAACAACTTGAATTATGTCCTTTTTGCTGCAAAGTGACCTCCACAAGGCCCATCATGATAGGTTAGAAGGATGTCAAATACCTCCTCTTCCCTTACACATCTTCTCAAGATTTGATCTGGACCAAGTTTGAACAGATTTCCCCCAATCCAGGTGAAGGGGGAACTTTTCCTAATTATCTTGCTCTTCTCTCTTAAGGGTAGGTTTGGTGGGAACTGTGCTGACACCAGATAGTTTGCTATATCAGCAAACCATGGGGAGAGCACTGAAATAGCAAAAAAATGCTCATCTGGGAACTGATCATCCACCATTCCTTCTTCACCTGCAGGTAGATTCATTCTAGAGAGAAAGTCGGCAACAAAATTTTCTTTACCAGGCCTATCAACAATAGTTAAATAAAACTACTACAATAAGAGTAACCATCTTATGATTCTAGCATTTACATCTAGTTTGTTCATTAAATATTTAATTACAACATGATCAGTATGCACAAATGTCTGATAGCCTGTAATGTAATGCCTAAACTTGTTCAATGAATGCACAACAGCCAGGAGTTCTTTTTCTGTCACAATATAGTTTAGCTCGACCTTTGACAGGTTTTTACTGATAAAATAGATGGCATAAGGAAATTTCTCTTCTACCTGTCCTAAGGCTGCTCCTATGGCTTTATGTGAGGCATCAACATGAATGTGAAAAGGGAGGGCCCAATTTGGGCCTCTAAGGATTGGTGCAGTGGTTACCTTATCCTTTAAAATGTCCAAGGCCTCTTGACAGCTCTTTGACCATATAAATTCAGAATCTTTGGCCAATAAACCAAACAAAGGAGAGGCTAGCTTGTTGAAGTCTTTTATGAATCTTCTGTAATATCCAGCTAGCCCTAAGAAACTCCTAACATCTTTCTGCTTTTGTGGAGGTGGGACCCTTTGGATGATGGCTACCTTGTTTGGGTCCACCTGCAGTCCTTGCTGGGATATGGAATGACCTAGCATAGTCCCTTCAGTTATTAAGAATTCACATTTTTCTGGACTGAGGGATAGGTTCATCTCAATGCATTTGCGTAATACTTTGCCTAAGTTAGTCAGGGCCTCTTGGAAATCACAACCATAAGGTGTAAAATAATCCATGTAGATCTCCACAGCGTCATGAACTAATTCAGCAAAAATACTTAGGACTGCTCTTTAGAAAGTGGCAGGAGCATTGCATAGGCTGAAAGGAAGGACCCTGTAGGCAAAAGTACCTCATGGATAGGTGAAAGTGGTCTTATCCTGGTCTTCTGGGCAGATTTGGATTTGGTTGTACCCACTGAATCCATCTAGGAAAGAAAATAACTTCTTCCCTACCAGGCCATCTAGCACTTGGTCAATGAAGGGTAAGGGAAAGTGATCCTTCTTTGTGGCCTTGTTCAATTCCCTATAATTGACACAAATCCTCCACTTCCCATTTTTCTTGGGCACTAACACTAAAGGAGAGACCCACTCACTGTCAGAGATAGGGTAAATGAACCCTGCATCTAATAGTTTCTGCAGTTCTTCTTTGACTATGTCTTTGAGGGCTGGATTCATTCTCCTTTATGGTTGTCTGACTTGCTTGCAACCTTCCTTGATGTATATGTGGTGAGTACACACTGATGGGTGTACTCCCTTCATTTCCTTGTAGTTCCAAGAAATGGCTTCTAGGTTCTCCCTCAACAAGTTGCATAGTTGTTCCTCCTCTGAAGTAGAGAGTGATGGATTAATCTTAAAGGTTTTATTTGGCCCAAATTCTATGGTTTTGACTCAGATTGGGTTGGAATCGGCCAAGCATAAGTCAATTTGATGATTTTTCAGTGTTTCCTTTACTTCTTCTTCCAGGGGTAATGAACTAAGAGTTGGATTCTGAAGCAGGTGTTTAATTAAGTTGTCCTCATCTTGCTGTCCTCCTCCTATGATGGCTTCCAAAGTAAACAGTTCGGCAGAATAAATCTCATCCTCTTCCTCCTCCTCCAACCATAAAGGTAAGTCTTGTTCTAGGGAGGGTTGAGCAAGAGGGTATAGGACTAATTGTTTGGACATATGCCCATTCTTAATGGTCATATTTCTAGCTCTGCAGCTAATGTAGGTATCAGGTGTGGCTAACCATGGCCTCCCAAGGATGAGAGGGTAATCAGTAAGCTTAGTCTTGGGCTGGAGAACTAGGAAATCTGTGGGGTACTCCCAGGAATCAATGGAGGCCATCATATCCTCCACAATTTCCTCAGGGATGACTGTGGAACAGTCTACAAGTTGCAGCACTGTTGTGGTCTTCCTTAATGACCCTTGGAGCTTAAGCTTGAGCATGGTGTCCTTTGTCATCACATTAATGGCAGCCCCAATATCAATCAGAGGGTGTGGGACAATGGTGCCATTGATGTGGACATCAACTACTAGGCTTCCAGGGTCTAAGTATTTTGGACATATTTCTTGCCCCAACATTAAGTTAGATAACTGACTAATGACATTAATGGTAGGGGCATCCCTTTTTCTTCTTCCTGGATGCTTAAAGAACTTCTCCTTAATCAATTTATTGTAAATAGGCACATCTTTGATTCCTTGGAGAAGGGGGATCTTTACACATAGATTCAATAATTCTCCCAGAAATTCAGTTTCTTCTAGGGTAGGCTGGTGTGGTTGGGCTAATCTTTCAGGACAGGGTGGATTTGATTTAAGGTTGCTTTCCTCTCTTTTTTTCTTAACCTCCTTATGTGGAGAGGGAGGTTGGTTATCTAGGAGAATTCTCCCAGATCTTAGGTTGATCTCTTGTATTTCAACAACATAAGATGGGTATGATGTCTCTCCACCGTATGTTTGCTGAGCCTTCCTATTGTTTGGGTTTGGATTTGGCTGGGCAAGCATTTGGGGTTGCCTAGGTGGAGCAGAGTGTAGGAGTTGCGGTTGGGTAGGTGATGGAGGCAATAGAGCTAGGACATTGTTGAAGTGGGGCATCCACCCCTGGGGTGGGGGATTCCACTCATGTTGTGGCTGATTGTAGTTTTAAATGACTGACTGGTTGGCTAGGAATGATATTGAGATGCATAGGCCCAAGGAGGGGGTGAAGACCAAGAAGGATTGGCAAGGGGTCCCCAAGAAAGTGTAGCTATGTTTTGATTGGGGTTGTAATATGCACAAGATGATCCTTGCATTCCTTGCTAGAATGGTCTAGGCCCAAGAGGTCTCCTTTGGTTAATGTAGCAAAGCTATTAGTGATCCCTTCAGCTCCTTGGTATACAACTTTGAGTCCAGGTAAGGAAGGGCACTTGTTTGTGGAGTGGTTTTCTTCACAAACTGAGCAAACCTCAATATAGTTTAATGGGCATTCATTCCTAGGATTCCTTCTGGTGCACCTAGGACAGAAGATGGCCAAGGCTCTCTCTACTTCCTCTTGCTTCCTTATGATATTCATGGTATCCAATTGCAGGGCAAGGGTTTGCATCATCTCACTTTTTAGTCCTCTAGCATATTTCCAATTTCACCCTTGATGGATGAGTTGGAAGATGAGGTATTGGCCATAGGTTGACTACTTCTACCCTTGTTTCTCATTGCCCTAGAATGGTTTCTAAAGACAGTTTGATGACATGTGTAAGGTGTCTAGGATATCCTCCCTTACTCCTCTAAGTAGGACCAACTTTAGTGACTCAGGGTCAAGTGTGCACCTGGCCCTTTTGTAACTGAGCTGGAATCTTTCTTTATAGTCTTCTAGGGATTCATCATGGCCTATGGTCATCCTGAAAATATCATCCTTAGTGTCCTTTGACCTATAATAGTCCCTATATTTGTTGTTAAAGGCCTGTTGCATCTAAGCCCAAGTTGTTATGCTATCTCTAGGTAAACCCATGAACCAGCGCAATGCTGCCTCCTTGAGGGTAGATGGAAACAGTTTCAACTTCTGCTCATCATCTGTGTAGTCATAGGTTCGATAGACAACAACAAACTCAAATAGGAAAGTGTCAGGGTCCTCTGTGGTCAAGCCATGGAAATGAGGTAGAGCAGAGGGGCTTATGTTCTTCATTTTAGTGTCCCCATTGGTTTCCCTAATGGGGAAGGAACTCCCAATTCTCCCTCTATTTCCTCTGTCATTTAAGTGTTCAGCCATTGGTTTAGTAGGAATAGGTTCTTCCTCTTCTTCTTCCCTTATAAGTTCCTCAAATATGTCAGGTTTATCAACTAAAGGGGCTTCCAATTCACCGTCAATGAAGAAGAAGGGAGGTTGAATGTTGGATGAGGTGGGGGTATTTGGCAAGAATTTTCCTGAATTATACCTAATCCTATGAGGCATGAAAGGAAATGTTTTTGGGTTTTTGTGAGATTTTTCTTGAAAGCCGAGAAGTAATTGCAGAAAAGAAATTACTGATTAAATGGAAAACAACTAGCAAAATGGAAACTACTTGTTGAATTGAAATTGTTGAATGAAAGACTACTGACAGAAAGAGAACTACTTACTGAATTGAAATTCTATTTGCAGGAAAGGAAACTAGATTAACTTGCAGAATGGAAAGGAAAGCAGATAAATGACAAAATGAAAGAAAGAAACTAGATTACTTTTGCAGAAATAAACTAATGGACGAAAATTGGAAACTATAAAATAGAAGAAAAGAGCAGTAATCACCATTACTTCGACACCTCCCTGGAAATGACACCAAAAAGTGATGAGCCTGGGTATTTCAGCAAGAATGCCACAACTCCCAGGGCTACTAGCTTTACTTATCAACTCAGGATTCGTACAAACTTGGAGGTGACTGTGCTATATACACAAGTAGAAGTGAAGGTACTTCCTATTGTCACTGCTCATCTGGCAAGAGACCCCAGGGGTTCCAAGCCAGACTTCTATAGGGTCAGAAGAAGCTTGTTTTTTAGGGAATGAGAGAAAACCTAGTCTAGGGGAGAGCTAATATACTGCAGAAATGAAGAAAACAACATGCAAACCTAAATCACCATATCCTAATTAATCATGAAAACAACTAGACTAAGCAGAATTTCTAAGTAACACTAATCTAATGCTAACTATCTAAGTTGCAGGAGTAAAGCAACAAAAATAGACTAAGGGGGTCAGAAATGGAACTAGGCTAAGTCTGTGTATAAGTGGAAGAAGCGGTTAGAGGTCAAAATGGTGAAAAGAGGACATAATGAGCAACAACGCATGAGGACCGTTGGATCAGGCGGGTGAAGGGTAAATGAACGGTTGAGATCAGACAGTAGGAGGGTATGTAGGCAAATGGGTGGACATGGTGGACTAATAGGATGTACGAATGGGTTTATATCACGGAGGCGATCGACAGATAAATGGTGGAGATCGGCTAAGCCATTTGGCTATTGGGTGAAGCGATAGCCGTCGAATCAAGAGACAGATCGACGGTGGAGAGTTCAAGGCAATAAAGCGATTGGGTGATGCAACAACCATCAAATCTGGCAGGGCAGATCGACGGTGGAGATTGGAGCATGAAAAGAAATGTGCGGAAATGACGAGCGGGTTTGGAGGGCAGTAAGCTGTATCTCGCGTGCCCTTAAAGCCGTAAATGGTTTTGTAGAATTTTGCACGATTAGCCTCCCCGGTCGACACATACCACGGGGAAACCGCCCATATCACGTGCTCTCAGCTTGATAATGGTTGGAAGGAAATCCACGCGATATGGCACGAGGGCTATCGGATCTAGCAAGGCAGATCTACGACGAAGATGTGACCAAGCAGGTTGGTGAGTGTGTGAGAGACAACTATCGGATCTAACAAGGCAAATTGACAGTGGGGATTTAAAAGGCAGAAAGTCAAACACGAAAAGTGGATTTGGCAGTGATTGGTGGGTTTTGCGTGCGAAAGGTGATCGACAGTTAAAAATCGTTTGAACATGAATTAACAGCTCTTGCTAAGCCTTTCAGGCTGAAGGAGAATGACAACATGAGAGATCTAGGAAGAGGGTGGAGGTCTAAATGACAGAAAGAGAGAGTGAAGGGGTGGATAATCATGAGAGGAACAGAGTGAAAACGCAATGAACTCAATGACTGTGTTTAGATGAAAAACCCTATGAAAACCAAAACCCTGTGTTTTTGGGAGGAGGTGAGGTCGAGACAACTGTGAGCATCCTAATGGATATTTTCTTTGCCAACCTACTGATTAAATGAAAGCATAAATGGAACAAACTGAAGCACAACTACTTTGTTATGCACCACTGTAATGAAACTATAACTATTCAAGCAAATGAACAGAAAACATGAAGCTACTTAAGTCAATGAGCAAGAAGGCCATGAATCTGTGCTGAACCACTAGAATGAACATGCATCTACTTAACCAAATGAACAATCAAACCATGCATCTATGCTACTGCTGTAATGGAAATGAATTGCTTAAGTTAATGAACAAAAAGTAGGATTCTATGTTAGAATACAATACAAGAAAGAGGAGCTTTGGCTGTTAGGGTCGGGCCCTAACCCAAGATCTTCAGCCCTTTGAGTTAACTAAGTCCTGGCTCAAATAAAAACTCATATTCATTATCAAAGAACACTGTATTACATTAAATTGTTACAAGTCAAAAGGTCTGAATACTTGCTAACCGACTGACTGACTATTGGTTAACTGCCTAGCTGACTAACTAAAAAAATTGATGTCCTAAGCCTCTTTATTTATACATTTTGAGTCTCAATGACTTCCCTCAAAATTAGGGAGGTACAACTCCCAACTTAATGGTAACTTTTCCTTTCACTTTCGCTAGCTCGGCTGCCTTCTAGTAAGGAGGCTGCTTGTACTTCCACTTGCTTGGCTGTCTTTTAGTACTCCTGATTTGGTTGTGTGTACTTTTAGTTGATGGAGGGATATTTGAATGGATGGGTAGTAAATGAGGAGGATTTACCTCTTGTAATTCCTCTCCCTTGTCTCATCCGAGTTTTTACCAAGGTCTTTTACCATATTTCCTTGCTTTTACCTTTTATCCCTACATTTCCCTTGCTTTTGTCCTTTATTCCTGCATTACATGCACATTAGACCACAAAGCAAAATATCCAACTCTAACTGAACTCATAAGAAAAATATAATCAAAAGTATGCAATAATTTGTGAGAATAGTTGGTTTGGCTAATCTAGGAGGTGAATTTAGTCCAATTAAGGCCCATATAATTACTCAATGATGAGACTCATCAACTATACGAAGCTGGTATGTGACTATGAAAGTGATGATGATTTGGACTGCGTCTATAAGATAACAGCATAAAACAAGGACTGGGTGAATCCCACTGCATATGGGAGGATTGCATGGGAGCGTGAAAGCTCCTGTACTTTGGATTCAGATGAGGAAATAGAGTGATATCAGAATCGGTTACATGAGGTAACTACATTGAATTTTAATATGATGACAAGGTTGCTGCACTGCGTATCAACAGAAGTAAGAGACTTGCCTACTTATGATGGTTTAAGTGAGGTAAATACCTTCTTGAATAAATTTGAAAGGTAGGTGCCAGAAAAGCAAAGATTCCAGGCCTTAGATTGGGTACTGCGCGCTGTGCCCGCGAGATGGTGGGGTACACACAATGGGAGCTTTGATGACTGGCGTGAATGTAGGGGAATGATATGCACACGATTTGGGAAGCCTAAGGTGCGACTGACAGATAAGTAAAATGGAAAGAATGGTCTACGCGCGCATCTAGCCAAGAGGATGCAGGCCTATGGAAAAGAGCCCCAACCTGCGCGGATGCACATGTACTCCGCGCCGAAAGACCTGGTCAATAAGCATGTGTTGGGGGCGGGGGGAGCTCGCAGATGGATCTTAATGTTGGGAAGACATTATGCAAGAAGAGAAATTGCGAAAAATATTCTATGCGCAGAAGTGTTCACCAAGGTATGCAACGCACAACGAAGTGATTGGGACCTGCGCGTACCTGTAGTATTATGGGCTTATAGGACGACATGCAAGAAACTGATGGGACAAACACCTTTTAGGCTTGTCTATGGAGTGGAAACCGTAATTCCTATGGAATACATTGTGCCTATTCTGCGCATAGCAGCGCTCACAGGTATGACGGATCGTAGAGCCCTAGAGGAGAGGCTTGTGCAGTTGGAGGAGGTCGAGGAAGAACAATTTTTGGGTGGATTTTAGCAGCAGGCCCAAAAGCAGCGCGAAAAGGCTTGGCACAATTGACATATTAAGTTGCGCACCTTCAAGGTGAATGATTTGGTGTTGTTGTATGATAGTAAGTTCGATAAATTCCCAGGGAAGCTCAAAATGCATTGGCTGGGACCGTATGTTATTAAGGAGATAACAGATGGTGGCGTGGTACAATTGGTAAAGTTAAATGGACAACTCTCCCCAGGAAAAGTTAATGGAAGTCATTTGAAGACATACACAGGGGGCTTGGCCATCTGACTAGCCGACAGAAGCACATTGTTAGCGCTCCAGGCAGCTGAAAGGAGGCACGGGACTATAAACTACTTTGCCTAGGAGCTGCGCGATGTTAGGACTATAGGTAGTAGTGAAGTGTCCCAAGGTCCACAACAGCCCGAGGGTAGTTGTGCTGCCACGCGGGTCGGCTGGAAAGTGACCATTACAATCACTATTCATGATGTGATGCTTGTTTTAAGACCGAATGGAGCGGGTGAAAAGCATTTAAGGCAAACTTTATGGGCTAGATTCTTGAAAATCTGCCGCCAATCGAGCATTAATGGACCGAATGTGGGGGGAACGGTCGAATTCAAATTCAAAAGGTGCTATAAATTACAAAGGGTTGTCTAGCAAAAAACACTTGGCAATTTGAGGACTCAGTTGTTGTGTGCACAGACACTCATGAACCTAGACTTATTCAATCTTCTGAAGGTGAATTCATTGCTTGAGCAATTACTTGAGACATTGAGAGACTTGTGGAGTAACAGTATGGCAACACCTGAAGAAGCCATGGATACTAGAGTAATGACCACCAAGGAAGTTGTGCAGGCCATTACGGAAGTGGAAGCCCCAGAAAGTGTCGGGATAGTCGAAAAAATCCCTAAATCTCTGCGCATGCCGAGACCCAAGAAAGGCAAACAAGCCATGGTATCGGTGCGTGTATCACGTAAAAATCCGCTGAGGACTAGGCTCACCATGGAAGAAAAGGGGAAGGCTATCAATTTGGAGGCTGATGAGGAGGAAGAATTCAAAGAAATCCCGGTAGAGGAGGAGGATGTAGAAATGGAGGTTGAGACCTAGGGTGCGGACCCTCTTACCAGGCTGCCCGAATATGTTCCTCCATGGAAGGGTAAAGCAAAGGTGCCCAAATATATAGATGAGAGCAAGAGCTCTTGGTAGACTCCACTACTCCCTGATGACATTATTTTTGAAGGAGCGCACTTGGGATGAGTGCCCGTGTTGAAATTTAAGGATTGGGATCTTGTGGGCCAGGACAAGTTCCCGCATCTCGCGATCGCACAATTCATGTGCCAGAAGAAATATGCGCCAGACGAAATCATAGAATTGGAGCCATGTAAATGGCTTAGAGGAGTTGAGAAAGCAGGGTTGCTGAACCTGCTCTGGGTTCCGCATTACCATCACGCCCAATGACCATTTTTTTGATCAGGAAATTTCTCTGCCTAGTGCATGATGGGTGCTTATGGCTGGAGGAGCCCATCCCCATCACAGACCATTTGATTCACAAAATTACCTGGCTCCCTTGCAAAGGAGAGGACCAAACAAACATCTCGGAGGGAAAGAGCAATGATTTGGCCATCGCAGAGGCCATGAAGAAGAAGTTTAAGCTGGAGAAGAAGAAGGGAGGGTACGCCATTTCCAACATCAACGACCCTGTGGTTAAAGTCACAACACAGATATTGGCAGGGAAGGTTATGCGGAAGTGTCGCGCAGATGAGGTGCCCGCACCGGTGGTTGCACTAGCAGTGCAATGCGCAGAAGGGGTCCAGTTAAACTGGGGAAACTACTTATAAGGAGAGTTCCTTGAGAACTGTCGTGAGGCATAGGAGTAGGGAAAAACTATTCACTATGCATGGCTTCTATTTTCCATAGTATTAGTGGCATGGGAATTGCCTGAAGATAGCCAGTTCTCGACGATCACGCAGGAACTTTTGGAGGTAGCGAAGTACGCTTCGTTGTGGGTAACCAAGGATGCACAAAGGATAAGGGACAACAAAATATTCTGGGTGCTCATGGAGATGAACATCATAATGGGGATTAATCGCAAGTCATGGTTATCACCCACAGTCTACAACAGTCTGCAAAGCTTTGTGGAGTTCAAGGCAGATTTTCACCATGTCTACATTAGGGCGTGGAAGGACCCCGCGAAGACGTGGCGTGAGTTACCCTATTTGGTGATAGACGATGTCATCTTCGTGGTCCTTGAGTCATGGCCACCGGAGTGGTGCGCTCCAACTGGCTTCACGGTGGAAGTAGGGAAGTCCGCCGTGTAGCGGAAGAGGGAAGAGGCGAAACTGCGAATATCGTAGTTGGCAGAAAAAATGTAGGAAGGAAGAAGCAACAGCTAAGACCCAAATGGCGGGTGATGTTACGAAGTTAGAAGAATAGCAGCAGAAGATAGTAGAAGAAGCGAGTGAAGGATAGAAGTTGCCTTTTCTTGAGCCAGAGACCGATATAGAGCAAGGTGGCGCGGACGCGCAGACAATGTCCACTCAGCTAAAACGTCTGCGCCCAAGAGAGCAGGTAGGGCCACCTAAGAAGTCGAAGCCTTCAAAGACTTCGTTTGACCAGATCACCCTCATTGAGGGGAATCTACATGACATTGGTGAGATAGTGAGAGATGTCACCGTGGAGGCCCTCCAGCAGTTTGAGGAGGAACACCAGATGGTGTTGCGTGATCTCCGGGCACAGATACAGGAGTTGCAGGTGCACACTCCATAGGCTGGCATTGTGTCAACTAGCGTCGTAGTAGGCATGTCTGCATTTGAGGAAATGTTGCGCGCCTAGATGACCAACACCATAGTGCTGCCAGATGGAGCACTCGTTATAGAAAATGATGCCGACGGGCCTATGGTTAGTGGGTTGAAGGGAATCAGATTAAACGTAGCTGCGCTCCCTTGGGAGACACTATATTTTGCAGGATGGAGTTACTTCAGAACTACAAGCCAGGGAGGGTCACGTGCTCTAGGTAATGAGCAAGCACCACATCAACATTGAACAATTGAGCCTGCAATGTGACGATGTAGTGGTGCAGAATAGACAAATAGTGCAGGTGGTAGAGGAAGCTTACCAGATGGTCTTGGAGTTTGCCATCCAAGCAAAAGAACCAGTGGAAGGACGTGTCTGAAAATTAGCAACAGGGATGCGCGAGACAAAAGAGGAAATGGCCAGGGTTCAACTGGAGCTGAACCTTCATATAATAGAACTACAATTGAAGGTGCATCCTTCAACTCCGCCAGAGGTTAAGGAAGATCGCGCCATCGCAATTACAACAATAATAACAGAGGTTAATAGTGCAGTGACAGACTGCACACAATTGTTCGAGCAGTCGTTTGAGGTTCTCACCACCCTGCAGGAGGACCCGAACATATAACGCCTAGAGACAGAGGCACTCGAGATACACTAGAGATATGACAAAGTAAAAGGGACCACGCAGATGGTTGCCCTTACATAGA